>CM067373.1:99802224-101033696 GCA_034401795.1 Chaetoderma sp. LZ-2023a | reverse complement strand
CGCGCAGCGCCCTCTGGTTATTGACCAGAGTAACCGTCTCCTGGAGGTGCCTACATCCCTCACCTCCAAAGAGACCAGGACCTGTCATAGGCGTACGTAGTAGCCTATTGTAGAGGTCCTGGGACGGGCACAGATTATCCAAGGCAAAAGTGCGCCTTGCCCGGACACTCCTGGTCACCGCCCGCGTCATACAGTCCAGAGCCAGGTTGATACCATCCTGGATGGCTCGCTGGACTGTGACCGGACTTGGCTGGCGCGATGCGGATGCTGTTACTACCCCTTGTAACAGCTGGGAGACGTGGGACAGAGCGGCAATCGAAGCCCTCCCACTCTCCTCCGCATCACGCAACGCGGCATTTGCTGAATGCAACGCGTTCGAACACAAGACTCCCGTGTCAGAACGGGAGCCTGGCCGCGCATCCTCACCCAAAGCCGCGCGGTCATCCACGCTCGGCTTCGGTACCACACCGTACCGCTGGTAGTCTAGGGGCACGATGCGGCAACGCCTGGCCACCTCGCGCGGGGCCTTAGCGAGACGTCCACTCGACTTAATGGACGTCTCCGCCGCCTCGAACATGTCAACGACATGCTCGGCCAGCGGCAGAGAAGGCATAGCGTTAGCAGTAGGCTTACCAGCTAACCACGGCCTGTGCTCACGCTGGCTAGCCGACTGCTCCACGGGCAGATCTGGTCTAACACTCACCAACCACTGGCAAGCGTCAGACCAATCCTCCTCCGTGGCTAGCTGCGAGCGCTCTACAAGACGGGGGCCTTCGTCTTCCTCCTGAGCGCAAGCAACAGAGCTTGACGGCGGATACGCTGATATCCCTGGCAAGCCAGGGAGAGCATGCGGGCCTGACAATACCGGCATGCTAATCTCACTGGCTTGACCAGGAGCAGGCGCCGTGGTAGAGCGCGGGGCATATACCGCCCCACCACGGCCCCGGCCAGCACCAGCGACACTCTCGGCAAGCCGAGGTATGCGGTACCGCTGGCCTTCAGCGCCCAGGGCCACAGTCTGAACCGTGGATTCTACCCCTGGGAGAGTAGAACCGTGGAAAAAGGCGCCTGTATTCCCCGCGAGGGGTGCACAGACGTCATAATCCATGGCCACGTCTTTAGACGGCGACCCCAACAGGTAATCCTCATCCTCCTGGCCAGACAGATTAGACTCCGGGTCAGCAAAGAGAGCTAACCCGGACTGGCCAGGGAAGGTGCCATACGAGGTACTGGCACCCGCGGTGTGCGGATACCCCTGGACTGATAAGCAGCCCGCGGGTTCCAGCGACGATGGGGCCACCTCTGAATCTTCAAACAACGGAAGCGTACTAAGGAACGTTGATTCAGAGGTGGGGATTACCTGCTCCGAAGCAGATGATGAGGTCAATAAAGGATTTGGTCCAGGAAGCATGCCACGAAGCAACTCTTGAACCAAATCCTTTATTGTCCTCCTCATCTCTCCCAACATCTCGGTCCGGAAGGCCTCCATGTCCACCGCGGACGAGGCCTTCCTCTTACCCTTCTTACTTACAACCTCTTTTTTCAGCTTCTTCTTCTCCTCCTCCACCTTGTCCTTCGCCTGCAAGCACAAGAATTCGGACATTAGCTCGCCCCCCCAGTGCTTACATATCTCGCAATTAAGCAAGGGACCACAGGGGCTACACTGAAAACAGAGATGAGGGCCAAACTTGTCCCTCAAAAATCGTCCACAGGACGCACAACCAGGTCTCTGAAAAAGGCCAAAGGACGAGGAGTATGAGCAAACTAGTTAAGCTTAGAAAACTCACCAACTCAAGAGAAGGAAAATGATCATAAAGATCATAATTTATCAGAAAACCAGCTTCGGACAACTTTAATTGTTAATAAAGAGCAAGGCTGATTATGACGTCATTAATCCTATGACAGGAAAAAATCGATCCCCAACAAACATCCCAGTGCAAGGACGAATTGTATCTCTAACCAGAACATGTGCAGAATGGACATTTCGACTACACAAGCATCAGATATATACTGATAACAATGGCAAATAGAGTTAATTATCTCCCTTTCCTCTAAATAATTAACATCACCTCATATCAATAATTAGATACCTGACACCTTGTCTAGACAAACCATCCAACCTGATGAACTGGAGCACTCCACCACTGAACGCCTCTTAACTCTCTCCACCTCTAGGGGAAGGAATTGGATCAAGAGGGCAAAGTGAGAAGACCTTTATAATAGGCCTCCAACTCACTGGACATAGAATTTTTGGTTAGATAACCTAACAGTATTAGTAGGAAATGGAACCATGGTGGAGACACAAACCCTCTGCTGATGTCATGTCCATTATATTTCTTCACACAGACCTGTGGACATAAACACAAAGAGAGATTAGTCTTATATAGCACCTAGTTGAAATAAACCAACTAATCAAGGCGCTTATCACGTTTAGCGCGAGTCCCGGATACACATTACAACGGGACAAAACTCGCTAATTTTACTAGAAGTCACCTGATTTAAAGGTCCAAGGCCCTCCTGTGGCGAAGTCACTCTCTCTGCCATCTTTCTCAGGGATAAACTTCTACCAAACCGTCTCAAAAAGCTTCGAAAAGAGTATAGAAAGTTTCTAACACAAAAGCATGTGTACACTCTCAGCCAATAAATTAGCAAAGAGGAAGTGCTAGTCTGCGCATGCGCGGTGGTGGGGCTGGCATCCGCCAGACTACGCTCTGACTCCCTGCCCAGTAGGGGCACCTAACTGTTTTAATCTGAGTGTTTATTGAGTGAAAGCCAATATTTAGCAATATTAAAAGTATTAGGGAGGTAAGTATACTCTTGATGTGAAATACACGTTTTCACCAAGAATGAATGCTTAGCAAATGGTGTGTATGTTTTGTTGACAGATTTGTGCATTTGTTTAAAATGCATTGGTCGAACAAAAATGTACACCCAGTAGCCAGGCGAAATAGTTCCTTCGTGCAGGCAAAGCGTATTTTGGCCATATACTCACTCCACTTAGTTAGTAATACTGAGCGCCGTGTGATTCTATGGACAACAATTTGATAACGTTGATGGTGCCTTAGTCAGCAACAACTTAGTCAAATTGTTCTTCAAATGCTGACTACCAAGTGTTGACTGAAATTTATGATTATTTTAGAAAACATAGACTGAAAGCTGTTGCAGCAACACTTCAATACAATTTTTATCAAATATACAGCAGGTAGTAATTGCATCACATACTAATTATTTTGACAACAATTTGACTGAATATTGATGCTGTCACGCCGGGTAGCATTGAATGCTGGGTAAATTGAACAGGCATCACATATCTCATGCAAAAGTGTCTTTATTTAATGGGACACGAGAGCTTTAAGCAATCTTGAAACATAGGACGCAGACCTAAACAAAAGACTGGACATGAGTAAATCCAGACTTGGGGATATTTTGAAAGAACAGCTTTCTACCTAGTACCTAAAGGAAGAATCCAGCTTTAGCTATGCGCCATCCATCTCTAGCTAAGCTCCACCCATGCTTTGCCCATGTTGGGATCGACTTGTTGGGATCAGTCAATCCCTGAACTCCCTGACTCAATGTCCAAAATACTATACAGGTAAGCGATTGAATATTTGGAGAATAATTTGACAGGGTGTTGTTGCTGCCATAGTCTAATTAGTTTCAAAATATTCAACTTGTATATTAAATAATAAATCATATTGTTCGTGATGAACTTAACTATGTAATTCATGACATTATTGATTATGACATTATCCTACAGATTACGTAGTTGATTATGATATCATATGATTGACTGAGAAACTGGAATCCTCCATTCTCAAAATGAAATGGGATGCTATACAAATCACTAATTCTAGACATCCTCTGCTGCGCATAAGTCACAACAAAAAAGTCCCCGCCATGAGAAAGGTAATAGTGATATCGCGCTATCCATTATGTAGTTATGGTACATGAGACAACAGCCAAGGAGCATACAAAGTCCAGCATACCTGTCCCCATGCTCTGTTCTCAGGACTGTAGAACTCCAATGACATGAGTCCAGCTCTGACCATGTTGAGCCAGTTCACATACACAACATCATCAGCCTCATTGTGTGTGTAACCAAAGATCCTAGAAAATTAACCAGGAGCACGATTCACAAAAGCGTACAAGTTATAAAGTACACAACAGATTAATCTGGAAGCTGCATTTAATAAGTACGCCATACTTAAAGATCACAAGTGAGAAACCTATTTCAAGAATGTCAAAAATATAAATTTTTTATCATATTTTATGAAATTCATTAATTTTATCACATAAAATTTCAGTAAAGTTATGAATTTTGACACGCCATAAAATTCATGTTATGACTTTATCGTGTAAAACATCAAGCATCTGGAATCAGATTTATGCTGCAAATGTTTGCAGCAAATACGAAACTGGTGTCTAATATGAAGTTGGACATCAGCTTAGAATCAAGGTCTAGTTTATCAATAACTAGTATTTCTTGTGCATCCCATTAATATGATGGTTGCAAAATATTATTCACACCCTGATGTCATACCACAACAATCATTCATGCGATGACATCACTCTGTGATTCTTAAGAGAAATGGAAGAAAATTACTTTCCATGGCAAAATTTACTATCTAAGAATTCGAAAGTATGCAAACAATATATTGTATTGTGCCTAAATTATACAAAAGCATTATCTGGTGGGCTTTGACCCTTTTCTGTTTGTGTTCCCCACTGTACTTAACCCTTTAACCCTTGAATTTGTTCAAGAAAATTTCAGTTTTCTCATCGAAAATGTCCATTTGCAGACCAAGATAAAAGATTTTTGGAAATTTACCACTGGAATGACTGGCTCGGTTATCGAGCCAGTCATTCCAGTGGTAAATTTTCAAAAAATAGTCTTCTCTTGGTCTGCAAATGGACATTTCTCAAGACCACTGCAGAAGCCGTTTTTGGCTGATACGAGGGTTAAAGGGTTAAATACCATTTGAATGACCTGTCACATGTAACTCTATGTAGATTATAGTCAAATATACACCTGTGCAAAAGTTAAGCACCAGCAAAAACAATAGAACGTAGAAACATGATGGTACAACTAGGCTGCCATACTTTTTGTCCCCGCGTTAGCTGACATAATTCCAAGTACGAAATGCACATGCATGCATGACTTCACGCCGCTTGATGTCCGTGCGTGGCGGGAAACAGCACACGTGTTCAGTTATGTAAAAGTCCAGTTTGAGGTGTAGAACATTACATACAGATTTAGGCGACAAGATTAGGAATTTTGTGTTCATGACCGTGCTTTATTTGTACAGAGAGAATTAGCTCTTGATTGTGAACCGCTATGGCAAGACGAAGGTTAAGTGATCGTGTGAAATGGCAAATCATAGGCATGCATACCACTGGTAGGTCATGATTGGCAGACAGCTGAACATTAACCATACTGTAATCTAAACGAAATCTAGGATTTCTTTTTTCACGAGAGAGTTGATACTTACCTCCCTAATACTTTTGATATTGCTAAATATTGGCTTTCACTCAATAAACACTCAGATTTAAAACAGTTAGGTGCCCCTACTGGGCAGGGAGTCAGAGCGTAGTCCGGCGGATGCCAGCCCCACCTCCGCGCATGCGCAGACTAGCACTTCCTCTGACTAGATTATTGGCTGACACACATGCAACTCTTAAGAGCCTGAAGACCGAGCCTCTGTGGGGTGGAGAGGCCGGGTCCGTATCTAGGGAGGTAAGTATCAACTCTCTCGTGAAAAAAGAAATCCTAGATTTCGTTTATTTCACTTCAAGAGTATACTTACCTCCCTAATACTTTTGATATTGCCAGAATTCGAAAGTGAATCTGGCGGGAGGGAGGCGAGGTCAAAAGACCAGCTCATCCCTATACGCTTTTCTGCGTTTAAGGCACTTAAACTTCTGAAACTGTAAGAAAAAACAGTCAGGATTTGACTAACCATCGGATAACACCACCGATGTATGAGAGATGACCGAATGTCATATGCGCTCCCCCCCCTCCTTCCTGGGAGGAAGAGTCGACTGACCTCAATGTCCTATACGCTCTCTACGTACAAGTGCCATGTACTACAGGACAGAGACGAAAAAGCTCCATTTTCGTAACTCTCAACAATGAACCACACAAATACACAAACCATCACCATATTAATAACGGGTAATCGTGACAATACAATCAACAACGGACAACACATGAACAAGACTGACCTTGTTGAAAATGGCTGCTGACATCATCTTCCCATCGGTAAAGACTGATGCAGGCCCAAAAAAGTGGGTGTTTCCATAAATTAATTGTGATATATATAAGTAATGAGGAAATCACCTCAAAAAATATAAACCGATTTATTTTTTCAAAACCGACAAGGCGAGAGGATTAGAGGTGTCACGGAGATAATGGTCTGTAAAACTTGACTCACAGTGCCACTGAGCCACCGACATAATATCATCCACAGGGACCCCATTAAATAGGGCCGTGGATGTCACTACGCCGCGGACACTGTGAGCCTTGGCCACGTCAACCTGCTTCCCGGTGGCGGATTTATGGCAAAACTGAATGCATTCCACAATCCACCTGGAAATGGTGTCCTTAGAAGCCCTCCCATGGGGTTCAATATATGACAAC
Organism: Chaetoderma sp. LZ-2023a; assembly: GCA_034401795.1. Classification (NCBI taxonomy): domain Eukaryota; kingdom Metazoa; phylum Mollusca; class Caudofoveata; order Chaetodermatida; family Chaetodermatidae; genus Chaetoderma; species Chaetoderma sp. LZ-2023a. The sequence continues at coordinate 101,027,059 of CM067373.1, read as the reverse complement.
CATAACGCTGACTGGTCGGTGCGCCATGCCGCCGTACGTTGTTTGTACCGGCGCAGCGCCCGGACGGGACACCATGCTTTAGAATTAGGATCATATCTAGTTAAAGCAGGCAAAATAATAGGTTGACCTGGATATTTCAACGACTGATTTTTAGCCAAGAAATTAATCCTAGGTAGCAGCTTAAGGCCTTCCCCTGAAACCACAAAACGGTCATCCTCGGCTGATAAGGCATGAATCTCACTCCTACGCCTAGCCGAGGCCGCAGCAATTAAAAACACAGTCTTCAGTGTTAATAGTTTCATAGAAATGGAACTAAGTGGTTCAAAAGGCTTATCACCTAGTACTTGAAGCACTAGCGATAAACTCCAAGACGGAATCACAGGTGGATTCCTTGGTCTTAGATTGCCCATGCCTTTAATTAATACATTTAATGTATTTACTTCATCACTTCCCCTCTTAGCCAAGCAAGGAATAACAGACATTAATGCTGATTTATAACCAGCAATAGAGTTAGGCTTGAGGCTATAGGCATCATAGAGGTGACAGAGGAAATCAGCTACTACTTGAATAGATGAATCCATTGGATCAATACATCTTTTTGAGCACCATTCTGCAAATCTGTTGATTTTATAATTATATGCTCTGGAGGTTGACCCCCTCCTGGCTTTGGCCATAAACATGGCTGCTTGCTCAGAAAAGCCCTCCTTAATTCTAGATTCCTTGACAACATCCACGCAGTCAATCTGAACATTGACGGATTGTTGTGAAGGGCCTTGCCCTGGAAGATAATATCGTCCATCAGAGGCAGAGGAACCGGATTGCAGACCAGAAGGTCCAGCAGATCCGTATACCATGATCGGCTTGGCCAATCCGGGGCGATCAGAAGCACTTGGCATTCCTCTTGTCTGATTTTCTGAAGAATTTTTGGAATCAGGATTGCTGGAGGGAATGCGTATGCATAGATTCTCCCCCAGCTGATAGCTAACGCATCTGTTGCGAAAGCGCTTGGATCCGGAATCGGAGAGACGTACGTCGTCATCTTCGCATTCTTCTTCGTTGCGAACAAATCGATGTTGGGTTTCCCCCAATGGTCGAACAGACGATCCGCCACACATTGATTTAGTTGCCATTCCGTGGGTAAAACACTCATCCTTCGGCTCAATGAGTCTGCTAGCAGGTTTAACCTTCCCGGAATATGAACTGCTTTCAAGGTAATCTGGTGATCCAGACACCAACAAAGCAGTTTCCATGTCATCATACAGAGACTGGGCGACTTCGTTCCGCCCTGGCGGTTTATGTAAGTCACAACTGTTGAGTTGTCTGAACGAATAAGAACAATCTTGCCCTGAACTTTCTGTAAGAAATGTTCCAGGCCCAGGACTACTGCTCTTAGCTCCAGTAGATTTATATGTTCCTGTGACTGTTCCAGATTCCAAAGCCCTGATATCGTGGATTCTTCCAGGCAAGCTCCCCAGCCCTCCATCGATGCATCTGTATACACAGTCACCTGAGGGTGGGGAGGGGTTAGCAAAACCCCCGGTAAGAGATTCTCTGTATTCAACCACCATTGCAGGTGGTGAATCAGAGGCGCCAACACTGACACATTCGAGTCCAGCGAACCTGTACTCTGGGTCCATTGTGTCATGAGAAACAACTGGATCGGCCGCCTGCGTAAGGCGGCCTGAGGAATGACTGGTTCCAATGAAACCATCAACCCCAGCATTCTCAAGTAAACCCGTGCCAGGACATGACGACTGTCGCACACTGACTGAATCAACGAGATGAGTATTTGAACCCTCTCCTGAGTAGGATAAACATATCCTGTCTCCAGATCGAAGAACATCCCCAGGTAAACAAACTTCTGGGATGGAGTCAGCTCTGATTTTGGGAAATTGATCATCCAGCCCAAGTCTGTGAGAATTTTCAAAACAATCTCCAGATTGGCGGACAAACTTTCCCGGGTGTGCGCTTTCAACAGCCAGTCGTCTATGTACGTGTGGACTGCTATGCTTCTCCTGCGGAGGTATGCTGTGATCGCAAGAACCACACGGGTGAAAACCCGAGGAGCCGTGGAAATTCCGAAGGGCAACACCCTGAATTCCCACTGTCTGCCCTGGAATGCAAATCTCAGGAAGCGAGAAACTCCTGTGGATGGGGATGTGGAAATAAGCGTCCTTCAAATCTATCGACGCCGTCCACATCCCCCTCTCCAACCCCGCCAACACCGAGCGCACCGTTTCCATCTTGAAACTGGGCGTCTCGATGAACTTGTTCAATGGCTTGAGGTTGAGAATCGGTCTCCACCCACCGGTGCGTTTTGTTACCAAGAACAGGGTTGAATAGAAGCCCGGACACCTTTGTGCCAGCTGAATAGCTCCTTTTTGTACGAGGGAATTTATCTCCTCCTCGATACACAACCTTTGATCTGGATCTCTCGGAATGGGAGTCCAGATTGGCACCAGAGACAGTCGCGACGGCGGGCCTGTCATCCACTCTGGATGATACCCCACGGAAAGCCATCGCAAGACTAAACGGTCCTGAGTTAACCGTTCCCACTCTTGCATGTGGTCGGCTAGCCGGCCTCCCACCGGTCCACCTAGGGACCGCGGTGGACACAAGGCATGCAAGAGCGGCACTGTCTCCGTCGCCATACACACCGGCGTGGTCCTTACCGCGGTAAGCGCCCTGTCAGGAACGATAACCACGCCCAGATCCTCGCGCGACCCGCCCCGCCCCGCGCGCACCTCGGTGCACGGGCGGCTGCCTGGCTGACGGCGGCTGAGGAGCCTGCGCCCCCCTCACTGCTGGCCGAATCGCACGCGGCCGAGGCCGGCGCTGCGACGGCGGCTGGCCTCTGACTTGGCCAGCACCACCTCGAGCCTGCAGGGGACGATACGCAGGGGCCGCGGCGCGAACGTTAGCACGACGCAGCACCTCAAACTGTTCGCGCAGCGCCCTCTGGTTACTCACCAGGGTGACCGTCTCCTGGAGGTGGCGACATCCCTCACCTCCAAAAAGACCAGGACCCGTCATAGGCGTACGGAGTAGCCTATTATACAGGTCCTGAGACGGGCACAGATTGTCCAGGGCAAATGTGCGTCTTGCCCGGACACTCCTGGTCACCGCCCGCGTCATACAGTCCAGCGCCAGGTTAATACCATCCTGGATGGTTCGCTGGACCGCGAGCGGGCCTGGCTGGCGCGATGCGGATGCCGTTACTACCCCCTGTAACAGCTGGGAGACGTGGGACAGAGCGGCAATCGAAGCCCTCCCACTCTCCTCCGCATCACGCAACGCGGTATTCGCCGAACGCAACGCGTTCGCGCACAAGACCCCCGCGTCAGAACGGGAGCCTGGCCGCGTATCCTCACCCAAAGCCGCGCGGTCATCCACGCCGGGCTTGGGTACCACACCGTACCGCTGGTAGTCCAGGGGCACGATGCGACAACGCCTGGCCACCTCGCGAGGGGCCTTCGCGAGACGTCCACTCGTGTTAATGGACGACTCCGCCGCCTTGAACATGTCAACGACATGCTCCGCCAGCGGCAGAGAAGGCATAGCGTTAGCAGTTGGTTTCCCAGCTAACCACGGCGTGTGAACACGGTGGCTAGCCGACTGCTCCACGGGCAGATCAGGCCTAACGCTCACCAACCACTGGCAAGCGTCATACCAATCCTCCTCCGTGGCTAACTGCGAGCGCTCTACAAGACGGGGTCCTTCGTCTTCCTCCTGAGCGCAAGCAGTAGAGCTTGACGGCGGGTACGCTGATACACCTGGCAAGCCAGGGAAAACATGCGGGCCTGACAGCACCGGCATGAGAATATCACTGGTTTGACCAGGAGCAGGCACCGCGGTAGAGCGCGGGGTATATATAGCCCTACCGCGGGCCCGGCCAGCACCAGCTACACTCTCGGCAAGCCGAGGTATGCGGTACCGCTGGCCATCAGCAGCGCCCTGGGCCACCACCTGAACCGCGGACCTTACTCCAGGGTGAGTAATACCGTGGAAAAAAGCGCCTGTATACCCCGCGAGGGGTGCACAAACGTCTTCATCCATGTCCACGTCGTCAGACGGCGACCCTAGCAGGTAATCCTCATCACCCTGGTCAGAAAGATTAGACCCCGGGTCAGCAAAGAGAGCTAACCCGGGCTGACCAGGAACGGAGCCATAGGAGGTACTGGCCACCGCGGCGTGCGGATACCCCTGGACTGATAAGCAGCCAGCGGGTTCCAGCGACAACCGTCCACGGTCCCCTATCGGCGCGGCAATAAGCCTGCTGCCAGGGCCGTGGAACGCCCCCTCTAATGGGGCCACCTCTGAATCGTCGGACAACGGAAGCGGACTAAGGAAAATCGATCCAGAGGCGGGGATTACCTGCTCCGAAGCCGATGATGAGGACAATAAAGGATCTGGTCCAGGAAGCATGCCACGAAGCAACCCTGGAACCAAATCTTTTATTGTCCTCTTCATCTCTCCCAACATCTCGGTCCGGAAGGTCTCCATATCCACCGCGGACGAGACCTTCCCCTTACCCTTCCTACTTACAACCTCTCGTTTCCGCTTCTTCTTCTTCTCCTCCTCTACCACCTTGTCCGTCGCCTGTAAGCAGCACAAGAATTCGGACATTAACTCGCCCCCCCAGTGCTTACATATGTCACAATTAATCAATGGACCACAAGGGCTACATCGATAACACAGATGCGGCCAGAACTTTACATGCATAAAACGTCCACAGGACGCGCAACCCGGTCCCTGAAACAGGGCAAAGGACAAGGAGTATGAGCAACTAGTTAAGCTTAGAAACTCAATCCAACTCAAGGAGAAGGAAAACGATCATAAAGATCAATATACATCAAAAACCAGCATAGTGCTTGAATTGCTAATAAATACATAGCCAGCCGATTATGACGTCATTAATCCCGTGACAGGAAAAATTCGATCCCAACAAAACATCCAAGTGCAAAGACGAATTGTATGCTGAATGGATAAGTTGACTACACAACCATCAGATACATATAGATAACTCTTTTCTGGCAAAAATGTTAATTATCTCCCTTTGATTGTTTACAATAATTAACATCACCACATTATCAATAACTAGATACCTGACACTTTGTATAGACAAACCATCCAACGTGACGAACCGGAAACTCCACCATCTGCACGCCTCTTAACTCTCTCCACCTCATGGGGAAGGAATTGGATCAAGAGGGCAAAGCGAGAAGACCTTTATACCAGGCCTCCAACTCACTGGACATAATTTTTCATTTGGTTAGATAACCTAACAGTGTTAGTAGGAAATGGAACCATGGTGGAGAGAATACTAATTCTCTGGTACTGTGACGTCACCACCTAGCGTCATACAGACCTGTGGACATAAACAGAAAGAGAAATTAGTCCTAGGTAGCACCGAGTTGATATAACCCAACCAACCAAGGCGCTTATCACGGTAAACGCGAGTCCCGGAAACACAATACACCGGGAAGAAAACTCGCTAATTTTACTAGAAGTCACCTGATTTAAAGGTCCTCCGTCCTCCTGTGGCGACGTATTCCTATCCGCCATCCAAAAAAGTGACTAACACTCCAAACAAACACCACTTAAACAGTTTAAGAGAGCGAAAAGCTATTGAACAAAAAAACATGTGTGATCTCTTTGCCAATAATCTAGCAAAGAGGTAGTGCTAGTCTGCGCATGCGCGGAGGTGGGGCTGGCATCCGCCGGACTACGCTCTGACTCCCTGCCCAGTAGGGGCACCTAACTGTTTTAAATCTGAGTGTTTATTGAGTGAAAGCCAATATTTAGCAATATCAAAAGTATTAGGGAGGTAAGTATACTCTTGAAGTGAAAAGTCGTTTGATTGCAAAACATGGGCAAACTAACGAGGTGAAGGACAGGCCTAGATCTGGAAGACCGAAGAAGACTACTGCCCGTGATGATCGAGCCCTAGTACGCCTTGTTAGATCTCCATTCACCAACAGCAGAGTGCTCAGCCAGCAATGGGAAACGCGCAATAGAGTGTCAATGTCTACCGTCAAAAGGAGACTGTATGCTGCTGGCATGAAAGCTAGGAGACCTGTCAGACGTCCTCTCCTCACTGCACACCACAAAGAGGAGCGTCTGAGGTGGTGCAACGAAAGAAGACACTGGAACATGAGATCCTGGAGACGGGTACACTGGTCCGATGAAAGTCGGTTCCTGCTTCATGCCACAGATGGTCGAACTCGTGTATGGAGGTCCAGACGCACGGCGTATGACCAACGTAACATCATGGAAGAAGTTCCATTTGGTGGAGGTTCCGTTATGATATGGGGGTGCATCTCATTTGATTGTAAGCTGGATCTGTTGACTGTACCTGGAACACTAAATGGACAAAGATATCAAGATTCCATACTGGATAGAGTTGTGGTCCCTCATTTTGTAAATCATGCACCTGGAACCCACCCTATATTCATGGATGACAACGCCCGACCACATCGTGCTAGAGCTGTGCATGAATACGTCCGCCAGAATGCCATCGACACCCTACCATGGCCAGCAAGGAGCCCTGACATGAACCCTATTGAGCATATCTGGGACATTCTGGGAAACATGGTGAGAAGGAGGGATCCTCCTGTGCAGAACCTACAGGAATTAACAGACGCACTCCATCTTGAATGGCAACGAATACCACAATGGCGTATCAGTCGGTTGGTGACCAGCATGAGACGTCGTGTCCAGGCCGTCATCCAGGCACAAGGTGGATATACCCGGTATTAATAATGACAGTCTCAAACTCGTGCACAGATGTTAAACTTCGTTTTCAGACACCATTAATGACAATCTAGCCACGTGTGTCAACTGTAGGGCAATAGTTGTCAGTTGTGTCAACGTAACCATATTCAGGCCTCGTTTTCAAGTTCAAACAAAAACATACAGTGTTTCCCCACCATCATAATCAGCATTCCTCTAGTTGCATTATTACCTCTTGCACTAAGATGGATGGGTATATAAATGTTTATGCTATTGCTTTCTTCATAGCACATGAATATACCCTTGCATGTGCGTAAAAATAGGGTGGTGCTTAACTTTTGCACAGGTGTATATGTTTTATCCTTTATTGGTCAAGCCGGCCAAAATCGACCTCTGCAGTGATCTTTAGAAACGTTCATTTGTAGGCCAAGAGAAGACTATTCTTGACAATTTATGCCTAGACTGATTGGCTCGGCAATTGAAAGTTATTCCGCGGGGAAATTTTCAAAAATAGTCTTCTCTTACCCTGCAAATGGACATTTTCTAGACGAAAATTTGACAATTAAATTGTTAATTAATTAACCTTACAAAAAGTGAGAAAATCATTACGATATAAGGAATATTTAGTTGAATATTTTAAAACTAATTTGACTGGGAGCTGTTACTGTCTATGTTTCTTTTCATTATGTACAAAATACACATTGTGAACTTATCATTTTTACCTGAGGACATCAGTAGACAAGCACAAATACAAGCCGACACACTCGGCCCGGCATTCCTCATATGGCGGTGACATTGATGTGAAACGACCAAAGAATGTTTCATTGTGTTTGTACCAGTTTGTCACCTGCAGAAGACACTATGAGATTAATAGGAGCAGTGGTGTAGTTGCAAATATTTAGGTGCTAGAACTGAGTGAAAGTGCAGGAGCGCAGGGAGGGGTGTGTGACATTACGGTTCCTATGCGGCACGTGTGCTAGGTGCAGGAGAGAAGCGCCATTGCACCCCGGCAGCAATGAATAGGATATAATAGAGGGATCTATTTCTAGCTATGCCCCCTCCTCCCCTCCCATCTATGGCTAAGTTCTGCTCACGCTTTAGGCATAATGGGATCGATTTATATACTTTGAACTCTGACTTCCAAGAATACCATTTTCAGGGTAACTATACAAGTAAGCTGTTGAATATTTTGAAACTAATTTGACCGGGCACCCAGAATGTTTATTAAATAGTAAATCCATGCACAACCATACAAATCGTATACTTGAACTTCTCCAGCTTCATTGTCTGTCAGTTATGATTGTAATGTTAAGCTATATGTGACGTAATTGATTATGATGTCACATACTTGACTAACAGATTGGATTCATCCATTGAAGTATATGTAGTACATAAACACTGATCAATTGAGCTATCTGCTTCCATTGCTCACTGCCTCAATGAATAACGGAGCACATCTAGCTTTTTTCAGTGACTGCTTAATGAGTGTTGGCGCTTAGAATGTTGGCAACCAAAATAGAGAACAGTTTCTCATTTAACTTATCATGTAATCATTTAATACCTAGTATGCAATTGACTGATCTTGAATTAATATTTACAATTTACAACAGAATGCATGAGACAATTCAGTACACAGCCTGTTCAACTCAGTATAACCACCTTTTTAAATTAATTTGAATCAGAGTACCCTCCATAAGTCCAGAAAAAAACCAAGACATGTGGCCAGCTAAAAACATGGTGTAGAATGTTGAGGGTAAACAGCCACAAGATGAGTCTCGCACATAGAGGGGTCCCTTTCTAGATATGGCTTGTCCTTTTCTAGCTAAGATTTGACAACATTTTCATGCATGTTGGAATCGATTTGAAATTTGAAACTTGAATTCCCAATTCTAAATTTCGAGGTATCTATACAGTTAAAACTTTTGAATATTTTGAAACTAATTTGACGGGAAGCTGTTGCTGCCTCTGTCAGCAACAGCGGGCAACAGCTCCCAGTTAAATTATTTACAAAATATTCAACGTGTTCATTAAATTATAAATTCATCAAAGACATACAATTCACCTTTCCAGAGTATCCATCCATCATCTGACGTCATAATCAGCTCAGCGCATGTATGATGACGTTACAATCACTATATAACAAAGGGTTCCATATAGACCGTCAGCAAATCTCAAATAGTCCGACACATAGTATGAATTTTATGACTTTGTAATTCTTTGCTTTTTAATAAACATGCGGTTGAATATTTTGAAACTAATTTGACTGGGCGCTGTTGCTGCCTTAGACAGCAACAGCACTCAATCCAATTAGTTTCAAAATAATCAAAAACTTACCTGTGTAGTTTTTTGGAAATTGAGTCATGGTGTTCAGAGATTGATCGATCCCAAAACGAGCGAGGTGTGGGTGGAGCTTAGCTACAAATGGGTGGGGCATAGCTAAAACCGGAAAGGTGGCGCACTTTCATGACAAATTTTTCCACTTTCACGACAGACCTACGTAATTTTGATTGTGACCCCGGCTAACAAATGGCATATTTGATTATGACAAGAACAAGATACATGAGTGACAGATTGACTCTCTTGTTATGGATAATAACCCGCCATCTTCCATCCAGGCCTTTCAAACACCTGTGTTATGGAACCACCATCCTGTGACCATGATAAGCAGATTACAGTTGCGCAAGAGGCACTGACGATCATAAACGGAATTCACCATCATATGATTGAAACGAGGTAGGCTAAAAACATAGCGTACAGTGCTGATGGTAGAGGGCAGCAAGATGAGTCTCAAGTCTCAGATGTGAGGAGGCACAGACTGGTGAATGACCGAGAGTCAGCCGGTGAAAGATCATTGCAGCCTTACAGGTATGTCCAAACTGGGAGGAAGGTGATTAGTAAGTATATATATATAGATGATCACCTTGAAATTACAATTCTGGAATTCAGAACATTATTTAACCCACTAATGGTCAAGCCAGCCAAAACCGGCTTCTGTAGTTGTCTTGGGCAATGTGCATTTGCAGGCTAAGAGAAGGCTATCCATAACAATTTACTAATGCTATGACTGGCTTGACCGTCATTACAGCAGTAAATTTTCAAACCAGAAGGAAAGCATTCCGCATGTCGAGCTCTTTTGCGGTTTTTTCACACATCACACATCATGTGTCAGTGTCACTAATCATTCTTATTTGCAGTTGCTACATATTGACAAGGGCTCATTTATGTGTCAAACGAAAGCTGTATGTCAATTAGTAGGCTTGCGCGATTGTGTGATTAAATCGAAAATCGCGATTATTTTTTAAATCCTGAATTTATATGATTAAAAACGAAATAATCGAATAATCGTGAATAATTCCACTGCATAAAATATTTCTAAATCTAACTTTTTATTCCCATTTTGTTCAGCAAATGCATTTCCATTTGCAGGCCAAGAGAAGACTATTTTTGAAAATGTATCGTTGGAACGATGCTCGAGCCAGGCATTCCAGTGATACATTTTCAAAAATAGTCTTCTCTTGGCTTGCAAAGGGACATTTCTAAACACCATTGCAGCTTTTGTCATTGATATACCTTTGTTTTTATATCAGTGTAATTTGTAAACAGGACGATTAATCGAGAAATCGTGATTATTCTTAAATAATCGATCGCGATCACTCAAAGTAGTAATCGCGCAAGCCTATCAATTAGATCAAGAATTGTGTTAACCCTTTAACACTTGAATTTGTTCAAGAAAATTTCAATTTTCTCATAGAAAATGTCCATTTGCAGACCAAGAGAAAACTATTTTAGAAAATTTACGACTGGAATGACTGGCTCTGTTATCGAGCAAGTCATTCCAGTGGTAAATTAAAAAAAAATAGTTTTCTCATTGTCTGCAAATGGACTTTCCTCAAGATCACTGCAGAAGCCGATTTTGGCTGATATGAGGGTTAAAGGGTTAAAATGCAGTGGCCAAGACCTAATGTCAGGATTTTATATTCCGGTTTGATGGGTAAACATCAGCTCTGTCAACCCTACCCTAAAATTTTTCTCTGCTCAATATAAAATCTGAAAATAAATCAGGAATTAAAATTTTGAATACTTTAAAAGGTAGGCCCAAAAACATGATGTTACAACAAAATTTCAGATCGTACATTTATTAATATCATGTTTCCATCCACACACTTTCAAAGTATTTTTTCAATAATATGCCGTTTGAGCCATCCTCAGCTTTGTATAGGGCGTGGGAAAAAAAATGTATATTCTCTTTGACTGTAAATGAACATTAAACTTTTGATTTTCTTGACCCATTTGATCATGAAAGCATTAGAACATCTTTCTGTATCAATATAAAGATTGCAGGTTGTCTCTAGTCATCCCCTAGGAGCATTCAAAAACACATAGGATGGATCAAAGAATGAATATACAACATGGAGATTGCATGCAAATGTAAAACACAATACTGAAAACATCTTTATCACTGCCATCACAAACCTATCAACAATTAACTAATACCTTTTCAGTGGTGAGAAGATTCTTCACATTATCTTTGTCAAAGTTCAATTTGCCATCTTTATTCTGAAGAGAGAAATTGTAGGAAGGTTTTTCTAACTGATCTGTAAACAATAAACTATTTACCGTATTTCGCTTAATAGTAGCCTATGCTCTAATAGAAGCACACCACCTAACTTTGACATTTGAGCTCCAATGATTTCTTAGCAGTTTCAAAACGGCAAAACTCTGTATTAGAAGCCCACCCCCTAATTCAGCAGACTGTATAGGAAAATTGTTCTTAAGAGCAAATTTGTAAGAATAGCGTGTATAATAATAACAATCGTGTCACAGGATCAGGGTGTGTCTACTTCAGACCGATCTCTGCCCTGATACATTCCCGGCTCCTCTAGAAGTCAATACAGGCCTCAGATTTGTAAATCTCGATCACCTATTAGATTAATACTAATAGTAGGCCACGTATGTTCAAGATATAATAAAGTTTATTCCACACATTTGTAGTCAAAATGCGCGTAAAACAGTCTTGGCATGATTAAATACCTTCCTTATAAATATATTTTAAGACCATTCATGCACCAAACAAACAACAAGCACGGGAGAAAATGTGCATCAATTTTGTAACGCCGGTCAACATTAGATGATCCAAATTGAATTATTATGAACGACAATATAGCTGGCTTCTTAAGTTGGCGAGCCAGGGGTTCTTGAGATGGGAGGCATCGTGTTCTCGTGAGATATTATACGCTAACGGGAGTTTATCAAACGGGTACCCGTTTTTTAAGATCAGTATAATACTCAGTATCGCGCAATATATAGAAATTCCCGAGTTCTGAGTCGCCGATTCCAGAATATTTATATCCGAGTACTCGCTCTAAAATAAACACTTCAATTGGAGGCGAATCACGTGATTTGTATTTTTTCATGACGCCATTTTATATCAAATTGTGGATTAATTTTGATGTAATAAACGAGCTTTATTAAAGGATACGCATTATTTAGGCGCTCAAATCAAATAATTTCACTTCCCCGGTGATGTTTTGAGGTATACATTAAACATAGGCATAGGCGGTGGGAATTTTTACGGGAGAAAATACGTTGAATTTCCATGGGATCAATTTTAGAAACTTTTTTGGGAAAACTGTAATATAAGCCCACCCCCTTTCTCAGAGATGTTTAATTGGAAATTGAACACCTACTATTAAGCGAAATATGGTAGGTATTTAGGAAATAGATCTGGATCACCAGGCAGGCAGGCAGGCAGGAAGACAGCTAGGCAGGCAGGCAGAGGCATGGATCCAGGAAGAAGGCGATCATGTAGGCGGGCGAGTAGGTGGTAGGGTGAGCATGCCACCAGATGGACAAATGGATGGACAGGATAGATAGACAGGATAGATAGATAGACCGATATTAATGATACAAATACATGTATTTGAAAAAGAATTACTCAATGAATGTGAACACAAACCTCCATAAACAATTTTCCACTTCCATGTCCCAAAAGCTCATGCAAACCTACTTGAACTTCAAACGAACCAAGCTTCCATTTAGTATACAGATGCTGCAAGAAGAATGAAATGCATGTAATTTAACATAAAAATTTGCAAACACCTCATAACAGGGTACAGTGTAAAGAAGTGTCGCTATTCACCAACAGACAAATATTTGAGTATATTTGAACTTAAATACTTCTTATGTAGGGTACATAAAAAGCTTGTCATTTACATGACTGAATCCAAGAAAATATAAAGATTCTGTTTCTATGAGCCAGATATGTTTAACCCTTTACTGGTCAAATTTGGTCAAGAAAATTTAAATATTTTCTTATTGAATGTCTATTTACAGGCCTAGAGAATACAATTTTTGAAAATTTATCGCTGGAATGACTGGCTCGGTTATCGAACCAGTCATTCCAGTGGTAAATTTTCAAAAATGGTATTCTATTGGCCTGTAAATGGACATTCCATAAGACAATAGCAGAGGCCGGTTTGGGCCAGTATGGTCATTAAAGGGTTAACCTTTTGAATAGAATGTGACAAACTAAACTATTTTACCTTGACTATGGGGTATGGTGGATTCTGGATTGAATTGAAGTGCTCTTTAATTCTCAGTATTTTCAAAATAGTAAAGGCTGCCATAGTTTTCAATTGTTACATTGTCAACTGTCATTGATGTAGAGAGATGTTGTTCCTTTAAAATTTTTACTTACCGTTAAATTCCGTGTATATTGCGCACTTTTTTGCTCAAGTTACATGTTATAAAAAGCTACTGCACACTATATACAAGGATAAATATTTGTCACATTTTTTCCCTCAGAATTTTTCGTCAGAATCGCAAAATTCAGGGCTGAAATATGATTTTATGGATCGGGAATCAGTCGGGAATAACGATCGCATTCTAACATGTCTATAATGGTACTATCTCAACTAGATCGTTAAAATGTCTTACTACTGTCTAAATATTGTGTTATACCTTTATTAAATACCATATAGTGTTGTAAAATTATCAAATAAACCATCATTTAACTTTTTTACAACGCCATTATTTCCTGTAATTTGTTCTAATTTATTTCTATAAAGGGAGGTTACTCCTGTCTTCCCAAGTTGGACATAGAGATGTTTAGAATCCATAGATTACTACACAGATACAGACATAAATGTGTTAAAAAAAGAATGATAGAGCCGATGTTTTTCAAGGTGATCGAGCATTTACATAGATATAGAAAGGAATGTTTTATATGTACTAAACGGCATGTTTTGACCAATCGGTGGGCAGGATGATTATGATTGACAGGTTAAGGTTAAAGGTCACAGCCATCAACGTATGACGAAGTAACTGTAGAAACAAAAGGATGAGAAAAAAAAATCATTTCAAATTGAAGATAATTCAATTTATTTAATAAACAATGCGTGGAATAATCTAGATTATAGCACTATATTATAATATATTATGATGATGATATACTATAATATATTATATAAACCCCACCCCACTCAAACAATACCCACAATTCATCACTGTCGATTTTGTAAACGGCAGGCGGTCAGCTCTATCACCTTTGTTTATTGTACTTCTGACTGCGTTAATCCACCCACCCCGCCCCACCACCTGACTACACTGCCTGTGAACCGAGTCTTGAAACCACTCATCTACTGCGTATATGATTGAACAAAATCTCATGGGCTCGCCTTTGATACAGTTATCAAAGTAATTACCGGCACTGTTAGAGTGAGCCAAAATGGAGTTGAGGTTTTTTTAATTAAAATCGATTTTATTCTCAAGTATCAGCGCACAAAACTTCTGCTCAAATCAAATTCGGATTCTAACCTGTTCTGATGGAAATTATATTTGTATTTTTATATCATTCAATAATGTTTAATACAAAATATTTGCTAAAAATGTAGGCGAATGATATTCCCATGATTAAACAACAGAGTAACACACGCCACAAACAAGATTTTATAAGGAAAGCCTATTCGACAAGCAGTAAGTCATTGATTTTTTTGTTACCAGTTTTCGTTCACACGTCTCTCAATCTTACTGCGCACTATACACGAAAACAACGTTTTTTAAGGCCGATTTTGGTTAAATTTAGGGGTGCGCACTATGCACGATAGCGCAATATACACGGGATTTAACGGTAGTCATAAATGATTACAATATATTTAGAATAAATAGAACAAGACATTTTAGGATGACACATATAACATGCCACATCCTTGGTTTCAAAGTTATTCATCCCAAATCTTAAAGATGACATCTCCATAACTTTCAAGTAAATGGTACCAAGATTTAGGCATGCATTCAGAATGTATGGTGGTAACCATCCAGAGCAGTATCACTGATGCTTACATTGCCCTAATATGATCAAACTGGTCAGATGGCATTTGCCATAGTGACCTTGAGAGATGTACATCTGCAGCCTAATGGAAAAATATTTGACAAAATGTAACACTGGAATCACTGGCTCTGTAACCTTTATTAAATATAGTTCTCTTTGTCTGCTAATAGACATTTTCTATGAAAAGTTGTATACTGTCTTCCACAAATTTGACAAAATATAACAAGCATTCTGAAAAATACTTTGTGCATGTTCCATAACAGTGTAGAAAAGAAACCAATAATCCCCTTGGTTTCACCAGTATGGTACTAATAACGTGGATTTTGGAAGCAATGTTGCTGCAGACAAAAACAGCTTTAAGCAGTATTATATTATTTTGAAACCCAACAGCTCTGATTATCTGAATGAAAACTCAATTCAGGAATCTGATATTTCAGTATTCTAGAAGTTAACATTTTCACTAACTAATCCCATAAAAGTATATTCATTACGATATATAAAACTTATTCTGTTGCATAGTTATCAACACGCGATATTGCAATCAACTCTGTCCATCTGTCCATCTGTTTGTCTATCCATCTGTCCATCCAGCTACCACAGAAAAACAATTGATGGAATTCAAAGAAGTTTGTTACATGCGTTACCCATATGATTGCAGAATGCAAGACGATATTTAAATTAGGCTCCCCCCTCCCCCACCTACACCTC
Organism: Chaetoderma sp. LZ-2023a; assembly: GCA_034401795.1. Lineage (NCBI taxonomy): Eukaryota > Metazoa > Mollusca > Caudofoveata > Chaetodermatida > Chaetodermatidae > Chaetoderma > Chaetoderma sp. LZ-2023a. Next base: position 101,011,290 of record CM067373.1, on the reverse strand, counting down.
CAAACCAAACCCCAACCCTGACCCCTCCCTCACCCAGGGTGGGGGTAGGGAGGTGGGACCAGAAAGTTAAAGTTGGTGGAATTCAACAAAACCATACAATTGTGGATTGTGAGGCGATGTTTACATTAAGCTCCGCACCTGGTTGTAGGTGGTGCAGAATGTCAATGTTGGCGAAAGAGTGGGGCTTTGCAATGGTGTGCCATTGACCTGACATTCTAGTCTGAAATTAATTTGACTGGAAGCAGTTGCTAGCTTCTAGTCAAATTAATTTCAAAATATTCAACTGTTTTCCTGTATTGTTACCTTGAAAAAGAAATATGGGGTATTCAATGGTGAAAGGGTTACAATGTTAAACATTGTTGTTGTTGTAAGACGATCTGAAGTACCTTGTCTTCCTCTGCCAGGAATGTTATCTTAGTATCTTTGTAGCCTGACGACAATACGTTACCAAGAGAGACATTCTTGAAACCCTCAGTTTGACGTATTTCATCATCTAAAATTAACCAGAAACATAATTTAGGCTGGAAATACAAACATTTCTGTACTAAATGTGGAAATATACGTTAAATTTGTGCCAATATAATAGATTAACAACAGCTCAACTCCGATTAGTCAAGGGAAGTCATGTTTTAATTTCATGTGAATAAACGTAAATGGTGCTTAGGCCCTAATCCTGTTTCCCAAATTTAGGCCCAATCCCAGTAGTAGTTCCGGATGAAAAGTTGTTTTGACCAAATGGGCAGATCAGGTTCTCTCGAAGAAACTTACTCCAGTTCTTGCCCTCAATGAAGTTTCTTGAATTTCACATAAATCGGCCAAGACCGTGCGTGCGTGCGTGCGTGCGTGCGTGCGTGCGTGCGTGCGTGCGTGCGTGCGTGCGTGCGTGCGTGCGTGCGTGCGTGCGTGCGTGCGTGCGTGCGTGCGTGCGTGCGTGCGTGCGTGCGTGCGTGCGTGCGTGCGTGCGTGCGTGCGTGCGTGCGTGCGTGCGTGCGTGCGTGCGTGCGTGCGTGCGTGCGTGCGTGCGTGCGTGCGTGCGTGCGTGCGTGCGTGCGTGCGTGCGTGCGTGCGTGCGTGCGTGCGTGCGTGCGTGCGTGCGTGCGTGCGTGCGTGCGTGCGTGCGTGCGTGCGTGCGTGCGTGCGTGCGTGCGTGCGTGCGTGCGTGCGTGCGTGCGTGCGTGCGTGCGTGCGTGCGTGCGTGCGTGCGTGCGTGCGTGCGTGCGTGCGTGCGTGCGTGCGTGCGTGCGTGCGTGCGTGCGTGCGTGCGTGCGTGCGTGCGTGCGTGCGTGCGTGCGTGCGTGCGTGCGTGCGTGCGTGCGTGCGTGCGTGCGTGCGTGCGTGCGTGCGTGCGTGCGTGCGTGCGTGCGTGCGTGCGTGCGTGCGTGCGTGCGTGCGTGCGTGCGTGCGTGCGTGCGTGCGTGCGTGCGTGCGTGCGTGCGTGCGTGCGTGCGTGCGTGCGTGCGTGCGTGCGTGCGTGCGTGCGTGCGTGCGTGCGTGCGTGCGTGCGTGCGTGCGTGCGTGCGTGCGTGCGTGCGTGCGTGCGTGCGTGCGTGCGTGCGTGCGTGCGTGCGTGCGTGCGTGCGTGCGTGCGTGCGTGCGTGCGTGCGTGCGTGCGTGCGTGCGTGCGTGCGTGCGTGCGTGCGTGCGTGCGTGCGTGCGTGCGTGCGTGCGTGCGTGCGTGCGTGCGTGCGTGCGTGCGTGCGTGCGTGCGTGCGTGCGTGCGTGCGTGCGTGCGTGCGTGCGTGCGTGCGTGCGTGCGTGCGTGCGTGCGTGCGTGCGTGCGTGCGTGCGTGCGTGCGTGCGTGCGTGCGTGCGTGCGTGCGTGCGTGCGTGCGTGCGTGCGTGCGTGCGTGCGTGCGTGCGTGCGTGCGTGCGTGCGTGCGTGCGTGCGTGCGTGCGTGCGTGCGTGCGTGCGTGCGTGCGTGCGTGCGTGCGTGCGTGCGTGCGTGCGTGCGTGCGTGCGTGCGTGCGTGCGTGCGTGCGTGCGTGCGTGCGTGCGTGCGTGCGTGCGTGCGTGCGTGCGTGCAAAATCAAAGATGGTACAAACCAAATCGATTCATTTCAACATGATCGATGTTTTAGAATCAAATCCGTATTAGCAGGCCCCAAAAACTTAATTTCTCCATATTTGCAGTCATAAACTAACTTTAGATTGGTCGATGGGGGGGCATGCTTTTTCACAAATCGATTTCCCATGAACAAGCCTGAATGTAGGGCTGCGCGGTTTGGCTTACAGCCATATCGGTTCCGATATGAATTTTCATATTGGTTTTAACCGAATATCGATTTTATGGACATGACAACAAATTTAAATGATAAAAAATAGCACGAAAACAGAATGTATTTTCACGCCCTGATACAGTCGCAACGTTTTACGCCTTTACAGCTTAACATACCTTATAATATCCATCATCGTGGGAGTGAAATTATTAATTAGACCGCCTAAATACTATGCACAGTTAAATAAACATCGTTTATTTTGTCAAAATTAATCATAAATCAGCAAAACAGGTTCTGAAAAGACGTAAATCATGTGATTGTAATTAATTATGATGTAATTATCTCCCTTTCTTCTTTCATTTCCAATTCGGCCCAAGGATGAAATCATGCCGTGAAGAAAATATTAACTGTAATATTGCGAACGCGAATTTCATAAGTTAATATGATATTGTGTATAGAAGATAACGTTTTAAAAATGGTTTGAGTAATATTTTTATTTAAAATTATATCCTAATCAGCAAAATGTATTCAGCATTATATTTATTGGCGAGATTTTTATGCATTCGGGTGATTTAGTTTTGGGACGACTTTGCATTATGTTAATTAGCCAGTGACGTAAATAAAATGGATGCCGTTGTTTAGAAATGTTTTCCCCGATACAAATTTCAATGACAAATTCCCACGTTAGTATTGTGTTTTATATTGCAAATTTATCTGAGACTACCAGAGAAAAGACGAGTGGATATTTATTTAATTAATTCGCTGCTTGATTTCTCTCGGCGTACAGCGAGTTACATGGAGTTACACAATATGCGCAATTGGGGCCACGTTCAATTATTAGTTGCCCCGAACGTAGCTTAATGGAAAGTATGGCCATTATTATTCATTACGCTGTTCATGCTCGTTAGTATCTTTTATTTTTAACAATCCTGATATGAAAAACCAAAAATATGTTCATATTCGGTTTTTCGATATTTATTTTTTATAATCGGTTATGAAACCGTCAGTGCAGGATATCAGTTTTAAATATGGTATCGGTATATCGTGCAGCCCTACTTGAATGGGGCTTTTCTAGTTCCTACTCATATTTCCAAAATTTTAGCTCAATCCCTTCAACATCTCCAGAGTTGTTTTTATGAAAATTAGGCCATCCAGTATGGCTGACAAACAAATTGAGGAATCAGGTTTTCTTAAACAAAATTAATTCAGCTCTTGGCCTAGTATAGTTGGCATTTCACATCAATCAGCCCAGGGGATTCAGAGGTGTTTAAAAGTGATTATAAAAATACAAGATGGCCACTGCTCAAATCCACCAATCAGCTTTGCTTGAACAATCTTTGATCTCTTTGCCACAAGGATACGTCATTCCCGATTTCGGTGACATCAGCCAAGCAATTCAGAAGTCACTTAAAGGAAAAGATTGACTAGAGATGGCAGATGATGGGCAGTTGGTATGACTAGAGGAAAGATTCGAACCCACTAACTTTGTTGGACAAGCCACCCTCATTACCAAAGGACCACATGTATAAGTGACAATAAATAGACAACTTATGCATACAGTATCTCCCAAGTCGGCTTTAACCTGAACAATATCACACAGAGACCACAAGTTTATCCAGCCATGTTATCAATGGAAATAGAGGAATCCTGTTTTAGCTATGGCCCCCGTCCATCTTTGGCTAAACTCCACTCACATTTCTCCCGTGGTAGGATTGATCGATCTCCCAACTCCATGAATATAAATTTCCAGATAACTTTACTGGTAAGCTGTTGAATATTTTGAAACCAATTTGACTGGATGCCCAGTCAAATTAGTTTCAAAGTATTCAAAGATATATTTATTAAATAGTAGACACATGAAAGACACTGCTTAATCCGTTATCAATTAAGCATTTATGATGAGCTTAGCTACATCATTCATGACGCAATTGATTATGATGTTATCCTACACGTCATGTAGTTGATTATGACATCACATGATTGACTGAGAATAAGAAAATTTATCAAATTTCTTTTTCACGAGTGAGATGACATACTTACCTCCCTAACGCTCTTGATATACTAGGATATCAGCTCTAAATTCAATAATATTCAGAATTATAAAAAGTTAGGTGCTCCTACTGAGCAGGTGGAATGTACACAGTCATGCACATGTCAGACCCACCTCTGTGCATGCGCATACTGGTACTTCCATCACTAAATATTGGCTGACATAGAAGCAACTATTCAAATAACCAAAGGACCAGGCCTCCGTGGGGTGGAGAGGCCGGGATCCTGTTAGGGAGGTAAGTACGTCATCTCATTCATGAAAAAGAAATTTGATAAATTTTCTTATTTCACCTCATGAGAACATACTTACCTCCCTAACACTCTTGATAAACGCCAGAATTTGAAAGTAAATTTGGCAGGAGGGAGGCAAGGTCCTAAAACCAGTTCACCCTCGAAGAGACTAGCTCTTTGAATTTTCAAGAAATTTAAAACATCTGAAATTGTGTCTGAAAACACAACCAGGAATAGAATTTTGCATCGGATAATCGACCGATAAAGAGAGATTGATCGAACAGCAAATGTGCTGCCTCCACCCACCCCCCTTACTCTTTCTGAAGGTTAGGAAAAAACGCTGCTCTAATTGACTAGCACATTCTCTAATACTTGAAATAAGTATTACTAGACATTGGAAAAATAACAACTGCCTCATTTTCAAAAAAACTCTGAAAGAACCACAATTAAGAGACATTAACCATCATCATATTAAACAAGAGGCCCAAGGGGCCTGTATCGCTCACCTGGAGCACTATCAACTTTTGTCAAAATTGTTGGTGGGTGGTTTAGTAGTCGTTTAAATGAGTTTGTGGACATTTTTGCCAGTGCAATATGGCCGCCAAACATGCTACATTTTGATTGGCCCACAGCGTCCAGGTTTTTTTGGACGGATCAACTTCCCTTGAACAAACTTTAATGGACCCTAGTCCTTAATCATACTGCCCAAATTTCGGCCTGATCCCTTCAGCAGTCCTGGAGGAGTCGTTTTCGGGAAAACTAGGTCATCCAAGATGGTTGCCGAACCATTTGGTCAATCAAGTCCTCTTGAACAAAGTTGGCTTACCTCTTGGCCTAGATGAAGATTCCCCAAGCGATTTCGGAGATTTTTAAAGACATATGCTAAAATTGACCGAAATCCAAAATGGCCACCAGGCAAATTGCTCGATCAGGTTCATTTGAACAAACTTGAATCCGTATGCCCTAAGGATGTTTCTTGCCAAACATAATTGAAATCGGCCGAGCAGTTCTAGAGAAGACATTTTAAATTTCCCATTGCTTTAGCATGGGTGCTCTTGACGAAAAAATTATCCCAAGATGGCCATCAAACTCTTTATCCGACAATTTCAAAAATTGCAAATTTGAGCTCAGAATACCCAAAAACATATATAGAACCAATGTTGGCCTCAAAATCCATCAAATAAAAAAATCCAATATGGCCGCCAAAGACGCTATATTTTGATTGGCCCACAGTGGCCATGTTTTTTGACGGATCAACTTCCCTTGAACAACTTTAATGGCCCTTAGTCCCTGATCATATCTCCCAAATTTTGGCCTGATCCCATCAGCAGTTCTGGAGGTCATTTTTGGGCAAACTAGGTCATCCAAGATGGGCACCGAACCATTTGGTCAATCAAGTGTTCTTGAACAAACTTGGCTTACCTCTTTCCCTAGATGATGTTTCATGAGTTTTGAATCGATTCTTAGTGGTTTCGGAGATTTTTGAAAACGTTTCATAAAATCGGCCGAAATCCAAGATGGCCACCGGCCAATTTTGTCGATTGGCTCCATTTGAACAAACTTGGATCCCTCTCCCCTAAGGATGCTTCCTGCCAAATATAATTGAAATCGGCCCAGTGGTTCTTGAGAAGAAGTCGTTTAAAGGAAAAGTTGACGGACGACGGATGGTCGCCATGGCATAAGCTCGCTTGGCCTTTCAGGTTGCGCCGGTTGAATTGCTTCTTTTAGAATTAGAGATTCTATCTCCTCTTCTATGCACAACCGCTTGTTTGGATCTCTTGTCATTTGAGTCCAGACCGGTACCAGAGACAGATGCAATGGCAGACCTATTATCCACTCTGGACTGTATCCGCGCGAAAGCCATTGCAAGACTAAGCGGTCCTGAATTAACCCCTCCCACTCCTGAATGTGGAAAGTCAATCGACCTCCCACTGGTGCACCTATGGTTAGCGAGTTGCACGTAAATTTTATAAGTGGGCATGTCTCTGGTACGTGTGACAACACCAGAGTGGTACCTGTGGTAACCGAAAATTCTTTTAGGCCATCAGGCCCGTTTACCACGCGCTGCTCCCCACACGCCGTGCCCAGCGCCATGTACACCTCGCGGGCTGCTGCCTGGCTGACTGCGCTTGGAGCAATGGCTGACGTACAGCACCACACCGCTGCTATCGCGGCCGGCGAGGTTTCGGAACCCGGCCAGCCTGCTGGCCTCTGACACTGCCAGCACCACCAAGAGCATACTGCTGCCGAACAGCCGAGGGCTGAACACGCACGTGTTCTCTTCGCAACACTTCAAATTGTGTGCGCAGCACCCTCTAGTTGTTGACCAAGTTCACTGTCTCTTAGAGGTGCCGACAACCCTCGCCTCCAAACAGACCAGGGGCCGCCATCAGCGCTTGCAATAAGCGCGACTTGAGCTCTTAGGACGGGCACAGGTTGTCCAGTGACCTAGTCAAATAGTAATGCCAGGTTGATACCATACTGGATGGCTCGTTGGACTGTCACTAGACTAGGCTGCTGGTTAACCGCTACTATCCCTGATAGCAGCTGAGAGACGTGAGACAGCGCACTGATTGCTGCTCGTGAACTCGCCTCAGTATCACGCAGTGCGGTGTTGGCTGAGTGCATAGCGCCAGAGCACAGCACTCCCGTGTCAGCACGAGAGCCTGGCCGCGTTTCTTCACCCAGAGCATCGCAGTCATCCGCGCTCGGTCTGGGTGCTAGACCATACCGAGTGTACTGACTGGCAGTAACTCAACGTTTAGCAACCTCGCGGGGGGGGGGGCCTTCATGAGGCGACCCTTAGGTCTAATCGACGCCTCCGACGGCTGCGAACATATCTACGATATGCTCTGCATACGGCAGAGATTGAGCCGAGGTGGTCAATGGCTTAGCCTGTAACCATGCCTGCGGGTTACTGGCAGCTGTTTCATCCACGGAGAGCTCTGGTCTGACAGTGAGGAGCCACGAGCATGCATCAGACCAGTCTTCGTCCGTGGCCACCTGCGAATTACCAACGAGCAGCTGGCCCTCGTCATCTTCAATGGCATTCGCAGGTGGCGCTGTGGAGGAGGTTACAGATGCACCCGTCTGCCCGGGGAATGCATACGGGCCCGCGAGGGGTGGCATGACATTCTCTACGGGTAGGCCGCACTCATGTGAGGGTATAAGTCACACTAGCACGCTCTGGGTCGTCCGTATAACATTCCACGGCTAAGTGTGGTGTCTTATACGGGCGGCCGTCCGCTCCAAACCGGTTTACAGGTTGAATCATGAAACTCACTCCCGAGGGAACGGTACCAGAAGTGCGAGCAGCCGCGCTCCCCATGAGGGGAGTGTAAACGCTCGCATCCATGGCTTCATGTTCGTCCCATGGGTCGAGCAGGTAGTCTTCATCATCTTCCTGGTCAGGATAGTTAGACTCCAGGTTAGCAAAGAAAACTAACCCAAACTGACCAGAAGGCTCGTAGGCAGATGACGAGGGTACTCCGCGAGTGATCGTGGTCAGGCCCACTGGTCAGGTCCCGCCTGATGCTACTCGTGCCGCTGGATCACCAGGCGATGCGAACATCAAGCCTCGGTCAGTCGGCCACCCCTTGATCACTGAAAGCTTTGCCCGAACTTGGAGGGCATGATCCAGGGACGGAGGCTATCTGCACTGAGGTAGATGCGCAGGAAGTCGAAACACCTGTGCCCGGCAACATGCCGTGAAGCATGTCAGGCATCAGGTCCTTCAAGGTCCTGCGCTTCTCACTCACTAACTCTACCTTGAAGGCCTCCAGCTCACCCTTCTCAGAGGCCTTCTTACCCTTTTCCTCCTTCCTCACCCTCTTGCCATCCTCCACCATCATCTTCGCCCGAGAACAGAAGAATTCAGAGGTTAGATCCTGGCCCCCCCCCCCCCCACAAACCCCCCTCTTTACAAATAGCACATTTGTTAGACAGCCTACAATCGGTCCAAGATGGGCAGAGGTGGGGGGAGAATCTAGCCTTAAGATGCTTCAAACAAGACAGACATAATGACTTCTGAAAGGTAGACATATGAAGAGAATCAGTATTTTAGTTTGTTAATTTTGTTAAACAAATAAAAAACAAACTCGAGAGAGAAGACAACCACTCTTATTACTGACAACCCCCAAGGAACACATGTCTTCATAAAAAAGGAATAAAAACACAGCGAATGTTAGAAAAGATGAGAGAGACTGATCATGACACCCAGTTATGTCTACACATTCATAACATAAGATGATAATGACATCAAGTGTCCTTTAAAAAACAAGATTATGACGTCAAGGAAAAGGGAAAAAATCTGGCTGATTATGACATCAAACATCAATACAAAAGCCCTCTCAAGGGGAGGAGATATCAGATTATGAATGCAAGAAATACCTAGTCTACATACATTCATAAATCAAGAATAATATAATACTATAATTATATATCTGAGAACACATGCACAACCACAAAAGAGAATACAGTGCAATAAAGATAGCAGAAAAAATTGATAAAAATTTCAAATAATTAGGTGCCATATCTAATAAACTCCCTTATCCTGAACACAGGTAAACCATCCTCTTGTGCAGAAATCACGCCCATACCATCCGCCGATTCTGTAGAGTCTGATGAAGGGGATGGGACAAAAGGAGGGAGATATTTTTTGTTTTATATCTCCGACCCTTAGACATAATCATATGATTAAGTCAGAAAAAAGAGACGTGATAAACCTCTGAGTGAAGAACAGGGGCGAACGAAAACCGGTAACGTATAATGTTACAAGTCTTAAATAATATATGGAACAATATCAACTTAATGGATGATGAGGCAGACTCCTCTGACACTAGATTCAGCCATAGTGAAAAATGGATGAAAAATTCTACAAAATAGAGCTTGAAATTGTTTTCAATGTTGCTTATAAGCCAATATATTAGAAAACAGAAGTACCCGTATGCGCATGCGCAGAGGTGGGGCCTGACATGTGCATGACTGCGCACCTAACTTTTTATAATTCTGAATATTATTTAATTTAGAGCTGATATACTAGTATATCAAGAGTGTTAAGGAGGTAAGTATGTTCTCATGATGTGAAACCTGGAATCCTCCAATATGCTCTATCAGACCCCTACACACCATCTAATACCTGTTGTCATCTGACAATAATTTCCACTCATACATCAAAGGTTGTGGGTTCGAATCCTGTCTCTCGGATGAGCACCAAATAAAGTGTGAAACCGATCATGGACTGGATGAGTCCCATGGTGTGAGTAGTTCATGTATCTATGAAACAGTTTGTTTTTTCACTATTACATTTATTCGCCAAAAACATGCCGCTAATAAAAATATATCTTCCTGTGGTCCATAAAGTGGTCGCCTAAGACAGGTTTTACAGTATTTCATTATAGACATATTATAGCATAAAAGTCCACAAATAAACAAATAAAGTACACAAAATCAGTACTCAACCCATCCTTCTGGGTATCCTGACTAAGAAGACAGAATAAGATGTTAACCCTTACCACTCTGATGTCAATATTCTATCTTTTATTGTGTCAATATCACATAAACTGGTGTACATTTTTCAACAATTTTGGTGTATGATATTGATGTCTACGACAGCACCATCTCCCACCCAATTTGTTGAAAAATGAACACCAGTTCATCATTTAATTTAATTTGAAAATTTTAAATTTTGACACCAGTGTGGTAACGGTTAATACTCACAATTTGGAATATTGATTCCAGCGGGGACACCACTGCCAGAAAATGCAACAACATCTAAAGATGTGAAATCTGGCTTCAGGAATGTGTCTTTCTCATACGTAGCGGGCCAGGGTAAGAGAGGTAGAAGATGCTCCGCATTGTTGACTAGTTCGATAAATTTTTCACTCATCTCCTTGTTAACAACTGCTACAAAGCCTGGAAATATATTGTATTTATTGCTTAAATTCAGCGGTAGAAATAAGAAATACGTTCTACATATACACGGTGCATTTAACATTGAGATTTTACCCAGCAAAAAATCTACATGCACATAACTTGATATATATCATGGTATATCGGTCAGAAATGCAGATGCACCCTGTGTATCCAATTACCTGCACTAGCCATTTTTTACCTGTATTGTGCATATAAAAGGGCCTTATTTCAATCTCTGAATGTTTAATATATGTGTATTTTGTAAATAAAATTATACAAATAAATTAAACTCGAGTGAAACCATGTTGTAAAATGAAAATTCAAGAGTTTCAAAACTTTTGATTATCGAGACAGTCATTCCAATGTAAGTTTTCAAGTGTTCATCTCTTGCCCTGCAAATCGAGATTGCCGAAGAACACCGTAAAGGCTGGTTTGATAATTAAAGGGTTAACCCCTGGACAGTGTACTGAGCATATTTTAACTCTAACTCTTTCACACCAAAAATAATAATAATAATAATAATAATAATAATAATAATAATAATAATATCGTTATGATTTAACCATTTATGGACGAATCCAATCAGAACAGGCCTGAGCAGCGGTCTTGTGGAATGTTCATTTGCAAGCCAAGAGAAGACTATTTTGAAAATTTAGCACTGGAATGACTGGCTCGGTAACCGAACCCGTCATTCTAGTGGTAAATTTTCAAAAATAGTTTCTTGCCCTCAAATGGTCATTCAACAAGGAAGTATTTTGATTTTTTTTTACCAAATCTGGGTTTACGGAATATTCTGAAGTGGGAGCTGTTACTCAATATCAAAATATTCAACAGCCTCCATGTTTCAAAAATGAAACAGTTGGATTTCAAGCTTTAATGGGTTAATGCCCATACCTTCAAACTCTCCTCTCACACCAGTAGGATCTCTATAGGACTCAATGAAGCCTATATAACTGAAATAAGACAGAATAACAGTCCCAGAATAGTTCTATAACAATTTTTCCATAATTATATATGATGCTAATAATAGGTCCAAAAGCCTATACATTGCCAGTCAATAGAAACATCCATATTTCAGCCCAAACTAAATTCTTAAAAGTTATGAATTTAGGATTTTATGAAAAATATCATAGGCCATTCAAGCAGTTTAATTGAAATCAGCCAAGTAGGATTAAAGTTTTTAAGTACATGTTTGTATATAGTGGACACTTTAAATTTTTCCATACAATTCTGAATGCCTACTAACCTTATGGGCCTTCAATAAAGTCTAATTAAATAGTTCCAATGGTTCAGAAATAATAATCACCTACATGTAAGGAAAATGTTGAAGGCGACCACTTTGGGCAATATTTTATAGTAGTACCCACATTCTATTATCTATTAGCCAGGGGCCACCCTATAAAAGCATTTTGTCACCCTATGAATCACTGATGCAGTGCTATGGCAGCCACATAGCCAAAGAAGAAAATTGTGGAAAACACTGAGACAAAGCATATTAATGGCGTGGAAGGTAGCACCATGATAGATACAAGACTGCTAATAAGAAAGCTAAACATATCTTTACCCCTTTAACATTAAAGCCAGCCAAACATTGGTTATGCAGAGGAGCCCGAGGTATTGAGAAATGTCTGTTTACTGACGAAGAAGACTATTTACCTCTGGAATAACTGGCTCGATAACCGAACCAATCATTCCAGTGTCAAATTTCCAAAAAAAACTATCTCTGCAAATGGACAATTTCTGAGAAAATTGAAATTTATTAACACTCATATCAGCCAAACATGCCTTCTGCAGTGGTCTTGAGAAATGTCTAGTTGCATACCACGAGAAAGATATTTTTTAAATTTACAACTGGAATGACTGGCTAGATAACCGAGCCAGTCATTCCAGTGGTACCTTTTTTAAAAACAGCCTTCTCTTGGTCTGCAAATGGACATTTTCTCTGCGAGAATTAAAATTTTCTTGAACAAATTCAAGGGCTAAAGGGTTAAAGGGTTAAAACGTCACTGGGCACTCCAGTGAAAAACATGATGGATGACGTAACAACGCTTTTTGATCCCAAAATCAAGAGTCTGCTTCTGGCCTTTAAGGCTAAATTCTATGCCAAGATTTATCCACAAAAAGCATGCCTGATCTTTGTGTGCAGGCTTGAATGTATCGTCTAATTATTCTACCTCTCTACAATTGGTCCCTTATCTTTGATCCAGTGTCTGGAGCCATCCTTATGAGCTGGTATAGATCCTGTTCTGAAACTCTTAATGTACTCCTCCAGCATGTCTTCTTGTGCTTTATTTGCTGCATAGGACTGGAAAATGAGCAAACGCCTAATAAATCATGTTTCAAAATATTCAGCAGAATATTTAACCCATTAATGGTTAAATTTGGTCAAGAAAATTTAAATATCTACCTATTGAATGTCCATTTATAGGCCAAGAGAATACAAGTTTTGAAAATTTATCACTGGAATGACTGGCTCGATTATCGAGCCAGTCATTCCAGTGGTAAATTTTCAAAAATTGTATTCTCTTGCCCCGTAAATGGACATTCCACATGACCAATTCATACAACTTGGCAGATAAGTCCAGGTTTATGATGGAGTATTTCTCTCAATTACGGTTGTGGATTGTGACACTGGACTTTGACGTCAATCTATGTGTGACGTAGTTGATTATGGCGTCGATACTTGAGTGATAGATTTGCTTCATCTATTACAACATATCAAGCCACTTTAAATGCCCACTTCTTCTTCTTCTTCTTCTTCTTCTTCTTCTTCTTCTTCTTCTTCTTCTTTTCGATCGCTGGTATCACACTTGGAGAGCCGTTCTCAAGATGAAATCTGTGGTTTTCTGCAGTTCTTCCACAGGCCCATACAGCTTTTCACGAAAAGAGGTTGACAAAGGCCAGATCGCTTCTCTCAGCAGGTGATACGTACTGCAACATTGAAGTATGTGCTCTGTGGTCTGTTCTGCTTCTCCACAAGGACAAGCGGGTGATGTCGTAAGGTGGAACCGCCTGTACATGTGTTGGTTTAGTCTGTTGTGTCCAGTTCTTAGATGAAAAATGGTCACTTGCTCTGGCCTCGAGAGATGATGGTAGGCATCTTCTGATTGAGGTGTTCTATAGAGTGACTTGATGATAGTCTTCATCTCTGTATGTGTAACCATGTTTTCTGTCTGATTCTCTTCTGCACCCACCTTTGCCATCTTGTCTGCTTCCTCATTTCCTTGGACTCCACAGTGTGAGGGGATCCACTGCAATGCTATCCGAAAGCATTTGATGGTTTGTAGTGCTTCTTCAAGTTGTGGCAGCTTACCTTTGGTGATAGCCTCAAGGACGGAGCGGGCATCAGATAAAAAGACAATCTGTGCAATAGGGTCTGCTGTTCTGCTGATGGTATTAGCTGCATGAACCAGTACTTCGACTTCAGCTCTGTAGTTTGTGCAGTGTTTGCCTGTCGGTATTGCAGCTGACTCATGTTGTCCGTTTGGATACTGTATGTGCAGTCCGGCACCTCCGCTCCTAATTGCATCATTGGCTGATCCATCTGTGTAGATCCTTATCCATGTCTCCTGAGGGTACATTTCTTCCAGCATGGCTAGGGTCAGGGCCTTCTTGCTCACATCACTGTGTTCATCTTTGGTTGTGAGATGAGGTACTGTGGTGCGAATAGCTATGCTCTCTAGTTTGTTTTCCCAGGGTGGAGGATCAAGGGTGTGGTTTGGTTCTTCTATTTGTGCTGGCAACATTCCTTGGTGTTTCCTTTGAAGTGCTTTTGTCTCTTTCACAAAACTTGATCTTTTACGTCTTCCTGATGACAGGTGTGCTTGCCTGATCTTCATCGGGTGGTTGTTGAATGATTTGAACTTCGCAGCTTGGATCAGTGCTTTGCATTCCCTTCCTTTGCTAAGTGGGGGGATGCCTGCTGTCTGCTCCATTTTTCTATTGGTGTTGATCTCATTCCACCAGTGATGATGCGCAGTGCCTGGTTTTGTACTCTGTCGAGGTTCTGTTGATGAGATTTAGCTGCTGTCATCCATGAGCTGGATCCATACTCAAGGTGTGGTCGTACGGCACCTAGGTAGATGGTCTTGAGGATCCTTTCATTGGCACCCCAATTTGTTCCTGCCAGCTTCCTCATGATGTTTAGCTTTCTTCTGGCCTTTGACTCTGCGTTCCATATGTGCTCCTTCCATGTTAATCTTTTGTCGTAGGTGACTCCCAGGTATGTCTGCTGGTCCTCATACTCGAGTGGAGTACCGCCCAGTGTCAGATTGCCAACCTTGGTTTTGGTGGACAGTGAGAATAGCATGGCTGATGATTTTTCTTTGTTGATGGTAATACACCAGCGATTGGCCCAAGCTGTAATTCTGTCCACGGCGAGCTGCATTCTGTACGTGGCAGTCGTTGTGTACTCCTCGGTGCACCAGAGTCCGAGGTCATCTGCATAGAGGGCTGCTTGGATCCCATTGGGCAGTTCTGCTACAATGTCATTAATGAAGAGTATGAACAGAGTTGGTGATAATACTCCACCTTGTGGCACCCCTTGTCTCAGCAATACATTCTGTCCAGATTGTCCATCCACCAGCACCCTAGCTCTGCGATTGTGTAGGTATGACTTGGTCCATCGGAACATGTTGCCACCGATGCCTGTGCGCCGGAGCTTCACGAGGAGGCCCTCCTTCCACACCTTGTCAAATCCCTTCTGCAGATCGATAAAGGCAGCTAGCATCACCTTCTTGGCTTGAAAAGTGTCCTCTATGACCTGTGCAAGATATGTTGTTTGATCTCCTGTGCTCATGTATCTTCTGAAGCCGGCCTGCTCTGAAACTATAATGTTCTCCGACTCCACGTACCACTGCAACCGCTGGTTGATGATGCGCTCCATGGTCTTGCATATGCAGCTTGTAAGACTGATAGGATGGTAGCTCAGCACTTTCGTCTTGTTCTTCCCTTTTTTCAGAATAGGAGTCATTCTGGCTTCCTTCCAGCACTGAGGAACCTCTCCATTGGTCCAACTGAGATTAAAGATGTTTAACAACTTGCGGAGAGATGCATTACCAAGGTGTTGGATCATTTCATTCGTAATGCCATCTGGCCCTTGAGATTTCTTCTTCTTCAATTGGCGGATAGCCTTCTTCAGTTCTGCTAAACTAAATCTAAACTAAATGCCAACTCACTCATCCCCTTTTGAAATCTGAGTGTACCGCCAGAATGAGAGCCTTTAAGAGATACTGATGTCATATCAAATACTACTTTCTTAAACTCTGTAGTGATCTTGAGAGATGTCAATTTGCAAACTAAGAGACTCTTTTGAAGATTAACCACTGGAATAACTGTCAGTCATTCCAGTGGAAATTTTCAAGAATAGTCTTCTCTTGCTCTGCAAATGGACATTTTCTATGTGAAAATTCAAATTTTGTCGGAACAAATTTGAGCGTTAAAGAGTTAAAGACAGCTCGGTGCAGAGATACAAAGATTGAAATTTCCAGATGAAAAATGTCATGGAAGTTCTTGCATATGTATTAATAGGATAGTTCAATGCGACATAGGAATAGTGGTTCTTTTGAACACATATTTAAAAGAACCACCATAATTTGCCTCCATAGGCAGTTGGCATCTTGAGCAAGGTTTACTGTATATGGAGATAAATAGTAAGTATTCATGTATCTTACCTTTGCCTTTTTTAAATTCTCACAACAAAGACTGAGAAGCTTGGAGTAGTCTCCCCTGCTCACTTGGAATGTAATGGGAGACTCGGCATCCTTAGGCGTGAACTGATGTGTGCCCAGTAAATGTGCATCATTGATCCCAGGAATGGGTCCATCTGAAATATATTTAGCAATGTGACATATTATATAAAGAATAAGAGCAATCAAAGATCACAGGCCCTCGCCCATCCCTTTTTATGAAATTATAAAGATTTCTGATTTTCCAGATTTTTTCTCATTTTTCCAGATTTATTTGGATTTTCCAGATTTTTTTCAGATCATGCCAAAAGTTATGGAATCTTAGAGTATGTTCCCACGCCTTCTTGTGTTAAAAATTGAGCCAAATCGAAAAAGTAGTTTCTGAAAAATCCATAAATTCAGAATATAATTCGATCCGGATTCAGGGTTTTTTTTATCCATATCATGGCCAATGTCTGGAAATCCACTTCCATGGCAATTTCCTTCATTAGATTAAAGTTTGAGACAAATCTGATCAGTAGTGAAATACAGCTCCGGACACAGAGACAGACGGACGCGATCGCAAAACCCTCTTCCCCTTCCAGAGCGAGGCTAATAATAAACTGCATTACTGCTCACTAATTCTTGATTTTTATGCCACAATCTCCGACATTCTGATGTCAATTTCTCTACAGTCTTGTGCCTGAATACCAGGGGCCATGCAAAACGCATCTTCATGGTATTGTAGTAGTCTGTTTCCAGAGGCCTGGGTGTGTGCATCTCAAGCCTTTGGAGCAATTTGCCAATCTTTAACACTATACCTAACAGAAGGATCTGATCTGTCACTCAAGTATCTTGACGTCATAAACATCACATGTTAGCCGATGTCACAATCAAAATGACGTACATCTCTCTATCATATGAAAATCGAAATGTCTGTCATAAATTGTACAAATTGTATGTCTATGATGAATTTACCATTTAATAAGTATTCTGTTGAATATTTTGAAACTAAGTTGACTGAGAGCTGTTGCTGCAATAGGCATCAAATTAGTTTCAAAATAGCCAACAGCTTACAAGTATAATTACCTTGAAATTTAGATTCTGGGAATACAAAAGTTTCAAAGTGTATGTGTAGGCTGACGTCATAATCATGACATGATGAATGACTCGGTATAGTTCGTCTTTAACGCTTAATAGTTCGACATGTTGTACGAATTCTATGTATTTACCATTTAATAAACATTTTGCTGAATATTTTGAAACTAATTTGACTGGGCACTGTTGCTGCCTTAGGCAGAAAAGCACTCAGTCAAATTAGTTTCAAAATATTCAACCCGTTTCCCGATATAGTTTTCTGGAAATTGATAGTCAAAAGGTTCAGGGATCGATCGATCCCAACATGACCGTGGTGTGGGTTGAGCTTAACTAGGGGTGGGCAGGGCATAGCTAAAACGGGAACGGTCCATTCGCATCACAATTGTCGAGCCATCCTCCGCTTCACATAGCGATGGACAAAAAATGACTCACAGTTTGTTGAAACTTCACTAAATGTCATATGTGAAATAAGTATGAGTGGGGATACATACGAGCATATAGATAAAGTCATACAACTAAATGATGTGTGATTTAAAGAAAATGTGTGTAAATGACTAGAAAGGTATGTTAGATAAGTAAATATAACAAGTATGTAAACATAGCGCATACCATCTAACTCAACAGATGCCAGCCTCACTTCGTACATGTTATGACCTGTGTCTGCATCAACTGTTTTAAACAATCGCGTATTATAAGCACTTAAATTCTGAAAAAAATATGAAAAACCTGTTAAAATATAGATGGCATATATTACCTAGCTAGTAATTCCAGTGGTAAATTTTCAAAAAATAGAGTTACTATACTTCGACATCTCTCAAGACCATTACAGAAACAGCTTTGGCCAGCTTGATGGTTTTTAAAAATCTGCAATATTTTAATAAGGATATGACAATTAACCCTTACCACTCTGGTGACAATATTCTATCTTTTACTGGGTCAATAGCAAAGAAACTGGTGTTCATTTTTCAACAATTTTGATGGACGATGCTGCTGTCTATGACAGTAACATCTTCCACCAAATCTGTTGAAAAATGAACACCAGTTCATCTTTTAATTTAATTTGAAAATTTAAAATTTTAACATCAGAGGTATATCAGAGCAGAATTAACATTGTTAACACACAATACAAAATCTTACATTTAACCCTTTAACCCTTGAATTTGTTCGAGAAAATTTGCAGAGCAAGAAGATTTTTGAAAATTTACCACTGGAATGACTGGCTCGGTCATTGAGCCAGTAATTCCAGTGATAAATTTTCAAAAATTATTTACTCTTAGTCTGCAAATGGACATTTCTCAAGACCTCTACAGAAGGCGTTTTTGGTTGATATGCATGTTAAAGAGTTAAGGAGCAAAATTCACCTTTCCAGAGTACCCACCCATCATATGACGTCATAATGAACTGTGTGATGTGTACAATGACATCATAATGAATGACGTCATGAATGACGTCGATAAGTACGTCACGAACGCATATTTGATGACGGTCTATGGGCTGTTGTACAAATTGTTTGCTTTTGCTATTTAATAAATATGGCAGCAACAGCGCCCAGTCAAATTAGTTTCAAAATATTCAACAGCTTCCCTGTATAGTTTTCAGGAAATTGATAGCTAGGGCATTCGGGGATCGATCAATTCAAACACGGCGAGGTGTGGGTGGAGCTTAGCTAGTGATGGGCGGGGCATAGCTAAAAATGGAAAGGTCCATTGTATACACATATAAACAAATCTTGTGTAATCATACAGTACATGTTAGTCTGAGTGGCAATAAATGTGAAAAGCAATACCAGTACATAGTTTGTGCAGACCCGACAAGTCTCGTCACTCTCAACAAGACACCCATGGTCAAGTTCGCCTCCTAACCATAGTTAGCTATAGCTAACTAGATTCCGAGTCGAACTTCAAATAGTTAACTAACTAGCCAACTATAGTCAACCAAGCACCCGACCTCAGTTCAGATGGTTTGTGCGATATTTGCATAAATTTCAAAATGGCGGACACCGATCACTTGCCACGAATAAATGCATATAAAAGTGTAAATATTTCACAAAATAACTTAGGTTTGATACAAGTTTGCTTTCCAATTGTATGTAGATGTTCCCAAGACCCTATTCCTTCTCACTTTATGTCATATGGACGCTTTTTGACGTCTTAGCGGACAAAAATAACCCATTTTCGTAGGTAATGGGGAACTGAGTACCAACGAACTGTAGTTAACTATCCAGTGTTTGGCTGGGCATAGCAACCGCACATGTTCAGTAAACCAGCAAACTGACTATAGCTAGCGAGTCGAACTTGACAAATGTAACCACTTACTTTTGATGTGAGGAATTCTTGTACAATGTCACCATCTTTGGTATCACAGTTGGAAGAAAAATATGTAGTTGTGCCCTGCCGAATAAAATGTCACATTTTATTGAGAAAATATTTAACAGAAAACTACATTATCCAGTAGGTCATTCCTTCATGCTTGAACTTTAATTGGCATGGATATAATTACATGCGAAACACAGATTAATGTATGGCTGAGTGAATCTATAATGCTTCCGTATTGATTTCTACGAAATATTCAACAGTTTATTAAATGGTAAAGACATACAATCCGTACAACTGAAGGACTATTCAAGGTTCATGACAGACTTAGTTACATCATTCATTACATGATTTGATGGTGACATCAGCCTACAAAAAGCGTAATTGATTATAACATCATATACTTGACTGACAGATTGGATTCATCCATTGTCTTACTAGATTAAGATATAACACACTTTCTACTTCAATATACTTACCTACTGGACCACTCTATTATATGTTCCCTAACATGTCTACCCTTCCAAATAAATCCCAATTTAAACAACACACATCAGGGACCCGTACCAGGGAATATTTTGTTGGAAAAAAATTGCATAGCAGTAACTGCTAAACAAATCGAATAATGCATAGCAGTTCATAGCACTTGCATAGCAAACAAACTGTGTTGAAACTGGTTGGTGTTCCAACAGGGACGAAGGATTACCAGACTTGGCAAATCAGTAGTCTGTCTAAAAAATTAGTAGTCCATAAGGCGTGTAATATGCGACACATAGTTAATACAAATTGCACAAATGTGACATGAACAGATGGTTGAATAATTAATACTGGACTTCTGAGAATATTGAGGATAGTGTAATAGTCTTCAGGTCTACAGTAGCCATTATTGTCATTTGCCAGCATAACGTATGTCAGAATCAGAATATGCATGTACTGGCTCTGGCCAAGGTCAGGGAGTATAGGAAACCTAAAATAATACGTATTGGCAGATTTGGCAATTACATTGATTGGAAGCTGTTGCTGCTTAAAGCAGCAACATATCTCAGTCAAATTATTTTCAAAAAAATCAATAATGTACCTCCCATGAATACTGTGATTTCATTGACTAGGGTTAACATATATTTTGTAACTTACCAACCTACATCACATATCCCTTTCAACTGGTAGGCTAAACAAAGTACACATCATTCAATACAATGTACATGTAAGAAGGCTGAATAGTGTTACTCCTTAACTGGAAGCTGTTGCAGGCTATGGCAGGTGTGAGCAACAGCCCCCCCCCTCCACCCCACCCCCCCCTTAAAAACTTGCAACATATTCAACAGCTTATTAACATGAAATTGAGGTACTGCGACACTTTGACTTCAGTTTAAAGAGTTAACAATTTTTATTTAAAAATTACTAATGGTTGTTTTCTCTGGCTTAAATAGTGAATGATAAAAAGTTTTACTGTGATCAGCGTGTATCAATCGGTCCACCGTGTTACTAGTTTTACTACGAATACTACAAATGCTATATATGGAGATACTACTACGTCATTCATAAAATTACTGCGTAAAACATTGTTTATTTTCTTTACTGTTGGTAGTTTCCTTGCGATTCATTGGTTGCTTTCTACATAGTTACATTTATTAACCAATAATCTTGCGAGAAAGTATGTTCCAGACTTTGGAGAAGAGTACTCGAGAACAATCTCGCGCATGCGTCGATCTTGGCGACATGCCATTCTAAATCTGTTGCTTACACGAATCAAGCGCGATACGCCGCTATAGCATGGCTAACTATACTGTGTCGGCCTTGATTTGGGGATGCGCTAACAGGAGTTTAGCATTCCCGATGATATAACTCAGTTTCCGAGACAAACATTGTCTAAATCGACCAGAATCAGCCTAGATAAACCTGTATCTTTAAAGTTTATCATAACGCTAACTAATGACGAGGCAATGATCAGAGCAATATGTCGACGACCGTGAATACCCCGTGATACATATTGCGAGTTTCCGACTGGTGTCCAAACTCAAAACTGAAGTCTGTAACAGTTAATTATTATACCAGAAGAAGGAAGCCGCTAACGCATGCGCGCATCACTAGCTTTTGAATTTTGATCTATAGAGTGCTTACTGAACTCGCGTCACCGGCGGTCATTTATCCCATAGGGAAGGAAGGTATGACGATATGCGCTCTATAGCTGTATATGTCTATAGACTATATCCGAAATCAGTCTCCAACGCATGCGCATCTCACTTCCTTACTAAATTTGAGGAGCGTTTTGCAACTTTTAGCGACTTTTAACAAAAAAAATTCAAAATTAAGTGAACTGACTGAATTTTACATCAAAATTATGTATCGCAGCAAATAGCTATGTGAAGTTGTTAATGTGTTGCGACAGGTACTCATTTGCATCGCATTTTGCGATGCGATACCACTCAAAATATTCCCTGCATACCTAGACGTGTCTGGAAACTCCCACGCTGGTCACACTGACCAGCTCCGAGTCCAGACCAGCCATTCCCAAAATATTTGCGAAATAGCTAACGTGCAGCTGACCCAACCACGAGGGGTGGTTGAAGCTGGGTCGTGGTCCAGTAGGTAAGTATACCATTTCGTAGAAACCAATGCGGAAGCATTATAGATTCTATTTCAATATACTTACCTACTGGACCACTCTATGATAAACACCAGAACTTGACAGTCAAATAAAACTGGTGGGAGGGGTTGAGGTCAGGCCCAAGAGCCTATTTCCCATCTATGAGAACTGATTAACTCCACAAGGGAGAAGACTGACAATAACTAGAGAATACTAGAATTGGATCAAAGTTTTGACCTGGGTGATCCCACTGGTCACACAACCGCACCCCATCCCCATTTCTGATCCTAATTAAGCACCAAAGGGTCAGAAAAGGAGAGGGAAAGAATTACCATCTAAACCGTGTAAATTCTTCAGTCATGTCAAGAATATTCAGATAGTAAGAAAGCTGCTTCTACTTTCTAGAATTCGGGAATCAAAAATGATATGGATATAACTTATCAATTGTGTTGATTCGAGGAATGAGACAATATAAATTAGACAGTGAGTTACAAACTAAGATACTAGTACTCACCATCTTAGAAGAGTCAAAGCAACCATGGTCATAGCTCAAGAACTCAGGAAATATATCAGTGAGACCACCAAAAACATGCAGTGTAACTGACAGCCCAATGATGACAGAGGTGCGATGTGCCCTTACCTGGACGACCGATTAGCCAAGTTAGCAATTGCAAGTGGATTCAATGTACCCGAGAGATCACGCATATAATAAACAGTAAAGGAGGACTCACAATGCCATTGTGCAACAGACATTACATCTTCCAATGAAACACCATTGTATAAGGCTGTGGAAGCAGCAAGGCCTCTGACATCATGAGCCCTAGCCCTATCAATCTGCATACCTGTAGATATTGTATGTGTACATTTAATAGTTTCTACAATCCACCTCGGAATGGTGTCCCTAAATGCCCTACTATGTGGTTTCTTATAGCATAACCATAATGATTTTGGATCCGATCTCCATGCAGACGTTCTTTTGAGATACATCTTAAGAGATCTAACAGGACACCATTCCGCTGAGGATCTAACAGGACACCATTCCGCTGAGGAAGGATCGTGTCAGATTAGACTAGATGAAATGATAGGCTTTCCTGGAAACTTTAATGATTGGATTTTAGACATAAAATTCTGTCTAGGGAATAAACATTCTCCAGTAATTACAAAGCTGCCATGCTCTGCTGACAAGGCGTGAATCTCACTCCTATGTCTAGCAGAAGCAGCAGCAACCAAGAACACCGTCTTCCATGTGAGAAGCTTCAAATCAATACTTCTGATTGGCAAGGGAAAAACTCCAAGGTGGGAGTGCTAACAGTTGTCTTGGCCGCTCATTCTCCATTCCTCTAATCATCTCATTAAGCAAGCAATTCTCTTCACCCCCAGCAGATAGGCTAGGAAGGACAGCCGCTAAGGCCGACTTGTATGCTGCCAAAGTTGATGGAGCTAAACCGCGTGAGTGGAATAGCTCACAGAGAAAGTCTGCTACTATTTGAACAGAGGCTCGAAAGGGATCTGTATTTCGATCCGAGCACCATTCTGCGAATCTATTGATTCTATAATTATAAGTCGCGGATATTGATCCCCTTCTGGCGATGAATTTCGCTGCCTGCTCAGAAAATCCTTCCTTAACTGAACGTTCCGAGATAACTGCCATGCAGTCAATTGGAACATTTCCGGACGATCGTGGTAATGACGTCCTCTGTTCTGGAAGATCAGATTTGTTAACTGCGGAAGGAGAACCGGTCTGCAGACTAGAAGATCCAGCAGATCCGAATACCATGATCGGCTCGGCCAGTCTGGAGCGATCAGAAGGACTTGGCATTCCTCCTGTTTGATTTTCTGCAGAACCTTTGGAATCAGGGTTGTTGGAGGGTAGGCGTATGCATACATCCCTGCCCAACTCAACGCCAACGCATCCACTGCGAAGACGTGTGGATCTGGAATCGGAGACACGTACGTAACCATCTTTGTGTTCTCTTTTGCTGCGAACAAATCTATGTTGAGTTTCCCAAATGACAAAACAATTTCTCGGCTACTGGAAGGTTCAGCTGCCATTCCATTGTTCGACAAAACAATCGACGACTCAATGAGTTCGCCTGGATATTCAACCTTCCCAGAATGTGTGCCGCTCTCAAGATGATTTCCATCTCCTTGCAACAACACAGGAACTTCCAAGTAATCATGCACAATTCTGGTGACTGTGTCCCGCCTTGGAGGTTCAAATAACACACCACTGCTGAATTGTCCGATCTGATCAGCACTATCTTGTTCTTGACCTGATCCAGAAAATGCTCCAGTGCAAACTGCACTACCACCATCTCCAGAATATTGATATGTTTCAAAACATTCAACCGATTCACAGCCCTGACACTGTCTGATCTTCCAGACAAATCCCCACCCCTCCTGTGACGCATCTGTGAAAATCGTCACTTGAGGAGATGGAGGAGACAACGGAAATCCTAGCAAGAGATTCTGTCGATTGAGTCACCATTGAAGGTGATGACAGAAATGCTCCAATAACTGAATTGGCTTGAAAAGACTGTCCCTCCTTTGAGAGCACATGGACATCAGGTACAATTGGAGTGGTCTCCGCATTAATGCTGAGTAAGGTACCACACACTCCATTGACACCATTAAGCCCAGCAATTTCAGGAATGTCCTGGCTGGAATCCATTGGCTCCTTTTCAGCGTCTTCAACAATGTCATCATGGAGTCCACCCGGCTTTCGGATGGATAAACCATGCCGGACTGAAGATCGAAGAACATGCCCAGGTATACAAATTTCTGAGATGAACAAGATCTGACTTTTCAAAATTGATCACCCATTCCAGAGCTGAGCATGTCTGTTACTACCCAAAGGCTGCCCTTAAGTACACAGGGATTGTTGGCCTTGATCAACCAATCGTCTATGTAAGCATGAAGAGCCACGCCCCTCTTTCGGAGCTGCGTTGTCACAGCAAGACCCACTCGCGTGAAGACCTGAGGAGTGGTGGTGAGACCGAAAGGCAAGGCTTTGAATTGCCATATGCGGCCCTGGAACGCAAACCATAGATATTTGCGAAACTCCTCTTTTATTGGAATGTGGAAGTAGGCATCTTTCCGGTCTATTGACACTGTCCACATACCTTTCGCTAATCCCGCCCATTACAGTCCTTGTTGTTTCCATTTTGAATTTTGGAGACTGGACAAATTGATTCAATGGTTTCAGGTTTAGCACTGGTCTCCACCCACCGGTGTGCTTGGCTACCAGGAATGTGATCGAACAAAAGCCTGGGCATGCCGATCTTGCACTGATTGCACAGCGCCTTTTTCGCAGAGTATTTATCTCCTCTTGAATAGCTAAAAGCCGACCGGAACCCATTGGTACTGGAGTCCAAATGGGGTCCGTAGCAAGATGTGGAAACAGTCCGTTTTGGGACCATTGCGGAGAATACCCGGAGGTTATCCACTGAACAAGAGGTCCAAGGGCCTGTGGTGCTCACCTTGATCATTAGCATTTGAAACATTTGCATTTAAATAGATATGATGGATAATTTTCGGAAAATCGATAGGGTCACTCTAGCCAAATTTGGTTGAAATATATCAAGCAACTAAGGAGATGCCGTGTATTGATAATTTCCGGTAAATTTTTCATAAAATCTCAGATTTTCAAGCAAAAAAATTGATGAATCAAAATTCTGAATGGATGTTTTAGAGCCTATGGCCATAGGATCCTTTCAGCTTTATTTGGTTAAAACCGGTCAAGATGGGAAGGAGAAGAAGCAATTTGACAATTTCCAGTGCATTTAAAATAAAATCTCAGATTTTCACACAAAAAATTGATGAATCAAAATTGTGAATGGAAATTATGCAGCCTACGACCACTGAGTCCTTTCAGCCAAATTTGGTTGAAATCGCTCAGAATGGTAAGGAGAAGGAATTTGACAATTTCCGGTACATTTTTCAGAAATCTTTTCACCCAAAAAATTGATGAATCAAAATTCTGAATGGAAATTCTCGCGCCTACACCCATAGGGTCCATTCAGCCAATTTTGGTTGAAATCGCTCAGAATGGTAAGGAGAAGCAATTTGACAATTTCCGGTACATTTTTCATATAATCTCAGATCTTCACCAAAAAAAAATTGATGAATTAAAATTCTGAATGGATGCTTTGGAGCCTATAACCATATGGTCCTTTCAGCCAACTTTGGTTGAAATCGCTCAGAATGGTAAGGAGAAGCATTTTTACAATTTCAGGTACATTTTTCATAAAATCTAAGATTCTCATCCAAAAAATTGATAAATCAAATTTCTGAAAAGGTGTTCTAGAGCCCACCGCCATAGAATGCATCTAATCAAATTTGGTTGAAATACATCAGGCAGCTAAGGAGGAGTAGCATTTTGACCATTTCTGGTAAATTTTTCATAAAATCTCATATTTTCACCCAAAAAATTGATAAATCAAAATTCAGAAAATAAGTTCTAGAGCAGCTAAGGAGGAGTAGCATTTTGACCATTTCCGGTAGGTTTTTCTTAAAATCTCATATTTTCACCCAAAAAATTGATAAATCAAAATTCTGAAAAGAAGTTCTAGAGCCTACCACAATCAAAATTGGAGGGTACCAGCTTAGGATCATTCCAGCCAAATTTGGTTGAAAGCGGTCAAACTCTTAAGGCGATTTGACGGCCGGACGGACGGATGGATGGATGGCCACCATGGCATAAGCTCACTTGGCCCACATTTCAAAAGAATCGCAGCTAAACTGTAGGAGTTGCATTGACAAGAAATGATTAGCAATGCAGTTTATGTATTAGCTTTTAGATATTTAAAGGGCGATAACTCTGCAATGGATAAAATTTTGGCCACGAAAAAAGCACATGCACATCTGCACATGATACTGATAATGTGGACGGAATTTTAAGTTAATGCATTGAGACCTCTAGGAGTTGCGTTAATAAGAAATGATTGTCAGAGATGGATGGACAGACAGACAGACGGACATACATACATACATTTAGGACAGATGGATGGACATACAGGTATGGATAACACATGCACACCTTGATGTGGTAATGATAACACTTAGCAAGTTTCAAAAGAATCCCAGCTAAACTGTAGGAGGAGTTGTGCTGACAAGAAAAAAAAAATGCAGTTTATGTATTAGCTTTAAGATATTTAAAGGGGGATAACTCTGTAACGAACACATTTTTAGCCGTGAAAAACGCACATGATACTGTGGAGGGAATTTTAGGCTAATTAATTGAGACCTCTAGGAGTTGCGTTGACAAGACAGGGACAGACAGATGGACAGACATGCTGATCGCTATATCGCCACACACACACCCGTCTTCCAGACCAGGGGGGTGGGGGTGGTGGGAAATAGGGATAATAATGTGTTTGGCTATATCATTCTGTAATTATCTTGTGCCAATAAATTATTCTGATTCTGTTTTGAGGACATTTTTTCCAGACTT
Source organism: Chaetoderma sp. LZ-2023a (assembly GCA_034401795.1). Taxonomy (NCBI): domain Eukaryota; kingdom Metazoa; phylum Mollusca; class Caudofoveata; order Chaetodermatida; family Chaetodermatidae; genus Chaetoderma; species Chaetoderma sp. LZ-2023a. The sequence goes on along the minus strand of CM067373.1, from coordinate 100,983,765 downwards.
TTATGGTGCACTTTGTCGCTTCGCATTAAAAAGCTATTGCAAAAAATTCAATTGTTTAATAACTTTATTAAAGTATTATCGGTTCTAGTTCACTTACAAACTGTACGAATTTCAACATTTTATTCATTTGTTCAAGCAAGATGCAGTATAAAATTACTGGCGAATGATTCTTAGGGTGTCTTCCCTATTGCGCATAGGCAGATTTATTTTGCAACATTTGCTAGAATGCATTCTACATATGTTTAACCTTACGGCATAGCTTAACCAGTGTTATCAATGATCAAATATTTGAAAAGTTGCTTTGACAAATGCAACCCTCGGATGTATAAAAACGCCCAGTTCATTCTCAAAGGGAAAGCTTCTTTTTTTTTTAAATATTGCAATATGGCGGTGTTGTCAAACATATACTGTCCAATAATTAGAGCACTTTAAGCGACAAAATATTCACAGGTTATCGATCGATAAAACTACCTTCAAATGCAAATTGTTTTTCGCCAGGGTTGGGTTTTGCGACAGTCCAATTCTAACGTTGAGCGGACCATGTCCAAAATCTGTCCAAAAGGGTTTAAACCTGTCCAAAACTAATATGACCCTAATAAGGAACTAGCCTCGGGTCATTTCATCCATGTTCTGTTGAAATCAGCCTAGGGGTTAATGATTAGACTTTTTTGGCCAACGAAAAAATTGATGAATCAAAATTCTGAATAGAAGATCTGGAGCCTACCACCAGAGGCCTTCCAGTCCAATCTGGTTGAAATCACCCAAGCAGTTAATGAAGAGTAGCATTGTAAACGATTTCTCACGATTTTTTAGAAAATCCCAGATCGCTACAGGAAAAATTGATGAGTCAAAATTCTGAATAGGTCTGAGGCCTACCACCATAGGATTCTCCCAGCCAAGTTTCATTACAATCAGTCAAATTGGTAAGAAGCAATTTGACAAATTTTTGGGAAATTTGTAATAAAATCTAAGATTTTCACGTGAAAAATTCATGAATTAAAATTCTGAATAGAAGTACTAAAGCCTATCTCAACAGAATCCTGTCAGCCAATTTGGTTGAAATGGTAAGGAGAAGTAGATTTGACAATTTCCGGTAAATTTTTAATAAAATCTAGGCATTTTACCCAAAATATTTACGCAACAAAATTCTGAATGGAGGTTCTAGAGCCTATGACCATAGGAGTCTTTCAGCCTAATTTTGTTCAAATTGGTCAAAATGGTAAGGAGAAGCAATTTGACAATTTCCGGTAAATCTTTAATAAAATCTAAGTTTTTCACCCAAAATATTAATGAATCAAAATTCTGAATTCAAGTTCTATAACCTATGACCATAGGATCCTTTCAGCCAAATTTGATTGAAAGCGGTCAAACGGGTAAGGAGAAGAAGAAATTTGACAATTTCCGGTAAATTTGTAATAAAATCTAGAATTTTCACTCAAAATATTTACGTAACAAAATTCTGAATGGATGTTTTAGAGCCTATGACCATAGGATTCTTTCAGCCCAATTTGGTTGAAATAGGTCAAATTGTTAAAGGTCATATATGGAGAGTGTATTTTAAGACATTATAATATATCCAGCCCTTCCAAATCATATAGCCGTTATCAATTTGCTAATACATGGCATATTTTTATATTCATTGCCGATAACGTACATAGCTTTAGAATATCGCGTCATGAATTACCTCCCTTGAATTGCAAGCAGCTGTGACGTCATAGTGGAACAGCCATAAAGCTAATACAGGCAACACTGTTTAACCAGGGTAACTTTTTCATTCTATTGTATTTAGCAATGAATTTTGAAATAGGCAATGATCTCAATGATCTCAATGATATTCTCGGTAGACATTAGTCAGAAGTTTATAATAGCGCGGATGCCATATTTAAATATGAATATCTTTGTCACAAAAACCCCCTTTTTAGATGAGATCTGCTTCGAGAAAATATCTCAGTGTGATTCTATAGATACTGTATTTTTATGACACTATATCTTGCTACATCCAGTATTGGTGGGATGGCCGTCAAGCGCAGATCTAGGATTTTATTATTGAGTTAGTCCAATATTGGAGCGGGTCTGTGAGTGAGGGCGTGACCCCTCTAAATGGCCATTTGGGGAGATATGGGCAGGCTGGTTCTTCTCCCTGAAAATTCTGATGCTATGTGAAGTCATTTCCCGTATTACATTTGATAAACAACATGTCTATTTTGTATCCAAACTGCGCCTATCATTCGGCAGAATCTGTTATGATTTTCCAGATGTATCTCTATACCCGCCCACCCCACCTCACCCCACCCCCACCCACCACATTGGGGGGGGTTGATGGACTTCTCGTAGGCTACGTGATTAACCTACTTGAACAAGCAAATAACACTGCATTCAGTTGCAAAAATTATGCCAAAAGACCTGTGGTCGGGCCTACACATTGCCACTTATGTTTCCTGTCATTCTAAACACAGGCCTACACATGCATGCGTATCCTATATGTATGTGAGCGAGGAGGTAAATTCTGGGTATATATCTATACCACTTCTTTGAATGTAATGTAGCTAATGTATAAATTTATGCATAACGACACTCACTCGCCCACGCTTTTACTGGAGTAATTTGTAGGTTTACGTACTAGAGACAAATGCTGGCCCTGAGTGTGTACAATTGTCGTGTATACTGAAAAAGCACATATATATGAGTGAAGATGCACAAAAAACATGACATACGTTTATTAACGGTGCACAAATTTACGTTGGATAGCTTACGCGTCGAAGACTGTCAAAATTGTTTGCTTACTTACCACATGAACTGAAAGAGAGACGATCGATAACCGATATGTCAGTCTTCCTATTAATTCGTTCATCTGCTACTATTTATGTGCTTCCATCACACGGAATGCTTGTTTTATCGCCCGGTGGTAATTTCCAATAAGCCCGGTGGTAATTTCTCAAAATAATATGCTTTGCAACAACGTGAAAATATGTAGGCCCATCGATTCCCCAACTGGCAGCACCCCACCCCCACCCCCACCCTCCATACACCTCCCACCACCACCCCGCCCCATTCCACCATCCAACCATTGCTACGGTCATGTAATATCGATTATTTTTCTTCGCATATTCAACTGTAATCTTACTAGTAACACAGGCCTATGCATGTTAGGTAAAACCAGAAGGGTTTCTGATAAAACCTACAAACAGTTGGTCTCGAAAATGATGAGTATGTATATGCTAAGCTTTAAAAACTCACACACTTGTACATTAAATTATCTTGTCATTTACAGGCTAATTTTGTTCACGCACATTTCTATCGAGCCAAAATTGCCACTGAAGCAATCGTGTTCTCAAACATGTCTGGAAACATAAAACCGAGAAAAATCTGCGGCATTGGTTTTTTGTAGCTGTTGCCGTTTTTGCGTGATTCTAACTCCACACCCACCCTCTAGGCCTAAATCATATAGCCTACATAGCCGCAGCAAAAATGTCAGAATTAAAGAAAAAAATGAAGATCTCATATAATTTTTGTTTTAGACAGATAAGAAAGATCTAGCTGACCTACGTGTGTCTGTTTTATGTATGCACATGTATTTAATTCAGCAACAAAAAAACTGTCATTCCGCTAGCGCGCATTAGACTCAAGCATCCAGTTGTTTATTTAGGGTTAAAATCAATCAACATATAACTTTCTATTATTTTTATTGGCATAAGACCTGAAAAAGCTATTTTTATCTTTGCCTGATCGGGGAAAATGCAACCAAACTGTACTTATTTCCTGCTGAAATTGAACGAAGCTGCATGTATTCAACGTTACAGTATAATAGCTTGTTCCACTATTACGTCATTATTGACGCTGAAGAGCTCAAAATCAAGGGAGGTAAGGCAACACGTAATTTCGTGTATTCGCTCATACGCGGACTTCGCGCCTTAATATTAGCTATTTGGTGAATGTTAGACACATACACCTGGGTTGTTATTAATTACTATACAATGCCTTAAATACTTACAAAATTGTACATAAAAGGGATTTCTCCAAAATATGGCCTTTAAGGAGAAGAAGCAATTTGAGTTTCCGGTAGATTTTTAATATAATCTAAGTTTCTCACCCAAAATATTTACGAATCAAAATTCTGAATGCCAGTTCTATAACGTATGACCATAGGATCCTTTCAGCCAAATTTGATTGGAATCGGTCAAAAGGGTAAGGAGAAGAAGCAATTTAACAATTTCCGGTAAATTTTTAATAAAGTTTTAATAAAGATTTTGACCCAAAATATTTATGAATCCAAATTCAGAATTCAAATTCTATAACCTATGACCATAGGATCTTTTCCGCCAAATTTGATTGAAATCGGTCAAACGGGTAAGGAGAAGAAGCAATTTGACAATTTCCGGTAAATATGTAATAAAATCTATGATTTTCACTCAAAATGTTTATGCAACAAAATTCTCAATGGAATTTCTAGAGCCTATGAATATAGGATTCTTTCAGCCCAATTTGGTTGAAATGGGTCAAAATTCTAAGGAGAAGAAGCAATTTTACAATTTCCGGTAAATTTTTAATAAAATCTAAGTTTCTCACCCAAAATATTTACGAATCAAAATTCTGAATGGAAGTTCTATAACCTATGACCATAGGATCCTTTCAGCCAAATTTGATTGAAATCGGTCAAAAGGGTAAGGAGAAGAAGCAATTTAACAATTTCCGGTAAATCTTTAATAAAATCTAAGATTTTGACCAAAAAGTATTTATGAATCAAAATTCCAAACAGAAGTTCAGGATCCGAGCACAATAGCATCCATTCACCAACATTTAGCTAAGATTCAGCTATTGGTTAAGGAGTAGCGTTTTAAAGCAAAAGTTGACAGACGACGGATGGATGACGGATTTCAGGCCAGGTGAGCTAATAACCACGGAATCTTGTACCACGTCTGCAACTGCAGCCTGCCTCATAATTGAAGCGGCTGAAGAAGTTGACACGCTGTCCATTCGATATTTTCTAAGACAGGGCCAATGGACGTCAACGCTACATGACCCACTGTCCCGATTTGGCTGCGAATAGTCAAGGACCATACAATGCCTCAAACGCAAACAGCGTGCAGTAGCCCGAGCCAGACAGTCCTGGGCTAGCCATTGACTGTCCTTCAATGTCTTAATCACTGATGATTGTGCAGTACTACCGTCTCAAAAAAGCATCCGCTTTTGTTTCTATGAGAATTGTTAATACTTACCAGATGTACTATTATGATAATATCTATTATCTAGTCTAGCTCAAAATAAACAATTAAAAATGCCGCACTCTCCATGATCCTGCCCATACTGTGTCCGAAAATTACCATAGCCCCAGGTACCGAGTCAATTCCCAATCACAGTCAGATTTGTCTTATATTTGTCTTGACAAACAGCGAAAGCAACTCAGCCTCACCTCAGCGGGGCGGCTGAGACAGGCAATAGTACAGCTGGTAAGTATTAACAATTCTTGTAGAAACAAAAGTGGATGCTTTTTTTATTCTACTTCGAATAATACTTACCAGATGTACCATTATGATAAACTCTGGATTTCGACAGCCAAGAAAATCTGGTGGGAGGAGGTGAGGCTCGAAACAGCTCTCATCTACCATCCGACAGAGAAGGTTGTGAAGAAACTAGAACCCCAGCATACACTTGTGTTCCGCCATTTGACTCAGAGTGCTAAACTTCCATGGTCTAGACCGTACTCCCCACACACACACCCCTCATTTGTCTGCACAAATTCCAGAGGGCTGTCAAAAGGGGAGGCAACACCCACCAGACCCGTGTCAGCCCCAAGTCTCAGCTAGGGCAGTCCAGAAGAGGGCAAAGAAGCTACTACAACTTCTAATTTTGAGAAAAACTATCAGTATATCGATTAGATTTTCAAATTTGAATGAATCTAATGTCTGTTGCAATGAAGAAGATACTCTTGAACCAGATTTTTTACTTAATCAGCCTGGGAATTCTACTGTAAGTAAACTAATATTAGTCACTTAAACTAAGAAAACACTCACCATTTACAGAGTTCTTGGTCTTTCTTGAGCATCACAGGAGCGCCACCCAATCCACGGTCGTTCACAGATCATGTACATCACCAGTGCTAGTGTATGTGGAAGAACCCTACGATGCATGTGTAAATAGTGGTCGGACATGGCTTAGTTTAGATTCGACAAATTGGCGACGGCTACCGGATTAAGTGCGCTCGAGATATCGTGTAGATAGAAGTCAGTGAATGACGATTTGGCATGCCTTTGTGCTACAGGCATCACCTCCTCTAAAGAGACACCCTTATAAAGGGCTGATGATGCTGCTAGTGCTCGGGCCTGATGGGGGTTCGCACGATCAATCTGCTTTCCTGTTGCGATTTTATGCGACATCTGAATAGCATCAACTATCCAACGAGAAATGGTGTCTTTCGAGGCGTGAAGATGAGGAGCTTTGATACATAACCACAGAGATTTCAGGTCATCTCTCCACTCCTCAGTACGTTTCTTATACATTTTCAGACATCTGACAGGACACCAAGCAGAAGAGTTTGGGTCATGCCCAACTAAACTTGGCAAATTGATCGGCTGTCCTAGATATTTAAGTGACTGATTCTTTACCAGGAAACAAAGACGTGGTAATTGTCTTAAACCTTCACCCGTAACGACAAAACGGTCTTGTTCGGCAGAAAGCGCATGAATTTTGCTTCTCTTTCTCACCGACGCTGCTGCAACCAAGAAAACTGACTTAACAGTTAACAGTTTAATATATATATAGATCTAATTGGTTCAAAGGGAGCATGCCCTAAAACCTGTAGAACAAGAGATAGATTCCATGCTGGGATAGGAATTGACTGTCTAGGTCGCAAATTGCTCATTCCTTTAATAAGTTCATTTAAAGTGTTGTTCTCCACTCCTACAGTGGCCAGACTGGGAACAACTGAAGTTAATGCAGACTTATATGCTGCTAGGTTGAAGGTACAAGTTTGTCAACCTCGTCTAAATGACAGATAAAATCTGCTACGTGTTGAACAGATGAGGAAAAGGGATTAATATCTCTTACCTTACACTATTCTGCAAATTTGTTGATTCTATAATTATATGTCTTGGTGCTTGACCCTCTTCTGGCTGAAGCAACAAACTTCGCTGCTTGCTCAGAAAAGCTACCCTCAATTGCTCGCTGCTTGATAACATCCATGCAGTCAATTGAAACATCTCCGGTCTGTCGTGGAAATACAGACCTTTGTTCTGAAAAATCAGATCCCTTCTGACTGGAAGAGGAATTGGGTTGCAGACCAGAAGGTCCAGCAGATCCGTAAACCATGATCGGCCTGGCCTATGAGGAGCAATCAGTAGTACTTGGCACATGCCCTCTCTTATCTTTGCCAGAACTTTTGAGATGAGAATCATTGGAGGACACGCGTACGCATACATTCCTCTCCAACTTATCGCCAGTGCGTCCACTGCTAGAGCTAGTGGGTCCGGGATCAGTGACATGTATTTGACCATCTTTGCGCTTCCTTTCATCGCAAATAGATCCACATTTGGCTTGCCCCAATGTTTGAATAGAACCTCCGCTACCGATTGGTTGAGCTGCCATTCTGTCGGACGACAAACCGTCCTTCGACTGAGAGCATCCGCTAGGATGTTCAATCTTCCTGGAATGTGTGCTGCCCGAAGAATAACATTCCTCTCTTGGCACCACAGCAGAAGGCTCCATATCATCATACACAACTCGGGTGATCTTGTCCCGCCTTGGCGGTTCAGATAAGACCCCACTGTGGAGATGTCTGGCCTTATTAGGACAATCTTGTCTCGGATTAGTCTCAAATTTTCGAAGTGCTAATGCTACGGCTATTAATTCGAGCACATTTATGTGTTTCTGCACATTGGTCCGATCCCATTCCCCTGACACTGACAGATCGTCCAGTATTGCTCCCCAACCCGTCATCGATGCATCTGTAAAGATGGACATCTGCGGTTGGGGAGGTTGTAGAGGAACACCTCGCAGGAGATTCTGTTCTGATAACCACCACTGAAGATGGAATATCAATGGTTCTTTTACTGGAATCCTCAGAGATAACGGATCCGTTCTCGGAGACCAGAATGACATCAAATACATCTGAATCAGCCTGCGCCTGAGTGCCGCATAAGGTACCACTTTCTCCAGAGATACTAGCAAATCCAGTATTCTGAGAAATTGGCGTGCCGTCAGATAGGGTCCTAGAGAAACTGACTCCAGAACTGCAATCAAACTCTTTTGACTGCTCTCTGCCAAAAAGCTACACCATCCCTGAGATTGAAAAGAATTCCCAGATACACAAACTCTTGGGATGGAGTCAATTCTGATTTCTCCAGATTCACAATCCATCCTAAGTCCTTTAATAAGGCCAGGACTACCTGGAGATTGTTGCGCAGAGTGACTAGATTGCTATGTTTCTCCTACGAAGATAAGCCGTCATGGCGAGAACAACTTTGGTGAAGACCCTCGGGCTGTGGTCAGACCGAAAAGGAGCGCATTGAACTCCCAGACATTGTCTTGGAACGCAAAGCGAAGGTATTTCTGAAAAGGAATTGACATTGGAATATGAAAATATGCCTCCTTCAGATCTATTGATAGTCCACATGCCTTTTCTCAGCCCTGTCATCACCGCTGCTACAGTCTCCATCTGAAATTTTGGTGAAAGAATTAATTTATTCAGCGGTTTGAGGTTGAGAATCGGTCTCCAACCTCCGGTGCGTTTCGGAAAGAGGAAAATTATTGAATAGAAGCCCATGGAGGACTGATCGCAGACTAAATGAATCGCATTCTTCTGTTGAAGATCTATGATTTCTGAGCAAATGGCATCTAGACGATCAGATTCCCTTGGAACTAGACGATCAGATTCCCTTGGAACGGGCGTCTATACTGGAGTCGATGTTAATGGAACTAACGATTGACGGATGAGCCAGTCCGGTTCGTAGCCGTTTCTTAGCCAATGACAGACTAAACAATCTTGCATGACCTCTTCCCATTGGTTTGAGAACAGCTGAAGTCTGCCTCCGACAGTAGGAATCTGCACACAGCTCGTCGTCGATATTGCGCGATAAAACGTTAATCCGCTTGGGTGAAGATTCTCGACTCCCTGCATTCCTGGCACCACCAGAACGGGTCTCAATGGAAACCCGTCAGGACCATCCCCCACAGCCACCACGCGGCGTCTTGGAATATGACGGCCCAGGACCGCCGCCACGTCTATCCTTACGGCAGTCGTCGTGACCAGAGCTGCCACCCTTCCTATCATCTTCATACGGCCTCTTATTAGAGGGCTTGTATGGAGACGAACGGTCAGGTCCCTGAGAACCGGATGCCCAATGGGCCAGGACGGAAGGGCGATCTTTGATGCTGCCTCTGCTGCTCCTGTCGATGCTACTTGTAGGACTGTTGCGGCCGAGTCCTTTTCGTCGACTTCCACGACTTGCTGACAACCTCCTGCTCTGCAATCATGGACCCAACCTTAGAGAGAGCTTGTCTTGCCGAGCCGCCAAACAAGCCCGGACCAATGACGGGCGCGGAAGATAACACAGCCCTCATCTCTGGTGCTGGTTCTACACAATCGAGAACCATTCTCCTCTGCTCCGCCAATGATCTAGTGATCACCCTGGCCAGGCAATCGAGATAAGTGCATGGAGTCCCTGACAACTCCGGGAGCAGCCACTGGCACTTCCCCACCTTCTGCCACGCAGGTCAGCATACCCTACAGGATGGTGCATCCGTGCAAGAGAACAGCCATAGCTGCTCTCGCCACATCCTCAATAAGAGTTAACTCATTGAAGGGATCCTTGTTAGCTTTGGAAACCAAGGTGACCCTTGGCTTTTCCAGCTAACGGCCTATTCAACGCTTCTCGTTCTCCGACTGAAAGCCGAGGAACACTAGCATACTGATGGTAGGCCTGCCCTGGAAAGCGGACCCTACTCCTTATCCCCTTAAGGGCCTTGGGCAAAGTATACTCTGGCTGAACCAAAGGGTACGCCGCGACTTCCAACATGTCAGAAATCTGAGTGTCTAAGGGAAGAGTTGGCATGGCCGAAAAGCCAGTTGACAGAGCGCTAGCCGCACGCTCTGACATCCGCTCCATCGCCGGATCACGCCGAGACCCCTGATCTGATGCCAACCCGAAACGGTTGGAAATCCAGCCAAGAACCTGCACCAATTCAGCTTCGGTGCAAAAAGATGATTCATCAATCAAAGGACTACCATTTTCATCTTCCTTCTCACCCCTGGATGAAAAGGCCACCGATGATCCATACTGAGAACCACGGACCAGACTTCCAATACGAAGCGGGTCTGTGGCTCAACTACTCACAGCTCCAGTATCTAGTGAATCACCAGATACGGAATCACTGCAATCCATCGGCTCCAACATGGGAGCCGGGAATACGGCCGCTAACACGGCAGATGGGACTCCGAGAGGAGCCGTCATAACCGCATCCGCGATGCAGATGAGAGCCGTAAAACATGGCCCTGATGGCACTCCGGATTGAGCGAAATCCGGGTGAAAAATGCCCGATGAAACATCGACATCTCCACCCGGTTGACAAACCCGTACAAACCTGGTGGGTGACACAAGGGAAGTACTGGAATCTGTCACCTGTGAAAGCTCTGGCATGCCAGAGTCTTCCATCGGGAGATTATCCTGTTCCTCCGGCGTCAGCTCCTGAGCCGATGCAAGAGGAAGGACAGGTGCATGTCCCTCCGCAGAACTGGCCGGACCACCAATAGGTAATCCTGCACCAACCTGCATCAACGGGACCGTGGACTGCAATGACTCAAACATCGCCTTGAATTGGGCCACCCAAACACCCAAGGCCGAGTCCATCCACTCATTCAGGCACTCCAGACTTTTAACGGATTCCTGATCCCCCTTAGCCGCCTTGTCCCTCGCGATTCTCTCCAATCGCGATCAAATTCTGCCACGATCTCCGACGACCACATCGCACATACATCGCAACGGCTTCCAACTTTGCACTTCGCGCAGGCTACACAGTGATGGCCCGTGAACTTCCACTTCATGAAACAGTTACAGCGCGAACACCTTGCCTTGCCCCTTCACATTCTGCGAACACAGAAGAAGAATTAAAACGCTGCACATGATAAGATGATGATGAGCAACATGCACAATTTACTTGATTGCAATTTTAAAATTACTGAAAAACATTAACTTTCTATTAGATTAATGATAATCAAGTTCTAGGCAGGAAATATTTGAAAATTTTTAGTCAAAATTTTATAAACACGACTTGGAAATTAACGAACGTTAAAATAGCCAAGACATTAAGACCGATCGCTACAAACACCTTCGACAATGAAGTGAAAGCTAAAGATCAGCTTAAAACAAAGTGCATAGACACGCCAAGCCAAAACAAAACGTTAATCATGGGCACCACCATCTTGGCTACTGGCGCATCCATCTTGGAAGGAATCAAGTCGCAAGAGAAATTAACCGAGTACCCGGATAAGATTAAAAAGTTACGGGGTAACGGAGCGACTCCAACAATAGCTACCATTTTAAAACAATGTGCCAATTTAAAGAAATTTTAAAGTCATTGCGGCACGAATGTATTAATTCTAGATTGATAGAACCTGCCCCTGTGATGATTTCCTTTTTCCTTACAGGATGATAGTGATAGCAACTCTCACTACACACTCGAAACGCAATATTTAGACTTAAATTGAGCTTGACAAAAAACGTGACTGCAAAGTTGAGCAAAATAGACGAATCTGACTGTGATTGGGAATTGACTCGGTACCTGGGGCTATGGTAATTCCTGGACACAGTATGGGCAGGATCATGGTGAGTGCGGAGTTTTTAATTGTTTATTTGGAGCTAGACTAGATAATAGACATTATCATAATATTATATCTGGTAAGTATTATTCGAAGATCATTCCTGCATCAAAAACACCCTGCAGGAAAGCATGAGTGCGAGAGTGACGATGTTGCTGCTCTCGTCACTTCCTCCACATACGAGACCTCCTCGTAAGGATACACTCGTAGGGGATGGACAGCAGGTTTGGCCTTAACCGGTTTGCCATCCTTCCCAAAAGCAGGACGCTCTATACCCTGTGTTACTCTCTCTTCAAGCGACAACTGCGGCTCAGTGACGTGCCTCCGGTAGTCATCTAATGGTACCCGGATACACTTACGAACCTGCCTAAGGATCTTTGGCAGTTTTCCGCTAATGATAGCTGAAGAAGCGATAACCGCCATATCCGTGGTGTTAACATCCAACAGAATAAATGATATACGTGACTGCTGCGTCCCCATCAGCTTGCGTCTCTGGGCACTAATGCCTGAGAGCGCAACTGACTCCTGGACTTCTGGATCCGGCCCAAAATCATAAGAATTTCTTATGAAGTCTGTGGCCTCCATCCATTCAGTCTCAGTTGCCAAAGGACCACATGGAAGAAGGATGGGGTCGGCCCCCTTCATGTCAGCCGTCCAAGTCACGCCTCCTTGGCAACCATCTGGTAAGGACCTGCACCAGACCCAGTATCACTACCGAGAGCCGAATCCTCTGATCCAACCATCTGCGGAGAGGGTGGACTCCGCAAATCAGGCATGAAACAAAAACCCTCAGGTACCGGTGCTGATGGAATACCAGACACCATGGTAGCAAAAGCGGCTTGGTCACTGATGCCAGCCTGCTCCAGCCGTGGACCCCGTTGAACCAGCGTGGACTGGCTCGGATGAAGATGGACCCCATACAGCCCCTCAAGCCGCATGGCATCCACCTCCACCCACTCAACGAGGCCCAACTGGGACCGCTGCAGTAGTTGGTCCTCCTCCTCAGTTGATAGATCGTGATCTATAACCTGGCGTGTCTCCGACGAGATCACGGCGCGGACGAGAGAACCCTGCTCCTGGCCACAGATCCCATAATGTTCCGCCTTGGCGGAAACGGTACAGGGAACAAACGGAGCAGAGCCAACGACCAATTGACTCTTATGGGTGCCGCGTTTATGGATACTACTAGGTCCAGCCATGGCCGGACGGGTGCCCAGCAACGGGTCCATCCCCTGCTGGACCAATGGCGGAGCCACTGCATTCAATGACATCTGAATCATGAACCGTCCCAATGATTCATCTAGCATCGATTGAAATGACCCCACCATCTCAGCTCTAACAGAGACTAACGCTGCGTCCAGGTCTGTTTTAGACACTGACGCTTTACCCGACTGCTCATGTTGTGATCTCTGGAAGGCTTTCCATGTCGATTCTGACGAGACCAGGCACACATCACACCTCTGATCCTTGTCACAGTCAGAACACTTAGCGCTCTCGTGACCCTCAAAGATTGAGCTCAAGTATTTATTGCACTTTCCATTACTGCACCGTGAATTCTTTTTCTGAAAAATACAATGGGAAGAACAAAAGTATTCATTTTTTTAACCTCAATAACAAGAAAACGTTACCATACTGGGACGCATGGAATGAAATAAACACACCAGAGGCAGAGCAATCTGGTTTTGGGGCATGGACAATAATATAGAACCCTCCAAAAATTCATTGTTTTATTGAGCCCCATGATTACGTGTGAAAATCATTTAATGACAGTCCAATGAATAAATAATAATTATTCCAGACTTCAAAAATTTATTATTACTGTTCATAAATAAACATGATTATTGTGAAGTAGAATCAAATAAACACAAGAAATTTTATTCATAACGCATTAAAGTGATGTACCAATGCTATATGAGCCTAGGTAATTGAGAAATCTGACCAGCTTTCTCTAATAAAATACATAACATCGAACCTAAGAGCACCTACCGCCACTAAAAACGGTGATTTACAACAGGTTTCGCTCACTCCCCGATTAAATTAAGGCACTCACCTCACCGGAGAAAACAAAAAATACAAACCAATGCGATTAATATGAAGTAGGGTCATAAAAACACAAAAGACAGCGTGATAAATGACAAAATTACCCAAATCAGCTGTCAAAACAAACCAATTTCCATTCCGGCATCCATCTTGAATGATGAATCCTGGTCATTTACGGATGCAGAAACAACGAGTACTCGCTAAGGATCAAACGAGTTCTGATAGTAGCAAACAAGTCCTCGTGAATAAATGGTTAAAAACGGCAATATGAAAAATATAACAGATTGACAAACATCCAACAGTAATATTTATGTCCAAAACAACATAATTATGGAACAATATCACCTTTTTCAGACGGGGGATAGCTCCGAGCCAGACATCATTGACGAATTGCAGGGAAAATAAGCCCAAATAACATTAAAACTGGAATTTTAAGTAGACACAACAAAACACTGCACATTTCACACAAATATTTTGTGGAATGGCTGGTCTGGACTCGGAGCTGGTCAGTGTGACCGGCGTGGAAGTTTCTAGACACGTCTAGGTACGGGTCCCTGATGTGTGTTGTTTAAATTGCGATTTATTTGGAAGGGTAGACATGTTAGGAAACATATAATAGAGTGGTCCAGTAGGTAAGTAGATTGAAGTAGAAAGTGTGTTATATCTTAATCTGGTAAGACAATGGATGAATCCAATCTGTCAGTCAAGTATATGATGTTATAATCAATTACGCTATTTGTAGGCTGATGTCACCATTAAATCGCGTAATGAATGACGTAACTAAGTCTGTCATGAACCTTGAATAGTCCCTCAGTTGTATGAATTGTATGTCTTTACCATTTAATAAACTGTCGAATATTTTGGAACCCAGTCAAATTACTTCAACTTCAACAGGTTAGCTGTTACAAGGAAATTGGGATTCTGGGAGTTCAGGATTCAAAGTATATAAATCGATCCCAACACATAAGTTAACCAAGCCAATCATATCAGTAATAAATTTTCAAAAAATAGTCTTATCTTAGCATACACTTGGACCAGTAGCACTGCAATGGGTTGATCTAGAATGAAAAACTGTTTGGGTCTCTTGCTCTTTAAAAAGGAATTCTTACGTTACAACAATAAAGGAAATATTGCAGCACTGATTAGAATAAATTACATTTGTCGAATATTTTGTCGAATATTTTGAAACTAATCCGACTTGGCGCTGTTGCTGCCATAGGCAGCAACAGTGCCCAGTCAAATTAGTTTCAAAATATTCAACAGCTTACATGTATAGGTTTCTGGAAATTGATAGTCAGTGAGTTCAGAGATCGATCGATCACAACACGAGCGACGTGTGGACGGAGATTAACTAGAGATTGGTGGGGCATAGCTAAAACTAGAAAAGTCCATTTACAAGAAAAGCAGTTATGTTTTAAGATTTACCACTGAAATAACTGGCTTGGTTATCAAGCTAGTCAGTTCAGTGGTAACATTTTTTTTAAACTCTTGGCCTGCTTATTGGCATTTCGCAATATCACTTCAAGGTTCAGTTTTGGCTGGCATGATAATTAACGGTTTCAGGTCAGTCAAAACCATCTTGTGCAGTAGGCTCGAGGAGTCCATTTGCAGGCCAAGAGTATATTATTGTTGAAAATTTACTACTGGAGTTACTGGCTCGATAACTGAGCCAATCATTTCAGCGGTAAAATTTCAACAATAGTATTCTCTTGGCCTGCAAACGGACATCCAATACACAAATATTTAGATTTTCTTAAACAGAGTTAGCCATTAATGGTTAAAAGACGTAAAAGAGCATAATATAAATATTCAAGAATAAACACACTGATTGTACCTTTGGTGCCAGTCCCAATTCTTTCCTCCTCGGATTCAGAGAATATACTGCATCACCAACCTGCTGCCATAAAGATTTGATGCCATCTGTGTCTGATTGACACGCTGCACTAGAGAAGATAAGCTTTTCAACTTTCTCCTACAAGAACAATATTCACAACACGTGTAGAAGGCTGTAAGGTGAGAACATTTGTACAGAATTAAATTAGTTTTAACCCTTTAATGGTCAAGCCTTAAGAACCAGACATTACAGTGGTCTTGAGAAATGTCCATTTACAGGCGAACAGAAGACTATTTGAAATTTTACCCCTGGAATGCCTGGCTTGATAACCGTGCCAGTCATTCCAGTAGTAAAATTTCAAAAGTACTCTACTTGTATCCTGCAAAAGGACATTACTAAGGAAACCTTTCAATGTTCTAGACAAATAGTGACCCTTTCATGGTCAAATTTGCTCAAGAAAATCGAAAAATATTTGTTTATTGGATGTCCCTTTGCAGGCCAAAAGAACATATTTAAGGAAATTCATACATGGAATGACGGGCTCGGTTATCGATTCAGTCATTCCAGTGATAAGTTTCCAAACATAGTCCTCTCCTGACCTGCAAATGGACATTCCTCAATACCACTGCATGAGTCCGCTTTTGGCCGGCTTGACCATTAAAGGGTTAATGTGGTGTTTTTAACTTCTACAAAAACTATCTTATCTAGTCCAAGAGTATTTCATCAAAATAAGCTGTAAGTGTAAATTCTGAGAGATGATAGTAAAAGATGGTAATCTTATAACGCATAAAAGCTTTAAGGAATTCAGAAAGGCATGGATTAAACCTTGTATGATGAAGCCGGCCAAATCCAGCCTCTGCAGTAGCCTCGAGAAATGCCCATTGGCAGGTCAAGTGAAGACTATTTTTGAAAACTTACCACTGTAATGACTGGCTCGGTCATTCCAGTGGTAAATTTTCAAAAATAGTCTTATTTTGGTCTGCAAATGACCACCGCATAAGCCATTTTTGGCAGCCTTGCATGTTAAATGGTTAATATTATGTCATCACAATGTTTAATTCACAATGGGACCACATATACTAAACTATACTATCCCAGCTCAACTCGAGGTATAAATACATCATTGACTGCAAATGGAAATTATGTTACTACTTCCAGTAACTTGTACAATTTGTGTCCATCATTCGCTTGAGCAGTATCTGTTTGCAATCTGCAGTAATATTATATACAGTGACTTAACTCGTCTTTTTCAAAACAAGAGGCTTAAGGGGCATGTATCACTCACTTGGAATTCTTGACCAATTGGCCCAGTGGTTGATTGATTCATGGCAGGCATGTTATTTGGACATATCAACTTTCCATGGACAAATTTTAATGCTGTTTTGGCCCTAATCATATCTGCCTAACTTCGGCCTGATCTATTCAGCGGTTCTGAAAAAAGTTGTTTTCGCAAAAACTAGGATATCCAAGATGGCCGCTGAACCACTTGGCAAATCAAGTTCCCTCGAACAAACTTGGTTCAACTCTTGCCCTAGATTATATTTTATGAGGTTCCCCCAAGCGGTTTCGTAGATTTTTAAAGAAGTTTCAAAAGGTTGGCCAAAATCCAAGATGCCCACCTGCCAAACTGGCCGATCAACTTCCTTTGAACCAACTTGTATCCCTATGTTGTAAGTTTGCTTCCTGTCAAATATACTTGAAATCAGCCCAGCGGTTCTCGAAGACATTTTAAATTTCCCATTGCTTTGGCGCTTTGGCAGGAGAAAGATCCAAGATGGCTGACAACCCATTTATCCGACCGTTTCGAAAATGGTAAATTTGAGATCAGAATACCAAAAAACCAATTTCGGCCTCAAGATCGATAAAATACAAATATCCAATATGGCTGCCAAACATGCTATATTTTAATGGCCCTTGGTCCCTTATAATATCTGCCAAATTTTGGCCCGATCCGTTCAGCATTTCTGGAGAAGTTATTTTCATGAAAGCAAGATCATCCAAAATGGGCGCTGAACTACTTGACCAATCAAGTTCCCTTGAACAAATTCTAATTCAGTTCTTTCCCTAGATCATATGTCATGAGTTTTGAATGGATGCCTCAAGCAGTTTCAGAGATTTTATTAAATCGTCCAAAATCCAATTTGGCCGCTAGCCAAATTGGCCAATCGGCTTCGTTTTGAACAAAATTTAATTTCCATGCCCTAAGGATTGTTACTGCGAAATATTATTGAAATCGTTCCAGTAGTTCGCGAGAAGACATTAAAAATTTCCCTTTACTTTAGTATGGGAGATTTTGACGGGAAAATGATCCAAGATGGCTGCAAAACCAGTCATCCGACAGTTTCAAAAATGTTTGAGATCAGAATACCCAAAAAAATATATAAAACCAATTTCAGCCTCAAAATCCATCAAATGAAAAAATCCAATATGGCCGCCCAACACGTTACATTTAGATTGGCCCACGGTGGGAAAATTTTTTGACTGGTCAACTTCCCTTGAACACACTTTAATGGCTCTTAGTCCCTAATAATATATCGCAAATTTCAGCCTGATCCCTTCAGCAGCTCTGAAGTCATTTTCGTGAAAACTAGGTCATCCAAGATGGCCGCCGAACTATTTGGCCAATCAAGTTCCCTCGAACAAACTTGATTCAGCTCTTTCCCTGGATCACATTTCATGAGTTTTGAATAGATGGCCCAAGCGGTATCGGACAAGATTTTTAAAGATTTTATTTTTAAATCGTTCAAAATCCAAGATGGCCATCGGACAAATTGGCCAATCAGCTTCGTTTGAACAAAATTGAATGTCCATGCCCTAAGGATTATTCCTGCGAAATGTAATTGAAATCGACCTAGAAGTTCTCAGGAAGACATTTTAAATTGTCCATTGCTTTAGTATTTGAATTTTTGGCGGGCGAATGATCGAAGATGGCTGCCAAACCATTCATCCGACATGTTTGAAAATAGTAAATTTGAGATCAGAATACCCAAAAACATGTATAAAACCAATTTCGGCCTCAAGATCGATCAAATAAAAAAATCCAATAAGGTCGCCAAACACGCTACATATTGATTGGCCCATAGTGGCCATGTTTTTTGACGGATCAACTTCCCTTGAACAAATTTTAATGGCCCTTCGTCCCAAATCATATCTTGCAAATCTCAGTTTGATCCCTTCAGTGGTTCTGGAGAATTTTTTTCACAAAAACTAGGTCAATCAAGATGGCCGTCGAAAAATTTGGCCAATCAAGTTCCCTTGAACAAAATTGGTTCAGCTCTTGCCATAGATCATAGTTCATGAGGCTTGCATCGATCCTGATAGCGATTTCAGAGATTTTTAAGACGTTTCTAAAAACCTGCAAAAAATCCAAGATGGTCGCCAGCCAAATTAGACGGGCAATCGACTTTGTTTGAAAAAACTTAGATCCTATGCCCTAAGGATGCTTCCTGACAAATAGAATTGAAATCGACCCAGTGGTTCTTGAGAAGTCATTTAAAGGAAAAGTTGACGGACGACAGATGAAGGGCGGACGACAGACAAACAACACTTTGCCTTTCTGACCTGGTGAGCTAATAATGTATGTCACATGTTAGCTGCTATCACAATCAAAATGATGTATACAGCTCTTTCACGAAAATCAAAAAGTCTGTCACAATGTGTATGAATTGTATGTCTTTGATGAATTTACAATTTAATACATATTCTATTGAATATTTTGAAACTAATTTGACTGCAATAGGCAGCAACAAAGTCCAGTTAAATTAATTTCAAAGTGTCCCACAGCTTACCTGTATAATTACTTTGAAATTCAGGGTTCAACGTATATAAAGCGATTCCAACATGCGCAAAGTGGGAAGAGCCTAGTTAGAAATGGATCCCTCTTTTATTAGAACATATTTCACAATAATAAAGCTGATAGCATGTTTGTAATGTTAAAGAAGACAAAAATATCATACAACCAACAGATAGAATACACATCTCTCACCTTGGGGACATTTGGAATGAATTTTGTGTCTCCAAATGACTTGTAATTCCCAGAGTTTGAGTAAAATCCTGCTGCATATATAAGGAAGGCCTGCCAGACAGACAATATCAATAGAAAATTTTAATTATATAAGAATTTATTTTAATACTTGTTACAGATATGAACAAAAATGTATGTATACATTGTGTAGATAATGTACTGATTTACAAGTGATGGCCACCTGACATGCCTGACAAAGGTATCTTAACCATTTAAAAGACAAGATTGGACTAGAAAATTAAGGCTTTTTCTTACTAACTGTCCATTTTTGCTTATAGAATGTCCATTTACAAGAAGACTATTTTTGGAAACTCATCACTGGCATGACTGGCTACGTTATTGAGCCAGTCATTCTGTGGTCAAATTTCAAAATTAGTCGTCTCTTGGCCAGCAAACGTACATTTCACAAGCCGCAAAGCTGGTTGTTGTAAGCTTGACCATTAAACATGTTAGTGTTAATGAATTTCGTTGCTCAGAGATAACATTGGTTAGCATAGACAGATCTTCCTGAAAATATACATCGTAAGACCAAGAAAGCGCTTGTCACAAAAGATGCACATACCAAATTTGATGCAAATCTATACAATTGTAATATTAAGGTACATGCGTGCTCACATGCTAAATGAATCTAGATACAATAATGCAGAACCTAGTCCCATCAATGCAGATACATGTAGGTCCTAAATTCTTATGCACCAACACGCACGCACGCACGCGCGCGCGCACGCACGCACGCACGCACGCACGCACGCACGCACGCACGCACGCACGCACGCACGCACGCACGCACGCACCCATGCACGCGTGCATGCATGCATGCACGCATGCATGCATGCACGCACACACACCCATCAACAGCGTCCGGGGACAGCAAAACCATTACAGGTTATTAGCAAATGACAGATGAAATCTGAAGATCTCTTGAGTAGAAACTAATTATCATCAGGAAACTAAATGTCCATAATTGGATCATTACGACCTTGACTTTTGATTATTTTACCACAAAAACAACACAGTTCCTGGGACCGTCACAGATAACCTGCAGGACAGGTCAGGTGAAAATCCCATTCAACAGTAGAATGTGAGTTATCATTCAGAAACACAATTTTAATAACTGAGTCATTAAAAATCTTGACCTTATAGATTTTGACTTCAAAACTATTAGGTATCTTCAGTGGAGTCAACAGACCTTTCCATTTTTAGCTATGCCCCGCCCATCTCTAGCTAAGCTCCACCCACACCTCGCTCGTGTTTGAATCGATCGATCCCTGAATTTCCTGACTATAAGTTTCCCGAAAACTATACAGTTAAGCTGTTGAATACTTTGAAACTAATTTGACTGGGTGCTGTTGCTGCCTATGGCAGCATCATGATCCCGTCAAATTAGTTTCAAAATATTCAACAGCATGTTTATTAAATAGTATAGACATACAATTCATACACCATGTCGGACTATTAAGAGTTAAAGATGGGCCATATAGAATCCCTTATGACGTAATGATTATGACATCAGCATACACATCACTTAGTTGGCTATGATGTCATATGACATCATAAGATCGATGGATAAACTTGGAAAGGTCTATTGTGTCGCCTTTGATATGTTGATAATGTTAACATAAGCCTTCTTTAGCGGCAAAGTGTATCCTGCAGGTCAAATCTGGAGACAATCCTTTCAGGAGAATTTGAGGTTTTTCTTGATGTCAAAATCAATCACAGTCAATATGGTTCTGCTCGACACAAATTTGTCGGGAAAGGTCTTTTAGGTATCATCAAATTTAACGTTCCGCACCAATATCAAACTGCTATTCAAGATATACATGCCTGAGAAACACAACTGACAATATGTACAACTTTCTAAGCTTTTTCCAAATCAGTTAGCACAAAATGCCTGATGTTTTCACACTTTTTCAGCCCTAGATAAGGGTTTTGTTAACTGGCATACTTTTTCCAGACTTCTAAGCATATATGCATAACAAGTTTACAAACCTATACCACATAAATTCCAATTCTGTTCAGTCATTATCATTATATTTGGAATTGACCTCGGCAGGCTTGCGAGGGCGTTAGACTTTAAGATAAGAATAATATCTACCTGAACTTCATCATCTGAAAAGCCTTGTTTGGTTGCTAATTGGCTCAGTTCCTCCACAGACTGTGCTTTGAACAGCCGATGTAACAACAGGAATATGCCAGGAGATTCTGGCGAGGTCTGGAAATGAAATTATATACACTATTCAAAGCTGCTCGCGAGACCATTTCACTACTTAGGTATATATTAAGGTAGGTTATTTAGGCCTGCAAATGGCCATACATTCACTAGATTAAAAACAACAGCTCTGCAAACGGCGCATAATACCCCGCCATGATGACAAACCAATGAATGAGAGCTATCAGAAAATATTTATTTCTTCCTCAGACCCATCAGACCAGTCATCCTTATGAAGTGTCAAAAGCGATCCATTAAACAGTCAAGGAGGTATCATCCGGAAACCAATTTTCAAGATGGCTGCCGCTGACTGGCGGCCATGTTGAATTTTAGATTATCTTAAATTTCGATAACTTTCTTCACCAGACATATTCCAACGACCCTACGAAGTGCTCCGATAAATGGTAATGGAGATATCATCCAGAAACCAACTTTCAAAATGGCAGCCTGTGGCTGGTGGCCATCTTGGATTTCGGATCATTGTCGATTTCGATAGCTTTCTTCCTCAGGCCTAGTCTAACCACTCTATGAAGTTTCAAAGTGATCCGATAAACGTTAACAGAGTTATCATCTGGAAACCAATTTTCAAGATGGCCACCGGTGGCTGGCTGCCATCTTAGATTTTGGATCATTGTCAATCTCGATAGGTTACTTCCACAGACCTAGTCCAACCACCCTATGAAGTTTCAATGCGATTCAATAAATGGTAACGGAGTTATCATCCGGAAACCAATTTTCAAGATGGCCACTGGTGGTTGGAGGCCATCTTGGACTTCGGATCATCGTCGATTTCGACAAGTTTCTTCCGAAGACCTAGTCCAACCACCCTATGAAGTTTCAATACGATCCAACAAACAGTAATGGAGTTATCATCCGGAAACCACTCTGCCGCCCTCCCGCCCTCCCGCCCGCCCACTCGCACAGACAGCGCCATTTCATAATACCCCGCCAAATTTTTTGGCGGAGTATAAAAATGATTTAAAGAGTAAAATTTATCAACATATTTCATTTTAGAATGTATTAAACAGAAAGAAAACAACACCACACCAACATTGTTACGCCATCATGTCTATCCTACTGGCAACAAGGTGTGTAGTAATACATTGCTTGCGACGCAATGATTGGATATATACTATCCGCCTGGGTGTGTGCATGTCGCGCTATCAGGGCATTAAATGGCAAGTTGTCAGTACTATAGTAGTAGTAGTAGTAGTAGTAGTAGTAGTAGTAGTAGTAGTAGTAGTAGTAGTAGTAGTAGTAGTAGTAGTAGTAGTTGCAGCAGCAAGTAGTAGTAGTAGTAGTAGTAGTAGTAGTAGTAGTAGAAGTAGAAGTAGTAGTAGTAGTAGTAGTAGTAGTAGTAGTAGTAGTAGTAGTAGTAGTAGTAGTTGCAGCAGCAAGTAGTAGTAGTAGTAGTAGTAGTAGTAGTAGTAGTAGTAGTAGTAGTAGAAATAGTAGTAGTAGTAGTAGTAGTAGTAGTAGTAGTAGTAGTAGTAGTAGTAGTAGTAGTAGTAGTAGTAGTAGTAATAGTAGTAGCAGCAGCAGCAGCAGCAGCAGCAGCAGCAGCAGCAGCAGCAGCAGCAGCAGCAGCAGCAGCAGCAGCAGTAGTAGTACATGTAGGTAGTGCAGCAGTAGGAATATCAGTAGTAGTAGTAGTAGTAGTAGTAGTAGTAGTAGTAGTAGTAGTAGTAGTAGTAGTAGTAGCGGCAGCAGTAGCAGCAGCAGCAGTAGTAGCAGTATGGTGCAGATGATGATGATGATGATGATGATGATGATGATGATGATGATAACAATGATGATTTGATTGATGGATCTCTCACCTGTGCCAGTACAATAAGCCCACCATACCATGAAGCTCGTGATAGGTAATGAGTGTACAATTTTTCAGTATCAGACAGCCCCTCAAAAGCCTTAGTGCAGTCCAGAAGACACACTCCAGTATCATTGGCTAACACATATTGCAGTTTATCAGTCATAGCCATATCAAAAGCTCTGAAATTTAAATAATATTATTTTTCTTAAAATTTAACTGATTAACTCTCAAATCTGCAAGAAAATTTTTTTTCCATTAAAAATGCCAATTTGCAGACGAAGAGATGATTTTTGAAAATTTACCGCTGAAATTCAAGTGGTAAATTTTGGAAAATAGTTTTCTCTTAGTCAGCAAAGGGCCATTTCTCAAGACTATTGCCATGACTGCAGAAGCTGTTTTAGACCAACTTAAGGGTTAAATGGTTAACTCATCTACTATGATAAATAGGTTTTGTAGTCAGATGTTAGTGGCTCCTTAAGATGGGTGGTCATCTGATCTTATGACCATCTGTGTTAAAGAACCACCATCTTTTGGACCCAAAAGCAGGTGTCCTCTATATACAAGTTTAACCCGTTCACTGACAAATCCATGAAACAGTATACGCTTTATGAGATAAAACTTTATTCTGTAGAATATTTTGAAACTAATGTGATTGGAAGCCATTGCTGCCTGATGGCAGCAATGGCTTCCAGTCAAATTAATTTCATAATCTTTAACAAATTTCCCATATGGTTGCCTTGAAAATGAAATATGTGGAAATTCATCTGTGAAAGGATTAAAAGTATTTTTTACTATAAATTGTCAAACTAACATAGTTTCACATATTTGCGACGACATATTCGTAAGAGACACACTACGGAAATAGATTGTGCATATACAGCCTGCTTTGCAAATTGATAGACAGATATATAATACTTTGACACATTTTGCTGATATGTATGCTCTAATATAATTTACAGGAAATGATATAGAGATAATAAGTGAGCTGTAAGGTATAACATGCACTGACAAGCTAATATCTGAACTTTCCAGAAGTCAGATTTCAGAAATTTACAACATAACACATTTAACCATTTAACACAAAGTTTAAAATTTTCAAATTAAATTATATGATAAACTGGTGTTCATTTTCGAACAAATTTATAGTCATAATTATATAATTTTATTGCCATAGACAGCAACATTGTCCACCAAAATTGTTGAAAAATGCACACCAGTTTCTTAGCCATTGACACAGTAAGACAGAATATTCAGAAAAAACAGAGTGGTAAGGGTTAACACTTAAATTTGTTCTAGAAACTCAATTTTCTCGAAGGAAATGTCCATTTGGAGTCTAAGAGAAGACTATTTTTTGAAAATTTACCTCTGGAATGTTTGGCTCGCTTATCAAGCCAGTCATTCCAATGGTAAATTTTCAAAAATAATTTTAACTTGGTCTGCAAATGGACAGTTTCCAAGCCCACTACAGGAGCCAATTCAATTGGCCGGCTTGAGAGTCCTAAAGGGTTACTTACCAAGCTGGCCAAAACTTCCCTCTGAAGTAGTATTTAGGAATATCCATTTGCAGGCAGAGAAAACTATTTTTGAAAATTTACAACTGGAATGACTGGCTCGATAACCGAGCTAGTTATTTCAATGGTAAGTTTTAAAAAATAGGCTTCCTTGGCTCCTATAAATGAGCCTTCAGTTAGCAGAACTTTCATTTTTTCTTGACAAATCTTAAACACTAATTAATGGGTTAACACATATTTATAATGAATATCTTTTGTATGGAGGCATAAATTCATAGGAGAGCATTATGAATATTTTGATAACAGATTAACTTTAAAAGACAACACTTTTCTTAGTAAGGTAGCAATGATCTTCAGTCATATTGTTATCTAAATATTTCAACTAAAGGGCTTACGGTAATCGGCGAAACGAAATGAAACGAAACAACAAAACAAAAATGGTAATCAACAAAATGAAATGAAACGAAACAATACTGCTGCTGCTGCTGCTGCTGCTGCTACTGCTACTGCTACTGCTGTTACTGTTGCTATTGTTGGTACTGCTGCTGCTACTACTAATGCTGCTGCTGCTACTACTAATGCTGCTGCTGCTGCTATTGCTGGTACCCCTGCTACAACTACTACTACTGCTGCTGCTGCTGCTGCTGCTGCTACTACTACTGTTGGTAGTTGGCACTGCTGCTGCTGCTACTACTACTGCTACAACTACAACTACTACTTGTCAAACTAATAAACAGTAATCAACGAAATGAAACGAAACAAAACGAAACAATACTACTACTGCTGCTGCTGCTGCTGCCACTGCTACTACTACTACTACTACTACTACTACTACTACTACTACTACTACTACTACTACTACTACTGCTGTTACTGTTGCTATTGTTAGTACTGCTGCTGCTACTACTAATGCTGCTGCTATTGCTGGTACCGCTGCTACTACTACTGCTGCTGCTACTACTGCTGCTGCTGCTGCTGCTTCTGCTGCTGCTGCTGCTGCTACTGCTACTACTACTTATCAAACTAATAAACGGTAATCAAAGAAATGAAACGAAACGAAACAATACTGCTGTTGCTGTTCCTACTATTACTACTACTACTACTGCCCTGCACACACACACGCACACACACCCCAACCCCACCCTATCAGCTTATCGCAGTCTCTCTCTCCAACCAATGCTCTTGTATCGAACAGCGAAGCCCCCACCCCACCTACCCACAGAGCCAACATCCTGTTGTCATTTTGCTTTCGATCTATGAAGCCAGACGTCAGACCAAACAGTTGACCTAGATTTGCCTGGAGCTTAGAAAGATGCGTAAATTATTACATAAGAATCCCACCACCGCCACCTCCACCAGGACAGCGCAAACCAAGCCAACAATAACATCCGTATTTGCAGACCTTTGATCTCTTGCTGAATTAACATTATGTTGGTGGGTTGTAGGGTTGTAAGGTAGTCAATCAGGTCATCATTTATTTCTTACCGAGCAATGTCCACAGTTCATTCATATTTAGGACATTTAGTTAATTTAGCGCAGATATCAAAGCCATCAAGCACAGTACTCGATGCGCTTTTATGAGCAACCGGTTTTTGACAGCTGAAACGGTTGCGAGTGTTGTTGTTGGTGGTGGTGGATATGAGGGTTGTGGGGTGGGGTGGGGGAGGTGTGGTGGTGGGGGTGGTGGTGGTGTGTGTGTGTGTGTGTGTGGGGGGGGGGGGGGGGGGGGATGTACATTGCTTTTTCATTCATAAACTTCATAAACTGGATTTTTGATATACTAGCACCAGTGATTAAATCGAGATATTTCGTCCCACATCACGCTGATGGTTAAGAATTTGGGGATGCCCCCTTAGTCCGACAGCCCAGTAGTCCGACAAACCAATAGTCTGACAATTTTACCCGCCAGTGCGACAGCCCAATAGTCCGAAAGCCAAGTAGTCCGGCAATTATACCCAGTAGTCTGACAGCCCAACAGTCTGACACAGCAGAAAATTTACAAACCCAGTAGTCCAACAACCCAATAGTCCGACAATAGTAATTTTATTAGAAAGTGCAATTGCTTCAAAACCGTGCAGATGTTGAAGTAGGATAAGATGGGCACCTCATCATCGGAAATAACTAATAATTTTTATATGCCTATATCGTACTGTAGCCTATATCAGACAAAGCAGTCTTGGGCACTCTATACAAAGGAGTGAACGGTATGCAAACAACAACAATAACAGCAATAGATCCAAAATCTGATCCGATCATGATCTGGTTTTTTAAATCAAAATCAGAGGCAGTCGTGAAATCCCAGTTCAAAACCAAATCGGGTCAGTAGTTTGTCTTTTTTTTCAAATACAGCTCCGGACACACATACACAAGAACATATACTGTGACGGTTGAAATTTGTGTTCTTTTGAAAACTAAAAGATACACAAATGTTGTTTTATTGTTTTAATTTGTATTCTTTTCGTTCATTTCCCAACAAATTCATACGAAAATATTTATCTAAAATAAATGCACATTAGAATGTCGTTTAACAGTTTGTTCCAAACAGCTATTTAATTACGCACTTCAACCTGTCAAGATATTTTGCCTTTATGATGTTCACCTGCAAAACACCATTTCAGCAATAATTGCCTATATTTGTCTTTTATGTCATAAGTTATGTCAACATCCTCAGCAACACAATATTATCAAAGGACAACATAGCATCTTTGATGCAAATATCACACAATGCTTCTATTTACTAATGAAAATCCTAGACTAACTATTATATCTCATATTTTTGTAAAAAGCTTGTAAGATGTTATGTTGTCCTGACGCTAACGGTTAGTGTCCGTTGAGTCTGGATGCCGATGCACTGTTTGCGCGCTCCTTTTATAGTAATCTTGTACCCGATTGTACCCGATCCCATGTGTATGTACCCAGATTTGGTAGATACATCCCATTGTTATTGTCGTTTTTGTACCCGACTTGATGTGTAGTTGTACCCGATTTGGTAACAATCCGTGTTCTTTATGTACCAGAGTTTTGGTGTACCCGAGTGTTTGTTTTAATTGTGTATTGGTGTACCCGAGTGTGCGTGTACCCGAATGTACCCGGTTTGGGAAGTAAATGCGTACCCGAAATGTATGGTTTTATACATTGGGTTTAAGGGATAGATCTTTAGTAAAAGGTTATAGCGGCATTGGTCCATTTGTTAGTGGGCCTTTCCATATTTGATCCAGACTCCTGGCGTTTCGTACCCATGTTTGGGTTATACTCATCAGAGGAAATGTGTAGACACTTTGTCACAGTAGTTTTTACTGGGATGTGTATATTCGAAAATCATTGTATAGTAGCTAAGATGATAACGTTTTTATCATGCTATAGTTTAGAAGAATGCGTGTGGTGTTAAGATGGCTGTGTGCCATTTTTCTTACCTTATAGTTCGTCCAATATTTGTTGCAGGGCGATTGCCCCAGCTCGTTCTCCCAGATGTTGTCGTCGTCCAGGGGAGGATTGTCCAGGCAGTCATTGAGGATGTCTGCCTGTTAATCCTCCTCTGCACTAGGACCGGAGACGCCGCTGTCGGGGCTGTTTCGCCCTGGACTGAAGACAGGTGTGGCGGTGGCTGGTGTGGATGGCCCGTCGGTGGAACTGTTTAGTTCGGGGCTTGACAGAGGTGCTGTGTAATTGATGATTGGTGAGGTGGGTGGGCTGTCGTATTGTTCTGTAGATGAAGTGGGTGATGGTGATCTGGATGATGTTGATCTGTAGTCTGTTGGTGCGGTGAATGAAGGTCATCTTTCTGGGCTATGAGATGAATGCGGCTCTGTTGTAAAGGTGCGTGTGGCGGCGTCCTCGCGTGCAGACTGGATATGCTCAGCGCTCACCTTGCGGCGAGGGTTGTGGAGGCAGATGATGTTTCTCTGTGCTGTTGTTGAAAGATTGTGTAGGGTGCGAAGATGTGTTCTAAAGTCCCTGGTTCTAGTGGAACTCTAGCCGCACTCGAGGCACCACCAGAAGCCTTGCTTTAGGTGTACCACACGGTTGTGGCGCACTACACTGGTTCTCCAAGCGAAGTTGGCGGTGCACTTGGGGCACTGGTGTCGGTTCATGAGCTGTTTTGTGTTACTTCTAAACAGTATAATTGCTACTAATGTTATGAAGTTAAAATCGTTAGATAGTTTGTAACGTTGGGGACGTCAGTTTGACGTCATGCAGGCGTGACGTAATGTGATTACATCATAGGAATCTCCAAGGGGGGAGCGTGGTGACAGGTAGCTAATTATTGTATTTATTGTACTACTTTCAGGTAGAGAGTGTCACCAATCAGCGTGATTAATTCCAATTGGGTCCATGCTATGTAGCTGGTGGATCCAGAATTTCTCGCGTTCCTTACGGATAGACGTTGCTTCCGTGGAATCAGGATCGCGATGGAACACCTCAATGATTCTGTAGTTGACTGAAGAGGTGTTGTGATTAGACAGATTGTAGTGAATGGCTACTGGTGTGTCTTTTTTGTTCTTAATGTCCCTAAGATGTTCTTTGATACGTATTTGGAATTCTCGTTTAGTTTCACCAATGTATTGTTTAGAACATGTGTTACACATTATTAAATAAACCACATTCATTGTGTTACAGAATGTTTTTGTTTTGGTATGATAGTTAAGCCCAGTGTGTGAGCATTTGAATGTGCGTTTTTTGTCCATTTGTTGACAAAATGCGCAGTTGTGTTTGTTGCATGGAATGACAGGGTTGGTGATGTTTCTGCCTTGAATGCCAAACGTTTTTGCATCCATAAATTTGGCCGTTATTAGTGTGTCTTTGAAGGAGGGATTCCTTCTGTGACCAAATAATGGCGGTTCCTGGAATGTTGTCCTACATTTGGGGCTGCTCTGTAGTTGGTCCCAGTGGTGTAGGATAACATTTTTAACTAGTTTGCTATGTGGGTGGAAATCCATAATGCATGGGATGCGAGTTGAAATTTGTTTTTGTGTGTTGGGTGAGAGTAGATTTTTCCTTGTTTTTTCAAGGGTTCTGTTGAGACAGTTTTCCAGATCTTTTTCTGGGTAACCGCGTATGACATAATAGTGTATTACGTCATGCGCATGTTTGAGGAAGTCTTCATCTCTGCTACAAATTCTCTTGATTCTTAGCAATTGGCCAAAAGGGTTGGCCTTTTTGGTGGAATCTGGATGTGCTGAGGAGAAATGTAGGTAACCATGTGTGTCGGTAGGTTTGGTGTATAGGTCAAATCCCAAGTGTCTATTGGGTAATAGAAATACTTTGGTGTCTAAAAAGTTGATTGACACTTGTGACTTTTCGGCCGTGAACTTCATCATGTCGATGAACTGATTCAATGATTCCAAGCCGGAGGTCCAAATCATGAAGATGTCATCAATGTAGCGGAGGTAGAGGGCCGGTTTGGTTAGGTTTTTGTTCAAAAGTTTTTCTTCAAGCATTGCCATAAAGATGATGGCATAGCTTGGAGCGACTTTTGTCCCCATAGTGGTGCCTCCGATTTGGAGGTAATGTTCGTTGTTGAATTCAAAGTTGTTGCAAGTTAGCACAATTTTTAGAAGAGATAGAAGTCTTCTTGCTGTAACCGTGCCAGGGCAGCCATGTTGTCTTAAAAACTGTGCGACTGCTCTAAGCCCTTCGTTGTGTGGAATGTTGGTATAGAGTGATGTGACATCCATAGTGACTAGGATTGCGTGTGGGGGTACCGGTCCGAAATTCTCAAGTTTATTGATAAAGTCGGTGGTGTCACGTACATAAGACTTGATTTGTGGTAGGTGGATTTTGATGTGTTCATCGATGAAGCTACTGAGGTGTTCAGTGGGACTTCCATTACCACTAATTATTGGTCTGCCAGGTGTTAGCGGGCCAATAGATTGTTTGTGTATTTTTGGTAATAGATAGAATCTAGCTGTCCTTGGATTGTCGATTCTTAATCCATTAGCTATCTCAGTTGAGATTTCACCACTTAAGACCATATCTGTGATGGCTGTTTCCACCCTTTCAGCGTGGGTAGTGGTGAGATCTGTTGTTTGCTTGACATAATAGTTTGGGTCACTGAGTTGTCTAGCAGCTTCCTGTTTGTAGCTGTCTGTATCCTGTATGACGGTAGCTTGTCCTTTATCCGCTTTTTTTATGACAATTGTTTTGTCATTTTTTAACGTTTTTATAATTTTTCGTTGTTGTTTAGATAGGTTACCATGAGGGTAGCGTTGGTGCGCTTTTTTGTTGATGTCATGTTTGACTATTCTAATGAACGCATCTAGTGTGGCGTCATTGCCTGGAGGAGGTGTCCAGGTACTTGGTGCCTTAAATTTTCGTGATAGTTTATCTGTCATATCTTTCAATTTCCTCCGTCATTTTGGGGCAATGAGTCAACGTCAACTCAAAAAAAAACCCACAGTAAGCAGCCAGAACAATGGCTTCACAGATAAACTATCACGAAAATTTAAGGCATCGAGTACCTGGACACCTCAAATAAACTTACTCGATATAGAATCACGTAGCACAACACAGCTCACTTAGATACATAGATCTATATATAATAAGATTGCGCTTATTTCTTCCTCCTAACGCGGAGACAACTGGATTTTCAGATTCTTAAATTTTAAATTCCCTTTCATTTGACAATTTTATGTCAGAAACAATGTTGCTGTAAGATATTGAGCTGTCTTAAGGCAGCAACAATTTTCAGCAAACTTGTTTTGAGAAAAAATATACCAATATTCTTCGGACAGATTGGTAATTGGCAGTTCCTTTTACATGAAAGTACTATGGGTTAATAATGTCATTGGCTGACATAAACGCATGAGAATATGGGACATAGTTTACTGTGCACTTTACATGACAAGAAAATAAATCAGCAGATATTACAGGTCATATAACACAGGTACCTCAAATTTAAACTCCTGAAACTTGACTAACAGAGTTTCTCAGACAATCATATGATATCATAAACAAATACGTCATGAATGACGTGATATGTATGATTACTGTATTCTGCGGCTGTATTAGTAGAAACATCCTACAACTGCAATCAGTCCTTCTTCACTTTTGCCCACTGTGTCTTGTCCTCAGCCAAAATCCTTAGCTTCCTCAGGTCCATTCTTGACTTGAGTGTACCGAGTCCTGCTTTCTTGAGATCACCTCGTAGCACGCTTAGCAGATTTATGCAATGACGTCCTCTCCTGGCTTTGTATTTGCTGGCTCTGAGTAGGGTGAATTCCAAGGCTCTCTGTGCTGGTGTCTCTTCTGGCATCCTTAGCACATGGCCAAACATGGACCATCTTTCCTGGCCGACTTTTACAGACAGCGGCAACGTATTACACATCTTGTATCGTTGCATCCTTGGAAATTATGCTGGTTTTTGCAGTGGCAGGCATCGAGTTTGTCTAGAGCTGCCTTTGGAGCTGTCCAGCTGTTACAGTTATACAGCATCAAGAATACGCAGGTTGCATTGAATAAACATAGCCTTTTTATCAAGGGCATCATTGATCTACGAATCCATAGCTTCCAGAAGGACTGGAATACCATGTTCCCCATGACACAGCGTGCAGAAATGTCAGCAGTAATGCAAAGCAGTGAGCACAAGATTTTACATTTCCTCCATGGTTCGCCGCCACGAAGTGGGTTGTCATTTTCTTTAGTTTCATGCTTTGTAGATAGGTATATGTGGGTGACTCTGTTTTGGATTCATTCATAAGAGATTCTCAATTTTCAGTTTGCTTGCAGCTATTGGGAGAAGTTCGTCAAGGGGTTTCTTTTCCTTGTCTATGAAGTCCACATCGTCGGCATATTCCATCTCTAGCGGCATGCCCAGCACTGACACTGGGGGGTTTGGTCTTGTGGAACTTTCCCACACGGATTTCAATGCGGCAACAAGGTAGCAGGTGTCAAGCACTGGAGATAGACCATCTCCCTGTGGGGAGCCGATTGACATCTCAAACTCTACAGACTTCACTGACTTGATTTGTACTCTCAGCTTGGTGTCTGCAAGCAGTAGTCTCACTAGTCGTAGCTCATCTTCATTGCAACTGGCCTGGCGTAGTACATCTAGGATCTTTGAGCATTTAATTGTGTCGAAGGCTCATGACATGTCAATGTTGTGATATAGTCTGTCATAAATACTCAATAGTCAGTCAAGTTGTACGAATTGTATGTTTTACCATTTAACCCTTGAATTGTTCAAGAAAATTTTCTCAATAGAAAAATGTCAATTTGTAGACCAAGAGAAGACTATTTTTGAAAATTTACAGCTGGAATGACTGGCTCAGTTATCGAGCCAGTCATTCCAGTGGTAAATTTTCAAAAATCGTCTTCTCTTGGTCTGCAAATGAACATTTCTCAAGACCACTGCAGAAGGTTAACGAGGAGTAGTTTCAAAGCAAAAGTTGACGGATGGATGAGGCGTAGTGGCTGAGTGGTTAGGAACTTGAGCTCGTAACTCCAGGTTCGCAAGTTCACTTCCTGCCGGTCCGCTACGTTGTGTCCTTGAGCAAGTCACTTAACTCTGCGTTGCTCCAGTCAACCTAGCTGTAAATAGGTACCTGTGATGGCATAGCTCTCTGTGCGCCGTATGTGGCTGCCGGGGCACTGTCAAATGAACAGGGGATCAGATGTACAGCGCTTAGAGCATGCAATCGCATGGAGTTCAGCGCAATATAAATGCACTATCATTCATGAAGGTCGCCACGGCATAAGCTTACTTGGACCCTTGGGCCAGGTGAGCCAAAAATGCCCTTGCTGTTCAAGGTCCATGTTCTATTACTAGTCAAGCCAATTTACAACAATCACTCCTCATTAACCAGAAGCCAAGACAGATGGGCTTGTCCTACCAGCATACGGGGACACAATTAACAACAAAACAACGACAAACCACTGCTAACATCATTTCTGCCCTCCACTGACAAAAGGGGGGGTAATTAAAAAAAATTCAAAATTGGGATTTTGACACATCTTGCCTAATTTGGACCTGCTCTTTTCAATGGAACTATATTGCCAATGTAAAATTCTTTTTAGATTTTTAGTTATAAAATAACAAAATGATGTATGCCTTCCCCATCACAGACAATTACAATGACAAAAGGATGATGTATACCTTCACCCAAACAAGAGGCCCAATGGGCCTGCATCACTCACCTGGAACATTGGCATTTCAACCAATCTTACTTAAGTTTTACATCCATCGGTGTCACTTCCAATGACTTTCAGTCAAATGGTTTAGTTTTCGAGATATTGACAACAATCTGGACTGTTTTTTGCATTAGTGATTTTGAACAATGTCTAAGTAAAAATAGATGATATCAGTGCTAACTACAGCTGGTTTCTTAACTGTCTCACTGCTGCAAGCCAGTGCAGCCAATAATTTCAATTTTCAAAAGCTCTTCACTTGTTGAATATTTTGAAAACAATTCGACTGAAAGTTGTTGGCGGCTTAGCCACCAACAATTTCAGTCCAATTGTTTTTAATATATTTATCAGGTTCAGAGATATAACCTTTGGAATATGTCGTCTGCAAAACTCAGTCAGACGGTTATTAGAGGTTTAAATACAATTGAAGAAAATGGTCTCTAAAGGCAGGTAGGTGGTCTTTATAGCAGGTTATTCCCCACCACCACACAATCCATTTAACACATGCGCATCTGGCTGAATCACCAAGTTAGCAGCAGAGGTAGGGTGAGCTGGAGTCGATTTAAAAAATAATTTGACTGAAATCATTGCTGCCTAGGCAGCAACAACTTTCACTGCTGCCTAACGCAGCAACAACTTTCAATCAAATACATTTCAAAATATTTTTAAGAGCATAGATGTCAGAGTATATCTTATCAGATACATATCTTAAATATTTCGGCAGTACTGGAAAGGTTAATCCATTAACTGGAATTTAATATCTACACCACGTAGTTTGGCAATAAAATCTGACATAGTGATAAATCAATGGATGGTGGAAACAAACCTATATTTGCCCAATGAAAGTGAGACTGCAAATATTTAAGGAGTGGTAACTCTGGCATTTGACGTCCTATCAGTTTCATTTTCACAACACAGATATTAGATGCCGACATTAACGTTGTGACCAAGTTTGGTGTCAATCCGTCAAGAAATAACAAAATGAGCCGCCATTGTTGGTGAGACAGACAGACAGATGGATGGACGGACATACAGAAGACGGATGGGGTCATCGCTATACGACAGCTGACAGACGAGTAAGCGGAGTTAGGAAAACCAATTTGGGCTTCAAAATCCATCAAATAAAAAAATAGAATATGGCAGTCACACACGCCAAAATTTGATTGGTCCATGGCGGCCATGTTTTTACCGATCAACTTCCCATGAACAGACTTTAATGGCCCTTAGTCCATAATCATATCCCCAAAATTTCAGCCCGATCCGTTCAGCGGTTCTGCAGAATAAGTCGTTTTCACGAAAACTATCTCATCCAAGATGGCTGCCGAACCATCTGGCCAATCAAATTCCTTCGAACAAACTTGGTTCAGCTCTTGCCCTATATGATATTTTGTGAGTTTTGAATCAATCCACCAAGCGGTTTCGGAGATTTTTAAAGTAATTTCTTAAAAATCGGCCAAAATCCAAGATGGCCACCGGCCAAATTGAGCGATCGGCTTTGTTTGAACAAACTTGGATCCCTATGCCCTAAGGATACTTCCTGCCAAATATAATTGAAATCGGCCCAGTGGTTCTTGAAAAGAAGTCATTTAAAGAAAAAAGTTTGACGGACGGACGGACGGATGGACGCCATGGCATAAGCTCACTTGGCCATTCTGGCCAGGTGACCTAATAAATTGATAAGAAGCGAATCTTATTACCGCATTTAACTGGAAATAAGGGTTGTGTAAGCTGATGCTGTCAATCATATAACAGCAACAGCACTGTCTATGACAGCAATGGTCTTCAGCAATGGTGTTTACAAACTGTACAGCAGCCTTTCTAATAATGGCTTTGTAACAATTAATCTTTAGACATTGGTGTGACAAGGGTTGAATAGTCAGGCTGAAAATAGTTGCTATACTTGACAGTAACAGATATCGTCAGCAAAACTATTTTCAAAATGGTCGTCACCATGCTACATGCTATCCAACAAAACTTGTGAATAACGCAATACTGAACTAAATTTATTGCTAGAATTAATTGGATTTAACCCTTTAACCCTCAAATTTATTCAAGACAATTTAAATTTTCTCAAAGACCGTCTTCTTTTAGTCGGCAAATGAACATTTCTCAAGATCACTACAGAAGCCCTTTTTTGCTGATATGAGTGTTAAAGGGTTAATGATGAATTAATTAAATAAATCTTTTAGAATCAGTATGTGAATATGGTACACTTCATCAGCTCACTACCTCACAGGTTATTAATTTCATTTCAATCTTGGGAATTAGAGTTGTGGTTTTAAATTACAAGATTAAATGTTTTCCTATGCTGGCTAAATATCTAAGATATGTATTGTGTGCGCTGACATCTATAACTTTGAATATTTTGATATTTATTTGACAGAAAGTTGTTGCATTCTAAGGCAGCAATGACTTTCAGTCAAATTATTATTTTGAACTAGTGAGCAACTGCTGCTAAGTGAGTTTGGTCACTCTGTCAAATGATTACAAGGGTTTTAGAATGCAGTTAAACATGCTATAAAGACCACCTGTACTAAATGCCAATTTTACTACATGCCACCAAGCGGTTTATCTGATAGATTCAGAAATGGCATGGTTGAAATCAGCATACTCATAACCCTGTACTAAACAAATTTTGGCTTCAAAATCCATCAAATAAAAAAATCCAATATGGCCGCCAAACATGCTGTATTTTGATTGGCCCACTGCGGCCATGTTTTTTGACAAATCAACTTCCCTTGAACAAAGTTTAATGGCCCTTAGTCCCTAATCATATCTGCCAAATTTTGACCTGATTCCTTCAGTTGTTCTAGAGAAGTAATTTTTGCTAAAACTAGGTCAACCAAAATGGACGCTGAACAATTTGGCCAAGCAAGTTCCCTTGAACAAACTTAGTTCAGCTCTTGCCATAGATCATATTTCATGGGATTTGCTTCAATCCACCAAGCGGTTTTGGAGAAGATTTTTAAAGACATTTCCTAAAATCGACCGAAATCCAAATTGACCACTGGCCAAATTGGCCGATCAGCTTCGTTTGAACAAACTTGGATCCCTATGCCCTAAGGATACTTCCTGCCAAAGATAACTTATATCGGCGTAGTGGTTCTTGAGAAGAAGTCATGTAAAGGAAAAAGTTGACGGACGGACAGACGGATGGACGCCGGACTGATGATGGACAGTCGCCATGGCATAAGCTCACCAGGTGAGCTAATGAACCAGCCAGGTGGACATGCCCTACCAACATCATGAGGCCAGAAATAAAACCCTAAGTGTTTATAACCAAGCATAATGATATGGTGGGTCTGTCCTAGCATTCTAGTCCACGCTCCACTACGTAATACACTGTATAAAAAAGTGCATGTGGATTATCACCCAAACCACCAGCTGGGCCAATTTCACTAGATACCATGTTGCACGTACTGTAAAGAGAAATAAAGTGCCAGGTTGGCGTGTCCTCCCAGCCGTAGTAAGGTACCAATAACCTCTAGTCTTAACTCAACCACACCGATAAGGTGGGCTTGTCCTACCATTCTAACAACCTGATGTCACACTGAAGTATATAAAATATAAGATTTTCACCTAAAAAATTGATGAACCAAATTCCGAATGGACGTCCTGGAGCATACGACGCTAGAGTCCTTCCAGCCAAATTTGGTTGAAATCGGCCAAGTGGTTAATGAGGAGTCGTGTTTTAAAGCAAAAGTTGACGTACGGACGTTGGACAGTCGCCACGCCATCTCAGTTGGCACTTCGGGCCAGGTGAGCTAACAACCGGTTGCTAGGTGGGTTAGGCCTCCAAGTGGGAAAAAAGAGAAAAAACAAGAACCATCAGGAGACAGCATATGCCCCCCCCCACACCCCACCCTCCCCCTACCCCTGGATCCAAACATTTCAGATAAACGTACATCAAGAGTAACAAGAGGCCCAAGGGCCTGTGGCGCTCACCTGGACCATTAGCATTTGAACCATTTGCATTTAAATAGACATGGATTTTCGGAAAATCCAAGATGGCCACGCAAAAGATTTACCAATCAAAATTCTGAATAGAAATTCTAGTCTACCTTGATAGCATCACCCTAGCCAAATTTGTTTGAAATATGTCAAGCAACTAAGGAGAAGCAGTGTTTTGACAAATTCTGGTAAATCTTTCATAAAATCCCCCAACAGACCCCCCTTTAGTGGGTTGGTCTGTAGTTTTATTAACCACTATAAAAACATACTTACCGTTCAATAACTACTTGCTAAATCAAATATCTGCATTTAGCTATCAGAATAAAGTTTTTATGCTTGCTTATACACTCCCTAATGCCTATACCATCACCATGTAGACCCTCCACCAGGCTTCTGGTAGAGGGACCCCCTGCATTAGCCTTACAATAGACTGGCACCAGTCTGTACTCACTCCTTGGTGACGCTTGTCACTAAGCACGCTCGCGCATGCGCAGGTCCCAATTGTGAAAACTGATTCACTTTTCTAAATTTAAGTGCCGTATATCCAGCCTAGATTCTCAAATCAATACCCAGCGGGGTGGCTGAGGCCGGGTTGTAGTGATTGAATGGTAAGTATGTTTTATAGTGGTTACTAAAACTACAGACCAACCCACTAAAGGGGGTTCTGTTGGGGGTTGGTTGTTATTACACCACAAAAACATCCATTACCGTTCAATCACTACTTGCTAAACCCGTAGATTTGGTCAGTGTCCCCCTACGAAACTTTGGTGGGAGGTGATTTGAGAATCCATAAGCAAGGATAAAAATCAAACAAACATAACCCAATGTTAATAACATAACATAATGGTGCATCCTAATCAATCACACAGTGATTAACAACCAAATAAAACTTTAAACATAAAGAAATAAAATATAAACCAAGGAACAACTCTCACCATTACCCGCAGACGCACGGTCCTAACGAAAATGGTGGGATGTGCTTGGTAAATGGTCTTCAGCCTTTTTGGTTAAAATAGTAATGTTCCTAAAGAAAGATGCCGCTGCGCTCTGGTCTTTCAAATAAAGAGGTAAAAGTAGACTCGGATTTCCATCCTGCCACTTGCATAACTTTGTCTACAGAAGAGCCAGCAAACAGAGCGAAAGAGGTAGCCATCCCTCTAACATCACGAGCCTTAATGTGAGAGAGATTGATTTGCTCAGGAGAGGCAATCTCGTAGCAGAGTTGAATGGTGTCACAAATCCATCTAGCAATAGATGCTTTAGAGACTGGTCTGGCTACCCCTTCCGCGTAGGGAACCCATAAGTGAGACGGATCGGATCTTTTAAAATCGGTACGGCGCTTATAAGCTTTAAGAGCTCTGACTGGACACCAAAATCTGTCCGACGCAGAAAACGAAGATAAAGACTTTAAAATGATCGGCTTAGCTGGATACCGGTTTGATTGCGTTTTTGATAAAAAATCCCTTCTAGCTTCAATAAATCGATCCTTTTCGGCGGAAAAAGCATGGATCTCCGATCGTCTTCTAGCAGAAGCAGAAGCTACTAGAAAAACCGTCTTAAACGTTAAAAGCTTTAAGCTAATCGAAGCGATGGGTTCAAAATGATGGCCTGCCAAAACCTGAAGAACCAACGCCAAGTTCCAGGAAGGCAAAGGTTTAGCAATAGGAGGACGAATATTACCTAAACCTCTGATGAAACCATTCAGCACCTTAGTATCTTTAACATCCGCGTTTAACAAACAAGGAAGCAAAGATGCCAAAGAAAATCTATATCCTCTAACAGTGTTAGCAGTCAGATGAAGAGAATCGAACAGATAGGATAGAAAATCTAACACTTGGGATATAGAAACAGAATCGGGCACGAGATCATGATATGAACACCATTCTCCAAAAATCTTAAGTCGACCCTTGTAAACGCTTCGGGTCGACTCCCTCCTGGCCGAATTAATGATTTCCTGAGATCTTGCAGAAAATTTTTTCTCAGGGACCGAGCACTCGATATTCTCCAAACACACAGACTGAATATTCCTGGGTTTTGATGAAGGCACATTCCCATTACTTGGGATAACAGATCTGGGGACACTGGAAGCAGATGCGGGAAGTCTACTAGAAGATCGAGAAGGTCCACGAACCGGATTCGTTTTGGTCAACAAAATCTCGCAGAACTGATCCCTGACTTTCTTAAGAACCAAGGGAAGCAGGATAGTCGGAGGGAACGCATATACGAAGATTCCTGTCCAGGACTGAGACAGGGCGTCCACCGCCAACGCCTGATTGTCCAGAAAAGGAGACATGAAAGAGGAGATCTGGGAATTCAGAGGTCGCGAACAGGTCTACATGGGGACGATCCAGGAGGTTGAAGATCGCTTTGACAACCGACCTCTTTAACTGCCACTCTGTGTGGGCGAATTTGGAAGGGCGAGACAACTGATCCGCCAGAAAATCCAGACATCCTGGGACATGGGAGGACACCAGGAAAATCTGATTCATACGACACCACGTGAGGAGATTCCACACCTCTAAACAAAGGCGAGACGACTTTGTGCCTCCCTGCTTGTTGATATACGAGACTACTGTCGAATTGTCTGATCGAATCGAGATCTTGAGGCCCTGCACTCGATCCGACCAAGCAAGGAGAGTTCTTGACAGCCCACAATTCCAGAATGTTGATGTGGGCTGACGACTCCTCCAGGGACCACAGGCCTGAGACCGAAAGGGAACCCCAGACCGCTCCCCATCCCTCCTGGGAAGCATCTGTAAAGATGATCGCTTGAGGAGAAGACTTGACCAGAGGAACACCCATCAGAAGCAGAGAGCGATCCTTCCAGAAGCCTAGGTGGGGACTTAAATGCTCTCAGACCGGGATCTGATGGGACACTGAATGGGTCGACTGTTTCCACAGGGACATTAGATACATTTGGAAAGGTCTCCTCATCAGCGCCGCCCACGGAATGATGTTCTCGACGCTGACCATCAAGCCAATCACTCGGAGAAAGAAGATTGCTCTGACCACGGCAGAGGATGCCAGAATTTCCATGGCTACTAGGATGGCTTCTACTCTTACGTCTGAAGGGAAGACTAAGCCTTGACCTAGGTCGAAAGCCACACCTAGGTGGGTGAAAACCTGAGACGGGACCAAAGATGATTTTTCTAGATTTATTACTCATCCTAGACTGGAAGCCAGACTGCAGACCTCTGGAATGATGCTTGACAGAATTGAGGCAGATTCTGCTTTTAGTAACCAATCGTCTATGTAAACGTGAAGGGGAATAGAACGACACTGCAGAAAACCTGCAACTGCTGACACTAGACGGGTGAAGAAGAAAGGAGCCGTGGTCAGGGCGAACGGCATGACTCTGAATTGCCATACCCGGCCCTTGAAAGCGAATATCATGATTTTCCTGAACGGAGGGTGGATGAGAATGTGAAAGTAGGCATCTTGAATTGTGGAGTGGATATTAGAAGATTTAATCTCTTTAGATTGATGATTGGACGCCATCCACCTGATTTCTTGGGGACTAGAAAGGGAGTTGAGTAGAATCCCGGGTCTACTCTCCAACAAGGAACCTCTTCTATAGCCTTCTTCAAACGCATTGACTCCAATTCGTCTTCCAGGGCTCCCAACGTCTCTAGATTGGATGGAACTGGTGTCCATTTGGGCTGGTAAGATAGAGGACGAGGCAGATCTATCCAAGATGGTGCATAACCCCAGCGGATTTGATCTAACAGCCAGGAGTCCTGCGCGAGGGCTTGCCAAGTCTCCCAAAACAGAGACAAGCGCCCTCCTACTGGCACACTGGGAAGAAAGGACTGCACCGATAGATCCAAAGGTGGTAGAAGAGGAGGAAGGACTGGTAAAGGCGAACGGGAAAGGCCTGCCCAGGCTGAGGCCACCCCTTCAAACCCGTCTAGGTTGAAAACCTCTAGAGCGACCTCTAGAATTAGACCTGGAACCTCAAGAGAAAAACTGACCCCTTCTCGCCTGAGGAGGGGCTTGACGAACCTGGGCTCTAGGTCTATGTGAGGAAATGGATTTAAAACGATCCTCCTCCGCAGATCTGGAGTGGGAAGGAGAGGACCAATTAGAGTTCGTGAAAACCCGTGACAGATAAGCCCCATACTCGTCCGGCCTAAGACTCTTCCTCCTGGGAGAAGAGGAGGGACTCTTTACCGCGGAAGAGTCTCTTTTTGCTGAAGGCCTCAAAATAGAAATCTGATCCCGCAGATCCTTAGCTGATCTAAGATGATCCGACTCCGCCCTAAGAATCGAGGTAGAATTCTGACCGAAAATATCTGATCCGAAAGGCGGAGCAGAAATCAGGTTACTCCTGAGGGAATCCGAACTGTTCACCTCAGCAAGCTTCCTTGACCTTCTCTTAGAGGTAATGAAACCCAACGAACGATAAACTGAATTCAACGAACCTCTTGAAAGGTCAGCTAAAGAACGAAATATTTCTGGAGGAATCTGACCCCCCTTCTCCTGAGTTTTGAGAATAGCCTCAGAAAGAAGGGCCAAAATGTTTGCTGATTTCAACTGAGCCCGACAGACAGACTCCCATCTAAAAAGGTCTGACGAAGATTCTACCTTAGCAGCTTCCTTCAGATGCGATGAAAGAACATCCCATGTCGGACCATTAAGAGATTGAGTAGAAGCCAATCTAATGTAATCATCTTTCGGAACCTGCACCGGAGCATCTACCTTGGGAGTAAGAGAGAAATCTTTCAATTGGACATCGTTAATGTAAAAATCTAACATATCTACGACCAAATTATCCACCGGAAGAACAGAAGGAACATTAGCCGAAGAGTCTGAGGATGAAAGAGCAGAACCAAACGACGGAGGATCAATCGAAAATTCATCCTGAAGAGGAAGAGAT
The DNA here is from genome assembly GCA_034401795.1 of Chaetoderma sp. LZ-2023a. Lineage (NCBI taxonomy): Eukaryota > Metazoa > Mollusca > Caudofoveata > Chaetodermatida > Chaetodermatidae > Chaetoderma > Chaetoderma sp. LZ-2023a. Next base: position 100,940,578 of record CM067373.1, on the reverse strand, counting down.
AGAGACGAAGCTATCCATTGATGAGACTTAGACCAGTCATCCGGAGGGGCCCTCTCATGATAGAACCTCTTCAGATCCCTGGCCCTGACTGATCTCTGAGTAGCCTTGACAGAAAGGTGAGATGGAGAAGAAGGAGGACAGATGTCTGAGTCTAGCGAAACAGAAGAATCAACGATCCTCAGAGAGGAAGGCGAAGATAAAGCTCTAGAGGGAGCGTCCGAGAGAGAGAGTCCAAAGTCAACGGAGACTGATAAGAAGGACAAACAACACAAGCCTCTGGCTGACTAGAACTGAAAAATAAGGATCCAACTCACTAGCCGAAAATCTGGACAGAATTGAAAATCTAGCTGAAACAATAGATCGATGAAGAGAGGGATCGCAGCTTACTGAAAACAAGGAAAAATCTAAGCCCGAATCAACTATCTGGAATTCTAATTCTGGAGACAGAACGACAGAAACAATAGGATCCAAATGATCAAACGCCGGAGAAGATGAAGAATAAGAAGGCAAAGTAGGGACAGACGGAGCAGAAGAAGAAGGTATGTGAGAAGCCGCAGAATAATTCTGATGAAGGGAAGCCGGAATATGAAGAAAACCTGGAGGCGGAGATATAGATGACGGATGAAAAAGAGAAGAATTAGAAACATGAGAAGACGAAAAATCCCTAGCAGATAAGACAGAAGCAGAAGAAGAGGACGGATGACTACTACTACTCTTCTGAGAACCTGCTTGAGAGAAAAAGGAAGGAGATGAAGAACGAGAGAGCTACTACCTCACGAAAGGAAGGATGAACAACATCTGACGCAGGAACAGACTGAGCAATAGAAGAACGATCAGGATAATGCCTATCCAAACCGGAAGGAGCGGCGCGAAAATAACTAGAATCGGAAGTAACAGACCTATTACTAAACTGGGAATCTGAGTTAGTCGGAAGCTCATAACTGGATGCGCGAACAGTAGTTCCCGCCGGAACTGAAACACCGAGACCGGAAATAGAATGCTTCATATCTCTTAAGCCGGAAGTAAAAAGAAGCGGAAACGGAAAAACCGGAACCGGAAACGGAAGTCGCTTGCAAGGACGGGTCAAAACGACCCGGACATGCATAAGTTGAACCGGAAGTGTCTACACTACCCCCGGAACCGGAAGTAAACAAAACTGGACCGGAAAAAGAGGATGTATGCAAAGACGGATCCAACTGACCCGGATAAGCATTCTTCCTACCGGAAGTAGCAACACTACTACCGGAAGAAGAGCCTGGCAAACCAGAAACGGAACGATGCATAGACGGGTCCAACAGACCCGGATGCACATTCTTCCTACCGGAAGTAGCAACACTACTACCGGAAGAAGAAGCCGACAAATGATGCACCGCCGGGTCCAACAGACCCGGAACTACATACTCCCTCCCGGAACCGGAAACCCTATAGTCGGAAGCTGATGAACCGGAAACGGATGTTGACGAAAAAGCCAGATTCCCATGAGTCACCGGATGTTCAGCCAGGCCAGAAACAATCACGGTGCTCATTTCCGGATGCCCGGTAAATCCAGAAAACATTCCAGACGGCAAACCCGCTTGCCCGGACAAGCCAGGAGCAGAGACGGGTGCAGAGGCGATCGGTGATCTTACCACATTCCTGGCAATCGGAATCACTGTGAAACGGACCTTAGCTTGGGCTGACAAATCGGAAGCTTCCGCCACCGGTGCCACCGCTTGAGGATTAAGCTGATCTTCAATGCTAACGTGGTCTTTGACCTGGCTCCTACCGGAGGATGCCTTACCAGGTTTCCTTCTCGAATCACCGGACTTACCCTTTGGAGACTTGATTTGCTGTCTCGATGTTAAGGAAACCGGCTTACCCCACTTACGAGACCGAGACTGGGGGCTAAATTCGGAGTCTGACGACTCCGCTTTAGCGTACTTAATAACGGATGAAATTCGCTCGTCTAAAGATTTAGTCAATACGCTGGCAAAGGATTCAAACCTGGCGAATAATGCCATAACCGGGTCTGTGATAGCGGAGCTGCCCCCCTCCGTTGTTGAAACCGACGTATTAATAGAGGTAGAAGCAGATGATATTGCTTTAGTACCTTCAACAACGGAGGGAGAGCGACCTGATGGCAACGCAGGCTTAACCACAAAGTCCTTGAAAAACGATTTAGAAATGACCAATGGCCAACCCTTGCAAATTCCACACATTTTTAGAGGGGTGCAGGTGGTACACCTCAGGCAAACATGACCCGCATAATCCTTAGCGTGAACACGATCACACTTAATCGACGCACACTTTATTTTCTCAGAAGATAATGACACTTCCTATAAAAAATAAGAAATGATACGAAATAAAGCAGCTAGCTTTGAGAAACTACTGAGAAATCACAGAGGCTACACCTTGGGCGACTTAAATAAAGTGACTGAAGAAAGAATCAGTAATGATTCTGAATAATGATTGTTTGAGAGCACTAGGAACTACATTAATAGGAGTGGTACTGGCTATTATTATTATAACATGGTACTCTTGATGGTATATAATAGGCATGGTTACTCTAACCTCGAAAACGGGAGTAGTGACACGAAAACTGGTAACTCCAAACGCTACGAAAACTGGTAACTCCAAACGCTAGAGTTACAAACACCTCTAAAACACCATGATATAGAAATTAAACATAACTTAGGAAGAATAGACTTCATGGTAGGCATTCCGTGTCAAATCTAGTGATACTGGAACTTTCTATTAGATTCTAGTAGCAAACTAAAACTTATATATCGAATTGATAGCAGGCAATACTGTACTGCTAGCAGAATATTTGAAAAGTGAATCAGTTTTCACAATTGGGACCTACTGCGCATGCGCGAGCGTGCTTAGTGACAAGCGTCACCAAGGAGTGATTACAGACTGGTGCCAGTCTATTGTAAGGCTAATGCAGGGGTCCCTCTACCAGAAGCCTGGTGGAGGGTCTACATGGTGATGGTATAGGCATTAGGGAATGTATAAGCATGCATAAAAACTTTATTCTGATAGCTAAATGCAGATATTTGATTTAGCAAGTAGTGATTGAACGGTAATGGATGTTTTTGTGGTGTAATAACAACTAAGATTTTCACCCAAAAAATTGATGAATCAAAATTCTGAATAGATTTTCTAGAGCTTACCACCATAGGACCGATTGGGGAAATTTTTTTGGAAATATGTCAAGCAGCTAAAGAGGGGTAGTAATTTGACAATTTCCGGTAAATTTTTCATAAAATCCCTTTCAGGCCAGGTGAGCTAACAAGAGGTATCAGAAGATACCAATATCTCACATATACACCTGTGCAAAAGTTAAGCACCAGCAAAAACAATAGAATGTAGAAACATGATGGTACAACTAGGCTGCCATACTTTTTGTCCCCGCGTTAGCTGACATAATTCCAAGTACGAAATGCACATGCATGCATGACTTCACGCCGCTTGATGTCCGTGCGTGGCGGGAAACAGCACACGTGTTCAGTTATGTAAAAGTCCAGTTTGAGGTGTAGAACATTACATACAGATTTAGGCGACAAGATTAGGAATTTTGTGTTCATGACCGTGGTTTATTTGTACAGAGAGAATTAGCTCTTGATTGTGAACCGCTATGGCAAGACGAAGGTTAAGTGATCGTGTGAAATGGCAAATCATAGGCATGCATACCACTGGTATGTCATGCAGAGAGATTGGCAGACAGCTGAACATTAACCATACTGTAATCAGTCGTTTGATTGCAAAACATGGGCAAACTAACGAGGTGAAGGACAGGCCTAGATCTGGAAGACCGAACAAGACTACTGCCCGTGATGATCGAGCCCTAGTACGCCTTGTTAGGAGATCTCCATTCACCAACAGCAGAGTGCTCAGCCGGCAATGGGAAACGCGCAATAGAGTGTCAATGTCTACCGTCAAAAGGAGACTGTATGCTGCTGGCATGAAAGCTAGGAGACCTGTCAGACATCCTCTCCTCACTGCACACCACAAAGAGGAGCGTCTGAGGTGGTGCAACGAAAGAAGACACTGGAACATGAGATCCTGGAGACGGGTACACTGGTCCGATGAAAGTCGGTTCCTGCTTCATGCCACAGATGGTCGAACTCGTGTATGGAGGTCCAGACGCACGGCGTACAACCAACGTAACATCATGGAAGAAGTTCCATTTGGTGGAGGTTCCGTTATGATATGGGGGTGCATCTCATTTGATTGTAAGCTGGATCTGTTGACTGTACCTGGAACACTAAATGGACAAAGATATCAAGATTCCATACTGGATAGAGTTGTGGTCCCTCATTTTGTAAATCATGCACCTGGAACCCACCCTATATTCATGGATGACAACGCCCGACCACATCGTGCTAGAGCTGTGCATGAATACCTCCGCCAGAATGCCATCGAAACCCTACCATGGCCAGCAAGGAGCCCTGACATGAACCCTATTGAGCATATCTGGGACATTCTGGGAAACATGGTGAGAAGGAGGGATCCTCCTGTGCAGAACCTACAGGAATTAACAGACGCACTCCATCTTGAAATGGGAAGCTTGTCATGAGCTGCGTGTCATCAGCGTAAAAATGATGCTGTAAACTGTGATTATCAATAAGCGATCCTAGTTGCTTAGTATAGAGAATGAAAAGCACAGGCCCCAAGATAGAACCTTGTGGGACTCCGCATGTGAGTTCCATTTGGCTAGAACGTATACCATCTATATATACAGATTGGTATCTCTGTGACAAATAAGACTGGAACCATGTCCATGCAACACCATTCACACCAAAGTCATCTCTCAATCTCGATAGAAGTTTAACATGATCGATTGTGTCGAATGCGGCGCTTAGATCCAGCATAAGCAAAAAAGACACATTACCATCGTCGACACCATAGCGGAGATCGTTTATAACTCGAAGTAATGCTGTTTCGGTGCTATGCCCCTGCCGGTAAGCTGACTGAAGTGGTTCATACAGATTATTCGTTGCAATGTGATATGCCAGTCGCTTATTGACAGCTTTTTCAACTACTTTAGAAATGAATGACAAATTAGACACCGGCCTATAATTTTTCAAATCATCCCCGTCAAGACTAGGCTTTTTGAGTAGTGGATTGTTGTGTAGCAACAGGTACTCATTTGCATCGCATTTTGCGATGCGATACCGCTCAAAATATTCCCTGCATACAATATAAATTTCAATAATTTTTTCCCATTTTCCTTTAGGCAAAAACACTTATGTTCATTTTCAATACCACATCTACCAATTTCCAAACGAAAAACTGAAAGATTTTAACTTTTTTATGTTTTGGCTGAAATTTGCTGCTACCCTGTGATCACGAAAAGCGGAATATAACCTGATCTGGATTTACAACTGTAAATTAAGTTCTGTGTTTGTATCAGACCCGTTTATGGCATTATTGTCGGTGACAGACTCCTTTGCTCAAATAATAAAAATGACATCAATTCACTGCTTCACTAGAGTTGAAATTACACGATTACATCGCCCTCAAAAACACATGACGCAATACTGAGATTGCATCTGTCGACGAGGTAGTGGATATTTAAAAGCAGTAAGGTTATTTTAGGGTTTATTTTTATTTTTATGCATGTTTTATTTCAGTGAATGTTTGTTAGTTACGAAATTGACCAAATTTGTTGATAAAATTCCTACTCTTATATTAAATGGGCAAAAATATGCTTACACTAGGGGTGTAACGATACCGAAACATTGTATCACGATACATGTTGCGATACGCAGAATGTATCATGATATGTATCACAATACATTTTGCAGAGCTTAGATGTACACCAGATGCATCGTCCTTGGCAAAGTGTACATATTATACAAACGTGTAAAGGTTCTATGGACTCCAGGAAGACTGTGTCTATTAGTCAGCTTGCACAATTTTTTGATTTAATCGTGAAGTTCGATTCATTTTTAAAATTGGGATTTTTACGATGTAATTAAGGAAAAATCGGAAAATCGTCACAAATTTCATGTTTGTTTAAAATCAGAGGTGTGTACTTTTTGTCGCATTTTAGCAGTACATGAGTACAATCATAATCGATTCATGCCTGTGTACATTGTGTTTTATCCCCCCCCATGCACTAGAGGACAAGTTTATGCCGTCACTCTCGTAAGCTACATGAAACTACTGTCCTATGTATGTGGATTGCGCAGTATCTCTTTGGGTACTAATATTAGCGTCTTTGCGCAACTTAGGCAATGACCCAAATTTGTCCTACAAAGGGAGGCTATAAGCGGAAGCTGATACATGTGATTGCAGGAAATGTCAATTTCCCTTTCTCCGAGATCTAACAATACTCACCATTCTGTTACTTCTGATATACAGCTGGCCTTGACAGCGGCTCTAGGATTATAGACTTAGAAAGCTTTACCGACTCCTGGGAACCGGGTACTCGGCTCCCAACTGCCGAGTACCCGTTTACCATAGAGCTCATATTGTTTGCATAGCCACCAAACAAGAGAAAAACTATGGCTTGCCTCCGTGGGGCTGGGAGGCTGGGTCCGTAACAGAATGGTGAGTATTGTTAGATCTCGGAGAAAGGGAAATTGACATTTCCTGCATTCTCCTTCGATCAATACTCACCATTCTGTTACTTCTGATATACACCAGATTTGATCAGTAACCTGGTGGGAAGGGGCAAGCCATACATGCTAATTTTGCCCCGTGGAGAAAGATTTTAGACTTCAAACTTGACTAACAGAGACCTAAAAGGACCGTCAAGTTCACGGAACCGAATCACATTCGCATCACAGCACCCCCCCCCCTTTTTCCTCCTAAGAAAAGGGAGAGAACTAACGAACATGTATCTCGCCTGAAAACACCAATATGCCAAGAGGGTTAACTACTCCCTGCATATTGCTTGTATTAGCCTGGGAATGAGCATGAATATATAAGATGAATGAACATGATACATATACATAATACAAAAAACTCTCACTATTGAATTACCTTATGATAACAGGACTTCAGACGTACCACCTACAACCATTCACCGGTTCGGCCATCAGTGACACAATCTGGTTGACATCCTCTCGCTTGACCATGCCTGCTTTAGGTTCTTTTCTTACCAAAGTGAAAAAAGGGGAAAAGCAGTGTGGTCACTAACTATCGTTTCAAAACAGCTAAAGCGAGTGGATTGGCTGAGTCTGACACATCCCTCATATAGTAATCCGTAAATGAGGACTCACAGTGCCATTGTGCAACGGCCATGATGTCCTCTAACGGAACACCATTGTAAAGGGCAGTCGAGGCGGCTATTCCTCTAACATCGTGTGCCCTTACGCCCTGCACCTGGTCCCCAGTCGCCATCTCGTGAGTAGTCTGAATGCATTCGACCACCAAACGAGAGATAGTATCCATGGATGCGGCGCCATAAGGCTTTTTGATCCACAGATGTCTATCGTTCGACCGTAACGAGTCAGTCCGTTTCTTGTACTTAGTCAAAGCACGGACCGGGCACCAGACACTGGCATCACGATCAAACCTGGTTAACTTCGGTATAATGATCGGTTTGCCGGGATATCTCAAAGATTGGTTCTTTGACATAAACTCTGCTCTTGGCAGAAGATGCAGACCTTCTCCAGAAACAATAAATCGGTTCCTCTCTGCCGAAAGCGCATGGATCTCACTGCGCCTTCTAGCTGAGGAAGCTGCCAATAGAAAGACCGCCTTTAGAGTCAAATGCTTTAGACTAGCCGAACGCAACGGTTCGAAAGGGTGCTTGGCCAGTACATTAAGCACTAAAGATAGACTCCAGGCTGGAATGACTACCGGTTGTCTCGGGCGGAGATTGCTCATTCCCTTCAACATCACATTTAACTGGGCCACCTCTGGACTATCCCTGTTGGCTAGACAAGGGATAACTGATGCCAAAGCTGACTTGTATCCAGCAATTGTGACGGGAGCTAGTCCTGCAAAGAACAGCTCACAGAGAAAGTCTGCTATTTGCTGAATAGTGGATTGAAAGGTATCAATACCCTTTTCTTCACACCAGTCTGCAAATCTGTTAACCTTGTTGTTATATGACTTGAAGGTTGACCTCCTTCTCGCAGCCGCGATGAAATCAGCAGCCTGTCGAGAAAAGCCTTCCGACGTGGAACGTTGTTTGACAACATCAACGCAGTCAATTTGAACATTTCGGGACGTTCGTGTAGGAAGCGTCCCTTGGCCTGGGAGATTATGTTCGGAATCTCGGGCAACTGCACAGGATTTTCCACCAGCAGATCTAGAAGATCCGTGAACCACGCCCTGCTCGGCCAATACGGCGCTATTAGCAGGACCAGACACGGCTCCTCCCTGACCTTCACCAATACCTTCGGTAGAAGAATGGTGGGTGGGTACGCGTACGCGTGCATCCCTCTCCAGCTTATCGCCAGAGCGTCTGTATCGACGGCATTTGGATCTGGAATCGGCGAGACATATGTCATGATTGAAGCATTTTCCTTTGTGGCGAACAAGTCCACGTTGGGTTTGCCCCAATGCTCGAAGATCCGTCGTAGAACTGGAGGGTTGAGGGACCATTCTGTTGGCAAGATTCTCTGTCTGCGAGACAAAGCATCCGCCAGAATGTTCAATCGGCCAGGAATATGAGCTGCTTTCAAAACAACCGAGTAATTCCTGCACCATTGAATCAAGTGCCACACCCTGATGCACAGGGTGGGCGACCTGGTCCCGCCTTGGCGATTTATATATGATACTACTGTCGAATTGTCCGATCGTATCAATATCACCTTGGCCCTGATCATCGGAAGGAACTCTTCCAACGCCAGTTCCACTGCCATCATTTCCAACAGATTGATATGCAGCTGACTCTCCGGGAGAGTCCATGTGCCCGAGACCTGGTGTTCTCCCAGGCAGGCTCCCCACCCCTCCAGCGATGCATCCGTGTAAACGGACAGCTGGGGGTGGGGTAGGTGCAGCGAAACCCCTATTAGGAGATTCTGACGCTGTTTCCACCATAGAAGATGCGATATTATCGGCTCCAAAACTGGCACCAGTTTTGACAGGGGTTCTGTTCTCTGTTTCCACAAAGACATCAGATACAACTGGATAGGTCTTCGCATTAGCGCAGCGTACGGGATAACCTGCTCCATGGAGACCATCATGCCCAGCATCTGAAGGAACCGCCTCGCCTGAATGTGGTTTCCCACTCGAAAACTCCTGAGGATGGCTAACAGAGACACCACTCTGGGCTCTGATGGGTAAACCCTGCCCTCCTCGAGGTCAAATCGCATCCCCAAATAAACGAAATGTTGAGTGGGCGTCAACTCGGATTTCTCCTCGTTGACTATCCAGCCTAGATCTGAAAGTAACTTCAGAGTCAGAGCAGTATCCACGTTCAACCTGGCTGCCGAGTCTGCCTTGAGCAGCCAGTCGTCTATGTAGGTGTGTAGCGCCACATTCTCTTTTCTGAGAAACGCTGTCACCGCAAGGACCACTCTTGTGAAAACCCTCGGAGCTGTCGACAGGCCAAACGGGAGAACTGTAAACTCCCATACTTGATTCTGAAATGCAAATCTCAGAAACCTGTGCCAACTCCGATTCACCGGAATGTGGAAATATGCATCTTTCAGATGGATCGATACACACCACATTCCTTTCCTCAATCCCGCCATTACCGACCTCGGCGTTTCCATCTGGAACCGAGGCGTATGGATAAACCAATTTAATGGCCTGAGATTGAGTATGGGTCTCCATCCCCCCGTGCTCTTGGGGACAAGGAACATGTTTGAATAGAAGCCTGGAGTGTTCCGGTTTGCTGGTTTTATTGCTCCCTTCAGAAGCAAACCCGACACTTCCTTTTGAACAGCTTCTAACTTGTCTGGCTCCCTTGGTACGGGTGTCCAGACAGGTGTCAAAGACAGATTTTGTGGCGGTAAGTCCCACCACTCCGGCATGTAACCCTGGGATAACCATCCCAGGACCAGACTGTCTGACGTCACACCTCGCCAGGCCTCGACGAAACGCATGAGCCTTCCACCAACCATAGACGCCTCGACGTCTAACGGGGTTGTCCGGCTCGCAGTCCGCCCCCCCCTCTTTCTTAACGAGAGAGAGTGAGAACCATTTCGTTCTAGGCACGACGGGTATAACTGGCACCGCTGTTCCTGTCGCACAGGTGCGGTCCAGGCGGATATGAAGGGAGCTTGCGTACCCTCAGGTACGCTTCGGCCCCTTCTGTCCGCCCTTTGAGGCCTTACCCTTACCCTTCCCCTTCCCACCTCTAGGGCGGTCAGGAGCAACATTGGGGAGGGTAGGCGCCTCTACAACTTTCCTGGGTTTCTTCGCCGGCGGCGGCGGCTCCGAGAACCCAGCCGAAACAGAAATCGCAACAGGCCTGGCTTTCGCCTTGCTCTTATGCTTCTTCTGTTTCTTTGAAGGCTGTCCCGTTAGCGGTTTGCCCACAGCCCCTAGTGCGTGCGCTTGCCGCACTAGCTCTAGCTGTAGATTTACCGCTAACCGATTCTGCGCAATACTGGCGGTGTCCTCTAAGATGGCCCGCGCTTGGCCACCAAAGATGCTAGGCCCTGTCAGGGGCGTCCCAAGAAGACGTTCCCTGACTGCCGTAGCCGGACGCATATGGTCAATGACCATTTGCCTCCTGGACTTCGTCCCTCGCGCTTGCACCCTTGCCAATGCGTCCATTGACAGCACCAAGCCGTCATTAACACACGATAGCGCCACAGGTGGCACAGGGTGGCCTGCCCCCGCTTCAGCCCACACCGACTGAAGTAGACGATAAGAGTGATTGACAGCGCTCATCGCTGCCCTCACACCCTCATCGCATAGGGCCAGGACTTCTTCCTGGTGTACCTGGGACTTATCCACTAATGCCGGACCGGGACCACCCGACCCAGCACTCTGGACGCCCAGTACCCATCGGTCATCCTCCGTGACCGACGGGACTACACCATACCTGTCGTATTCACCCCGCGGAATACGGCATCTTGCCCGCACCTCACTGGAGGCCGCAGGGAGCTGACCCTTGGTCATTAGTTGTTTGCTATAAATAGCATCCAACAAATCAATGAACCGTGGATCCAGTCCCACTGACTGGATCCGGGCCGCGGGCAAAATCCCCGTCCTAATCGACGCAACCGACGGACGGGGCGCATCTTCATCGGCCGTGGCCGAAACCACAGACGGGTCCACTCTGGCTAGCCACGCCAGAGCATCAGACCAATTTACCTCCGAAGAAGATACCCCCGCAAACACGTCACCCGTTGACGTGCTCACGGGTCTGCCAGCCACGGCCTCCCGGCAAGGAGCCACGGCTGACACGCCAGGCACTCCGCTACCACACGGTTCCGCCGCCACCCCATGAAACACTCCGGTCCATGGGGTAGGTCCGCACGGAAAACCGTACGGACCCGTAACAGTCGCGGAACCATAGCCGGACACGGGCGCCAACGGCACCCCACGTCCGGCTGCCGGACCAGGCGAGATAGGTGAGTACCACGCCTGGCCCGGCACACCCGTTCCCCTGACGGCTGGTGACAAACCAAGCCGCGCGGAACCAGTGCAAGGTAACGGATTGGCCTCAGCCGCAGGTGGAGCCGCTGACCTGGCTTGCGCCAAACCAGACAAATGGAGGCCGGTTCCGTCCAGGACGGAATCAACCTCCATATTCTCCACCTGCGGCTTCACGGGCCGCAGCAACCTCTCCTCCTCGGCCTCCTCGTCTTCAGACTCTGAAGAGCCGTCACTAGACGAGTCAACCGTGGAGCCGTCCTGGCGGACGGCTCCCACACCTGACGGACCGGCCACCGCTACTGGACCACCCGGAGGTGGCCGCAGAGAGACAGAACCTGTCTGGCCGAAGCCAGACGGGACCGCCAGGGGGCCGTACGAGACGGCCCCCCCCTCGGTAACCAGTCCAGAATCCTGTCCGAGGACAGGATCCGTACCAGGCATGGAGAGAAACTGCCCCCCCAACCTTGGGTAGCAGGGACGACACCAGCGTGGGCAGAACGCTATGCAGAAAACCCTGCATAGCCAGACCAAACCACGCCGGCGGTGCCATCTCCGCCACCTCCAGCTGGGGACGTGGAGCACCCCCACCGGCCGAACCGGGCGCTCCACGATTTCCTCTCGGACCGCCTGACCCCGCGTCAGACCCAGCCAAGTCCTTCTGGGCAAGGAACTTAACCATCGTTTCGACGGACCACACTGCACAAACATTACACCTATGATCTATATTACACAGGGCACACCTAAAACAGACATGGTCCTTGAACATTACACGGACAAACTTATGGCAGTCGTCACATGATGGCGGGGCTGGCTTGGCCTATAAAATAAGCACAAACCTACAATAAACAAGCGGAACGAGACCCGGATGGAAGGCAGACAATTAATTTTCAAATATTTTGACTCATAAATTAACCGTAACATCCCCGCACCCCACCCTGCCACGTTACAACAACGATCGCATTGATTATGACGACAAGTACGCGGCGGGCACAACACACCCATAATAGATCCTCCAGGATGTGTAACGGCTCCAGGAATCATATCGCATAGCATTCAGGGTATATTTACTAATCAATATAAATTATACTCCTAACGAAAGCAGCACGATATGTGAAGAAAACAACAAAATGCATAACAAACTGCTGTCTCACACGGTAAAACCGCAGACCACACATCTACTCAAGAATTTTGAAACCACCGATCATTGCAAACCGATCGTGATCGCACGTAAACTTGATCATTCTAAAGTTTCCGGTACCATTTTTAGTACGCAGCACCCAGAATAAGATGCGCGAATTAATGAAAAAAATTTTTCTTCACATAAACATCCGAGCGACCGGGTGTGACGTCACCCGCTCGGATTCTACGGAGAACGACGTCAGCCGATATTCGTGTTAGAAATACTGTAGCAAACACCTATTTTCATATCTGCCGATCGCCTGTTGGGGTTAAAGAAGGTGATCGTCTGGCATATATCGTTGTTAGCACACGTCCCAGATTCTATGGGGTCAGAAATTGGAACATGCGACACAACGAAATTTAGAGACCTAAGTCTTTTAACTATGGATAATAAAGAACAATACAACCTGGTTGTCTTGGGCGGTATTCTCCATAGTCCTTAGTTAATCCTTTCAGAACACACAAACTATCACTGATTAAAGACTTAGATTATTTTAAAACACTAAAATCCTTAATGCAAAAAGCATGTATTGCTCTTGTTGCTATGCAAACAAGAATGAGCTCTATGGTAAACGGGTACTCGGCAGTTGGGAGCCGAGTACCCGGTTCCCAGGAGTCGGTAAAGCTTTCTAAGTCTATAATCCTAGAGCCGCTGTCAAGGCCAGCTGTATATCAGAAGTAACAGAATGGTGAGTATTGATCGAAGGAGAATTATATTTTTCTCGACGACATTTTATGTCAAATTTTGATGAAATAAACGATGTTTAAAATGATAACAATCCACTACTCAAAAAGCCTAGTCTTGACGGGGATGATTTGAAAAATTATAGGCCGGTGTCTAATTTGTCATTCATTTCTAAAGTAGTTGAAAAAGCTGTCAATAAGCGACTGGCATATCACATTGCAACGAATAATCTGTATGAACCACTTCAGTCAGCTTACCGGCAGGGGCATAGCACCGAAACAGCATTACTTCGAGTTATAAACGATCTCCGCTATGGTGTCGACGATGGTAATGTGTCTTTTTTGCTTATGCTGGATCTAAGCGCCGCATTCGACACAATCGATCATGTTAAACTTCTATCGAGATTGAGAGATGACTTTGGTGTGAATGGTGTCGCATGGACATGGTTCCAGTCTTATTTGTCACACAGATACCAATCTGTATATATAGATGGTATACGTTCTAGCCAAATGGAACTCACATGCGGAGTCCCACAAGGTTCTATCTTGGGGCCTGTGCTTTTCATTCTCTATACTAAGCAACTAGGATCGCTTATTGATAATCACAGTTTACAGCATCATTTTTACGCTGATGACACGCAGCTCATGACAAGCTTCCCACCAACAGCCCACGACACAGCAACAGCTACAAAACAAATCACTGACTGCTGTGCTGATGTAAAGTCATGGATGTCGACAAACATGCTTAAATTAAATGATGAGAAAACTGAAGCCATGTTAATAGGACCATCACTTAGACGAGACAAAGCTGAGCTAACCAGTCTTGCTGTAGGAGATAGCTCAATTCCAATCTCTAATAAAGTAAAAAATCTTGGTGTAATTTTGGACACCGACTTAAGCATGAAAGATCACGTTAACTACCTGTGTAAAGTATGTTTTATGCAATTACGCAACATCGCCTACATTAGAAAATATCTGACAAGAGAAGCTACCGCTACACTTGTTCTAATGACAGTTATGTCACGTGTCGACTATTGCAATAGCCTTCTTGTCGGTGCGCCAAAAAATCTCATAAATCGTTTGCAAGCAATACAAAACACAGCTGCAAGAATCGTGTCACTATGTAGTAAATATGATCACATTACTCCAATACTCCGTAATCTACACTGGCTACCCGTCGATAAACGTATCGAGTTCAAAATTCTCTGCTTAACTTACAAATGCCTAGAAGGTACTGCACCGGCCTACCTCGCCGAACTCTTAGTACTTTACAGTCCCCGCCGTTCACTCAGATCAGAAAGCAAAAAACAACTTAACATTCCTAAATTCCGAATGAATACATATGGCCCAAAAATATTCTCTTACTCAGCTCCCATCCTATGGAATAAATTGCCTTTGGACAGCAAAACATCCCCAAACCTGAGCACATTTAAATCTAGACTCAAGACATGTTACTTTCAAAAATGTTATCCAACACCTTGATCTGTATTTTTTCTAGAATATTCTAGATAAGCTTTCTAAGCGCTTAGAGCATGCTGCGCATGGATTTTGGCGCGTTACAAATGGACTATTATTATTACTATTATTATTAACTTCACATAGCTATTTGTTGCGATACGTAATTTGATGTAAAATTCAGTCAATTCACTTAATTTTGAAATATTTTTTGATAAAGTTGCTAAAAGTTGCAAAACGATTGTCAAACTTAGTAAGGAAGCCAGATGCGCATGCGTTGGAGACTGATTTCCAATATAGCCCATAGACGTATATAGCTATAGAGCACATATCTTCATACCTTCCTTCACTATGGGACAAATGACCGCCGGTGAAGCGATTTCAGTAAGCGCTCTATAGATCACAATTCTAAAAGCTAGTGATGTGCACACGTGTTAGCGGCTTCCTTCTTCTGGTATAATAATAAACTGTTTTGAGTTTGGACACCAGTCAGAAACTCGCAATATGTATCACGGGGTATTCACGGTCGTTGACATATTGCTCGTAACAGACTCTCTTGTAAATCTAAATTCTCCTATAGGGGGTATGGCTATTCATCATTGCCTCGTCATTAGTTAGCGTTATGATAAACTTTAAAAATACAAGTTTATCTAGGGTGATTCTGGTCGATTTAGACAATGTTTGTCTCGGAAACTGAGTTATATCATCGCGAATGCTAAACTCCTGTTAGCGCATCCCCAAATCAAGGCCGACAGTATAGTTAGCCATGCTACGGCGACGTATTGCACTTGATTCGCGTAAGCGACAGATTTAGAATGGCATGTCGCCAAGATCGGAGCATGCGCGAGTGTTCTCGAGTACTTTTCTCCAAAGTCGGGAACATACTTTCTCGCAAGATTATTGGTTAATAAATATAACTATATAGAGAGCAACCAATGAATCGCAAGGAAACCACTGACGGTAAAGAAAATAAACAATGTTTTACGCGGTAATTTTAAGAATGATGTAGTAGTATATATATACCATTCGTAGTATTCATAGTAAAACTAGTAACACGTGGGCCGATTGATACACGCTGATCACAGTAAAACTTTTTATCATTCACTATTTAAGCCAGAGAAAACAACTTTAGTAATTTTTAAATAAAAATTGTTAACTCTTTCAACTGAAGTCATAGTATCGCAAAAACTCAATTTCATCTTAAAAAGCTGTTGATATGTTGCAAGTTTTTAAGGGGGACCTGTTGCTCACAGCTGCCATAGCCTGCAGCAGCTTCCAGTTAAGCACTAACACTATTCAGCCTTCTTACATTGTATTGAATGATGTGTACTTTGTTTAGCCTACCAGTTGAAAGGGATACGTGATGTAGGTTGGTAAGTTACAAAATATATGTTAACCCTAGTCAATGAAATCACAGTATTCATGGGAGGTACATTAATGATTTTTTTTTTAATAACTGACTGGGATGTGTTACTGCCTTAAGCAGCAACAGCTTCCAATCAATGTAATTGCCAAATCTGCCAATACGTATTATTTTAGGTTTCCTATACTCCCTGACCTTGGCTAGAGCCCGTACATGCATATTCTGAATCTGACATATGTTATACTGACAAATGACAATATTGGCTACTGTAGACCTGAAGACTGCTACACTCTCCTCAATAACATTCTCAGAAGTCCAATATTAATTATTCAACCATCTGTTCATGTCACATTTGTGCAATTTGTGTAAACTACGTGTCGCATATTACACGCCTTATGGACCACTAATTTTTTAGACGGACTACTGATTTGCCAAGTTTGCTAGTCCTTTCGGACTACCATCAACTTTTCGCTAATTTCGAACCCTGGTTATATTACACATTTTAACACTGATTTCCATATAGATTATTATATTAGAAAAGACTACATTCCATATTTATTCTGTTCATGGATTGAACAAGACGATCGAAGCACCAATACATGATAAAAAATTATGCCTTTCGGTTGTTTTCGGATTCACTTGCTCATAGCGTGTGTAGACAAAAGAAGCTGTTTTTGATCATGCAAATATGTTTTGAAACGTTTCCCCGTTGGAACACCAACCAGTTTCAACACAGTTTGTTTGCTATGCAAGTGCTATGAACTGCTATGCATTATTCAATTTGTTTAGCAGTTACTCCTACGCAATTTCTTTCCAACAAAATATTCCCTGAGTATGTGATAACTAGGGCCTGTTTGAATTACCATTGTGGGTAGAGAGAAATCAATCTAGATCTGAAAACTACATAAGCACCCCCATGCCAGTTCCATGCTTCGGGAGAAATAAATTATTGCTATGGCAACGGGTCTGCTAAGCTACTCAGGACAGTAACTGGCAGACATTGTTGGACGCAAAAACTGGATTGATTTGTATAATTTCCTTATGAGTTATCAGTATCTTTATCATAGGTCAAAAAAGTATTAGTGAAAATACATGTTTTTCACTACACTGACATCAAAATGCATAAATTAATCACTTGTACTATGTGCATCTTTTTTAAATTTACACTTGTGGCGTAAGAATACTGTATGTAATGACACATGATTTGTTGACATCGCAATAGTGACACACGTGTGAGAACGTCAAAAGTACATACCCTCGAAATCACATGACCCTAGAAAACACCTTACTGGACGATAAATAAGATCTTTGCTGTATTTTCCCAGATATCACTCCAGTTGTCTGATGATTGCTACCTGTCCTTGGCCACAGTCCCACAGTAGTCACCATTTACTTATCACTGCAGTAAGAAATGATTTGGATACTGCCAGAAAAGCAAATAATTTAGTTAATCGTAAAAGTTTAATCTATACTTTATCTAGTCTAGATAAACCATGTAATCCAAAAATGACTATTAGATAATGTAGCTCATCACCAAATTTATTGAATTAGCAGATAATAGGATACAATGTCCTAAAAAGCTGTACATGTTATGATTATGGTTATGATTATTATAACACACTCAGCATATAATAATGAAATACTAAAACACGATTTATAATTGCAATGTTCAAATAAAAAGAAAAAAAGCAAGCGATTGAAAACTACCTCTACCGATTGAAAACTGCCTCCATTGTGTTGCCTTATTTCAGTGATTATTAATTCTATATCATTATGCAGAGGTGGCCCGAGACAATTTACAGTGTTTGACAATATTATGACCTTCCATTTGGCATATAATTGTACTGAAAATATTCTTTGAGCAAGAACTACCACGATTCCATAAGCAATTGAAAACTACCTCCTCTCCCCTAGTCCGGTATGTAGTCAATCCGTACCCTAGCAAATCCGTACCCTATTTTTGGACATTCCGTACCTTGATATTGGTTAATCTGTACCTTAATTTTGGAGAATCAGTACTTAACTTATTGGATATTCCGTACCCATCTATTGGCTATTCCGTACCCGGAACGGAATATCCAATGGGTGGGTACAGATTATCAAATAGGTTAGAGGCGAATCCATTACCTATTAGGAGATAATATTCAGTATTCATGGAGATAATTTGTACACGAAATTGGCAATTTGCAAAATCATACACTGGCATAATTGACAAGATTTTGAGCGATTTAACAACAATTCGATCTACAATACATATCAGTCATAATCAGAAATAACTTAACGCATTTCCAACATAATTGGATGGGAGGGCATTGTTCAGAACACTCTATGGTACAGATTAACCATTACAATGGTACGGAATATCCAATTAGTTATGTACGGAATATCCAGATTTAGGGTATGGATTGGCATTGCGATTGCCTAAAACCACTTAACCAGGGTACAGATTCTGATCATTCTCCAATAGCCTGAAATGCTGAATAGGATAGGTACGGAACGGATTGACCGGTTTGGTTTGGGTACAGAATGACTGGTATTCCCTAGTCCAGGCCGGGAGTGATCGCTATAGCTGGCTGACAACTCAGTTGAGCTAAAAAAAATCAAAGGCCGAAGGCGAGTTGTAGGGAGTCAGGACGAGTAGAATGGATAACTGCATAAAAGAATACCAGTTTTCGTCTTTATATCAAACCAAGTCATATCATTTCTTTTACAGTCACCCTGACTTAGGACATGACAGGATTGCTGTAGGCAACTATAATCAAACGGTATGGGTTTCTTACCTAATGTAAAGTAAGAAATCCACAAACAACAACCGGTAATCATTTGTATTTTTCTTCTTGATGTGTAGATACCGCCTCTCGGAACACACTCAATCAAACTTTATTGGCAAATCCGACATGTGGACATATGCCCATATAAAAACACTGTAGATAACATTAACATCGAATATATCATGCGCTTATATAACTATATGCAAACAATGTACAGTATAACTATATAACTATTGATTAAACGAAAAAGAAATGTTGCTCTGGTCAATGTTGTTGAGAGCAAGTGTGAGGCGGACCAAGACAAGAAGGAGGAAGATGCTACCATAACTAATGAAATAGTGACAGAAATATCAGACATTGCACCTGATGAGAATAAATCCTTTTACCGTTTCGGAAAGAAATCTGAAAAGACTAGAGCTATCAAACTAGTGATGAAAACTGAGGAGGATAGAGATAGGCTCATAAATGGGGCCATAAAATTCAACAAGGGCAAAAAGCACTCTTCAACGCAAGATCTATGTAAATCCAGACCTCACACCAAAGGAACGTGAGGAACAACGGGCAATTAGACTAAAGCTTACAGAAATGCGAAATACACACCCCAATAGCATGTACATAATTCGAAATAAGAAAGTGATCAAGGTTGACCCATCGCAACCGAGACAAAGCTCAAACTGACTACAAGAAGACACAAGCATGAATGTAAATAGTGTAAATAGCAATCAGAAGTCGCATACTCCAACAGGCATACATACAAACGCAGACAGCCTCATCAACAAGCATGAAACAGATTTTAAGTGACGCATGTAGTACACCAGTTTTGATGTGCATATCAGAAATCCTACCCAAAAATGGAAATACTTGTAGTCCAATGCAGAACATATATAACTCTATAGTGTACACTGATCCTTCCACATATCACACATTGCAATGTAATATGGACTAACACGCATAAAACTAAACTAGCACATCTAAAATTACTGCAAAATCAGGCAGGCAATCAAATTATTCGCACAACAAGCAGAGGGCCAGGATGTCTTTAAAACCGAAAAAATGCTAAAATCTGAAGACATTGGAGCTGTCCAACTATACACCATCTTTAGGGACTACAATAATGGCAATCTACCCTCCTCATTATCAAACCTTTTTAGGAACAACTCCGATATACACTCGCACAACACACGAACTAAGAATAACTTACACCAAACCTATTACAGAACAATGACAGTTACACAAAAAGCGTCCCACCAAGCAATGCAACTCTGGAACAACACAGATATAAATATACGCACACAAATTCCTACACAAAGCTCTTTTAAACAAAATATTTTTTTTAAATAATCTTAGAAAGATACTAAAAATCCAAACAAATGACATGAATGCAGAAATCACCACCATGGCAGTACAAAAACAAGCATGTACCCAGTTGCCAGGATAACAACTAGAATGTAAAATACACATCTGCAATAATATTAATAATGCATCCGTAATTGTTGATGTGGATGATGCAGTTGTGTATAATAATAATAATAATAATAATAATAATAATAATAATAATAATAATAATAATAATAATAATAATAATAATGCACCAAGAAATGTTGATACAAATTAGGCCGCATTGTTACATATGACAATAATAACAATAATAATAATAAGAAGAAGAAGAAGAAGAAGAAGAAGAAGAAGAAGAAGAAATGTTGATACAAATTAGGCCGTATTGTTATATGTGACAATAATAATAATAATAATAATAATAATAATAATAATAATAATAATAATAAATATAATATTGTAAACAAGATATGCATGTGTTTTCCCCCATTCCCATGTGTGTGTGTGTGTGTGTGTGTGTGTGTGTGTGTGTGTGTGCGTGCGTGCGTGCGTGTGTGTGCATGTGTGCGTGTGTGTGTTAATTGTCTATTGTCTTAAATGTATACATGTAAATATTATATTATCTTCACCCATGATCCAACTCTCACTGAATTATATGTTTATTATATGTTAAATGTAAGGGGTTCCACCACTGCATAGGCTCAGCCTTTGGTGGACTGCCTGTAGTGTAAATGTAAAATCCATGTGTTATAGGAAAATAAATAATGTTGAATCTTGAATCTAGAAAAACGAATTAGAAATGAGTAACTACGATACTTTTATGAAAGAAGCACCCACTAGGGGTGTTACTATATATGCACACAAAGCCCAAAAAGCACAAGCATATGAACCCCCATTTAGCAGGGATTTTAAAGAATCAGTATGGTGAACCTGAAAAATGCTAAACAACAACAAAAATATTAACTGGTTGCATATATCGGAGCCCACATTCAAATGAAATTAATAACATGCATCTAATAACCCTACTGAATAACATTGGAGATTGCCAGGCAGATTACATCCTGATCACCGGAGATTTTAACTTCCCGAAGATAAACTGGGAAACTGGACTTTCATCAGATTGGGAAGGGGAAGCAATCCAGAACAACTTTCTTAATCAACACATCACAGCACCAACAAGACACAGACCACACCAGACACACAACATATTGGACTTAGTCATCACCAATGATGAGGACATGATCTCAGGAATCAGCCACGAAGCACCACTAGGAAAAAGTGATCATGACATCGTGAAATTTCATTACATCCAGACCTGTTTACTAACCCTACAATCACAGCACAGTCCAAACTACTATTAAATAAAGGGAACTATGAAAAGATGCGTAGCCAACTCAGGGCTCTAGATTAGAGCAGCATGGCCAACATGAATATAAGGGAAGCATGGGACCTCAGACAAAATTTTCAAAATGAGGCAATAGCTCAAAATATCCCCGTCTCGAGCTCACCACCCAAGAAAAAAATTTGGGCAAACATAGATGTACTACAAGCGGTGAACGCAAAGCAGAGACTTCAGAAAATTCAGGAAAACTGGGAGGTGTGACTATGACATGTACAAACAAGCCAGAAATAATACAATAGCCAAATTAAGACTAACAAAAGAACTATTTGAAAGAAACCTAGCCCAATCCAAAGGCTGGTAAAGACACGACTGCTAAGACAGACAGCGAGAAGGCTGACGTACTTAACAACTTTTTTGCAAGTGTATTCACTAAAGAGAATCTGGATATAGCACCCGAGTTCACGCTTCGGAACGATGAAGTCCACATTGCAGATCTAGTGATAACACTTGCAGCCATAGTGAAAAGACTAAAGTCTCTAAATCCCAATAAAGGCTGTGGTCCTGATATTATACCATCCAGAATACTACTAGAAGTAGCAGATGAAATCAGTACTCTAATTAGCCTTCGCTTCAATATGTTTCGGGAAGAAGGAGAAATCCCTGACATATGGAAAACAGCAAATGTCACATGTATATTAAAAAAAGGGTCCTAAGCATGATCCAGGGAATTATCATCCGGTGAGTCTCACATGCATTCTCTGCAAAGTACTAGAGTCTTTTGTGCAAGATGCCATCATGAATTGCATGGAAGAACGTGGCCTATTTAGCGTATGTCATCATGGTTTCAGACAAAATTTGTCCTGTAAAACACAATTACTAGAATACTTAGAAACAATAACTGACATGCTCGATATAAAAGAACCTGTTGATGTAATATACCTTGATTTTAAGAAGGCATTTGATACTGTTGCACACGACCGACTGCTAGTGAAACTCAATGCTTATGGCATCGGAGTGCAATTAGTGAACTGGATCAAAAGTTTCTTGTCTAATAGAAGGCAGAGAGTCCAAGGAAACAATGCCAAATCAGCATGGAAAGAGGTAATAAGTGGGGTACCCCAAGGGAGTGTACTCTGGACAGTGCTGTTCCTGATATTTATCAATGACCTACCAGACTCAACACACTGTTGCAGCAAGATCTTTGCCGATGACACCAAATTGATTGAAAACCCAACTAGTGATAACCTCCAAAAACAACATAAACAACGCTTGTAAATGGTCACTAGACTGGCAACTAAGGTTCAATTCCACAAAGATCCATGTATTACATCTCGGTAGTAATAACCCTAAGATGCAGTATTTTATGACTGACGACGAGACCCATCCTCAAATCTCAGTTACGGACAATGAAAAAGACCTCAGGGTACTTATCGCCACCAAGCTAAATTTTGATGCGCACATCAACACAGCAGTTAACAAAGCCAACAGAATACTAGGGGTGATTAAGCGGTCATTCACGTATATCGTTTTCTTGCATTCATCTTTCTCATGATAGTAATCTTAGACTGTTTTCCTTGAGCTCACATGCATACATACACTTGTACGTACATACAGACATATGCACATATAAACATATGTACAACATGCCTCTGAATTCCCGCCCATCCACCCCCACCACCCCCACGCACGCACGCGCGCACACACACACACACACACACACACACACACACACGTACATGCGCACGTGCACACACACACACACATACACACACACACACACACACACACACACACACACACACACACACACACACACACACACACACACACACACACACACACACACACTCATACACGTAGCAACAATGATCTATGCACACCCAGTGACATATGAGATTCCTTAATAATTAAAATATTGATGTGTACATACATGATTTGAAATTTATGACATTCAGTTATTTGTCTGACGACAATCAGTTATTTGGGGTTAGAATACCTCGCTTAACCAGGAGGCAGGTGTTAATACAGGAGCTGACAATTTTGAGAACTTCAGTATCGCCATAATTGTACGACATAAGAAATCTACATTTATCGTTTTCATCAAGAAGCTCAAATTCAGAGAATTCATACACTCACTCAACATCATCATCATCATCATCATCATCATCATCATCATTTTATGAGGTATAAGTCATTGGCTTGTCATTGCCTGTGTTTCTGTTGTAGTATGGCTTGCTCAGTCCAATGCAAAAGATCTTTCCTTGAAGTCGATATCTAGTTTGTTCTTGAATGATTTGACTGTTGTTGATTAATTAAGTCTCCGTTAGATTTACGATTTCTTACCACTCTGATGTCAATATTCTATTTTTGCTGTGTAAATAACAAAGAAACTGGTGTACATTTTTCAACAGTTTGGGTGATGATGTTGCTGTCTACGACAGCTACAACCTCCACCAAATTTGCTGAAACATGAACACTAGATCATCTTTTAATTTAATATGGAAAATTTTTAATTCTGACATCTGATTGGCAAGGGTGCACGCCATATATAACACAAGCTCTCCCTGGATGTTGCCAGACACAGTCTATGACATGAGGGACCACAGTCTAAAACTCTCTGCGCAGCACTGCGCCTCACAGCTTCAACAAAATGTCTTCAGCAGTATGGTAATAAACACCTGGAACTCTTTACCAGACGTAGTCGTAACTTCAACATCACTAAACTATTTTAAGAACCATCTAGACTGACTATGGTGCGAATACACATACTCTCTGCTCTACGATATTCTAGGTAACCAGCTAACAAGCAAACAAGCAATAACTGAATATTACCCGAGTAAAGATTCTAAATCAGCCATCACAAATTAATGAGGCAATATATACTTAGTGACTAATCATAGAGTAGGCAGCATACCGCAGCTGACACACTTATTAGTCAGGTGTTAAGGATGTAGGTGGCATACAGCAGCTGACGGCCTTACACCACCACCCAAATAGTTCAAGTTTCTTGGAATCAAATACACACTAGTACACACTCAATTCACCAATATATATACATGTATATATATATATATATATATATATATATATATATATATATATATATATATATATATATATATATATATATATATATATATATATATGTGTGTGTGTGTGTGTTAAAAGTACAAAGGTTTTCACACTTTGCAACTCGTGCAACAAATCAGTGACAACAGAGCCTATATATGTAGACTGATAATAGGTCATCTACGGCCTGCAGAAGTCAACAGAGGTGATGATGATGATGATTATGATGGAGGGTTAACACTGATTTGTGGAAATCCATTGGTGCAGATGGGTGTTTCCGGCATCAGCTGCAGTGTGCTGCTTACACTCATAGCCGCACCTGATTGCATTACATATTGACTTATGGAGGCTGTAGTTGGTCTTATTGCAGTTGTTTTCATTTTCTGTTTTTATCACTATCCGAGCTGCCTCCTCTACGCTAGTGTCTCTTCATGCTACCACAAAATGTGGACGTGGAAAGCAGAGACCTATATCTACCCATAATTTAAATCACTACAGAGCATGTTGTTGTCAAAACACGGGCTACTCCAAGATCAGTCCACTGTATTGGAATTATTGCAATGTTGTGCTTTTGCACCACGTAAATAATCTATCACAATATAGTATGTGATTGAGACATAGATTGTCCTCGTACGCAGCTTATAGGAGCATGTCCACTTTGTAGGCCATTCATATATTGTCTGTTTTGTGGACTCGAGTGCCACGTAATGACGTCACTCGTCAATCATCGGGAATGTTCATTGGTGCACTGAAGATTCAGTATGGCTTGGCACCACAGTGACCACACTCTTCCCCATTATATTTTTGTTGTCCCACATTTTAATTGTCAGATTATAGCCTAATTCACGGTTGCCGTTGAGAGATAGCAGATGGTAAGAGATCTAAACAATACCACCATGACCACGCCTCAGAAATCAGATGTTACAATGGACACAAAGAAAAGAAGTGAGGTTAACAACATGCCAATGGACCTGAGTGACCGAGCCACAGAGGCAGTATCACATATGAGCGAAAAGCCATACGAACCGTAGAGAAGTGTATGCAGGGGCACCGGAAGCATGGGGGCAATGGTGGCAGCTGCCCTCGTTGCCCTTTGGGCACGGGGGCGGCAGGGGAAGCTGTGCCCTTTACCCATTTCTATAAAAAAAATTAAACTTTAGCTTAGAACTTCAAAAAATGATTTTTAGAATATTCAGAGCAGACTGAGGCGTTGTATTAAAGTTTGGTTGTAATGTGTTTTGTCATTCAGCCCATAGCGTAACATGGGAGTGCCCTTAGGCTGGAAACATATATTTTTCTTGCATAAAATGTTGCTACACCAGAAAAAAAAATACAAACCCCTTTCTTTTCCCTGAAGGTCGAGATGCGTAGGCAAATGTCTTGCCATCATTCCTCTATCCTGGCTATCACTTTCTATTCAGACGTCTACTAGCAACGTAGAATTACTGTGTACCCAGGTTTTGCTTTCAACTCACAAGTTTAATGGTAAAGCTCTGTGGGCCCTTGTTTCCATTTTCAACTCACCATGTTATAAGTCGCTATTTATGTAGTTTTAGTTACATGTGCATGGTAGCACGACAACAAGGGCTATTCCCGATGACACGCATGGAATACTAGAATTTACAACAGCTCTCAAAATCACATTTTTAAATTGAAGGTAGATAGAAGTTGTATACACATGGCCATAGTGCAAGCTCTATGTCGGTAGGGGGAGGGTGGTAGTTGCGGAATGGGTCTAAGAATTGTTGTCTCTCCTCCAGAATGGGATGCGGGTGTGGTCTTGAGGGTGTGTACTCCCTTGCAAGAATGTGAACATTAGATATGCATAGACACCATCCCCTGCATTCTGAGTAATAAATATCACCTTTTTGGGATTTTGACCACTGTAATTTATGTGTGACAATTAGCACACACACCCCCAACCCACCCCCACCTACCTTACCAACTAATACACTCGTGATGCACATGTTTAGCCACGTCAAGCTTCTTCAGTTCTAGCCATAAGTGATGATGCCACCGCCCACATGAAAACAAAATCAGACATTTGAAGGTCACCTTTGATTAGTCTGAGCCTGAGCCAGCTGTCCCTGCAACACCGCACTCCAATATGGCTATGTAAAAGGATGCGAAATCATAATTTAAATCACTCATTCAATACACACTTGCAGTTGAATAGTTTGTTACTAATTTAACTTGGTGGCGTTCCTTCCTCAGGAAACAACACCTTCAACTAATATTAGTTTTAGAAGGTTTTCCAGAATATTTAACACACCCTAAAGAATGTATTATACTTAGTAATCAACTTATTTTTATGTCAGCCATCCGTCATCTGTCTATCCATCCAGTATCTGTCCACCTTTTTTCTTTAAGCGAGTTCTCAAAAACAACTGGGTAGGAAGGATCCATAGGGCTGGATCCATGGTTGGTCGCGGGAATCTATTTTAAAAATTACATTAAAAGATCTTCTGTGAAACTGCTTGGCTCATTGACCATCTAATGCAAGAGCTGAACAAACTTTGTTCAAAATGATTAGTCTAGTTGACTTGCGGCCATCTTTGATAACCTAGTTTTAAAAAAACACATTTCCTCTGAAACAGCTGAAGTGATTGAGCCGCAATAACCCTTTCCCAGATTGACATATTTTTGGAAAATACTTTCCCACAATGCAGCTCTCGGAAAACTTCTGGTTGGAAAACTGGCGAGGCGATGCTCGAACAGTATCAATTGGCTAATCGCTGAACCTAATCAGATACATTGCACTTAAAGCATTTTTATGAAGGTCTCGGGGTGATGGACCTTGAACGAGACTGCCCTGTGGGAAACAAAAACCGGCTCCTAAGGCCAGTGGAACTCAATCATTCCTGTGGGGCCGTGCGACCATCTTCGCGAACATTAAACACAACGGTCTCATCCCAAGAATTTGTGTCACCAGTATGCCTGTCCATAGCAATTTCCTGATCTATGGACTTACAAGATTTGATTTGGTGACCCAAAAATATAAGTCTATATAATGCGTTTACCTAAACAATTAAAAATATGCTAGATAAAACTACAGTAAGAGCATATGAAAATACGAGACAAAGAGTCAGATAGATGAACTTTTAAACATGGGGCTCCCGGAGTTACCAGACAGACTCGTAGGTCCGCAGAGGTATCTCCGCAAGGGAGGCTCCCATACACGAGACATAGCTATTTAACCTAATATAGGTTATTATACCTCCAAGCTGAAAGGAAGAAAGCTATCTTTAGACGAAAAGGTGATGTGCCTCACGTGGGCACTACTCCTAGTGCTAGTTTGGGTGATGAGTATTATCCTGGTGTGGACCATCGTCGCTGAATCCTTGCGAGGGGCAAGTGCCTCACGTGGGCCTCCGTCTCGGGAAGGTGTCACCACTGCTTGAAGTGGGAGAAGAACAGTAGGCAAAAATGGGTCTACTCTAATATTTCAATCAAAAATGCTTTAGAAAGAAAAGACCATACCTGGTGAGATTATGACTATAGGGGTGCATACTGTTTTGAGTGAAGACGGAACGGAAGATTCCCAATGGATTCCTTCATCACCGTCTTATGTGATTCCTAATATGCTGAGTTAGTAGTTGCCGCTTTATTTCTGCGGGCCTTCTGCTTTGCTTAATTCCTTTTAGTTGTTTTCAAAACAAGAATTAGTTTAGGCCACAACTTGCCGATATCTACCTAGCTATTAGACACGGCTGTCACAAAGAACAGATGCCCTAGAACATCAATACTGTAGACAGCGCTCATACATGTTACTTAATAGGATCTCTGAACTGGGTAAGAATCCAGCCATTCCACTTCGTACCCCACATAAAACATTACACGATATGGTTTACATTTCACGAAAGCTTATTAGGCCATCTCTCTTATCGTTATGGTGGGGGTAAGAGAGATGAATACACACCATGAATGTCCTTCCCGCAAGGGCATGACAGATCTAAATATCATGCCCAGACATTTTAACAGAATTCCGTGGGAATACGTATCTCGCCCGTCAGCGGGTCCTATGGAACTAACCGTTTAACCTGTCGTTAGGTTTATATATACAAGTTGCCAGTTTTGCACTGCTGTGCGGGAGGATTTTCATTAAATAAAATAATAATTAATACATGTGTTTTCGCAGTGCTTTCCTACATTGGCTTAAAGCACTATCTACTAAGTATCCGAAGATACACGGGAGTGTATGTGATACCGCACCCTAGCCATCACCGCTCGGAATCCCCAATAGTTTCCCCGAGTCGGATCAGCCCATGGTGCAGATAGGGACATCCAAACAATTAAGAAGCTACAAGGCTGAGTGGAGCATGAAGAGAGACAAAATCTTAGAGTTATGAGTCTTACCGGAGTGCGGGGCTAGATTATCGCACTACCGGAAGAGAAAAGTATATTACACAGTATGTAATGAAGAAAGTGTCTCTAATCATGTTGAACCTATCTTATCGAGCTGTGTATAGAACAGGTTAGTCGGTAGCATGCGGGCTAAACAAAGTTATAGCATGGACAGCGACCTCAGTGAAAAATTGTTGGTGGCGGGAGAAAGTGCTGCATATATAAATGTTGCTGTATAGTGTTTCCTACGTGCACTGCAGTCTTATTTTTTCTATGACTAAGAAAAACAAGTGAACGGATGGCCACTGGCCATATACATACATAATCTAACCAGAACAAACAATACAGTGTCAAACGATTAAGATATATATATATATTAATACAGGAAAATGATAATAACTATTAACAAATACAGAAATTATAACTATCAGTCCTAAGACCGTTATGGTTCCTTTTAGTCATCGGGACCGTTTTTATGGATACGATATAATTAACAAACCCTATATAGAGAAATAATTAAACTGTGAAGTATAGTTACTTGAATACTTGGTAGTCATTCCCAAGTTAGGCTACCGTGTTACTGAAATTGACACATCAATCCGTAGTCGACATGAGAAGATGCGCTCTCCGGAAGCTGGAAAGTTCCCGCAGGCTGGTTCCCGCAGGTTGGTTCCCACGAGCTGTTGTCCGCAAACATGATTCCCACAAGAGCGTTCATGGCAGGGAAAGGACATCACTCAGCATTGTAAACCTAATAGAATGATTAACGAGCAGTCAGTAAAAGATACGATAGTACTACGTGGTGAAGAAAGGTCCCATACACCGATGGTACTGATGGAAGGTGTAAACAACCCGATCATTAGCGGGGGTTGTTAGAGGCAAATGAAGATACAAAACAAGACTTCACAGTGCTGGGTACGTCAACCAGCTCTGAAGACGCACCGGGCAGAGTTTACTACAGCGTGATGGAGGAATGGTGAGGGTGAGTCCAGGAGATTACCGCTGACGTCACCTGGCTCCCACACACCCCATCGGGCGCTCCAGCCTAAAATTAAATAGGCAAGTTCATAAGCATCCAACCTGGAGAACTGCCTCACCCTAATTAAAAGGTGAGGATCAGCCAAGAAAAAATAGCACCACGTTTTGATGTTGATCAGAGGCTGTTAAATGTGCAAAATAAAGACAGGTTTAATGAGCCATTCTTCCTATGATTAAAACTACTCCCTTTATATGGGAGGAATTAATCCTATGACGCCCAGGCGGGAAAACGAGGAAACATTCATATAAGGATGACCGAATCACCTGTTAAAACTTTTAGGTGTGGTCATCTGCCGCGTGTGACGTCACCAAATAGTATAAAAGATGGAAGCGCGTTCTGAAACTTTGTCTTCCCGTCAAAACTCAACACCAGGGAAGAACATAGCATTAGGCTTCTTTCGTGTCGCAAACAAAATTCTGCTGTTTTTCTTCTTATTATTTTATTATTATATTTGGCCTGGAAAGTATAAACCATGAAGAGATAGGGCATTAGGTTTTGAATAAATTTCCCGCAACTAACTACCATGCGGGAACAAGATGTCACTCCTTGAAGATTTAGCATTGTCGGATTCATCCGAAGAAGAATCGGTACCATTTCCAAAGCGGTTCCCGTGTAACTCATTGTTAGCTAGCAGAGAGCCATGTACCAAAACTTTCACTAGGAAATCCGACCGCACCCTTCATGTTAATAAGGATCATCTTTTCCAGTCAGCCTTTTGTGTGACGTGCCAGTATCTCTACACCGCTGCTCGCTACAGGGTGACACACGCGCTCCATTATCAGCACTGTGTGTTGGAAGTGGCATTAGTTCCTGGGGAAGAGAACGAGGATTGTGCCGTTTTAGCCACCCGCATCGAATCTCGGCTCCCGGTTAAAGTTCTCCCGACCGAGAAAATGGCCAGCACGAAGAACACTACTCGTAGATATCCCATTAGCCATCGTCTTCCCGCGGCTACAGTAAGCAACGTACCAACAGCCAGACATGAAACCCTGCTGGCAGCCGCATCTGGAAGTGTTACGCCGGTACCTGTCACTTCATCCACACCGGTCCTGAAGCAGAGTACGAAGCGAAAATCTCCCGCAGAATCCAGTTCGGCTGCACCCGCATCAGTTATTAGCCATCCGGCTATGGTCACTATACCCGCCACCGTAGAATCTCAAACAGTGTTAGCCAGTCAACCAATTTCAGTGGTAATTACGACACCTGCGGAGATGGACATTCCAAGTTACCTGCAGTCTCCATCTCCACCCGAACTTTCCATAGACGAAGGACCAGGACCGTCACAGCCTGTGACAATAAGTGTAACTCCAACCCGTGTTATTCAGCATCTGCCTCCTCGCCTTTCTTACCCCGCAATCAGAAAGGGAACCACGCCGGAACGTCCGTACATGGGAAAGAGATGGATTGCACACACACGCACGCACGCACGCACGCACGCACGCACGCACGCACGCACGCACGCACGCACGCACGCACGCACGCACGCACGCACGCACGCACGCACGCACGCACGCACGCACGCACATAGAAAATCCCTTCTTGGATATAAAACCAAACCGTCACCTGACACTATAAATCTATCCCTTTCTGCCGAAAGAGCATGCATCTCTGAACGTCTTCTAGCAGAGGCAGCAGCCACAAGAAAATCCGCTTTAAAAGTTAAAAGCTTAAGACTAATAGACGATATAGGCTCAAAATGGCGACCTGCCAAGACTTGAAGAACCAAAGCCAGATTCCAGGAAGGTAACGGCTTAGCAGTCGGAGGACGAATATTACCTAGACCTCTAATAAAGCTATTAAGAGTCTTAGTATCCTTAACATCAGCATTCAGAAGACAAGGAAGGGAAGATGCAAGCGAAAATCTATATCCCCTGACAGTATTAGCTGACAAATTCAAAGAGTCAAACAGATAAGCTAAAAAATCTAAAACTTGTGGTATAGAAACAGAATCGGGCACGAAACCTTGGTCTGAACACCATCTACCAAAGATTTTAAGATGACCCTTGTAAACTCGACGGGTCGATTCCCTTCTGGCCGAGTCAATAATTTCCTGAGATCTTGAAGAAACCGTATCCTGGAAGCTCTCAGACTCGAGATTCTCCAAACGCACAGATTGAAGATTATTGGACTTTGATGTACACAACGACCTCTTACTTGAGATAGAAGGTCCTGGGATACTGGAAGAAGACGAGGAAAGTCTACCAGAAGATCCAGAAGGTCTACAAACCAAATCCTCTTGGGCCAAAAGGGAGCTATCAGAAGAATCTCGCAGATTTGGTCCTTGACCTTCTTCAACACTAACGGAATCAGAATAGTAGGAGGGAAGGCATGGGCGAACATCCCTGTCCAGGACTGAGACAGGGCATCTACCACCAGGGCTTGACTGTCCGGAAAAGGAGACATGTAAGAGGAGATCTGGGCATTCAGAGAGGTCGCGAACAGATCTACTAGAGGACGATCCATGAGATTGAAAATCGCTCTGACAACCGACTTCTTTAACTGCCACTCTGTGTGGGCGAACTTGCTGGGACGTGACAGTTGATCCGCCAGAAAATTCAGACTGCCTGGGACATGTGATGACACTAGAAAAATCTGCCTCTTGTGGCACCACAAGAGCAGATTCCATTCTTCTAGACAAAGGAGAGAAGACCTTGGACCTCCCTGCCTGTTGATATAAGCTACGACTGTCGAATTGTCCGACCGAATTGAGACTTTGAGGCCTATCACCAGATCTGACCAAGAAAGGAGAGCCTTCTTGACAGCCCACAACTCCAGGACGTTGATGTGGGCTGACGACTCCTCCAGGGGCCAAAGGCCGGAAACTGACAGGGAGTCCCAGACTGCTCCCCAACCCTCCTGAGAGGCATCTGTGAAAATAATTGCTTGAGATGGGGACTTTACCAGTGGAACCCCCATCAGCAGCAGAGAACGGTCTTTCCAGAAATCTAGATGAGGGATCAAATGTTCTCTGATGGGAATCTGATGGTAGATAGAGTGGACTGACTGTTTCCAAAGGGACATTAAATACATCTGAAAGGGCCTCCTCATCAGCGCCGCCCAAGGAACCACCTTCTCTACGCTGACCATCAGACCTATCACTCTTAAAAAGAATCTTGCTTTTACCACTGTCGAAGAAGCAAGAAGTTCCATTGCCACTGATAACGCCTCTATCCTTGGCTCTGAGGGGAAGACTAGCTCCCTGGCCAGATTGAAAGAAACGCCTAGATGAGTAAAGATTTGAGACGGAACTAGGCTTGATTTCTCTAGATTTATAATCTACCCTAGATTGCAAGCCAGACTGCAAACCTCTGGAAGAATGCCTTCGAGAATTGAGGAAGACCTTGCTTTTCCCAACCAGTCATCTATATAAACATGAAGATGGATAGAACGACGGTGTAAAATTCCTGCCACGGCTGAAACTATGCGGGTAAAAAGGAAGGGAGCCGTGGTCAGGCCGAAGGGCATCGCGCAAAACTGCCACACCCGATCCTTGTGTGCAAACCTCAGGAACCCTCTGAATACAGGATGAATAAGAACATGGAAGTAAGCGTCCTTTAAATCTATGGAAGACGTCCACATTCCCTGATCCAGACTGGCAATGATCTGGGAAACCGTCTCCATCTTGAATTTTGGGGTGAGAATACTCTGATTTAACTTCTTCAAGTTTATGATTGGACGCAAACCTCCTGTTTTCTTTGGTACTAAAAAGATGGTCGAGTAGTAGCCCGGGTCTACACCCCAAAGGAGAACTTCCTCTATAGCCCTTTTTACAAACATGGCTTCCAACTCCTCTTCCAAAGCCCTCAGCTTCCCCGGATTGGAGGGAACTGGAGTCCAAACGGGGCAAAGGGAAAGAAGAGGAGGATGACGGATCCATGATGGAGCATAACCCCAACGTATCTGGGATACTAGCCAGGAGTCCTGAATGAGGGCTTGCCACTTCTCCCAAAACAGAGAAAGGCGCCCTCCTACTGGCACATTGGGAAAACAGCACTGGACTGCTTGCTCCAAAGGGGGAGGAAGAAAGGTAGGAATGGGAGAAAGAAGAGAGAAAGTAGGACCTACCCGGGAACTGTCCACACCTTCAAACTCTCTTCCCCTGAAAACCTCTAAAAGAAAAACGTCCTCTAGATCTAGACGCACGGCGAGAAGGAGTTTGACCCCTGCCCACCCAAGATGAAGGAGACTGCCTCCCTACAGACCTCGAACGATGAGAAGAAATGGAATCGAACCGATCCTCCTCCAAAGATCGATCCCGCTGATCCGATGAGGAAAAATTCGAGTTATGAACGACCCTAGAAGGATAGGCTCCAAACTGATCAGGCTTGAGACTCTTCCTTCTAGGTGAAGAATTAGGGCTTCTAA
Organism: Chaetoderma sp. LZ-2023a; assembly: GCA_034401795.1. Lineage (NCBI taxonomy): Eukaryota > Metazoa > Mollusca > Caudofoveata > Chaetodermatida > Chaetodermatidae > Chaetoderma > Chaetoderma sp. LZ-2023a. Next base: position 100,906,136 of record CM067373.1, on the reverse strand, counting down.
CCGAAGAAACATCTCTTTTCACAGATGCTTTGGACCACGAAACCTGAGCTTGAAGCTCCCTAGAGGCCTTCAAGCGCTCAGATTCCACCCTAATTAATTTAGGAGCTGACTCTCCAAACAGATCAGTACCGAAAGGGGACGCAACCACAAGATTCTGTTTCAATACCTCAGAAATCCTAACCTTAGAAAGCTTCCTAGACCGGCGTTTGGAAGTAATATATCCTAAAGACTTACAAACAGAACTAAGAGAATCCTGGGATAAATCAGCCAAAGAACGAAAGACAGCCAATGGAACTTGTTCTCCTCTTTCTTCAGCCTTAAGAATGGCCTCAGACAGCAGAGCAAGATAATTAGACGACTTAATCTGAGACCTACAAACAGACTCCCATTTGAACAGATCAGAAGAAAAATCGGACCTAGAAACCTCCTTCGACTGAGATGACAGACCCTCTCAAGCAGGACCAGACAGAGACTGAGCAGAAGCTACCTTCAAAAAGTCCTCCTTAGGAATTTGAGCAGGCGAGTCATACTTGGAAACCAGAGAAAAATCAGAGTTAACCGAGTCATTGACGAAGAAATCCAGCATATCTACCACTAAATTGTCAATAGGAAGCACCTGAGGCGAAGACGAAGAATGATCAGCAGTAGAAAGAGCGGATCCGAAAGAAGGAGGATCCACAGCGAATTCCTCCTTAAGAGGAAGAGAAAGCGAAGAAGCAATCCAGCGGTGAGCCATGGACCAGTCTTCCGAAGAGGCCCTGACTGGGCAAAACCTCTTCAGATCCCTGGCCCTGACTGACTTAGGAACAGAAGAAATAGAAGACAGAAGAGGAGGAGGAGAATAAGAAGAGGATATAAGAATTGATGAGTCTCCTGACACTAAAGAATCACCTGCCCTCGACAACACAGGAGAGGAAGGCCTACTGACCGAATCCTGAAAGCAGGAAGCATGATCGGACCCAGAATCTCTACCCATCTCCTGACTACCAGATGACGAAGGAAGAACCAATGAAGCCGTAAATCTTGAAAGAATAGACAAACGAGCAGACACAAACGAACGATCTAACGAAGAATCTTTAACCACTGAAAATAAAGAAAAATCTAACCCTGAATCAACAATTTGAAATTCGAGCTCAGGAGACAGAACCACAGAAACAATCGGATCAAGATGATCAAAAGATGGAGAAGAAGCCAGAGAGGAAGGAGAAGACGAAACTGATTGAGTAGAAGCAAAAGACTGAGCAAACTGGTCATGAGAGGAAGAAGAATGACGAGCAAAAGAAAGACGAGCAAACCCCGGAGGAGGAGGAATGGAAGATTTAAACACAGGAGAAGAGTTAGAAACATGAGAAGAGGAGAAGTCTTTCGATGAGAGAGAAGAGGAACGGGAAGAAGACCTAGAAAAAACTGGATTAACTCCAGCCTTACGAAAGGAAGAATCCGCATGATCAGATAACTCAACATCAATACCCTTGGGAGGATGGAACGATTCATAATTAGAAGCTACCGAATCCTGTGAAAACCTTTGAGAAATTTCTGGACCATAATCAAAGTTCCTATCATCCACGAATCTAGCTGGGCCTAAAGAATTGTGTTCTCTCTCTAAACCGGAAGCTGCCTCCCAACCGGAAACGGAAATCGGAATTCTATCCAAGTCTAACCGACCCGGAAGTACACCCCTAATACCGGAAGCGGAAGTGCACTGACTATTGCCTACACCGGAACCGGAAACGCCTCTACCGGAATTCGGAAAATAAAAGGAGTCCTCAGACTCCGGATATCCGGAATGACCGGAAGCGCTAACAGACCCGGAAACGGAAGAAGACCCCAGATCTCTAGGACCCGGATGTCCTACATAACCGGAAGACAGACCGGAAGTGGCCGAAACGGAAGTGGTAACCGGATCTTGCCGACCTGGATTACCACCCAAACCGGAAGTCCTACTGGAAACGGAAGCCACCGAAGCCGGAAACGGATCTTGATGACCCAGATGTCTTGCTATTCCGGAAGCTCGGACAGAAAAAGACTGAGGATCGGAAAACGGAAGTAAACCCGAGTCCAAAGGACCCGAGTCCACCACAACGGAACCGGAACTATCAAGACTAGGTATCGACCTCTTAGCAATGGGCTCTCTAGAAAGCACTGTAACTACCGGAACCACCGTAAAATTGGCATTATCATAAGGACTGGCCTCATGGACGCCGGTTTCAGCCGACGCCACCACGGCTTGAGGGTTATGCCCGTCACCCTCAAGTCTTAAGTGGATTTTATCTGATGCACTCTCCGAGCACACCTTCAAGAGCCTGGATGCTCTTGTCTTCCGCTTTGGTGGTACAAACACCTGCCTAGAGGTCAGAGGGTCCGGCTTCCCCCATTTGCGGGAACGCCCGCTAGCCTTCGGGCTATCCTCCGAGCTTGACAAGGATTCCTGCTTTTTTGCCTCTTTTATCGCAGAAGAAATCCGCTCATCGAGCGATTTTGTCAACACTGTGGCAAACGATTTAAATCTAGCAAAAAGCGCCATCACAGCGTCCGAATTTCCCGATGACTTTCCCCCTTCCGTTGCTACCGATAACGGAACAGAGGATTGAGCAAAGGACACCGCCTTAGCCTTGCTAGCAACGGAGGAAGGGGAAGGACGACCAGAGGGCAGCACTTGTTTTACCGACAAATCTTTAAAGAACGTTTTCGCCACCGAAACCAGCCACCCTTTACAAATCCCACACATAGCATTCGCAGTACAGGAAGTACAGTTCGCACAACCGTGCCCGGCGAACTCTATCGAGTGATGGCGATCACATTTTGCCGACGAACATTTAGTCCTATCTGACCCGTTTCGCTGACTCCTACAAACGAAAAAATGTAACAATGAAGCATACCGCTCAAACTGTCCAACAATAGACACCCTCAACTCAGTTCTAACGGCGGGAAAATTCAAATTTCCTTACCAGAAACTTTCAAGGGATTTTATTATAATCCTTATAATGCACTAGAAATAACTTCGTTACGGGCTCTACATATGGACTGGACATTATTAATGATGATGATGATTTAGGATAGGCATAACAATCAAGATATCCCGAACTAACGCGATCTTCACGAAAACCGGTAATATCTCAAATTCGTCTAAAGATACTGTACAAACACAATTATATTTCCTTAGACGTAACTTAGGAAGGATTGACTTCATATTAGGCATGATATGCCGCGATATAAAGTCACAGGTACCGCTGTCACAGCGCAAAACACAAAACTTATTCAAATATTTTTTGGACAACTATTCTTCTTGCAGAATAATTGAAAAGTGAATCTGTTTCCTATTCGGGCTCTCATGCGCATGTGCGAGCGCGCCTAGTGACAAGCGTCACTATGAGGGGAGTATAGACTGGTGCCAGTCTATACTTGATGGTAGGCTGGAGATGGGACTCAACCAGTAGCCTGGTTGAGGGTCCATAGGAATATGATTAGGCATGGGGAGGTGGGTATGCAGGCATAAAAATCTTATTCTGTTAGCAAAATGCAGATAATTGATTTAGCAAGTAGTGATTGAACGGTAATGGATGTTTTTGTGGTGTAATAACAACACTAGTACCGCCGCTGCTATACGGACAAATATATTGGAACCAGCGGTAACTGTGAGAAACATAATGGACGCGCATATTTCCGCCACAATCACGTCGGATGTTTCAGACAGTGCCAATAATAATAATAGTAAAAACATCTCAGCAATGACAGTGCATCCACCGTGACCCACCACCATCAGTCACGGGACCCAGACTCAATGGGGAAATTTCGCTGCAGAGGTGTGATCATATGTAATTCAGCAGAAATATCAATAGGCGATTAGTGGAAATGTATTAATTATTACTTTATTTTTAAAATATTTTCTTCTTATTATATATGTTAGATCAATTGAATCCCGTCCTTAAGATGACTATGGTTATCCGACACAGCCGCACACTTCAGTGACCGGCTGTGTCTCACACGAAATGAGTACTGCGGACTCCGAGGTTGTAAGATCGCCGTGTGCGACGTAAAGAATACAACATTCCGCAGTGCAATAACGTCACAATCCCGTCATGCAGTCTCAGCTACACTGAGGCTGCCTGATAAACCAATTTTTATGTTATTATTATTATATATATCTTATTTTTCTTATTATTTTTCTTCCTGTCCCAGACGTCAGGACGGATATGAGGCCAGAGAGAGCTGATCGTTGCGGACCCGCAATAACGGGCCGCAAATAGATATTTTATATAATGATAATGCTAAGTGATATGTGTTGCGTGGCCCTTTATTTGCCCAGGGTGCGCAAGTAATACAGTGTGATTAATAAATAAATACCCCGTAAGGGTATGTTACATCGTCTAGATATACCGTGTCTTTTTTGTATATTTTTATATATATTTACAAACTTAAATTGTGGTACGTTGGAGCTTGGGTTAGATTGTTTAGAATCATCTACTAAATAAAGTTATTGCACGCACCGTAATATTAGTAATAAAACAAAGAAAAGAAGAAAGGCCTGGAAAAATAATTCCAGGTCAAAATTAAAAACTAAAAGTATGCCTCCCTCCTCTTGGCACCCTTGTGTGCTCTGTCTCTTGTATGCATGTCTAATGCGTCACTACTCCTCTCCGGCCACGCACCTACCCGGGAAGTCTATAATTCCCGCCTAGTGTACATCCGTGCGTAGATCCGCAATGCGTGAATGTTTGCCACGGATGTCAAACTAGGAGGGGGTGGTGTAGTTCGGATCGACCGGTCGGATGCCGGCCATACCAGCTGAGCTGGGTACGTGCCACCTGTCCAGGTTTCGTTTCCTGAACACGCCCCTCCGGGTAGAGCCATAATCATATATAGGCCTATGGGAGAGATAGCATGTCGAAAAATGACTACGTTTGTTAAAACACATGATGCGCATGTACACGCTAGGACACTGTTTATATGGAGCGCATAGTTACGACCTAGATAGGATTGCGCTTTTAGTGTACCGAGATGGTACCCTGTAATCCTTATTGATTGCCTGTTCCCGTTAAATCTAGCATTAATCAAGACCGGAATGCAGCAGCCTTTTCAAATCTGTAAACCATTTCAAAATCGGTTGGGAAATGGCTGAGTTATCCAGGGAAAACTCTTCAGATTATCTTCAAAATATTGCCGTGACGTCATAACCACGTGGACGCAAAGCTTCTAGAATGTTCTAGAACGTTCGACTGCACTATTATTAGCTGCGCGCTGATTGGCTGTTGCTCGAACGATGATTGGATGAGGCCTGCGCCTGTGACGTCGCAAGGAGTATAAAAGGAGAAGCAATCCAGTGATCGAGAGCATCCTCGCCAGGAGCCGAACAGGTTGGAGCTGTACTAGCTACGATCGACAGATATTACGCATATGACTTCAGTTTCTGTCGCGTTCCTGTAGCTACCAGTAGCCAACCCACCGCAGTAAAAATAATTTTGTAGACTCCCTACTTACGGGAGTAATTTGGAACTTCTGATAATTGTTCACGAATACTAACAGCTACATTCAGAACACAAATTTGCGGTGAGGCCTTTACGGCCTGAATATGTGAGTCTACAGATGTAGAGGCAGGATGTTCTTTGATGGATGACTCGCCGGATCTGCCGGCCACGCCTAAAAGTGGTATTTCAATCGCCGCCGCACACATATCGTGTCGGATCTTTCAACTTTCGACCACAGCAAGTAAACTCTGCCCGGTGCGTCTTCAGAGTCGGCTGACGTACCCAGCACCGTCAAGCTTTGTTTTGTATCCTCGTTTGCCTGTGACAACCCCAGTTAGTGATCAGGTTGTTTACACCTTCCATCCGTGCCATCGGTGTACGGGAACTTTCTTCACCACGTAGTATTATCATATCTTTTACTGACTGCTCGTTACACATTCTATTAGGCCTACAGCACTAAGCGATGCACTCCCGCCATGAATGTTCTTGCGGAAGTCTTGTTTGCTGAAAACAGCTTGCGGGAACCAACCTGCGGGAACTTTCCAGCTTCTGGAGAGCGCATCATTTCATGTCGACTACGGATCAATGTATCAATTTCAGTAACATGGTAGCCTAACCTAGGAATGACTACCAAGTATTCAAGTAAATATACTTCACAGTTTAATTATTTATCTATATAGGGTTTGTTAATGATATTGTATCCGCAATAACGGTCCCGATGACTAAAAGGAACCGTAACAGTCTTAGGACCGCTAGTTATAATTTCTGTATTTGTTGATAATTATTCTCATTTTCCTCAATGTGTTGCTAACCGCACTATAGTAGGTTCGTTAACCTGTACTGTTATATTTATCTAGATCATTTGACACCGTATTGATTGATCTGGTTAGATTTTGTATAATGGCCAGTGGCCATCCGTTCATATGTTTTGTTTATTCATAGAAAATATAGGACTGCAACACTTATATATGCAACACTTTCTCAGGCCAACAATCTTTCGCTGAGGTCACTGTCCGCGCTATAACTCTGTTTATCCCGGCATGCTACCGACTAAACCTTTTCTATTCAGCTCAATAGGATGGGTTCGAAATGATTAGAGACACTTTCTTCATTACATACTGTGTAATATACTCTTCTCTTCCGGTAGTGTGATAATCTAGCCCCGCACTCCGGTAAGACTCATAAGTAAGGTTTTGTCTCACTTCGAGTTCCACTCAGCCTTGTGGCTTCTTAATTATTTGGATGTCCCCATCCGCACCATGGGCTGATCCGACTCTGGGAAACTATTGGGGTTTCCGAGCGGTGATGGCTAGGGTATGGTGTCACATACACATTCCCTTGTATCTTCGGAGCACTTTAAGCCAATGTAGGAAAGCACTGCGAAAACACATGCATTAATTATTATCTTATTTACTGACAATCATCCCGCACTGCAGTGCAAAACGGGCAACTTGTATATCAACCTAATGACAGGTAAAACAGTTAGTTCCATAGGACCCAGTGACGGCCAGATGCACATCCCCACCGAATTCTGTTAAAATGTCTGGGCATGATATTTAGATCTGCCACGCCCTTGCGGAAAGGACATTTACGGTGGGAATTTGTCTCGCTTACTCCCACCATAATGATAGGAGAAATGGTCTAATAATGCTTTTGTGAAATGTAACCCATGTCTTGTAATGTTTTATGTGGTTGCGGGGTGTGATGTCCAGATTCTTATCCAGTTCGGAGATCCTGCTATGTAACATGTATAAGTGCTGTCTCTAGTATTGATGTCTTGGGGCATCTGTTCTCCATGACAGCCATGTCTAATAGCTAGGTAGATATCAGCCAGTTGCGGCCTAAACCAATTCTCGTTCTAAAAACAGCTAAAAGGAATTAAGCAAAGCAGAAGGCCCGCCGAAATAAAGCGGCAACTACCAATACAGCAAACCAAGAACTACATAAGACGGTGACAAGGTAATCCATCGGGAATCCTCCGTCCCGTCTTCAGGTAAAACAATGTGCATCCCTATAGTCATAATCTCACTAGGTATGGTCTTTTCTTTCTAAAGCATTTTTGATTGAAATATTAGGGTAGGCACATTTTTACCTATCTTTCTTCTTCCACTTTAAACAGTGGCGACACCTTCCCAAGATGGAGGCCCACGCGAGGCATTTGCCTCTCGCAAGGATTCAGCAATGACGGTCCATGCCAGGATAATACGCCTCACCCAAAACTTGCATTAGGAGTAGTGCCCGCGTGAGGCACATCACTTTTCGTCTGAGATAACCTTCTTCCTTTCAGCTTAGAGGCATAATAACTTATATTAAGTTAACTAGTTAAGTCTCGTGTATGGGAGCCTCCCTTGCGGGGATACCTCTGTGGACCTACGAGTCTGTGTGGTACCTCCGGGAGCCCCATGTTTAAAAGTTCATCTACCTGTCTCTATGTCTCGTATTTTCGTATGCTCTTATTGTAGTTTTATCTAGCATATTTTTAATTGTTTAGGTAAACTCATTGTATAGACTTATATTTTTAGGTCACCAAATCAAATCTTGTATGTCCATAGATCACGAAATTGCTATGGACAGGCATACTGGTGACACAAACTCGTGGGATGAGACCGTTGTGTTTAACATTCGTGACAATGGTCGCACGGCCCCACCGGAACGATTGAGTTCCACCGGCCTTAGGAGCCGGTTTTTGTTTCCTGCAGGGCAGTCTCGTACAAGGTCCGTCACCCCGAGACCGGTTGCTAACCAGCGTCATCACTCGTCACGTACTTGCGGCACGGCGAGTCGACATGATACACCGGAACGGCCCGACACTACCCAGCGAGCTACATAATTGAACTCCACAGAGAACACCCAAGCTCCAATGTACCATAATTAATTTTTTATGAAAAAATAATATAAGTAAGTTAAATATAAAAATATAAGGATACATATGACTAATACCCTCAGACGAGTATTAAAGATAATTACCTGCGTACCCGGGTAAATAAAGGGTACGCAATATGTATACTGATTAAATAGGTATATATATTAAATTGCGGCCCATTATAGCGGGTCCGCACGGGCAGCACTGCCTGACCCCAAGCCGTCCTGACATCCTAAGACAGGAAGAAAAAGAAAAAGAAAAATGAGATATAATAATACGTCAAAAAGCTAGTTTATCAGGCAGCCTCAGCATGACGGGAGTATGACATTATTGCACTGCGGTGTGTTGTTTACTTTATGACGCACACGACGTTCTTACAACACAGGAATCCACAGTGCTCATTCTTGTGTGAGACACAGCTGGGCAAACATATTGCGCAGCTGTGTAGGATAACCGTAGTCATCCTGGGGACGGGATTTCAATTGAACAAACATATATAATAAGAAGAAAAAAATTTCAAAAATAAGGAAAAAAAATAAATGTTTCACGCCTCGCATCACTCCAGAATCCTGCTACATCCTTGGCAGAAATGCCCGTAAACATTGGGCTCGAAATTTCCCCACAGTGTCTGAGTTCCACAGCTGGTGGTGGTGGGGCACGGTGGGTTCTCTTGAACTGCGGATATTTCACTACTATATGTTGGCCGTCTGGAAATGTCTACGGTTATTAAGTCTTCACCCGTGGTACTAATGTTCGTTGCTACACTTGTGGCCGGTGATGATGTGATGACTGTTGGTGCAGAGGCGGGTGCTGCTGCGGCTGGCGTGGTGATGGCTGATGATGGTGCGGTGACGGTGCTGACTGCTGTTCATGGAGGAGATGAAACTGCGGCGGTAAAGTGGAGGAGCTTGCACGATTTTGCGGCCTTCAGAAGACGGCTGGCTGTGACACGTTGTGGCATGTTGGTCTTCCTCATCTATTAACAGGTTATCTGGAGACGGTGACCGTTGGTAGTCCATGTCCGCAGGTGACGTTATTACCAGTATAGGGTGACTGACTGCTGATGCTGATGATGTGGGCTTGCTTGCTGATGCTGGCAACTTGCGGTGGTGGTGTACTGGCGGCGGTGCAGATGTAGTGACTGATGCTGATGGTACATGCAGTGCTGCCATGGCCGGTGATGATCGTGCAGGCGGCATTGGTGCCTGACTTGCACTGGTTACCGAACAGACTGGTGCTGATGATGGCGTGGTGTTGGCGGCTAAATGTCTAGAAACATGACATGCAGTGGAAACTGTTGCAGTGGTGATTGAGCAGTGCCTCGTGACTATTGCTTGACATCTGGTTGTGTTCTTTGTACGCACCATTCATTATGTCGGGAGTACAATTACGGGTAGTCTTTGTTCAAAAGTTCTGGCTAACACTACCGGATCTTCAGTTTCTTCTCCCGGAACTATTGTTACTTTAAGCACATGATGTTTATTTCTAATTGCGTGTGTTACACCGTAGTGCATTGCGGGAAATAAATGCTGGCAACTGGTACAGAAGACTCGCTGAAGTAGATGATCCCGATTGATGTGCAGTTTCCGATCCAAATTTCTGGTAAAAGGCAAAGGAACGGTACAGGAAAACTTCTTCGCGCAGTCGATTCTTCAGATGAATCTGTAAGAGTCAAGTCTTGCTCGAGAGACATGTTACTCCCGCATAGTAGCGGTGCGGGTTACTTAACTTGCATTTAATAAACTAATAATAACTGACTAAAATTCCATGTCGTAATACATAATAATAATAAAGTAATAATAACGATGTTTTTAGCAGAATTTTATGAGACACGAAAGTAGCCTATTGCTGTGGTCTTCCCTTGTGTCCAATTTTACGGGAAGACGAAGTTTCAGAGCGCTTTTCCTTTTTATACAGATTAGTGACGTCATGGGAGGGCGGATGACCACACCTGAAAGCTTTATAGGTGATTCGGTCACACCCTACAAGGAAAGTTTCGATTTTAATTTTTCCGTAGTCACATAAATATTTCCTCTCATATAGATGAAGTATTTTTAATTATAAGAAGATTTGCCGATTAACTTCGTCTCCATTCTGCTTAAAATATAAGTTCCCGATCAAAGCAAAACCAGGAACTACTTATCCCCGTGGAGGCTCACCTTTTAATTAGCGTGAGTCGGTTTTTCAGATTGAATGCTTATAAACTTGCCTATTCTAATTTTAGGCTGGAGCGCCCAATGAGGTGTGTGGGAGCTTGGTGATGTCAGCGGTAATTACCCCCAACTCACCCTCGCCACTCCTCCATCACGCTGTGGTAGGCGCGTATTTGGGCGGCTCATTTGTTTAAAGCTTGATGATCCAATTTACTGGAAATATAAGTGTTAGTCACGTGTTTGATCGGAAACTTAGATGCCGTTTATGGCGCTGAAGAAATAATGTTGCTGATGTATATTCTATGTAGATGCAAGAATTGAAAATATATGTTTGGTGATGAATCTTTCCTGTATAATGTCCCCGTATTGCGTGAGTTCTTTTACATGCGTCTTTTAATTTATCTGTAGATAGGTAGTTCTCAGCCAGTGTTGATTATGGGCTGGAACGCAGGTAAGAGAATTTTTGAAATTCTATATATATATATATATATATGATTACACTACAGCTCGGAAATATGAGTGCACACAGTTTTATGATTACAATGCCGTCATATGGAGATTCTGAATACAGTCAACCTGAGTGTCTGTGTTCCTGACATGTTGGTGATTTTAATTGATACACATGGCTGGTTATTTGTGAATGATTCTTGCACTGTGGTGAAATGTGATGTTTTTATTGGCGTTAGTTGCGGTGGTGTGCGGCGGTGCGGCGTCAACTTTATCGAACCTTGCTGGTATTTCTCTCTGTAATGGCCAAGCCCATGAAGGGACAGAGTTACTTTAGAGTGCGGATGACCTGTAGGATGCTGTCGTAACTTTGATCAATCCATTATCGAATTCAACTTTTCGGTAGCAAAATCCTACTCATGACTGACGACAATGTGGGCATCTTACTCTCTTAATAATATTGATTATTATTACGTGTGAATGACGTGTAGTATCGTTAGCTGTTTATGTACGACATGTCCGGGAGGGACGGGTGTGTGTGGGGGGGGGGGGGTGGACGGTTCTCCCATAACTCGTCCTGTAGATGGCTGCGGTTTATTCCTTCTATCCACATGATCAGTCTTCCCGTAACTGGATAAGAAGGTGTGTGCGGAAGAAATGTTGGCTGTTGTTGTTGACGCTTAGTGAATTGTTGTAGGGAAATCCGAGCTGCTGTGTGATGTTAATGTTATGCGAGATGGGTGTATTCCAGTTTTCCACACTGGTGAATGCCGAGTCTGTTGCTATTGCGGTGAGTCGGGGCTGCGGTGAATAATACCTTCACCGCATCTTGTGCGGATGGATTGGTTGCGGTCATTTTTATGTCTCTAGCGGTGACTAATTAAAACCGATAGGTGCTGCTAAACGATGTTGTTGCCGGTGTTGAATGTCTCCATCATACTGAGTATAACAGAGTATGTGTGTAATATAAGCGCAATGATGAATTGACGTATCCAGTCCTGATGACAAGTGTGTTCTGTATGTGATTGACGTTCTGTCTGCCGTGTGATGACCTGACTGCTCACGGTGGAGTATGGTGGGTCTAATGGAGAGGGTGGCCCTTGGATAAAGGGATGTGGTCATCTCCTATTACACGACGGTTGATGCCTTGTCATAGTTTTTAGACACTGGGAAAATTCGAGCCGAGAGTCTGCTGAACAGGCTGCCTCCCTGCCCACTGCGGGGGGTATTGTTGGTCGGTGCGGTGCGGGATGCCACATCCTCTGTAGCAGCAGTCTCTCTCATATCTGAAGATTGACAGTCAACAGACGACGAGTGGAGTGTGAAATGGACTGGGTCGATGATGTCCGAACTTGGTGTATAGATAAGGGATGCCAGTTGGAGCGGGGGCATTGGTGCGGTATTGGATAAGGGTTCCGCTTGGTTGGAGAGTGGTCCGACGATTTGGGGGCGTGGTCGGGTACAGCCAGTTGTGTGGTTTTTCGGTACTAGACACGCCAAGGCTTCATCCAGCCTCTTCACTTCCATGCTACTCACCATATGTTCCACACCACAGGAAGCAAGGCTTGGGTCAGCATCAGCTTCCGCTTGCGGTAACTCTATGATGGGGGTATAGCATGAAGTGGATGGGAGTGGGAAGAGATTGGTGGAACAGCTTTCCCATCCGGTCCCTTGGACAAAACAAACGAAAAGCGCTTCAGATACGGCTTCCCAGGTCGAGTAGACCCTTGCTGAGGATGGAGAGGGCGAGTACGTATCTTGTCATCGTCCTCAGTGTTAGCTGCTTGTTCACCGGTGTTCCAGCTTGGTAGAAGAAGGGTTGAACTGGCACCGCGGTGCTCTGCGCTAATCGTGGGAATACTGCTTTCCGTAGAAATTTCTGTCTGGGTGCTTGTGTCACGAGAAATGACCCCTCCGAGCTCTGGTGCTGGGTCGTCACTGACACATGGTTTAAGCCGATCGAAGTGGATGACTGAGGTCAGGCCATCCGAAGTAGGGATATGGTATGTCACGTCCGACATCTTACCTACTACAATATAGGGGCCTTTCCACTGGTAACTCAGTTTACTTGGTACGTTTGCAGATCATCGTGAATCGTGTACCCATACCATCCTTCCTGCTTCATACAGATTCCCATGCACCCTCCGGTCGTGCCATGTCTTTTGCCGCTGGTGTGCAGTGGATAATGATGCTCTCACTAACTCATGGGCCTGTTCTATCCACTGCCGCAAGAGTTAAACATAGAGAGATGGTGAATTTTTCTCTCCTGGTATCCGAGGCATAGACAGATCCAGGGGGAAGGCTAATTCATGTCCTAACATTAACCGAGCAGGGGTATAGCCTGTGCTGGAATGCACTGAAGTGCGGTAAGCCATGAATACATATGGGAGTCTTAAATCCCAATATCTACAATCAAGGCATGTTTCCTTCATCAACATCTCCGCCACGGTGCGGTTGAAGCGTTCAACCATTCCGTCACTGCGTGGATGATAGAGTGTAGTCCTTGTTTTGACGATGTGAAACAATTTGCAGAGCTCTGATATGAGCCGGCTCTCAAAATTACTTCCTTGATTGGAGTGTACCTCATAAGGCATACTGAAATGGCAGAATACATTACTTGCCAAGACCTCCGCTACACTGGATGCCTCATGGTCTGGCAAAGCAAATGCTTCTACCCACTTCATAAAGTTATCTTGTAATACGAGGATGTATTTGTTTCCGTCATCCATCGTATTCAAGGGTCCGAGCACATCAATAGCCACTCGCTCCCATGGTGCACCAACTATCTTAATTTGAAAAGGTGCGTAGTGATGCTGGCCAACAGCCCGTTTTTGGCATGAGATACATTTGGCAACCCATGCCTTCACACTATCGCGAATTCCGATCCAGTGGAATCCCTGTTTGATGCGGGTAACGGTCCTTTCCATGGCCAGATGCCCGGTGTTATCATGTAGTTGTTTTAGTATAATATTACGATAACTTTCCGGGATCACCAGACGGTTGTTGATGTAGAGAACGTTGTTGTTGAAATGACATTCTTCAAACCACTGGTAATAATATTTAGCTGTGGTGGATAATGGCATTACCGATGCCTTGGGAAGACGTACCCCCACCTGGATCCACGCATATATATTTTGTGTCTGCACATCTGTTGCTTGTTCAGTGCGATTTTCTCCGGATTCCACTCTGTGCTCCGCAATTCGGGGAACTCAGGAGATGGCTGTGTAGATTGTGTCACGGTTGTGGCCTCTTAGTGTTCAGCTCCATCTCGCCACCTGGCCCTCCAGATTTTTAAGGTTTCTGAGCCAGCGTAGTGAGGCATGGTCTGTATGGAGTGTAAATAGGTGGCCGTACAGAAAGTGTTTATAATACTTGACGAAATGTACCCGCAAGTAGTTCTCGCTTTCTGGTTGCATATCTTTTTTCTGTTTTATTCAAAGTATGTGAACCATAACCCAACACCTGCTCTGTTCCATCCTCGTGACCTGAGATAGAACCGCGCCAAGAGCGTAAGCTGATGTATCAGTGTCCAAGATGAAATTGAGGTTTGGATTAGGATGAGCAAGAATAGGGGCGGTCGTCAAGAGTTCCTTTAATGCCCTGAAGGAACCTTCACACTCATTCGTCCACTCGAATGATCAATCTTTTTCGGCAATCTCACTAAAATGATGGATTTAACAACGATAGTACTGGCATAGTCTTTGTGATAGAAGAGGGCGTTGGCCACTCCGCTACTGCTTTTGTTTTTGGTGGCTGAGTAGCCATTCCATCACCGGATATGACGTGTCCCAGGAACTCAACGCTCTGTCTGAAAAGATTACATTTCATTGGCTTGAGCTTGAGGTTTGCCGTACGGAATCTACATAACACGACGTCTAAGTTAATTAATGTTTGCTCAAATGTTGAACCAAAGACTATTGCATCATCAATGTAACACAGACAGATTTCCCATTGCAGGGTGGTTAATACCTGGTCAATGAGACGCTCAAAAGTTCCAGGAGCGTTGCACATGCCATAGGGCATCTTGCGGAATTGAAAAAGGCCGTCCCTACATATGAATGCGGTCTTTTCCATGTCAGCTTCATCCATTGCTACTTGCCAGTAGCCACTAGCCAAATCAAGTGTACAAAACCACTTGGCTCCAGACGGAGAATCCAAGGCCTGATCTATGCGCGGTAATGGGTAGGCCTCCTTGACACTAAGATCATTATGGTGGCGGTAGTCTATACAAAACCACAAGGATCCGTCTTTTTGCCTGCTAGTACTATGGGGCTGGCCCATGGAGATGCTGATGGTTCTATAATACTAGTCCGCAACATGTCGTTAACTTGTTGATGCGCTTCCACTTCCCTATGGACGGGAAGACGCCACACCGGTTGTTGTACTGGGCAATTATTTGCCATGTCGATGGAGTGTCGCACAAGATGAGTTTCTCCAAGATACATGTCTCCCGCTGAGAAACTATCGCGGTATTTATATAATAGGGTCTGTATTTGTCGTTTTTGAGATCGCAGTAATCCTACTGTGGCACATAAGTACAAATCGTGTAAATGTTCAGGCAGATCATCAGTCGGTTCTGTAGGTGCGCTGCTAAGTGTTGGTGTTTCCAAAGAGATCACATCCACCAAATGGCAACAACAGTCCCCCGGTTCAAGAGTTATAGGCTCATCTGTGCCATTGAACACCCGAAATGGTATATGTTCCTTGTTGGTGGTGTCCACGATCATGCGGGGACTTGCGGATTGTGAAGCGATCATGTAGTCGGGTCGGGTTCCAGCATGGCGATGTGTGTGTTGTTTCCTAACTGAGGTGCGGTGGCCCACAAGATCTGTTCGTGTCCCGGCTCAACTGTGGCGGTACTTGCAAGTATTATCGGACACGTGTCATTTAATAACGATTCTGGTCCTGGAGGTATCCGTCGGCCCTGTATGTCGAGTTCTTGTTGTTTGCAATGAATGATGGCTTCGGTGGCACTGAGAAAATCAGAGCCAAGAAGGGTGTCGTTGTGAATAGAAGCAATGACAACTCGCTGAATGAATTGCATCTCCTCTATTTGTATAATAAGATTAGTTACACCAGCTACAGGCACATCAGCTCCCGTAGCTGTTTGTAAATATATATTTGTAGGCTTCTTATGAGGTGGGATGCTCTCATATAAGCGCTTGTTAAATACTGTGATAGAAGCTCCAGTGTCAACGGTGGCGCTGGTGGAAATACCACTAAACAGACAGGCACACTTGTATATAACTTTGTGGGCACCTGCGGAAGTGTCTCCAATGATACCATTTGTGAAAGAGGTAGAACGGAATCATTCTGTATGAAGTCGGTTTGTTTCTGAATGGCTTCTTTTAATACTGCTGATGGTTGAGTGAGGAAAGGGCCAGTGCGTCGCCACCACTGCTGTGAGTGATTTGGTGATGACGGAGCTGGTTGTAGCAATGGTGATGGTGCGGTTGCCGTTTCTGTAAATGCGGTGTTAGTGTAGACTGTGGTGCGGATGAGATTCTCGCAATCATGGATGAGAGCTACCTGCGCAAGCCACTTCTTGCAGTGCATCATGGGATGCTTAGTAGATGCACAGAAGAAGCAGCAATGTCGGAGAAAACGTTCATATCGGCGGTAGCGTCGTCGCCTATGAATCTATGATGCGGTGTGATTAGTTTCTCCTGTACCGCTGCTGTCTGTGGGTGCAGGAGATGATGTTGTATGGGATGGTGTGTTGCATACCACCAAGGGACACCGAGAGTTCAGTGTCCTGGTGGTGGGACATTGTGCTTGAATAAACGTTGTTTCAGCGGAGGTGCCACAACCTACCACTGCTGTTTTACAAAGAAAAGAAGGTTTGTTATGAACGGACATAACGGGTGTACTCTGTCCGCAAGAGGGGGATGGCAGTGCTGCTGATGTGGGAGGCATCGCAGGGACCGACATATATGAAGCCGTGCAGATTGGTGTACATGTGAAAGATGATGCTTGATGGTGATGGTTGGCCACTGAACCTAGCTGTATGGAGGCCGCAGTTGAGCCGGGTGGTGGATACAGGCACCGAGGTGACTCTTCAATCGGTGCCCTTAGGAGTTTTAACGGTTTATCTGGCTGAGGTGTTCTGCAGTCTGCGGTGGGTGTGGTAGATGGAGGTAAGTTTGGGCAGTGTTCCCTCCAATGTCCGGGTTGACCGCATCCGTAACATGTGTTTGGTGGTGGTGCGGTGTTAGTAGTGTTTGTGGTCCTAAGGTGTGTAGTGCGAGGTTAGTGCTAAGAGTGGTGACAAGATTGGTAAGTGCGGAGATCTGTTTGTTGATCTCAGCTATTCTTTCATGCATGTTGTTGCAGTTGTTATTGTTGTGCTGGTTACCATGTCCCAGGACTCTGTTGTGGCCTCCTCTGTGACCATGCCCCCTTCCTCTCGACGCGTGATTCTGATTGGACTGGTTTGGTGCTTGTTGTTGTGTAGTTGGCTCTGTTTCTGATGATGCAGAGGGTGTAGCGCGATTGTCAGCTGTTGTGGCAATGTTTGCACCATCTACTTCATTGATGGGATGCAGTTGGCAGTGATTAGATTTTTCCCGCTCCAAGAACTTTTCAATGCGTACCACGGTGGCTGTTAGATGTGCCAGGTTTCCGTGGTCGCCGAGAAAGAGTTTATCTTTTAGAGCGGGTTCACCGCTTAATGCATCGATGAATGTATCGAGATGCAAGTGTGTAACACCCTCAATGTTAGTGCTAGGGTAGACGTGGGTGACTGGTCTCCGAATGTGACTAGCCAACTCCGGTAGAGTCTCTCCCATACGTCATCTAAGATTCTTTAGCTGGAGATGGCTAGTTTCTCCCAGGGGGTGTCGCCGAACCATTCGGATAACGTGAGTCCTAATTGAGTGTAGGTGGGTGTATAGTCTGTCCCGAGATCCGCGAGAACTTGAAGTGCTTTTCCAGATAGCTTCGCGGCAAGATATTCCCCCATTTGCTAATCGTTCCACCCATTTGTCCTGCTGATTATCTCAAACTGAACTTTGTAATTGCCTCAGTCATTATCCCTGCTAAATTCTGGGGGGAGAATGACTCAGCCATGACGACGTGGAGGACTGATTGGTGCAAATCCAAGTGGGGGTGGTACTCGGGAGACTGATGAGAATGCTGATGGTGGTCAACGTGCGGGTGTTGGTGGTGGCGGTATCGGTGTTTCCCGTCGGCGTGGTGGTTGATGATGAGGAAGCTGTCTGTGAGAAGATTAGCCATGTATGTGCGGTCGTGTATGTAAAGCTTCTGAAGCCCGCCCTGATGCGGGTCCATAAACCGGTGTTGGTCTGTGGACAGTCGGCGGTGTGATGTGCAGATGACACAGCCGTTCTTCACGTGATGATTGTGGTGGCAGACATTCCTCATATGCTGGTGGTGCAGTGGGCTGACGTGTGTGATGTGTGGCGTGACTGATGTATCTATGAAACGG
Source organism: Chaetoderma sp. LZ-2023a (assembly GCA_034401795.1). Classification (NCBI taxonomy): domain Eukaryota; kingdom Metazoa; phylum Mollusca; class Caudofoveata; order Chaetodermatida; family Chaetodermatidae; genus Chaetoderma; species Chaetoderma sp. LZ-2023a. The sequence continues at coordinate 100,887,761 of CM067373.1, read as the reverse complement.
AGGTATTGATTCCTCCCGTTGATGTTGTGCTGTGCCCTGAAAATAAGCTGGTAATTCATAAGGGGAAGATACAGGATATTGTACATTATACGGACTAATATTAGGTTCACCCTGACCCATATCACTTATGGATGACGTGGGTGAATAGTACTGGTGTGAATGATAATAGGTGTGCCTGTATACGGGTCTTTGACGAGATCATCCACAATCCGGCCCTGATGATGTCGGCCTATCGCAGATGTCTGATAATGTGCGGTATGCAGTTCGTGTTTGTGAGGCATCGCAGAATGGCCCCTCACTGATGGGTGAGAACTGTTGTAGATGCGGTGCTGGTGATTCCACACTGCTGGAATTTTGAACATAGTCGGTGAACACACAAGCGTTTTGTCCGTTATACGAAGCTACTTCTTGATCTAAGGAGTCGTTGCTGAACAGAGAGATGGATTCTAGCTCGCTGTATGGTGTGGGCGTGAGTTCGCTGCGCAATGTTGTGGTATGTGTTGTTCTTCAAGGCCCATATCGGGCGCCACTTGTAGCTCGCTGGGTCGCGTCGGGTCATTCCATGATGTCCGCCATGCCACACGTGCGTGATGGCTAGCTCTTAGTCTCGGGGTAACTGATTCTGAGCGATGCTGACCTGCGGGGAACAAAGATCGGCTCCTAAGGCCGGTGGAACTCAATCGTTCCGGTGGGGCCGTGCAACCATTGCCGCTAACATTAAATTGCACTGTATTTGCCCATCAGTTTGTGTCACCGGTATGCCTGTTCATAGCGATTTTGAGATGGTGACCTAAAATAATTAAAGAGTAATTAACATATATCTCTTATACAATTGTTGAGATATAATATTATGAGAATCATACATAACATAGAACAGCTATATGAACCTTTAAACACTGGAGGTACCACACAGACACGCAGGTAGCAGAGGTACCCCTCCAAAGGAGGCTCCCGCATAAGATATCACTAATTAACCTAATATAAGTTATTATACCTCTAAGCTGAAAAGGAAGAAGAGAAATAAACTCTTGAGTGGCGAAAGGCTTTGTGCCTCACGCGGGAATTATTCCTAGTGCTGTATTCTTGGGTGAGGAGTAGTAGCCTCGTGCGGGCCACCATCACTGGATCCTTGCGAGGGGCAAGTGCCTCGTGCAGGCCTCCGTCGAAGGAAAATGCTGCCACCGCAGAAGCGAAGGGACAGAGATGGCCACAAAAGCGGCCATCCTGTGTTCGAGCAAAAGGTGCTGCAAGAAAAGACCATCCTAGTGAAACTATAACTAAAAGTTGTGTGCTGTGCTACGTGAAAACGAGACAAGCGATTCCCGTAGGATTCCCAAGTCACCGTCTTATGTAATTCCAAGAATACTGAATTAGTAGGTGCCGCTTTTATTTTTGCGGGCCTTCTTCTATGCCTAACCTACAATTTACGTTTTTTAAAAGGACAAGAACTAATTTAGGCTGCAAATGGTGGGTACCCTACCTAGCTTTAGATATGACTCTCAGTAAGAGCAGATACCCCACGGCATCAGTGCTCAAGACAGTATGCGTACATGTCACTTTGCAAGATATTCGAGCCTGATGAGAGTCCTGACATCTTGCTCCGTGACCACATAAAACATCACAGGACGATGGCTACCATTTTACACAAGCAAATTTATTCAAACTGGCTGTCATTACGGTGGGGATTAGAGAGACGGATATCCACCGTAAATGTCCTTCCCACAAGGGCGTGGCAGATTCCATCATCTCGCCCAGACATTTGTACAGAATTCGGTGGAGATACATATCTCGTCCGTCACCAAACCTATGGAGCTAAGTTATTGACCTCACATTAGGTTTATATATCCAAGTTGCCCAAATATGCACTGCGGTGTGGGATATCCTAAGAGAGATAAAGAGAAACTTCCTACATGGGCAAGGGTAACTAACTAACAAGTATCCTAAGATGGCTGCCTCAACCAATCAGAATTTGATGAACCAGCCAATCAATGTGCTGTAGTCCTGTGACGTGTACACAATTATCTAAATATCGTAATAGATATAGATGTGAAGATGACGTACTGAGTCACGTGTTACACAAGTCACTGATTATTTAGCTATATATATATATATATATATATACGCGATTACGACGCTATGGAGATATATGGAGCATAATTAGAAGAAGGAGAACACGATAACTCAGCCATTTCTTAACTGATTTTAAAACAGTTAACAGATTTGAAAAGCCCGTCGAATTCTGGTCTTGATCGATACCCGATTCGGCGGAAACGAGCAAGTATAAAGAATTACAATGTACCTACTCGGTACACTAAAAGCGCTGCCAGCTCTTGGACGTGCTATACGTGCTCTGTCAATGCAGCAGTTAGCGTGTGCATGCACGCTATGCGTCTTAGCGAACTTAGTCGTTTTTATGATGAAATCTCTCTCATAGGCCCATATGCCCTTATGACTCTACCCACGGGTCGCGTTCATGGAACGAATCCAGGACGGGCGGCGCGTACCCAGCTGAGCTGGTACGGCCCGCATCTGACCAGTCGATCCGAACTACAAAGGAGACTCAGATAGCGATAAACCCAGAAAATGAAAACAACAGCAATAAGATCAACTACGGCCTCCACAGGTCAACAAGTAGCCAAATGCTAGGTGCAGCAGGGTGTAACCACGAGTGTAGCTGACACACCGCAGCCAATGCGGGGAACACCCATCTGCACCACAGCACTTCCACAAATCAGTGTTAACCCTTTCCACTCTGATGCCAGAATTTTAAATTTTCAAATTAAATTAAAAGATGATCTGGTTTCATTTTCCGGCAAATTTGGTGGAGGATGCTGCTGTCTACCGTCACCAACCAAATTGTTGGAAAATGTACACCAGCTTCTTTGTTATTGACACAGCAAAGGATAAATATTGACATAGTGGCAAGGGTCAGATTCTTAAATCTAATGGTTTCAGTGAGATTTAATTAAGTAACAACAGTTAAATCATTCAAGAACAAACTAGAAATCGACTTCAAGGAAAGAATTTTTGAATTAGACTGAGCAAGCCACACTACATCAAAACAACGAGGCAATAAAAAGCCAATGGCATATGCCTCGTAACATGATGACGATGATGATGATGATGATGATGATGTAACTTCAAGGTATTCAGGTCATCTTCATACCCTAAATCTTTTAGCCCTGGAACCAGTTTTGCTGCTCTTCTTTGCATATTTTCTATAATAGTTACGTCTTTTTCTGGAACGGATGCCACATGGTGTGTGTGTATATTCTAGATGCAGTCTTACTAACACTTTATAAAACCATTTGAAAGTTTCAAAACTTCATCATCTGTGCTTTTAAATTAATGACGTACTTATGAAACATCACATGGCGGATTCGTCAAATACTGAATTTATCAACATACTAAGAGGATACGGAATCTTAAATTGGGAGGAGAAATAGAATCGCATATAAAATGTGTGTTATTCAATCTGGAGGTTCGTCTAAAGGCAATCTTGCCCATTACTTGTTACTTGTCCTGTAGATGCTGCTTCTCCACTTCTAGGCGAACCATCAGCCAGGAAAGGACTGACTTAAACTGTATGTTGGTCATGTCATCGTTATTTCGATCTTGTACCATGCCTTTTCGGTCATAAACAGGTATGTTGTTATATTATGCTGAGTTTTGATGCACGAGCGTAATGTAGCTTGAAGCAGAAATCCTAAGATACTTCTTCAAAAAGGATTCTGAGCGGATTGTTTATGTCAATGATGTGTGGTGTATCCAGGATTAGTTTAATCACATCCTCCTCTGTCAACTGTCTCAGTCTTGGTGTGAAAGCTGTTTGGAATATATTATCTATTCTACTGAGATAAGCATTGCAAATATCCTCGAGGCTTGGACAGGACAAGATGAAGTGAGCAACTGTTTCTATTGCAGATTTGCATATTGGCAGTTGGTACTCAAGGAACGGTTATGGGTAGATCCACTGAACAGGTTATATCTCTGTGTAAGTAACTTAGGTTTCATCGTTGCTTTGAGGGTATCTGTATGCTCCAATTCCCAAACAAGATGGCATCTGCCGATAGTGTAGGTTTTCGGATTGATAGATGTTATTTTAGAATGAGCTTCAGTTACCAAGTGGTCCTGCCAATAATCGCTCACCTTCTATTTTAGTAAAAGCTCTCCAGGAGTACTTGGATGGTTGACTTTTCAATAGCTGAAATGCTGACAGAAGCTGATACTGGGAAAGTTGTCTAGTCATTATCACCCAGCTATGTGAGCTGTAATCCTTGACTGCTAATTGATGTCTGATAAACTGGGCCTTAATAGAATCTCGTCGAAGAAGCATATTGACGATCATGGTCAAGATGTCTTTGTGTAACTGCCCTTCGATTTGAATAATTCGAAGAAGAAGATAGCTAGCTGCATTTGCAGTTGACACTGAAAGATGCTGTATCTGCTTCATGGAACCTCCGTAGTAGTCTTCTATCAGTTGAATCTGTGTCTTGGAACGTATCAAAAGTTCTAATTCATGTAGGAGAGCTGGTGTGACATATATATCCCAAATTTCCCCTGCTGTCTTGGGGTTTATTCCATTTAGACCATGCATAACAGCTCCTGCCAATGAGTATGCAGTACATCGTGCAGTCTGAATAGGTGAAGGGATTGCCTGCATGTTTTTTTGTATCAACAGATCTGTGGATTCCGAGGTGGACTGCACCCTCTGATAAATCCAATAAGCCACCATTCAGCTTGGAAGAAACTTCCGTGTATGGGTATCCCGGGGCTGTTTTCAGCATCAACGCCTTTGTTTTAGTTAATCTGAAGAAGTACCTCTCATTGGTCACATCAATCTCTGTGATGGTGAGTAGCTGCTGCATAGCACTGGGATTCTTTGGTATAACTGCCAGGTCATATGCACACATCACTGCACCTGCGGAGATGGAACCTATATGAAAGGCTCCTGGATGAGCAACAAGCCTGTTCAGTAATGGGTTGCTGTGCAGCTTGAACAGGTCTGGAGAAGTGTAGGCACCCTGTCATGTACCAAGTTCCTCAATAATCAGTCTAGATACTCCGCCAAGCCACTTGATTTCTGAAGTGATCCCTGCATAAATGCTAGTAAATAGTTCCTATAGCTGCCCCACCATATATATATATATATATATATATATATATATATATATATATATATATATATATATATATATATATATATATATATATATATATATATATATATATATATATATATATATACTTCTGTTATGCAGGTGTAGTGCGGATCAGCCGGATGGATACGGACCGTCCCAGCTCAGCTGGGTACAGGACGACCGCTCCTGGTACGTTCCAAGCACGCCCCCACCCTTGAGTAGGATAGTACACATGTATAAAGCCATATTAGAGAGGTTTCTGTAAAACGTCTAAGTCCACGAGATCGCGTAGCGCGCATGCGCGTGCATCGGAGCTTGCCTGACATCACATCTCAGCATTGGGAGAGAATACATACTAAAGTGTACCGGGTTGGTGCACGTAATTTCTTTAAATTACACTATTCTCGGCATTCCTATCAGGAGCGGAATGAACCGAGGATTCTAAAACTGTTAACCTTGTTAAAATCGGACCAGAAATGGCCGGGTTATCCATGTTAGCTCCTTGGAAATTATTTTCAAAATAGTGAAAACGTCATAAACGTGTGTATGTACTAAATGAATGGGAAGGATGTTCATCACGTGATGGCGTCCTCGCCCTTTCTATCTCTACGCTGATTGGCTACAGATCACTCTCTGGTTGGCTGAGCGTTCTGCCTGTGATGTCACGAGTAGCATAAAAGGAGCACAGAACAAAGAATCGAGACGACACTTCGACGAGAGAGAGAAAGTGGTAGGTTGTGTGGCCACAACAGTACAAGGCGTGAACAACTGCTTACTGACTGTTGGTTACCTACAACCGCAGTAGTGCCTCTCGGATTTCAGTTCTTAAGTCTCTGGCCAGCAATCGCAGTATCCAGGGGCAATTAACTAAATAGAAGAAGAGTCCCTCACTTCCAACAACTAAGAGGATCCTTCCTGCGGATGGACCTTGTGGCCCAAATGTAACCTCTCCAGTATGTAGAACAAGTGGTGAATCTTGGTGGACAACGCATCAGATCTGCCGAACCCCGCTGAAAAGTGGTAACCAAATTTCTGTGCAACATGTCATGTGTGATAATTAACCTTTAGGCCTCAGTCTAGTGGGAAATTGTCTGGTGTGCAGCAAGAGCTATGCGATGCACCATGTATTGTGACCACGGTAGATACAGATGCATTTTATAATTATAACTTTCAACAGTAGCCCTTCTTGTTACGGGCAGCTTTCAAACTTCCGATACAGTACAGAACATTTTTAACTATCTGCTTAAATTGTTTGTATGAGCTATTATGACTATCTAGTGGGCATCCGCAACTACAATCGTTCTTCTTCACCATCCTTGAGAGTGAACCGCATCAAGAGTCGCCTGCAAAGCTTTCCCAGCAACTCCAGAATGGTACCATCTCACGTTCCTCAGCTGTGACGCAACATCTACAGTGATTTATGAACTTTTTATGTACCGATGACTAATAGGTACTCATTTAGCTCTATCTTTGTATTATTGTATTTATTCGTTTCTTTATGGGTACTGATGACTAATACATAGCGACCGGTCATCTGAGACCGCATTTTATAATTTATATCTTTAATGTATATATTATCCTTATTTTGGTGCCTATGACTAATGAGCACCGCAAGGTCCTATGACCTGATTTATTGTCAATACTGTGATAGTTGGTTACATATATATATATATATATGGCAGTAGCCATACTAGTTACTTGTTTTGTTTATTTTATATAAAAATACTAGAACCTCAGTATGCTAGGCTATACTATACACCAACAATAAATCTGCATCACTTTTCCCCCAGCATCAATTTTACACTGGGTCACTGCTCATGTTCTCATTGAATGAACCTGACATGTGATCGACTATACCTGGCTATTCTAGCTCGATAGGTTTAAAAGTAGTTAGGGACAACCGCTCCTTAAAAGTCATTTGTGTAAGCCTCTTTTCCGGATGTAGCGGATATGTAACACTGCACACTGGCTAGATTGTGTAAAATTGGCGAGTTACCTTAGGGCCTCTTATTATATTGAATGATTGTCTCTTTCTACGCTCCTCCACCCGCAAGGCTTATTAATTGTCTGGGACTCCCTTGCCGTGATCTGACTCCGGAAACTATTGGGGTTTCCGAGCGGTGAAAACCAAAGTGTCAATTTAACATACACTCTCCCCCCCCCCACACCCCACCAATGTATCTTCGGATACTAGTTAGTGTAGATAACCCCGCCAAAGTAGGAAGCACTGCGAAAACATTATATTTATTTTAACCGGCCAGCAGTGCATCTCTGGGCATTTTGGAACTTAACCTTAATAACAGGCAAAAGTTAGTCCCCAGGATTGGATCTCACATGGTCTGCCCCAACACACCAGGTGACGGATGGGATTCAGATCTTCATCTAACTCTGTACAGTGACTGGGTGCGGCCTTGGAACCCACCACGCCCTCATGGGAAGGTCACTATAGTTGGATATCTGTCTCTTACTCCCCACCATAAACCTTTATGCGCGTTTCAATTGCTTATGTAATAATGACTTGTCCTAGTGATGTTGTATGTGGTTGTGGTGTGATATGTAACCGGATCGTTATATGATTATGAAGCTGTCACTTCGTAACATGTCCGCATGCTTCCATTTCTTATGGAGATGCTCTGTAAGGTGACCATACGGAAACTGAGCATCTTCGCCAGCCAGGCTCATGTATTAAAGATAGGTAGAAATCCCTGCCACTTCCGGCCAAAAGCCTGGACATGGACCTAACAACTAAATCATAGTTTAGGATCTAGCAGAAGGACCACATAAATAAAGCGGCAACTACCAAAACAGTATCTTGGACCTACATAAGATGTTGGTGTTGAATTCTACAGAAATCATCCACCTCATCTTCATGTAATACAGCATGCATCACATTAATTATAATTTCACTAGGTTGACTCACACTACACACTTAGCATATGTTTGAACAAGACAGTGGCCCTTTTAGCCATCTTTCTTCCTCCGCTTCGGCATTGAAGGCATTTTCCTGTGACGGAGGCCTGCGAGAGGCACTTTCCTCTTGTAATAATAATATTTTCTTATGGGTGTAGTGGTTTATATTAAACTATATAAGTAGCCTCGGTAGGACACTCCCTTGCAGGGATACCATGCGGATATATAAGGCTCGGTGAGGTACCCCTGACGAATCCACGCTAACAAGACACCAACTTAGTTCTATGTACTATATATTTTCTCTCTCGTACTAACAAACGAGTACCATTGTTTGTATAGTTTTATTTTAATTATTATGTCTAGGCTCCTAAATTGAGCTATGGACCATCATACTGCTGACACAAATAGTTGGGATGAGACGGTGAGGTTCAATCTTGGCGGCAATAGTCACATGGCCTCACTGGAATGTTATCGTTCCACCATCTTTAGAAGTCAGTCTTTGTACTTTTCGGAGTCACGAAACGGGATCCGTAACCCTGAGAACCACAGCTAACCAGTCCTCTCATTCATCCTGTACATGCGATGCAATGGACTGGAGCAGCCGAACGGACCAGTGGGTACCCCCGCAAGCTACACGCGAGCAGGAATACTGCAAAAACTGAGGAGCAGCCATTAGTGAAACCAAACTTTGTGTTTGCTTTGGAGTGGATCAGTGATATCTCTTGTCCACTTCAGCAGTTCCTTCTCTAGAATTGTTCCCAGCAAGGATGTGACTGTGATATGCCTGTAGCTATCTGGATTACTGGCAGGTTTGCCCTTCTTTAATATTGGTGTGACTATGCCTTTATTCATGATATCAGGGATTTTGCCTTCGTGGGGTATAATGTTGATCAAATGAGTGACTAAGGCAACAATTTCCTTTGAGGCATATCTTACATGCTATGTATTCAGTCCATCTGAGTCTGCCGCCTTGACTTTTCTCATTGAGGTGATATGCCTTTCTGTTTCTTGTTCAGAGATAGCGGGAAACCATGATGTCCAGCTGACAAGCTGGTGAGTAATGAATGGGCCAGCGTTGCAGAGTACAGTGCTTGCTGGCTGAAACTAGGGTGGTATTTGAATGTTGCAAGATCCTCAAAGTAGTCTACCCAGCCTTCAATTTCTGAATTACCTAACAAGGGCCTAAAGACAACTGTAGGGGCCTTTATGACTTGGCTTCCAGAACGATGTTTACAAATTAGTTTGAACATAGACAGTTGATTATGTAGTGATGCACACATAATTACACTGTATAGTGGCTGGCTCTCTAATAATGGTCAGTTTGTGGAGTTTATCACTTGACTGACCAGCATTCTTCCATGCTCAATTAATTTATAGATTCCTTAGCCAGGATTGCCTCATATTCAAATGCTCATATTTGGATTACAGGTGATCTTAACTACCCTAGCACAGAATGGGGTACCAAGACAAGTAAGTCAAATTACAGAACCACCAGCCTACATCAGGAATTTGTGGGCTGTTTAGATGATCAGGGTCTCCATCAGATGGTAGTAGAGCCAACCAGAGTTGACAACACACTTGACCTCTTCATTACCAATAGCCATACCATCCTAAACTGGATCAAGGTTATTTCTGGTATTTTCAGACCATGATGCAGTATTAATGGAAAGCAACATAGCACCCATTAAACTAAACCAACAGAGGAGAACAATTCCTCTGATAAAGAAAGCCAACTGGGGTGCATTAAAAGAACGTGTTCGCTTTTAATGCCCACCTATAGCATGGACATAGCTCAACAACTGTAAGTGTTTTGTGAGATAAATTTAAGACAATGTTAGAAAGTGGAATATCAAAATACATCCCGCATAAAACCACCAGATTAAAAGACAACCACCCATGGTTCAGTACAGAGATACGAAAACACTGTAAGAAAAAAGCTAAACTATTTGCCAAAATGCGGAAATCTGGAAACCCAGATGACCACAAAGCAAAAGTTGTGAAGTCAGCTGAGCATGCAGGTGGAATGCAAACTATAAAAACCATGACCATGATCTATAAAACATTCAAACAAGGCAAATTACTCATCCAAAAGAAGCAACGTCAGCACTATTGGTTCTATGTCCATGACCTCATTAGTCCAGAACAGACCTATGGTGGAAGACAATAAGCGATTTTGGACCTATATTAAGCACTGTAAACGTGACAGTGGCGGAGTGGCACCATTACTTGATGACCAGGGTCAGCTCCAAGACACAGCCAGTGAGAAGGCAGAAATTATAAATCATTAATTTACCTCAGTGTTTAGTAGACAAACTCCCCTCTCATTGAAACAAATATCCTCATTATCAGCAAGGCAGCCACACAGAAACTAATGGAGAATGTGATGGCTGGCTCCATAATGCAACATCTAGAGACAAACAGCTTGTTAAACAACAGACAACATGGGTTTAGAGTAAAAAGATCATGCGAAACTCAGTTAATTGAACTAGTTAATGAGCTCCATAAAAACAACGAAAATGGCCAGCAAACAGATATTATTGTCATTTCAGCAAAGCCTTTGATAACGTCTCTCACTCAAGATTGCTCCATAAGTTAGACTGGTATGGTGTTCGGCGTGAATCGCTTCAATGGATAAAGACTTTATTAAGTGGTAGATCACAAAAAGTTATAGTCGAGGGTATATTCATCCAAACCTGACTGGGTAATATCTGGTGTCCCCCAAGGCTCAGTATTAGGGCCAATGCTATTCCTTATTTATATTAATGATCTACTAAATGCTGTTGAGTCTAAAGTCCGCTTATTTTCTGATGACACTGTACTATACAGGACAGTTTCTAGCGATGATGATTTATGCCTACTCCAACAAGACCTTACTAGACTGGAGAATTGGGAACAAGACTGGAAAATGGAGTTTCACACAGGAAAATGCCAGCTCATCCGAGTATCCCATTCAATGAATCCTCGTAAATCAAATTACACACTACACAACCATACACTGGAAGATGTCTCGAGTATAAAATACCTGGGACTCAACCTCATTCATGACCTAAGCTGGAAACCCCATATCACCAGCCTAACTAAAAAGGCAAACCAGACACTAGGCTCCCTAAGATGTAATCTAAGGATTCATCCCCCCACCCCACCATCAAAAGTATTGCATACCAGGGACTGATCCAGCTAAAACTAGACTATTGTTCTAGTCTCTGGAACCCTCACGTAAAAGGATTGCAGGACCGCATAGAAATTGTGCAGCGCTGGGTGGCTATATGGACACTAAACCGCTATCATAACACCTCAAGTGTCACAAGCATGTTAAATCACCAAAACTGGCCTACCTTGCAACATCACAGGATGGAAGGTAGGCTATTTATGTTCTATAAGATTGTAAATAACCAGTTGTCCATCAACGCACAATGATACGTTCAACCTGTAACACGTCTGACTAGATCCAGCCACATACATAGCTTCATCCAAATCCCAAACAGGAATGAAGCATATCGTATGTCATTCTTCCAACGAAGCGTGGTCTTCTGGAATAAACTACTAGAGGAGGTAGTCATGGCTACCTTGACACTTTCAAGGGACATCTGGCCAAGCTAGATCTCCTCTGAGTCAATAATAAGAGCTCTGTTTTTAACATGTGTACGCGTTATTTGAGTTCCGTGTTTTAACAAGTTACCGTTATTTCACTCGTAAGATTTTAACCTCTACAAATTGCCTTTATGATTTAATAGATAGATTTTGATTCTACTAACTATGTCTCCCGCAGCCACAACCTACATGTAAGACTTCAAAATGTTGACGTGTGTGTAGTATTGGAAAAGAAGAAAGAAAAGACGCAGCAGTTCAGCATTTGACCTGGGCATGACATTTCTCAATATTTTCTGCAGCTCAATACCAGTCAGGCAAGTGCCTATACCTCTTCATATCAATTTTGGTCCAGTTTATCTTTGGGAAGGGTTCTATAGTTTTCTGTTCAACTTTCGCTGGGCCAACTATTAGGTTCAGTGTGGCAACTATTGCATCATGCGAGCTCTGGTTTAGGATGTTTCTTATGTTGACAGAAATAGCAGTGATACTGCTGGGCTGATCTTTTACTTCCATGAAATAGTCAATTTGAGAGGTAATATCCTATGTAAAGTGATAATATGTAGGGATAGCTGGTGTTTTTTGCACGACTATGAAGCCTTCTGATGCACAGAAATCTTTTAAGAGGACATCATTCTTATAATGCTTCTCTCTCACCAGTGCCCACAGGATGTAATTGCTTCTCAGCAATTTTGCATATCTCGTCTAAAATACTCTGGTAATTTGTAGACTTTATTGTCTTGACGTGGTAGTCCAGTGGAAAGATGTCTGGTTGCTGATGCTATGCAGTGTTGCAGTATGGTGGCTCGACCGGGAGATGGTGATCAGCAAATTAAACTAATGGGTGCATGACTGTCGGCTGGTTATCACATAGAAATTGAAGCCACACATTGCCAGTGCATCAATAAAATAAAAATACATGTACTGCCAGAGCCGTGATGGAGTCAGAGTACAATAGGCGTAAAAAGCCTAGGATTGAATCCTGGCAAGTGCATCCACAGATAGTCCCATATGAATCGTCAGTGTGTCAGTATATCGGACATTTGAAAACTGGTAGGCTAAACCTAGACTTTATCATCTTGGCGCAGTGGTCCAGTGGAAAGATGTCTGGTTGCTGATGCTATGTGGAGTTGCAGTATGGCGGTTCGATCCCCCAACCAGGAGATGCTGATCAAAGAATTAAACTAATGGGTGCATGACTGTTGGTTGGTTAGCACATAGAAATTGAAGCCGCACGTTGCCAGTGCATCAATAAAATAAAAATACATACATACACACATACAAAAAGGTTGATTTTTGGTACAGGGTCTGTAAGGTCCTCTTCACCAGACTCCAGTTCTTCCTCGTCTGTTCCATTTCTTATATTTCTTCTGCTCCCAATTGATGCATACATGATGTCTTGTGTTCTCCAATATTTGTCTAGTCGGTTCTTATAAAAGCATTCACAGATGGCGCAGAGACTATTTCTTCTGGGAGATCATTCCACAGTTTCACTACCCTTAATGTGAAGTAGTTCTGCCTTTTTGTCAGTCTGCTCAATTGTGAGTATACCTTTTTAGAGTTTACTCTTTCACCACATCTTGCTGTCATGTCACTCAACCTCTTGATTAAATCACTAGCTTCTGTATCATATATCCCATTTATAATTTTGTACAGCTCTACCATGTCTCCCCTATTCCTCCTGTAAGCTAAGTGGGTAATTTCAGCTTCCTAAGTCTCTCCGGATAGGTTAGATTCCTGAATCCAGATATCTGTTTTGTTGCCCTCCACTTTACCCCTCGATCATTTCAATATGCTTCATCTTACATGGTGCTCACACAGAGCTTGGGTAGTCCAGGTGCGTTCTTACTACCATGATAACATGTAGAATTTGGGCCAACATTGGCCAAAGGTTGGCAGATCGCAGTTGCCATTACAACATTGGCCCAATGTTGGTCCAACGTTGGCTGTATCACTGATAGATTTATGCCCGTTGGCTCAATGTTGGCCCAATAACGTATTGCCAATGTTGGGCCGATAAGAAAAACTATGTTGGCCCAATGTAGTGGTAAACATTGGGCGAATATTGGGCCAACGTTTGCTTGCTATCAGGTAAGTATTTGCTTATACAGGGGTGTGAAGATCTCATGGTCCATATGCTGATATGTCCTTCTAATTAGGGCGAACATGGAGTTAGCTTTCTTCACCTTCTCACTAATGTGATTTTCAAAGGTCACATCTTCATCTATGGTTACTCCAATGTCTTTTTCAATTTCCGCATTTTCAAGCTCTCTTCCATGTAGTGTGTATTTCGTCTCTGTTACTTGCGTTGTCTTCCCAATTTGCATATGCTTGCACTTGTCTGGATGAGATTTTAGCAGCCATGTGTTGCTCTAGTTTGCCATTTTATCCAGATCTCTTTGCAAGATACCGTGGTCCTCCTCTCGGGTAATTGATCTAAAGATCTTTGTGTCGTCTGCAAATAAGTACATATCCGAGTCCACAATACTTGGGAGGTCATTTATTAATATTACAAAAAGTACTGGGCTTAATACAGATCCTTGAGGGATTCCAGGAGCCCGTTCTGTAGGGAAAGCGCTGCAGACCGCTCTGCTAGATTAGCGAGGCGCTTTTCCGCCTATGCTACGGAACAATACGTTTTGTTAGAGCGCTCTGCTAGTTCGCGAAACATGTTTGCAGGTGACTCATGAAAAGCTAAGCATGTTGTTGTTGTTGTTGTTGTTCATATATCCCTCCTCTTGATAGGAGCACCCACATGTATGGTTACGTAAACTACAGTTTGATTTATGAACATTATATAATTGTAATTTTAGTCCGCAATTATAGATTAGCTAACTATGTTGTCCGAATACAGTTCAATAATAATAACACAAACACTGTTCAGCACCAGAGTGCATGGACAATTATATATATAAACACAGTTCTGATTCAGGATATCAGTTAACAGCAGTTACTGTTGATTAATGTTGTTGTGGAAGCTGGTTAAAGAGGAAGCTTCTACCGCAATGCAGATTGTAACATAGTTTTCGAGTTATACATTCCAATTCACATAATAATGAGAAGTTGTTAGGTAATAATCCAGCCCTGACTAGACTTGTACAGTCGATAATAAGTTTTACGAGGTGATCTTCTATACTGGAGATATATTTCCAGGAATTCTCGCCAGGGTGGTCGATGATGGTTTTCTTGAGTAGTAATAAATATTGATTTCTATACTGATGGAGTGCACCACAGTGTAGCAAGAAGTGTTGATAATCTTCAGAACTCAACTGACAGAGACGGAATGTGGGGTTCACAATGTTTTGGTTGAATTTACTTAGTGTTGCTTGTACTAGGTAGGTTCCTGTGATGAGCCTGGCTTTAATGACACTAAGTTTTACATCCTTGTTGTCATTGTTTACAGTTTGCACGGATATATGGCATTTCCCAATACAAAAGTCTTTAGTGTTACAGTTTTTAAGTGTACTTTTGGTTTCACACGCAAACTGTAAGTCCTCATTCCATTGGCTGTCCACGGCAGATTTTACTACTGATTTCCATTTTAACTTAGAGGGTAAATTCAGAATAAGCTCTTGGATGTTTGATAAGTTGTATCTCTCTAGCAAACTCTTAATATAAATAAACCAACTGCCTGATTTTGGAGTCTCAAACGCCAACTGTCTTACTAGTATGTGGTTAAGTGCCTTGTTTTGGCATGCCAGGATGTGCCTCAAAAGTGTTAGCTGACGTATGTGTAGCTCTGCAGTGATTGGTCTAGCGCCAGGTAGAAGGAGTACAGCACATTTTGCGGTCCTCGTTGGAAGGGCTTGTATCTTCCTAAGTATGTCAATAAAGAAGCTTTCTAGTTGATCAAGTTCTTGTTTTTGTAGTACAAGGATCTCTAGTCCATAGAGTAGTCGAGGGATGACATAAAGCTGGATGATACGGTATGCGATTTTTGTTGATATACCATTCGAGCCATGCAAACCTGTTCCAGTGAGACTATAGAGTGTGCATCTAGCACAAGATATACGCTCTTGAACATTGATCTTCGTTTCTTGATTTGTAGTTCGAGATAACCCCAAATGAGTTGCTGTTGTAGAGACAGATATTTCTAATTCACCAAGACACCATTTAGGCAAGTGTGGAACAGATTTTGTGCGTACTGAATTGTGCAGTATTGTAGACTTTTCTGGATGTCCATCTGTGACGTAAATGCACACGAAACAACGTCATACATCACAGATCCACATATTACGTCATAAGCGTGTCACGCAAAGGATGCTGGGATACTGTTTTCTTAGCAAACATTCTTGTCCCGCTTAGAATAGTTTTGTAGCAGAGCGTTAGAGTGCACTGTTGAAACTATTTTCCGCCTCTGCTACGGAACATAAGGCTGATGTAACATCAGTCCATATACGTCCCAGTAGCATATGATAGGTTGCTTCTTCGTGTCTTCCGAACATTAGTTAAATTAATAAAAACTTTAATAATAAACTATTGAGCAACCCAAGTTGCAACTATTCGTTACCCTGCTCGTGCCAGGGGTGAGCCCATCGAGGCTGGCGTTCCGAGTACAGATTACAGATTACAGATAGGCTGATTGCTGACCCAGAAAACGTGGCTCAACTAATTTTGGACCACTCCAAACTTTTAACCTGCTCCGATATCAACCTGTCAGCTGAGAACTATCAAAAAGTATCCAGAATCACACACGCTCTCTGCTATGCCCTTCATTTGAAGCGAACTGACCTGGAAAGCCATTGTATATAACTAAATCTCCGGGAATTTGTACTTTGTGCACATACACCTTTTGCCGCACTGACTTTTGTCAAGCTGTCACACGCGAACTATGTACAGTATGCACACACTTCTCAGCACGATTTGAATTGCTTGCCTGAGCTACGGTTCCTGGGAAATTAATATAACCTGGGTACTCTCCCAGGAACGTCAGTGTCGCTACGGATTCAATCCAGCTTGTGCGGGTGTGCTCGGCAACATCCGTTGCTTCTTCGTGTCTTCCGAACATTAGTTAAATTAATAAAAACTTTAATAATAAACTATTGTGCAACATAAGTTGCAACTATTCGTTACCCTGCTCGTGCCAGGGGTGAGCCCACCGAGGCTGGCGTTCCGAGTACAGATTACAGATACGCATATTTATCATAAGCACTTTTAGCGTGACGTCGTACCCTCTCCTATTTATATATAAGACTATACATATACATAGAGCGTAGCACAGTCTTCTCGGATGGGACTTTAAACTGAGGTCCCGTCACACACTGCCCATCACTGTGTGAACGTGAGCTAGGGTTAGGTAGGCAAGAAATTTTGGCATAGTCAAAGTAAACCGGATGCTGAATGGATCCCTCCTCGGATGGAACCACGCAACATACGGATTACAAAACCAAAACCAAATTGCTAGAATTAGAATCTTTCGGAATTTTCGAGGGGACTATGGAGGGATGTAACCCGGATGACTGATCGAGTTCGTCCTCGGACGGACACAGTCACCATACGGGCTACCTAACCAATCAAAATCAAACAAGTGCGCGCTGGTGCCTGCTCGGATGATGGCCAGAAGACCAAATGGGTCCTAGGACCCGAAAGACCCCACACCCCAACCTCCCCACTCCCCCCAAAGGGGCCGGGAGGTCTCTGACCTAAAGCCCCCCCCCCCCCCTTGGGTGCATCAGGTCATATGACCGTACGCACCTCCCCCGACCCAACACCTACCCCATCCCTTACCCACCCCTGTTAGGTCCAGGTTAGGCCATCCCCATTACACACGCCCAAGCATGAGGAGCAACAAAAAAAAAAGCCATGGAAAAGAACAGCAACATGAGACAAAATCGAGAGACAACGATCAACACACACACACACACACACACACACACAGAGAGACACAAGCTAATGCACAAACCGACGTCACAAGAATTCACAAGAATTCAACAAGCTAATGCACAAACCGACGTCACAAGAATTCACAAGAATTCAACAGAAACCATAAAGGCCAGGCGTGAGTCTAGACCCTAGCATTGGGAACTAGCATATAAACGCCTCAAATATTACAACACACACACACACACATAGAGCGTAGCAGGTTAGGCCATCTCCATTACACACGCCCAAGCATGAGGAGCAACAAAAAAAAGCCATGGAAAAGAACAGCAACATGAGACAAAATCGAGACAAGGATCAACACACACACACACACACAGAGAGAGACACAAGCTAAGGCACAAACCGACGTCACAAGAATTCACAAGAATTCAACAGAAACCATAAAGGCCAGGCGTGAGTCTAGACCCTAGCATTGGGAACTAGCATATAAACGCCTCAAATATTACAACACACACACACACACATAGAGCGTAGCATACGAGTACGACGTGACGCTGAAGGTGCCTATGATATTTATCTATTTATCGGGACAAGTGGAACTCCATATGTGTTCGATAGATAGGATCTGCAACTGTTAACTGTGTAGCTCTAAAAGTATGCTGTCAAACAGAAAGAAGGATGGTCGTGGACGCGAGTGTACGTCTCCATGAGCTTATTAGTATTCTGTATTGGTTAAATAGAAATACTTAATACCTATGGCTATAGTCACCTGTTTTCGTGTATAAATAATAGTAGTAATATTTATTGTATTTAACCCATGATGGGCCATTACAAGAATGAAATTAACTCTTTAGCATGTCTACATGTACATAGCAGCAATATATATATATATATACACATATATATGGTCGAGTTGCTTAAATTCGTGAGTACCGAAATTCGTGAATTTGTTTTTAATTTTATCGCTCTCGTTCTATGATGTAACGTTGCATGGAATGCATCTACACAGTAGCCACTTTTTGATTGACAGTTCTGTACCTTTTGACAAAGTTTTGAGCAAAATGCGGTCAAAACAAGAAACTTCATACAATTACTGATGGTAGTGAAAAAATTTGCAAGATTCCTTAATGCACTTTCTTAGATTACTTACTTGCGCTTATTTAGCACCTAAACTGAGCAATTTTCACAATCCGAAGTTACCACCTGCTTTGGTTACATTTTCCCGCCGCGTCGGATTAGACTGAGCACGTCTAAATTTTATTGGAGAGGCTCTAGAGGAAGGGATGGGTGCTTATCAATGATTTACCAAAATGTCAAAATTAACATAAAGTGCACACATGTTTATTTTAACGATAGAAATTTTTTTATTCTTCCCTTTATGCCTGCTGAACATGTTTTAAAGACCCTAACGTTAGTTAATTTCTTCAGCTCATTAATACTTATAAATTTCATGTGACATCACTACCTAGCGAAAGCGGCATCCATTTGGGTTTTTTTCTTCTCTTCAAATGTATAAACTGCTTTTATAGTTTATACATTCATTTGTAGGACTAATTTATGGGTTAAAACGGGAAAAATTAGCAGTTGAAACATTCAACAAACCAATACCATGATATTTAAGGATTTACAAGCATGTACCAGACAGCTGAAGATGCATAATCACCAATTCACAAAATTCGGTACCGCTATTTCACACATAACCTGGTGAGGTGGGTCAGTTCAGATGCTTGGAATTTGTTTTAAAAAAGTTTTGTGCTGAAATTTTTGCATTTGTATTCGGAAGTGTTATTTTACATTGTGTTAAATTTTTGCGCAGATCTGTTTGAGTTTTCTTTCACGAGTGCATTACTTGCTTAGATTCACGAACTTCGGTACCCATAGTATATATATATATATATATATATATATATATATATATATATATCCTCCAGTAAGGCGTTTTTGAGCGTCACGATTTCGAGGGTATGTACTTTTCAAGATTCAAAATTATTTATTTTCATGTAACATAGATTTTACATTTACACAACAGGCAGCCCACCAAAGGCTGAGCCTATACAGAGGTGGACCCCTTGCATTTAACATATAATAAACATATAATTCAGTGATAGTTGGATCATGGGTGAAGATAATATAATATTTACATGTATACATTTAAGACAATAGACAATTAACACACGCACACGCGCGGGCACACACACACACACAAACACACACACACACACACAGGAATGGGGAAAACATGTGCATATCTTGTTTACAATATTATTATTATTATTATTATTATTATTATTATTGTCATATATAACAATACTGCCTAATTTGTATCAACATTTCTTGGTGCATTATTATTATTATTATTATTATTATTATTATTATTGTCATATATAACAATACAGCCTAATTTGTATCAACATTTCTTGGTGCATTATTATTATTATTATTATACACAACTGCATCATCCACATCAACAATTACGGATGCATTATTATTATTATTGCAGATGTGTATTTTACATTCTAGTTGTTGTCCTGGCAACTGGGTACATACATTCTCACGCCCGCGTCGCTTAAGCGCTATCAACAAATCATGTGTCATTAAATAGAGACAGTATTTTTATACCACACGGCACACATGTAAATTTTAAATTACGCGTTGTAGCCTACAAGTGATTATTTTAGGCATTTTGATGTCAGTGTAGTGAAAAACATGTATTTTCACTAATACTTTTTTAACGCATGATAAAAATACTGATAATGCGTAAGGAAATTATACAAATCAATCCAGTTTTTGCATCCAACAACATTTGCCAGTTACTGTCCTGAGTAGCATAGCAGACCCGTTGCCATAGCAATAATTTATTTTTCCCGAAGCGTGGAACTGGCATGGGGTGCTTATGTAGTCTTCAGATCTAGATTGATTTTTCTCTTCCCGTAATGGAAATTCAAACAGGTCCTAGTTACCATATACGATATAAATTTCAATAACCTCAGTTGTCTGTAAGCTGTTAGAATGGTTTATGCGTGAAAAACTAATGAAATATGTGACACACTATGTCTCAGAGTGGCAGCACGGTTTCCTGAGTGGACAGTCCTGTATCACACAACTATTGGACTCACTAGACTTCTGTACCAAAGTTCTTGAAAATAGAGGAGCAGTCAACGTCATTTACCTAGATTTCACTAAGGCATTTGACACTGTTCCGCACCAGAGATTGATTGATAAGCAAACTCAAGAGTTATGGTATTGATGTAGAAGTCCTGGGTTGGATAAAGGAATTCCTATCCAACAGAAGTAAAAGGGTAGCTGTGAATGGTTCCACCTCAAGATGGGCACCAGTACTCAGCGGGATCCCACAGGCAGGGTTGGCTTGATTTAAATCAATTGATTTATATCATGATTTAAATCACTCGATTTTTATCGAAAAAATCGTGATTTAAATCAGTTTTGCAAAAATAGAGGAATTTTCAAGTAATTAATACAATTAACAGTAATTTTGTTAAATTAAAGTAACATAATTATTTTACTGCTTCCATGGCACTTGAACATCAACACAAAATAGAATTATACACTTAATTGCTCATATTTGTCATCAGCAAGACTAGACCCAGTGCACGAGTCCATATCTACAATCTACATACTTGAGGTTCATGTACACAGTACATCACACATGTGTACAAAGTATGATCATTAAGTATGTGTAAGCTGTAAAGAAGAGGAGAATTCCATGTGCGTACATGTCACTACATGACCATTAAAGCAATAGTGTACATGAAAAGTCATGTATGGGCCAGTATGGCTATTACTATTAGTCTAATTCCAAAAGCACACTCTTTTAAAGCAAGACACTGTCTCTTTTTTCAGCTATGACATGCGTCTGGAGTCACTCTGGAGTGTCATTGAGTGTCTCGATTACTATTGGCTAGTGCTTATCAAGTTGGACTTTTGGGCTCCATTTTATTTAACACTAAAACAATAAAGATTGAAATGTTATTAAATTAAGTAGTTTACTACAACTTCAAAAATCAAAATCAGTAATTGCTGAAACTGGCAAGAAACTATATACATTGTAACACGTAAACACATCATTACATTACATTAACCCTTAGCACACTGATGTAGGAGTTTTAATTTTTCAAAATAAACATAACCCCTAGCACTCTGGAGCATGATAATTTAAATTTTCAAATTAAATTTAAAGATAAACTGGTGTACAATTTGCAACAATTTTTGTGGACGATGCTGCTGTCTGTGACAGCACCATCTTCCACAAAATTTGTTGAAAAACGTACACCAGTTTATCTTTAAATTTAATTTGAAATTTAAAAATTTCGACATCAGTGTGCTAAGGGTTAAAGATAAACTGGTGTACATTTTTCAACAAATTTGGTGGATGATAGAGCTGTCGCAGACAGCAACATCGTCCACCAAAATTGTTGAAAAATGTACACCAGTTTATCAATTTTAATTTGAGCATATTTTTAAAGACAGAAGTTAACAAGGTTGATAGACTTAGACAATGATGACTTTTGCATACCTTCATAGATTTTGTGCATCTAATTAGGGCTAATTCGTTAGATTTATGCATTGCATCATTTCTGTCCTATTGCTACTCACTGTATCTGTGATGCAATTGTGAACAAAATTGAAAAATCGTTGCTAATATGACGTAATATATAAATTTTGAACTCTATATATTATTAGTTCAAACAGTGATAATTAAAGAATAGACATCCCATCATTCGTAACATAATAAACATATTGAATATTTTGAAAGCAATTTCACTGAAAACCGTTGCTGACTTAGGCAGCAACGGCTTCCAGTGAAATTGCTTTCAAAATATTCAATATGTTATGAATGATGGGATGCATATTCTTTAATTATTCACAATTAAGTGATTAACCAGAACACTCGATATATTGACTATTGAGATACCGCAATTTTTTTATAATAACGATATCGATATTCTCTCAAGCAATATCGCGCAAACCTAACTGAGTCACAGATAGATGTGTCTGTCATCACTTTTCACTTTCAGTTTTCAATAATGCTGCAATTGTACTTCACTAGTCTAGTCAACAATCATCATTCAACTGAAACCGGAAGTCATTTTCTTTGTCACAGTTTAGGGACCGAAAAAGAAATACTAGTTTAGCCGCTTTTAAAGTTCCAAGTTTGTTTCTCAACTTACTCTGCACGAGCCCATAGCTGGAGAACACGCGCTCGACACCAGCTGACGCCGCCACAGCTGACATCAGACGCTGAGTGAATTCAAATGCTTCCAGCAGATCATCCTCGAAGTCACGTCTGTGCGACTTCCACCAATGAAGAGAGGTTACTCCATTAACAACTTCGTCGTTAAATTTAAGAATGTGAAATGGTGGTGCCATGGCCTCGAATTTGATTACCAAAGTCATCAAACCAGGGATTTCGGATGCTACGGTGAGTGCAGTTTCACGTTCTTGCTGAGTCAAGTTTCGACCACGGTATTTAGGGTGGAGTAGATTGGCCAGCATGTGGTGAGGTGTCACAGCTTGTTGATAACGCTTATCGGCCGCACGCTTTGTTGAATTATTAGTGTCATTATGCAGGGCCGTTTTTACATCTTTCCATAATTCAACTGCTTCTGCTATTGTGCAATTGTCCGATTGAGCTTTATCGAGAGCGCAAGCTACTGGTTTCAAACAAAGTCGGTATTCATCTGCAGAACGTTTGATTACTACATTACGAACTTTATTGGCAATGGCAACATCTATGCGGTCAGTATGTCCATCACAGATTGTCACAAGTGTCGGCCATGCCTCACAATACGAGTTTAAACAATCGTACATTGTGTTCCACCTTGTATCTGCTGGCATCACTAACTTTCTGCACGATGATTGGCGTATTTGGGCACTAGCAAAGTGGTTATTTCGGAAATACTTCACAACTTGTGTGACATGCTCCTTAACATTACCCATTTCTAAGTCCTTTGAAGTCAGATTTAGAAGATGAGGCGTGCATCCATACGCAATCATGTTGAAACCCAGTCGTTCTTTCAAGAACTCTCGCATCTTTGCTACATTAGCAGCATTGTCTGTGACGATACTACATATAATGCACCCAAAATCATTGTGCGTGTTTTCAATTGTCTGCTTCGCAATGTCATAAAGATATTCCGCTGTGTGAGGATGTCCAGAGGTGTCCGTAGTATCCACTAAGTAAATATCACCTAAGCAGGTCGTCACTGTAGCACATACGATAGGCTCGTTATGAATATTGCTCCAACCGTCTAATGCTAGACAGACAAGTTCACCTTCCAAATTTTTTCTCGCCTTCTCCCGCTCTTCTGTGTAGATAGCATCCAAATATTTCCCCCCTATGTCCTTTCTGGATGGTGGTTGATAGCCTGGTCGTAAATCTTTTACAAGGTTTATAAAATGTCTATTTTCTACTAAGCGAAATGGGGAGTTCGTAGCATACACCATCCTAGCTACATCACGATCTAATTCACCACGTTTTTCTGCTGAAGTTCTGATGACATAATTCTGTAGACCATAATTCAGCTTGGGTATCTTAGCGGCCAATGTACCAGCAGCTAATTGACCGTGCACTGGGCGCTTCACTGCCGCTGAAGCAGAACTTGAAGTTGACAGAGGTTCAACTTCCATCACCACCACATCGTTTTGATCAACAACAGTTTCAACGCGCTGCTGCTGCTCAGATTGAGATGAAGTCCCCGTTTCTGTTGCGGCTACAGCTAGACCTTGAAGTGCTGGTGTTGGTGGACCTGTGCAATTGGCTGCATGTTTTTTTAACCGCTCTGGGATACCTTGGAGTTCGTGTCGGCAGACCTTGCAGACAGCCCGGACACCGGCCTTATCTGGGGTCTTCACTTTCTCATAATGAATCCATATTGGATCTTGTTTTCGGCCGGAGTTAGACATTTTGCTAATTATGGAATTGAAAATATTTCATAGCCTTTGTCACTTAAGCAGTTTTGACTGTATTTTTCAAGAATGAAAAAATGCTTTTCTATTGCATCATTTAAAAAAAATGATGCAATAAAAAAATGATGCAATAGAAAAATGATGCAATAAAAAAATGATGCAATAAAAAATGATGCAATAATAATACTGTTAAAACTGCTTAAGCGAACAAAGTTTTTTTGTATTAAGAAACCAGCAAGCTTAAAATTCAGTTAAAAATAAGTCATAAAAATACCACTATTCAGTTCCAAAATACAGTTTAGCAATGCATCTGGACCTGTATTAAGAGACCACCTGTCTTAAGAGACCACCTTCTGCGACTCCCACAGCCAGTGTCTTAATACAGGTTTCACTGTATAAGTTTTACGTAATTTCCTGGGATGTCGCGAATAAAAATCGATTTAAATCATTGAAATCGATTTAAATCAAAAAAATCGATTGATTTGATTTTTTTGAAAAAAATCGATTTTTTTCCAACCCTGCCCACAGGGCAGTGTGCTTGGCCCAGTGCTGTTTGTCTACTACATTAACAACATGCCTGAAGTAGTTCATAATGTGATCAAGCTCTTTACTGACAATAACCACGGTGTTCTAAGAGATATCATCAAATGAAGATCAACAAGTACTACAATCTGAGCTAAACAACGTAACCAAATGGGCAAACAAATGGCAACTGCACTTTGATGCATCCAAGTGTAAGGTGATGCACCTAGGCAAATCAAATAACCACCTCCAATACAGTACGAAAGATGGCAGCCAGACTACAATCCTAAGGATGACAACCTATGAAAAAGACCTGGGAGTGTATGTGGACAGCAGTCTCAAATTTGACAAGCATGCAGAAATCGCCGCAAACAAAGCAAACAGACCTGTCGGGATGATCAGAAGGTCCTTTGACTACCTCAACCCCAAGACGCTAATCCTGCTGTTCAAAAGCCTTGTACATCCCCATCTAGAATGTGGAAATGTTGTATGGTCACTATTGTACCAAAAGGATGTTCAACTGCTGGAGAATGTGCAATGCCGTGCAACCAAAATGGTGCCAGGCTCGAAAAATAACCCCTCTGAGGCAAGACTGCAAGCACTCAAGCTGCCAAGTCTGGTGTAGTGGCGCCTAAGAGGTGACTTAATCGAGGTTTACAAGTACACACACGATATGTATAACACTGACCGTAATATCATCGTCCCATCAAACACTGAAGAGCGAACCAGGGGCAACAGCTACAAACTGCAGAAACAATGCTTCCACTCCAACATACGCAAGCAGTTCTTCATCATACAAGTCGTTAACCATTGGAACAGCCTCCCAGATGCTGTCGTGACAGCTCCAACCATGAATGCTTTCAAAGGAAGACTAGACCGACATTATTCAGAAAGCATGTACTCGGCTAATTTTCCAATCATGCCCGTCCGCACCCAGTACAACGTCAAAAAGGTACAAAACACCCAAGAAGAAAATGAAGATAGTGAAGACCTGCTACAGGCTATATAGCCTAACAGGCAGAAGAGGACTATGTAACTATGTAATACATTTTTTCTAAATTCCGGTGGGCAAAACAGTTGTGTTCATTTTCAATACCACATTTACCAATTCGTAAGTGAAAAACTAAAAGATTTTAATTTTTTTAATCTTTTGGCGAAAATTTGCTGCTACCCGGTTATCAAGAAAAGCAGCATATAATCTGTTTCACTTCAAGAGTATACTTACCTTCCTAATACTCTTTGATATTGCTAAATATCGGCTTTCACTCAATAAACACTCAGAATAAAAACAGTTAGGTGCCCCTACTGGGCAGGGAGTCAGAGTGCAGTCCGGCGGATGCCAGCCCCACCACCGCGCATGCGCAGACTAGCACTTCCTCTTTGCTAATTTGTTGGCAGAGGGTCTACACATGTTTTTGTGCTAGAGCTTTTCTCAAGTGTTTTACAAAGTCTTTTGAGTGTTTATAGAAGTTTATAACCCCTGATTGAGATGGCAGACAGTATTACTTCGCCAGAGGAGGGCCCAGGATCTATCGATCAGGTGACTTCTATTATAATTAGCGAGTTTTTCCCGGTGTAATGTGTTTCCGGGACTCACGTTTATTGTGATAAGCGCCTAGTATAGTTGTTTTATGTCAACATGGCGCTATATAATGCTAATCTCTCTGTGTTTATGTCCACAGGTATCTGTCTGGATATGTGTGGGACATCACATCAACAGAGGGTTTGTTTTCTCTCCACCAAGGTTCCATTTCCTACTAATACTGTTAGGTTATCTGACCAAAAAGTCTATGTCCAGTGACTCGGAGGCCTCGTAAGGTCTTCTCACTTTGCCCTCTTGATCCAATTCCTTCCCCCTAAGGTGGAGAGAGTTAAGAGGTCATAGTCTTGGTGGAGTGTTCCAGTTCATCAGATTGGATAGTTTGTCTATACAAAGAGTCAGGTATTCTAGTTAATGATATGAGGTGATAATAATTATGTAAACTAATATTTGCCACTATTATCATTGTGTATCTGATGTTTGTGTAGTCTGAATATCTATCCTTCATAGTTAGATGTTCTGGATATGAATACAATTCGTCCTTACACCTGGATGTTTGTTTCGGATCGATTTAATTTCTGTCTTGAAATTGACGTCATAATCAGCCTTGCTCTTTATTAACAATTAAAGTTTTGCCCAACGCTGGTTTCTCATATGGATAGTGATCTTTATGATCATTTTTTCCTCTCTTTTATTTTTGGTTTTGAGTTTCTAACTAAAACTAAAATACTCATTGTCCTCGTCTTCTGTCCTGTTTCAGAGACCTGGTTGCCCATCCTGTGGTCGCTTCTTGAAGGAGAAGTTTATTCCCCACCTGTGTTTCCAATGTAGCCCCTGTGGGTCATTACTTAATTGTGATGTGTGTAAGCAGTGGGGGGGGGGGGGTGGGCGCCGAGCTAATGAAAGAGTTTGTGCTTACAGGCGAAGGACAAGGATGCGGAGGAGGAGAGGAAGATGAAACGAGAGGTTGTAGGTAAAAAGGGTAAGAGGAAGGCCTCGTCCTCAGTGGACATGGAGGCCTTCCGTAGTGAGATGTTGGGAGAGATGAAGAGGACAATAAAGGATTTGGTACCAGAGTTGCTCCGTGGCATGCTTCCTGGAGCAAATCCTTTTGGTGTCCTCGTCATCTGCTTCGGAGCAGATAATCCCCGCCTCTGAATCGAGTTTCCTTAGGCCGTTACCAGTTTTCGACGATTCAGAGGTGGCCCCATTAGAGGGGGCGTTCCACGACTGGCAGCAGGCTTGCCGCACCGGTGGTCCGTGGACGGTTGTCGCTGGAACCTGCTGGCTGCTTATCAGCCCAGGGGTATCCGCATGCCGCAGGTGCCAGTACCTCCTATGGCACCTTTCCTGGCCAGTCCGGGTTAGCTCGCTTTGCTGACCTGGAGTCTAATCTTTCTGGCCAGGAAGAAGAGGATTATCTGCTGGGGTCCCCTTCTGATGCCGTGGCCATGGATTTTGACGTCTGTGCACCCCTCGCGGGGAATACAGGCGACATGATCCACGGTTCTACTCACGCAGGAGTAGAATTCACGGCTCAGAAGGTGGCCCTGGTTGGATCTGACGGCCAGTTATTCCGCATGCCTCGGCTTGCCGAGAGTGGTGCTGGCCGGGGCCGTGGTGTGGCGGTAACTGGCCCACACTACCACGGCGCCTGCTCCTGGACAAGCCAGTCAGATTAACATGCCTGCTCTTTCGGGCCCGCATGCTTTCTCTGGCTTGCCAGGAGTGTCAGCATATCCAACTTCAAGCTCGACTGCGTTAGCTCAGGAGGAAGACGAAGGCCCTCGTCTAGTAGAGCTTTCGCAGTTAGCCACGGAGGAGGATTGGTCTAGCAGAGCATATCGTTGATGTGTTCTCGGCGGCGGAGACGTCCATCAAGGCGAATGGGCGTCTCGCGAAGGCCCCTCGCGAGGTTGCAAGGCGATGCCGCATCATACCCGTGGACTACCAGAGGTACGGTGTGGTACCTAAGCCCAGCGTGGATGACCGTGCGGCTTTAGGTGAGGATACGCGGCCAGGCTCCCGTTCTGACACGGGAGCCTTGTGTTCGAACGCGCTGCGTTCGGCCAATGCCGCATTGCGTGATGCGGAGGAGAGTGGGAGAGCGTCTATTGCGGCGCTTTCTCACTTCTCCCAGCTGTTGCAGGGGTTAGTGACAGCATCCGCATCACGCCAGCCGAGCCTGATCACAGATGGCAGGTCCTGGTCTCTTTGGAGGTGAGGGATGTAGGCACCTCCAGGAGACAGTCACTCTGGTCAACAACCAGAGGGTGCTGCGCGAACAGTTTGAGGTGCTCCGTAGGGAGCGCGTTCGCGCTGCATCCCCTGCGTACCATCCCCTCGAGGTGGAGGTGGCCATGTCAGAGGCCAGCCACCAGCGCAGCGTCGGCCTCGGCCGCGTGCGATTCGGCCAGCAGTGAGGGGGGCTCAGGAGCAGGCAGCCACCGAGGTGCGCGTGGTGCTGGTCGTGGCGTGCGAGGATCTGGTCGTGGTAATCGTGCCTGATGGGCCGGTTACCACGGTGAGAACCACTCCGGTGTTTCTGGCAAGGGAGACAGTGCCGCTCTTGCACTCCTTATGTCCACCTCTCTCCCTAGGTTGTCCGGTGGGGGCCCGGTTGGCCCGCCACAAGCAAGAGTGGGAACGGTTGACTCAGGACCGTTTAGTCTTGCGATGGCTTTCAGTCGGGTATCATCCCAATTGGATGACAGGCCCACCATCGCGATTGTCTCTGGTGCCAATCTGGACTCAAATTCCGAGAGATCCAGATCAAAGGTTGTCTATAGAGGAAGAAATAAACGCCCTCATACAAAAAGGAGCAATTCAGCCGGCACAGAAGTGTCCGGGCTTTTATTCAACCGTGTTCTTAGTGACAAAAAACACCGGAGGGTGGAGGCCAATTCTCCTTCGATCAATACTCACCATTCTGTTACTTCTGATATACAGCTGGCCTTGACAGCGGCTCTAGGATTATAGACTTAGAAAGCTTTACCGACTCCTGGGAACCGTGTACTCGGCTCCCAACTGCCAAGTACCCGTTTACCATAGAGCGCATTCTTGTTTGCATAGCAACAAGAGCAATACATGCTTTCTGCAGGGAGAGGATTTTAGTGTCTTTTGTTAAAGAAATCTAAGTCTTTGTCTGTAAAGTGATAGTTTGTGCGTTCTTGAAGGATTTAACTGGATACTATGGAGAATACCGCCGATGATAACCAGGTTGTATCATTCTTTATTATCCATAGTTAAAAGACTTAGGTCTCTAAATTTCGCTGTGTCGCATGTCCCAATTTCTGACCCCGGAGAATCTGGGACGTGTGCTAACAACGATATATGCCAGACGATCGCCTTCTTTAAACCCCAACAGGCGATCGGCAGATATGAAAATAGGTGTTTGCTACGGTATTTCTAACACGAATATCGGCTGACGTCGTTCTCCGTACGTCACACCCGGTCGCTCGGATGTTTATGTGAAGAAAAATTTTCATTAATTCGCGCATCTCGTTCTGGGTGCTGCGTACTAAAAATGGTACCGGAAACTTTAGAATGTTCAAGTTTACGTGCGATCACGATCGGTTTGCAATGATCAGTGGTTTCAAAATTCTTGAGTAGATGCGTGGTCTGCGGTCTTACCGTGTGATACAGCAGTTTGTTATACATTTTGTTGTTTTCTTCACATATCGTTTGGCTTTCGGTAGGGAGTATAATTTATATTGATTGGTAAATATACCCTGAATTCTATGCGATATGATTCCTGGAGCCGTTACACATCCTGGAGGATCTAATATGGGTGTGTTTAATGCCCGCTTCGTTCTTGTCGTCATAATCAATGCGATCTTTGTTGTAACGTGGCGGGGTGGGGTGCGGGAGGGATACGGTTAATTTATGAGTCAAATTATTTGAAAATTAATTGTCTGCCTTCCATCAGGGTCTCGTTCCGCTTGTAATTGTAGGTTTGTGCTTATTTTATAGGCCAAGCCAACCCCGCCATCAGGTGATGAGTGCCATAAATTTGTACGAGTCGTATTCAAGGACCATGTCTGTTTTAGGTGTTCGCCCTGTAACCTAGACCATAGGTGTAATGTGTGCGCAGTGTGGTCCGTGGATATGATGGTTACGTTCCTTGCCCAGAAGGACTTGGCTGGGTCTGACGCGGGGTCAGGCGGTCCGAGAGTAAATCGTGGAGCGCGCGGTTCACCCGGTGGGGGTGCAGTTTCTCCCCATGCCTGGTACCGACAGGGTTCTGGACTGGTTTCCGAGGGGGCCGTCTTGTATGGACCCCTGGCAGTCCCGTCTGGCTCAGGCCAGACGGGTTCTGTTTCTCTGCGGCCACCTCCGGGTGGTCCAGTAGCGGTGACCGGTCCGTCAGGTGTGGGAGCCATCCACCAGGACGGCTCCACGGTTTCCTCATCTAGTGACGACTCTTCGGAGTCTGAAGACGAGGAGGAGAGGTTGCTGCGGCCTGTGATGCCGCAGGTGGAGAATATGGAGGTCGATTCCGGAACCGGCCTCCATTTGTCTGGCTTGGCGCAAGCCAGGGCAGCAGCTCCGCCTGTGGCTGAGGCTAATCTGGTACCGGGCACCGGTTCCGTGACGGTTGGTTTGGCACCAGCCGACACGGTAACGGGTCGGCCGGGCGTGGTACTCACCTATCTCGCCTGGTGCGGCAGTCGGACGTGGGGTGCCATTGGCGCCCGTGTCTGGCTACGGTCCCGCGACTGCTACGGGTCCGTGCGGACCTACCCCATGGACCGGAGTGTTTCATGGGGTGGCGGCGGAACCGTGTGGTACCGGAGTGCCTGGCGTGTCAGCCGTGGCTCCTTGCCGGGAGGCCGTGGCTGGCAGGCCCGTGAACATGTCAATGGGTGACGTGTTTGCGGGTGTGTCTTCATCGGAAATAGATTGGTCAGAGGCTCTGGCGTGGCTAGCCAGGGTTGACCCGTCTGTGGTTTCGGCCACGGCCGATGAAGATGCGCCCCGTGCGTCGATCAGGACGGGGATTTTGCCCGCAGCCCGGATCCAGTCTTTGGGACTGGATCCACGGTTCATAGAATTGTTGGAGTCTATTTATAGCAAACAACTTATGACCAAGGGTCAGCTCCCTGCGGCCTCCAGGGAGGTGCGGGCAAGATGTCGTATTCCGCGGGAGGAATACGACAGATATGGTGTAGTCCCGTCGGTCACCGAGGATGACCGATGGGTACTGGGCGTTCAGAGTGCCGGGGCGGGTGGCCCCGGTCCGGCACTTGTGGACAAGGCTCAGGTACACCAAGAGGAAGTCCTGTCCCTATGCGATGAGGGTGTGAGGGCAGCTTTGAGCGCTGTCAACCACTCGTATCGTCTCCTTCAGTCGGTGTGGGCTGAAGCGGGGGCAGGCCACCCTGTGCCACCTGTGGCGCTTTCGTGCGTAAATGACGGCCTGGTGCTGTCTATGGACGCATTGGCAAGGGTGCAAGCGCGAGTGACTAAATCCAGGAGGCAAATGGTCATTGACCATATGCGTCCGGCTACGGCAGTCAGGGAGCGTCTTCTTGGGACGCCCCTGACAGGGCCTAGCATCTTCGGTGGCCAGGCGCGGGCCATCTTAGAGGATACAGCCAGTATCGCGCAGAATCGGTTAGAGGTCAACCTGCAGCTAGAGCTAGTGCGGCAAGCGCACGCACTAGGGGCTGTAGGGAAACCGCTAGCGGGACAACCTTCAAAGAAGCAGAAGAAGCATAAGGGCAAGGCGAAAGCTAAGCCTGTTGCGACTTCTGCTTCAGCTGGTTTTTCTCAGCCGCCGCCGGCGAAGAAAGCCAGGATGGTTGTAGAGGCGCCTACCCTCCCCACGGTTGCTCCTGACCGCCCTAGAGGCAGGAAGGGCAAGGGGAAGGGTAAGGGTAAGTCCTCAAAGGGCAGACAGAAGGGGCCGGATCGTACCTGAGGGTATGAGAGCTCCCTTCATATCCGTCTGGACCGCGCCTGTGCGACAGGAACAGCGGTGCCAGTTATACCCGTCGTGCCTAGAACGAAATGGTTCTCTCTCTCTCTCTCTCGTTAAGAAAGAGGGGGGAGCGGACTACGAGCCGGACAACCCCGTTAGACGTCGAGGCGTCTATGGTGGGTGGAAGGCTCATGCGTTTCGTTGAGGCCTGGTGTGGTGTGACGTCAGACAGTCTGGTCCTGGGATGGTTATCCCAGGGTTACATGCCGGAGTGGTGGGACTTTCCACCACAAAATCTGTCTTTGGCACCTGTCTGGACACCCGTACCAAGGGAGCCAGACAAGTTAGAAGCCGTTCAAAAGGAAGTGTCGGGTTTGCTTCTGAAGGGAGCAATAAAACCAGCAAACCGAAACACTCCAGGCTTCTATTCAAACATGTTCCTTGTCCCCAAGAGCACAGGGGGATGGAGACCCATACTCAATCTCAGGCCATTAAATTGGTTTATCCATACACCTCAGTTCCAGCTGGAAACGCCGAGGTCTGTAATGGCGGGATTGAGGAAAGGAATGTGGTGTGTATCGATCGATCTGAAAGATGCATATTTCCACATTCCGATGAACAGGAGTTGTCACAGGTTTCTGAGATTTGCATTTCAGAATCAAGTATGGGAGTTTATTGTTCTCCCATTTGGCCTGTCGACAGCTCCGAGGGTTTTCACAAGAGTGGTCCTTGCGGTGACAGCGTTTCTCAGAAAAGGGAACGTGACGCTACACACCTACATAGACGACTGGCTGATCAAGGCAGACTCGGCAGCCAGGTTGAACGTGGATACTGCTCTGACTCTGAAGTTACTTTCAGATCTAGGCTGGATAGTCAACGAGGAGAAATCCGAGTTGACGCCCACTCAATATTTCGTTTATTTGGGGATGCGATTCGATCTCGAGGAGGGCAGGGTGTACCCGTCAGAGCCCAGAGTGGTGTCTCTGTTAGCCATCCTCAAGAGTTTTCGAGTGGGAAACCACATTCAGGCGACGCGGTTCCTTCAGATGCTGGGCATGATGGTCTCCATGGAGCAGGTTATCCCGTACGCTGCTCTAATGCGAAGGCCTATCCAGTTGTATCTGATGTCTCTGTGGAAACAGAGAACAGAACCCCTGTCAAAACTGGTACCAGTTTTGGAGCCGATAATGTTGCATCTTGTATGGTGGAAGGAGCGTCAGAATCTCCTAGTAGGGGTTTCGCTGCACCTACCCCACCCCAGCTGTCCATGTGCACGGATGCATCGCTGAAGGGGTGGGGGGTCCTGCCTGGGGGAACACCAGTTCTCCTTCGATCAATACTCACCATTCTGTTACTTCTGATATACAGCTGGCCTTGACAGCGGCTCTAGGATTATAGACTTAGAAAGCTTTACCGACTCCTGGGAACCGGGTACCCGGCTCCCCACTGCCGAGTACCCGTTTACCATAGAGCTCATTCTTGTTTGCATAGCAACAAGTGCAATACATGCTTTTCGCATTAAGGATTTTAGTGTTTTTTAAAAGAATCTAAGTCTTTAATCAGTGATAGTTTGTGTGTTCTGAAAGGATAACTAAGGACTATGGAGAATACCGCCCAAGACAACCATGTTGTATTGTTCTTTATATCCATAGTTAAAAGACTTAGGTCTCTAAATTTCGTTGTGTCGCATGTTGCAATTTCTGACCCCATAGAATCTGGGACGTGTGCTAGCAACGATATATGCCAGACGATCGCCTTCTTTAAACCCCAACAGGCGATCGGCAGATATGAAAATAGGTGTTTGCTACGGTATTTCTAACACGAATATCGGCTGACGTCGTTCTCCGTAGAATCCGAGCGGGTGACGTCACACCCGGTCGCTCGGATGTTTATGTGAAGAAAATTTTTTTTCATTAATTCGCGCATCTTGTTCTGGGTGCTGCGTACTAAAAAATGGTACCGGAAACTTTAGAATGATCAAGTTTACGTGCGATCACGATCGGTTTGCAATGATCGGTGGTTTCAAAATTCGTGAGTAGATGTGTGGTCTGCGGTTTTACCATGTGAGACAGCAGTTGTTATACATTTTGTTGTTTTCTTCACATATCGTGCTGCGTTCGTTAGGAGTATAATTTATATTGATTAGTAAATATACCCTGAATGCTATGCGATATGATTCCTGGAGCCGTTACACATCCTGTAGGATCTATTATGGGTGTGTTGTGCCCGCCGCGTTCTTGTCGTCATAATCAATGCGATCGTTGTTGTAACGTGGCGGGGTGGGGTGCGGGAGGTTACGGTTAATTTATGAGTCAAAATATTTGAAAATTAATTGTCTGCCTTCCATCCGTGTCTCGTTCCGCTTGTTTATTGTAGGTTTGTGCTTATTTTATAGGCCAAGCCAGCCCCGCCATCATGTGACGACTGCCATAAGTTTGTCCGTGTAATGTTCAAGGACCATGTCTGTTTTAGGTGTGCCCTGTGTAATATAGATCATAGGTGTAATGTTTGTGCAGTGTGGTCCGTCGAAACGATGGTTAAGTTCCTTGCCCAGAAGGACTTGGCTGGGTCTGACGCGGGGTCAGGCGGTCCGAGAGGAAATCATGGAGCGCCCGGTTCGGCCGGTGGGGGTGCTCCACGTCCCCAGCTGGAGGTGGCGGAGATGGCACCGCCGGCGTGGTTTGGTCCGGCTATGCAGGGTTTTCTGCATAGCGTTCTGCCCACGCTGGTGTCGTCCCTGCTACCAAAGGTTGGGGGGCAGTTTCTCCCCATGCCTGGTACGGATCCTGTCTTCGGACAGGATTCTGGACTGGTTACCGAGGGGGCCGTCTCGTACGGCCCCCTGGCAGTCCCGTCGGGCTCCGGCCTGACGGGTTCTGTCTCTCTGCGGCCACCTCCGGGTGGTCCAGTAGCGGTGGCCGGTCCGTCAAGTGTGGGAGCCGTCCGCCAGGACGGCTCCACGGTTTATTCGTCTAGTGACGGCTCTTCGGAGTCTGAAGACGATGAGGCCGAGGAGGAGAGGTTGCTGCGGCCCGTGAAGCCGCAGGTGGAGAATATGGAGGTTGATTCCGTCCTGGACGGAACCGGCCTCCATTTGTCTGGTTTGGCGCAAGCCAGGTCAGCGGCTCCGCCTGCGGCTGAGGCCAATCCGTTACCATGCACCGATTCCGCGCGGCTTGGTTTGTCACCAGCCGTCAGGGGAACCGGTGTGCCGGGCCAGGCGTGGTACTCACCTATCTCGCCTGGTCCGGCAGCCGGACATGGGGTGCCGTTGGCGCCCGTGGCTGGCCACGGTTCCGCGACGGTTACGGGTCCGTACGGTTTTCCGTGCGGACCTACCCCATGGACCGGAGTGTTTCATGGGGTGGTGGCGGAACCATGTGGTAGCGGAGTGCCTGGCGTGTCAGCCGTGGCTCCTGGCCGGGAGGCCGTGGCTGGCAGACCCGTAAGCATGTCAACGGGTGACGTGTTTGCGGGGGTATCTTCTTCGGAGTTAGATTGGTCTGATGCTCTGGCGTGGCTAGCCAGAGTTGACCCGTCTGTGGTTTCGGCCACGGCCGATGAAGATGCGCCCCGTCCGTCGGTTGCGTCGATTAGGACGGGGATTTTGCCCGCGGCCCGGATCCAGTCAGTGGGACTGGATCCACGGTTCATTGATTTGTTGGATGCTATTTATAGCAAGCAACTCATGACCAAGGGTCAGCTCCCTGCGGCCTCCAGGGAGGTGCGGGCAAGGTGCCGTATTCCGTGGGGTGAATACGACAGGTATGGTGTAGTCCCGTCGGTCACGGAGGATGACCGATGGGTACTGGGCGTCCAGAGTGCCGGGTCGGGTGGTCCCGGTCCGGCACTAGTGGATAAGGCCCAGGTACACCAGGAAGAAGTCCTGGCCCTATGCGATGAGGGTGTGAGGGCAGCCATGAGCACTGTCAATCACTCCTATCGTCTACTTCAGTCGGTGTGGGCTGAAGCAGGGGCAGGCCACCCTGTGCCACCTGTGGCGCTATCGTGCGTTAATGACGGCTTGGTGCTGTCAATGGACGCGTTGGCAAGGGTGCAAGCGCGTGTGACGAAGTCCAGGAGGCAAATGGTCATTGACCATATGCGTCCGGCTACGGCAGTCAGGGAGCGTCTTCTTGGGACGCCCCTGACAGGGCCTAGCATCTTTGGTGGCCAAGCGCGGGCCATCTTAGAGGACACCGCCAGTATTGCGCAGAATCGGTTAGCGGTAAATCTACAGCTAGAGCTGGTGCGGCAAGCGCACGCACTAGGGGCTGTGGGCAAGCCGCTAACCGGACAGCCTTCAAAGCAACAGAAAAAGCATAAGGGCAAGGCGAAAGCTAAGCCTGGTGCGGCTTCTGCTTCGTCTGGCTTTTCTCAGCCGCCTCCAGCGAAGAAACCCAGGAAGGCTGTAGAGGCGCCTACCCTCCCCAATGTTGCTCCTGACCGCCCTAGAGGTGGTAAGGGGAAGGGTAAGGGTAAGGCCTCAAAGGGCGGACAGAAGGGAGCGGATCGTACCTGAGGGTACGCAAGCTCTCTTCATATCCGCCTGGACCGCACCTGTGCGACAGGAACAGCGGTGCCAGTTAGACCAGCCGAGCCAAGACCAAAATGGTTCTCACTCTCTCTCGTTAAGAAAGGGGGGGGGGGCGGACTGCGAGCCGGACAACCCCGTTAGACGTCGAGGCGTCTATGGTGCGTGGAAGGCTCATGCGTTTCGTCGAGGTTTGGCGAGGTGTGACGTCAGACAGTCTGGTCCTGGGATGGTTATCCCAGGGTTACATGCCGGAGTGGTGGGACTTTCCGCCACAAAATCTGTCTTTGGCACCTGTCTGGACACCCGTACCAAGGGAGCCAGACAAGTTAGAAGCCGTTCAAAAGGAAGTGTCAGGTTTGCTTCTGAAGGGAGCAATAAAACCAGCAAACCGGAACACTCCAGGCTTCTATTCAAACATGTTCCTTGTCCCCAAGAGCACAGGGGGATGGAGACCCATACTCAATCTCAGGCCATTAAATTGGTTTATCCATACGCCTCGGTTCCAGATGGAAAAACCGAGGTCGGTAATGGCAGGATTGAGGAAGGGAATGTGGTGTGTATCGATCGATCTGAAGGATGCATATTTCCACATCCCAAAGAACAGGAGTTGTCACAGATTTGCGTTTCAGAATCAAGTATGGGAGTTTATAGTCCTCCCATTCGGCCTGTCGACAGCTCCAAGGGTTTTCACGAGAGTGGTCCTTGCGGTGACAGCGTATCTCAGAAAAGATAACGTGGCGCTACACACCTACATAGACGATTGGCTGATCAAAGCAGACACATCACCAGGTTAGAGGTGGATACTGCTCTGACTCTGAAGTTACTTTCAGGTCTAGGCTGGATAGTCAACAAGGAGAAATCCGAGTTGACACCCACTCAACATTTCGTTTATTTAGGGATGCGATTCGATCTCGAGGAGGGCGTGGTTTACCCATCAGAGCCCAGAGTGGTGTCTCTGTTAGCCATCCTCAAGAGTTTTCGATTGTGAAACCACATTCAGGCGAGGCGGTTTCTTCTGATGCTGGGCATGATGGTCTCCATGGAGCAGGTGATCCCGTACGCTGCTCTAATGCGAAAACCTATCCAGTTGTATCTGATGTCTCTGTGGAAACGGAGAACAGAACCCCTGTCAAAACTGGTGCCAGTTTTGGAGCCAATAATGTCGCATCTTGTATGGTGGAAAGAGCGTCAGAATCTCCTAGTAGGGGTTTCGCTGCACCTACCCCACCCCCAGCTGTCCGTGTACACGGATGCATCGCTGGAGGGGTGGGGGGCCTGCCTGGGAGAACACCAGGTCTCGGGCACATGGACTCTCCCGGAGAGTCAGCTGCATATCAATCTGTTGGAAATGATGGCAGTGGAACTGGCATTGGAAGAGTTTCTTCCAATGGTCAGGGGCAAGGCGATATTGATACGGTCGGACAATTCGACGGTAGTATCATACATAAATCGCCAAGGCGGGACCAAGTCACCCACACTGTGTATCAAAGTGTGGCACTTGATTCAATGGGGCAGGAATTACTCGGTTGTTTTGAAAGCAGCTCACATTCCTGGGCGATTGAACATTTTGGCGGATGCTTTGTCTCGCAGACAGAGAATTCTGCCAACAGAATGGTCTCTCAACCCTCCAATTCTACGAAGGATATTCGAGCATTGGGGCAAACCCAACGTGGACTTGTTCGCCACAAGGGAAAATGCTCAAATCATGACTTATGTCTCGCCGATTCCAGATCCAAATGCCGTCGATACAGACGCTCTGGCGATAAGCTGGAGAGGGATGCATGCTTACGCGTACCCACCCACCATTCTTCTGCCGAAGATATTGGTGAAGATCAGGGAGGAACCGTGCCTGGTCCTGCTAATAGCGCCGTTTTGGCCCAGCAGGGCGTGGTTCACGGATCTTCTAGATCTGCTGGTGGAAAATCCTGTGCAGTTGCCCGAGATTCCGAACATAATCTCCCAGGCCAAGGGACGCTTCCTACACGAACGTCCCGAAATGTTCAAATTGACTGCGTGGATGTTATCAAACAACGTTCCACGTCGGAAGGCTTTTCTCGACAGGCTGCTGATTTCATCGCAGCTGCGAGAAGGAGGTCAACAAGGTTAACAGATTTGCAGACTGGTGTGAAGAAAAGGGTATTGATACCTTTCAATCCACTATTCAGCAAATAGCAGACTTTCTCTGTGAGCTGTTCTTTTCAGGACTAGCTCCCGTCACAATTGCTGGATACAAGTCAGCTTTGGCATCAGTTATCCCTTGTCTAGCCAACTGGGATAGTCCAGAGGTGGCCCAGTTAAATGTGATGGTGAAGGGAATGAGCAATCTCCGACCGAGACAACCGGTAGTCATTCCAGCCTGGAGTCTATCTTTAGTGCTTAATGTACTGGCCAAGCACCCTTTCGAACCATTGCCTTCGGCTAGTCTAAAGCATTTGACTCTAAAGGCAGTCTTTCTATTGGCAGCTTCCTCAGCTAGAAGGCGCAGTGAGATCCATGCACTTTCAGCAGAGAGGGACCGATTTATTGTCTCCGGAGAGGGTCTGCGTCTTCTGCCAAGAGCAGAGTTTATGTCAAAGAATCAATCTTTGAGATATCCCGGCAAACCGATCATAATACCGAAGTTAACAAGGTTTGATCGTGATGCCAGTGTCTGGTGCCCGGTCCGTGCTTTGACTAAGTACAGGAAACGGACTGACTCGTTACGGTCGAACGATAGACATCTACCTTATGGCGCCGCATCCATGGATACTATCTCTCATTGGGTAGTCGAATGCATTCAGACTACTCATGAGATGGCGACTGGGCACCAGGTGCAGGGCGCAAGGGCACACGATGTTAGAGGAATAGCCGCCTCGACCGCCCTTTACAGTGGTGTTCCATTAGAGGACATCATGGCTATGGCACTGTGAGTCCTCATTCACGGATTACTATATGAGGGATGTGTCAGACTCAGCCAATCCACTCGCTTTAGCTGTTTTGAAACGATAGTTAAGTGACCACACTGCTCTTCTCCCTTTTTTCACTTTGGTAAGAAAAGAATTTAAAAGCAGACATGGTCGAGCGAGAGGATGACAACCAGATTGTGTCACTGATGGCCAGACCAGTGAATGGTTGGAGGCGGTACGTCTGGAGTCCATCTATCATGAGGTAATTCACGATTGAGAGTTTTTTGTATTATGTCTATATATCATGTTCATTCATCTTATATATTCATGTTCATTCCCAGGCTAATACATGTGTATATGCAAGGAGCAGTTAACCCTCTTGGCATATTTGTGTTTTTAGGCGAGATACATGTTTGTGAGTTCTCTCCCTCTTCTTAGGAGAAAAAGGGGAGGGGCAGTGATGCGAATGTGATTCGGTTCCGTTAACTTGACAGTCCTTTTTAGGTCTCCGTTAGTCAAGTTTTAAGTCTAACTCTTTCTCCAAGGGGCAAAAGTAGCATTTATGGCTTGCCCCTTCCCACCAGGTTACTGACCAAATCTGGTGTATATCAGAAGTAACAGAATGGTGAGTATTGATCGAAGGAGAATGAAGGAAATGTAAATTTCCCTTTCTCCGAGATCTAACAATACTCACCATTCTGTTACGGACCCAGCCTCCCAGCCCCACGGAGGCAAGCCATGAATTTCTCTTGTTTGGTGGCTATGCAAACAATATGAGCTCTATGGTAGACGGCTACTCGG
Organism: Chaetoderma sp. LZ-2023a; assembly: GCA_034401795.1. Taxonomy (NCBI): domain Eukaryota; kingdom Metazoa; phylum Mollusca; class Caudofoveata; order Chaetodermatida; family Chaetodermatidae; genus Chaetoderma; species Chaetoderma sp. LZ-2023a. Next base: position 100,847,164 of record CM067373.1, on the reverse strand, counting down.
CAGTTGGGAGCCGAGTACCCAGTTCCAAGGAGTCGGTAAAGCTTTCTAAGTCTATAGTCCTAGAGCCAGCTGTCAAGGCCAGCTGTATATCAGAAGTAACAGAATGGTGAGTATTGTTAGATCTCGGAGAAAGGGAAATTTACATTTCCTTCATTCTTTCACTGAAGTCAGTTATAGACAAATATGTCAATGGCATCAACCGAAAGAATGTGTTCTGCTGTTTTGTTGACTTCAAATCTGCATTTGATACCAGTTCTCGAAAAATGTTAATGTGTAAATTACTACAGGCAGATATTGGTGGCAACTTTCTCAACGTTATTCAAAATAGGTACTCTGAGGTACAATATGCCATAAAGTTTCCAGATGGCTACAGCAATAGTTTCATCATCTGTTGGTGTTAAGCAGGGGTGCGTACTCAGCCCTCTGCTATTTAACCTATGCTTACATGATTTACTGGAAAACTTTGACTATGCATGCGACCCAGTTACTTTAAACAATGCCAATTTTAACTGTCTCATGTTTGCTGACGATTTCGGTATACTGTCAAAATCTTCTACTGGTCTGCAAAATGCATTGAACACACTGAATACACACTGTAACAAATGGGGTCTCACTGTGAATCTAGATAAAACTAAGACAATCACATTTAACCGTAGTGGCCATCTCTACAAAAAATACCATTTTACTTTCCGTGGTTCAGTGGTAGAGGTTGTCCAATCATATTGTTACCTAGGAATTGTATTTACTATATGTGGATCTTTTACATCGGCATGCCAAAGACTTGCCAATCAAGCTCAGACAGCTATATTAAAAATCAAGATGATCAATGTCCAAAATAACACCCTAATGGCATACAATTCAATTCACTCATCTTGCCGATATTGTCCTACTGCAATGAGGTTTTGGCGCCTTTTTACTTGAAAGGTGTCAATGCAAGCAATTTCATGCAGTTAGGGGACAAGGTACCTGCTGAAAAAATTTTAATTAGTTTTGGCAAATATTTACTCGGTAAGTATGAGAACAACACATGATGCAATTCGAGGTGAACTTGGACAGTACCACTCTTCTTGTGCAGTCTACAAAGTTCTGGCTAAGATTGTGTGCACTAAACCCAGAAACCAGTGTGTATAAAGCCTACATGGAATCATTCACAGCTGTCTCGGGTTCAAATTAGGCTACATACATGAAAACTTTGTGGACAGAATTTGGTTTTGAACCTGTTTGGAACAATCAGGGTGTATCCACTAGGGCCAGAATAACTAAGCTATTAAAAGAAGCATTAGAAACTCGCTTTATGTCAAACTGGTCTGCCCACATAAACATTATCCACGCACATGTAGATCCATCCCGACAGGGCTAAAAACTACGATCCTACTGAACATTTAAAAGCAATTTTTGTATGGAAAACTTTCTATTAACCGATTACAACTTTAACCGAAGAAGACAATTTGCCAAACTTAGAGTACGCGCACACACTATTCAAATAGAACTAGGCAGACACACATCACCCAAAACTCCTGTCGCAAACAGACTTTGTAAGCTTTGCGACACACAGGCAGTGGAAGATGAGAAGCACTTTATTGTTCACTGCCCCTTTTATGAGAACATGATAACTATCCTATATAACTCTCTAAATAACTTTCTATGTCTTTCCTCTCTCTCTCTCTCTCTTCTCTCCTCTCCTCTCCTCTCCCCTCCCCTCCCCTCCCCTCCCCTCCCCTCTCCTCCCCTCTCCTCTCCTCTCCTCTCCTCTCCTCTCCTCTCCTCTCCTCTCTCAACCCACAGAACATAGATAAAGTGATTCCCGTGTCCACTGTTACTATCAATTCCTAGAGTGAATTGGTAACTGATAACTCAACTTCCCACAACACGCCATTGTTTCCAATGATGAATTCAGCCACTTTCAAGGAAACCACACATGAAAAGCGTGTGGGTATTTTGAAATTGATTTAACTGGAAGCCGGAGACGCCTTATGGGCGGCAATGCCTTCTGATCCCCCTCGAGTTAGTTTCAGAACATTTAACATAATAATTTTTATGTCATTTGTCCAAGATTTGTCATTAATATAATTATACCCCAGACTCATCTGTTGAGTATTTTGAAATTGATTTGATTGGAACCCGGTGATGCCGTATAGGCAGCAATGCCTTCCGATCAGGTTAGTTTCAAAACATTCAACATAGTAATTTTTATGTCATAATTTGTCCAAGATTTGTCATTGACATAATTATACCCCAGACTTATCTGTAGGATCACTGGCCTCTTGAATCTAGGTCGGTCAATCTGGGTTGAGTATTTTGAAATTGATTGGATGGGAAGCTGGTGACGCCTTATAGGCAACAATGCCTTTCGATCGAATTACTTTCAAAACATTCACGTAATTTTTATGTCGCAACTGGTAAGCAATAATTCAACTACCCATGACATGTCATTCTTTTCACGGATGAATTCGCTTATTTCCAACGAAATCACAAATGGAAATATGCTGGGTGTTTTGAGATTGATTTTATTAGAAGCCGGTGATGCCTTATGCCCTCCGATGGAGATGGTTCCAACACATTCAAATTTATCTCATTATACTATTTGTACAGTATACAGAAGTAGGTTTGTATTCAGTGATCTTGTGCAGATGGTCTATAGTGGTTACCTGGTTGTGGGACCACATTCTGGTGGTTCTCTAAGACATGTGTTTATAAGGCGGCTCATTTCAAAATTACCAAATAAACGTTACATCAGTTAATCAGGTCCACTATAGTGGATAACATATTAAATGGCCACATGCTTTATCGGTCACCGTTAATGCGATTTAAGATGGTTTGACTGTGTAAACGTTAAACCAACAGCTAGCCCCCCGCTGACCAAAATGATGTTGGCTCTTTGACTGCAAATGACTTGGCCTTTCCGGACTAATTACACTACCCTCGCCGTCACTTTGAGAACAAGCATAGTAATAAGCTGAATTTAATTGTATGCATTTTAGCTTCCCCTTCGAGCCTGGCTACCCTACTGGGACCCATGCCATGTGACAAACAGAGTCTCGACAGAGAATCATTTCATGCAGCCAACACAATCCGGTCATCTATCAAAGAACATTCTGCCACTATCACAGGAAAAGCATATGATGAGAATATTGCTGACATTAATATATCATATGACTGTGCAAGCAACCTGGTAACAAATGAACTGTATAATCATGTGGCATGGTCAATTACCAATTCTGACTTTGAAATGAACAATTGTGGGCGTTTTGAATCGTGATCTGCATAAGCATGTTCTTAATTTAAGCCAAGACATTACGTATGGGACAACATGTGTTTCAATGCCGCTTCCAAAACATGTAGGTGTAGGATTGTATGTTTTCTAACAAAGTCATAGCAAAGAGCTAATTACACTTCTTAATAGGGTTGGCAACAGTATAAGTTATCCAGATGGGTAACAGTATATAACTCATGCAGCAGAACAGGTAAATGGTAATACTGAAGTAAAGGGTGGGTATTCATACCAGAAAATATGTTGCTAGGTTTACACAATTTGCTTTTGACAATTTACACTTTCATGAAAATACTTAAGACGGAACAACCCTGCATGCTGCTACACGCATTCTATATCAATATAACCAAGACAAATGCAAAACAGAAACAGATCTCTTTGCCACAAACTTTTGAAAAAAGTAGGAAAGCAACAGTAAAGGCTCCAAATCCATTCACTGTAGATGTGGCTCAGTTAAGTCTGAAACACAGAAGACAAACACGGCTTTTGACTGATACATGAATATATGCTGATAATGAATATAAGAAGATAATGAATATAAGCTGAATGACACAAACATAGTTTGGATGCTGTCTCGATTCCAACAAACCTTATGCATACTGATGACTTGAACATAGGTCCAACATGGACAACCGTTCAGAAAAAAGTACAATCTAGAAGGGTCAACAATGACGGGATATGGACCACTATTTCCAGAATCTCCAACCAAACCAGAGGTTGTTAAAGCATCACTGGATTATTTCCTCAGGGCAGCAGAAGCACTGAACTGAGAATATGTTGTTACAGCAGATCAAGCGATATATGCCATTGTCAAAGGCCTGGCAGCAAAATTCCAAGATAAATATGGTTCTATTGTAAAGCGGTTATGTGGATTCCACATTCTAATGAACTACATGAGTGGTCTCGGCAAAATGATGACTGGTAGCGGAATTGTAGATGTAATGGAGAAGCCTGAGTTATGCAAGAAAGGAACAGCAAATAAAGTACAGGCTGGTAAAGATTATTATAAGATGGTTCAGTGTCATTCTCTTGCAGCGGAAGCAATGTTTTCATTGAAATGGGAAGCATTTGAACAGTGGATGGTGGAGAAAGGTGATATCGAAATACCAAGTGGTCTACCTTCACCATTAGCAGAGTTTGCAAAAGATCCCGGTGAAGAAAAATTGGATGATCTGCTAGGATTTATGGAGGATATCAAGCTGCAAGAAAATTGGGATGAGTTTACCTCAACACTCCACACAACAGCTAAATATTGGGATGTATATATCGATGCGGTAACCATTGTTCTAGGCTACATTGAATCAGAAAGATCTGGTAATTGGCAGAAACACTTAGAGGAAGCTTAGAAAATGCTACCATTATTTGTGACGATGAAGCATCATAATTACATGGTATGTCTTCCACAGTACCATCATAAAATTAATGAACTGCCAAATACACACCCGAACGTGTACAATCAGTTTTGTTGTGGAAACTTCACAGTAAGACAATCAACAGCTTCATTCAATGGTGTGTGGACAGACTTAGGACTTGAGCAGACATTTAACAAGAAGGGGAAAACATCTCTCTTCAAGGGAGTCAGTCTTAATGAATCTGCACGAGACAAGTATGTTAATGCAGTCTTTCATGACTAAGGTTGGTGAACATGTTAAGGTAATGACCCACCTAAACAATGAAGAAGATTTACAGCTAGCTACAAACAGGAAGGTCATTGAAGAACAGGAGATGGTCGCAAGGCTCATGAATGCTGTAAGATTTGAGATGATAAAGCCCTTTTCAGGTGTAGGCAAAGATGATTCTTTGATAAATATTGCCACCAGACAAAAAGCCAGAAACACAAGTTTTGCTCGTGCGATTACAAAATAGAAAGAGGCCGTTAAAGCAGCAAGAGAAAGCAACTCAGATAAGATTCTACCGCCCATTATAACACCATTTGCAGAAACAAAGACAAAAAGGAAAGTCACAGATAAAGAAAATATATCAAAAGGAAACAACAGTGACTCATTCTTTGTGTTTTATATCCAATGAAAATAGCAAAGGGTAAGAAATGAAGCATTCAGCCATGAATGGACAGACTACCCATCTTCTCTGTTTGAACATGATGTGCAGCATGACACACATAAAATGAGAAAAGGTTGTAAATCAGATAATTATAATGAAATGAAAACATACGCAACAATGGATGAGCATTCTTACCTGCCGGTTTGTGATATGCCAACCACATTATTTGTAGATGCGATGTGTTTCCTACAGAAATTCCAAAACCTTGGCACTAGCACATTTGAAGATTTCAAAGCTGGGTATCTCAAGAAGATAATCACTATAAAGCCTGATGGTTGTGACTTAATACATTTTGTTTGGAGATAGATATGACTGCCCCAACAAAGAGTTTGAAACAAGAAGAATGACAGAACAGGACTAAAGTTAAAACCGCAGAATACAGTCCTGCATCAGAGGTATTACTTCCTGCATCAGAGGTATTACTTCCTGCATGGGCCAAGCTGATGGAATATTTAACAACTCGTATAACGCGGTGTCAGTGACCATTAATGGTGTTGTTGACATTGATGAATTATCACACTTGGACCATGAAGCGGCTGATACGCGCCTCATGATGCATGCCAACTATTCAGTGAACACACTGAGCTAGCATCATGTAGTAATTTACTCAGATGACACTGACGTGATAATGATGGCTATATGCCATAGTACCATGAGCATTTAAAAAAAAAGAAGTCTTATTAATGACTTGGTAGTTCGTCTGTCAACTATGCTGAATCACGCAGCCAAATACGTCTCCTCCATCTTACTCACCACCTACATGTATGTCATCACAGGTTGCGACACCGTCAGCTACATATTTTCCAGAGGAAAAAAGAAGGCATTCAAGGTTGCCATTACCTTGAAGGAAAATAAACTACAAGCATTAGCAAGCTAAGGCGAAGATAGTATGGATAAATCTGTGGACGTGATTGGAGATGTTATACTGATCATAGCATCCTAATATAACAAATCCACCGTCTCATCATTGGACGTTTTAAGAGAACATGTATTTGCGTCATTCAGAAATGATTTACGGACACCTCCTCCAACAGAAGATGCTTTTTTGTAATACTGCTATCGGGCTCTCTATCAAATTGCTATGTACAAAAATGCTCATAATCATATTCTCGGACTACCTGATCCAACGTACGGATTTGGGAGGTCTGTATCAGATGGGGTTCTTATAACAATTAAAATAACAAAGCCGCCAAACCAGAGATAAAACAGTTACCAAAATCATATTGCAGCTGCAAGAAATATAAAGACAAACCACTGTACAAAGGCCTGTCATTGTGACGGAGCTGGTGAAGTCTATGTTGCCACCAGTTGCTGTGGGTCGAGGGAGAATTTATGTGGACGGGATTAAGTCTGTCAAATATGGCCTGTGTGACATGCACACACGCATACACAGATAATACATGTTCACAAATATACACTGCTGGGCAAAAAAAAATGAGGCAAACATGATTTATCATATTTTTATGGTTATTCTTTCATGTTAATAAATACAGGTGAAATAAGTGACAATTTTACATAATATTGTATGCATTGTCTGTGTGCAGGGTACCTTTTAGTATGGGATAGCCTTTCCCTTATTTTTTTTTGTCTCAAAACTCACTCATTTGGGAAAGCTGTCTGAAAGCTTTTTGCATTGTGCTGCGTCAATGCTGTTCCATTCATATCTGACTGCTTTCTACTGCTGAGTGAGCTAATTTGCATATCAAAAGCCATCTACTGAATGGATTCTTGTTCTATATTAGACCTACTTGCATACACAAAGGACAAATAGTGTGTTTCTGTGTTCAGGATTTAAAGTGAATTAACTAACCAAACTAGCAAGCTAGTTGAGTTACGCTGACCAAGGTGACAAGACATTAGCCATTTCTGTAATCTCTGTGTATTACCACACAGTGCCTGAAGAGTGAAGTTGTTATTTTTTATTCAAAATGTCTTCAAAAAAGGCTAAATTCCATGTACCTGTTGAAGTCAAAAGCCGGATCGCAGGTCTTCGTCAAGTTGGAAAGTCATATCCTGAGATTAAGAAAATTCTAACGTCTGAGGATATTCAGATTCCACTGTCTACAATACAGAGAATTGGCCACACATTTCAAGTGACAGGTTCTGTTGCCCGGAAAGCAGGTTCTGGACGAGCTAAAGTGACATGATGTCGAGATGAAAGAAGGCTGAAAATGACTGTTCTGAAGAAGCCTAAGAAGACTCTCACTAAATTATCAGAAGAATTCAGAAATTCACAAAATAAGGCTGTATCAAGAAGAACAATTGCAAGGAGGCTCAAGGAAGCGGGTTTTTCATCAAAGCGGTGTGCTAAGAAACCATTGCTGTCCACAAATAATGTTGCAGACAGACTCAGATTTTTGGCACTTTATCTCAATGGTTTGAGCGTGTTCTCTGGAGTGATGAGTGACGTTTTGAGCTGTGTACAGATGCTCCAGAGCACTGTCTTCATAGGTCAGGTGAAAAATATAACCTAGAATGCCTCTCCACCACTGTGAAACATGGAGGAAGTGGAATTATGGTATAGGGTGTGTTTTCTGCATCTGGTGTTGGCGAGCTTGTGCAATGTGAAAAGTCCATTAATGCAAAGGAGTATTAAAACATATTAGAAAAGGGGTTGCTTCCAAGCCTGAACAAGTTGTGTAGTGGAAATAAGACAAAAAGCTATTTTTCAACAAGATAATGTCCCGGCACACACAGCAAAAACAACAAAGTCATGGTTTAAGCGGCATTCTCTGTCAGTGCTGTTTTGGCCTGGACAGTTACCAGATCTTAACCCCATAGCGAATATATGGACGCATATCAAGGCCAAACTGGTTGGCAGAAAATTTGGGAGCACACCAGTTGTGGGAAGCAGTCAGACAGGAATGGAACAGCATTGATGCAGCACACTGTAAAAGGCTTTTGGACGGCTTGCTCAAACGGCTGAGATTTCTGAAGAAAAACAAGGGAAAAGCTATCCCATACTAAAAGGTACCCTGCACACAGACAATGCATACAATATTATGTAAAATTGTCACTTATTTCACCTGTATTTATTAGCATGAAAGAGTAATCATTAAAAATATGATAAATCATGTTTGCCTCATTTTATTCGCCCAGCAGTGTACATACAATCAAACATGTCTATAGCGACCACCTACTTTTGGGACCACAAGGTGGTGCTTCTTAAAGATGTGTGGTCAAAAGACAACCCATCTTTAAGAACAACGAGTCTGTGATCACAAAAGTTATTAACTGCATTAATAGCCATATTAAGTGAACATATGTCTTCAGCAACCACTAATAATGGGCCATGAAGTGGTCGCTAAAGAGAGGGCTCACTGTATATACAGTATATGTATACTGCATGTCCTCCACATGATCTAAGACTACCTTGTTTCTTTGTCAGGCCTGTCTGCATCCATGCCTATTTTTCTGGATGAGTACTTTATTTAATTCTTAACTGCTATGTGTGCAGAAGTGGACAATGGTAATTTTGCGTTTTAATGGTAAAGCGTGATAATCTAAAATTTGAGATGTTTGCAATCTACAAAATACTAGTTTGAAACTTGTGAAATGATGTGTTTTATGTCTATTTGCATACCTGATCTAGAATAATACAATTTTCTTGAATCTATCTGATTCCTGACTTTTGTGAAAACAATGATTTTAACGGTAATTTACCTATACTGAGGCGCACAATGGGGGTAGGGGTACCCAATACCTAATAACTTTTCATCCTGGAGTCATATATGCGTATATTATATGTCAAAACAAAGGGGAAACATGTGCGCTGCTTTTTGGAAAGTGTTGTCCTTGTAAGTGCAACAGCTCGCCAATGGTTCATTATTTAGTAATTCTGCTTATAGCAAAAAAAATGACAAAATTTCAATTATTTGAAATAAATTCCAATTTAATAAGAATAACATGGCCACTTGTCTTAAAAGTGCTTGTACTTATGTAATGTATGTCCCTCTACGCGTTTCATAACCTAAATCGGAGCTGCTTTTGAGAGTCTTAATTTATTCCACTAAAACAAATATTCTGTCACAATACAGAAATGCGGTTGTCGATAGAGTAGTTAATTGGCAAAATCTAGAATTTGCAAAATGGATATTCTTGCTAACAGGCATTTTCCAAAGACTTATGCTAAGAAGAAGAGGAAAAAGCACAGATATAAACTATTACTTTCTGATAGGTGAAAGGTGATTTTTTCAACCTTGGATCACCTATTTATAATTGACATTAATCGCAACATACCTGAAGTTAAATGGATGGGTGAGCTGTTTGAAGTCATTCTCCTATCATCGAAATCATGATGCTTCCTTGTATGAACCGACTCCTATCAACGAAAAAGTGTTATCAAATGGGTAACCATTTTGCGGATCAGATCGAATGCATAATACTCGATCACCATCACATTTTGATCATATATAGAGTAATTTCTGATTTCCTGAGTCCAGTATATCATAGGTGACTCTAGAAGTGGCTAGTGGGAAGTTATCAGGGAAATAGATCGCATTGATCATAACGCTTCCCGTTATCAAAAGGGTACCCATTTTACCGCATTACACACACACGCACGCACGCACGCACACACACACACCTGTACATGCGTAATTGCACGCATGGATGCACACACATGCAGATATACTCGCATGCATGCACGCACACACATACATGCATGCACGAACCAATTCAGTCGTGAAAATTGTCTTTTCACCTAGAAACATGGCAAATGGATGGGGGGTTTTTTGTTTGTTTTTTTAAATTGAAATCTTGACTATTAGAGGGTTAGCATATTGTTCTCATGTCCTGTGTTAATTAACCCTTTAATGGTCAAATTTGGTCAAGAAAATTTAAATATCCGCTTATTGAATGTCCATTTACAGGCCAAGAGAATACAATTTTTGAAAATTTATCACTAATACATGTAACTGGCTCGGTTATCGAGCCAGTCATTCCAGTGGTAAAATTTCAAAAATTGTATTCTCTTGGCCTGTAAATGGACATTCCACAAGACCATACCATAGGCCGGTTCTGGCCAGTATGACCTTTATATGGTTAAAAGGACATTTCTCAAGATAATGCAGAAGCCATTATTAGCTAGCATGACCATTCAGTTACTAAATAAACTACCTTTGTATATTTCTTATTACAGATAACAGAAAATCTGATGGCAAATTTAAACTCGTTGGGAATGAAAGTCAGGAGAAAAAGTTGCCGACGGTTAATGAGAACTCACCAGTAATCCAGGCATTCCGGTGTTTTCAAGTTGAATTAGACACACGGCATGATAAATATGAGCGTCTTGTGAAACTGAGCCGGGACGTAACAATTGAGAGCAAAAGAGCCATATTCCTTTTGCACAGAATGACTGGGTATGTCTATACAGCGGTAAATTGAAGTAGCAATTATTGATTTTGTAAATTTACTTGGTTTGTTTATTTTATAAATATTTAATAATTCTTAACCCTTTAACATGCATATCAGCCAAAAACGGCTTCTGCAGTACGTATGATTACTGTATTCTGCGGCTGTAGTAGTAGTAATGACGTTCTTTCCTGGCTCTGTATTTGCTGGCTCTGAGTAGTGCGAATTCCAAGGCTCTCTGTGATGGTGTGTCTTCTGGCATCCTTAGCACATGGCCAAACATGGACCATCTTTGCTGGGTGACTTTTACAGACAGTGGCGGCGTATTACAGATCTTGTATAGTGCTGCGTTGGAAATTATGCTCTCTGGCCATCGGTGTCCAGTGATGGTGTGTAGGTGTTTGCGGTGGCAGCCTGCATCAAGTTTGTCTAGAACTGCCTTTGGAGTTGCTCAGCTGTTACAGTTATACATCATCAAGGAACTGCAGGGTGCATTGTATAAACATAGTCTTTTTACCAAGGGCATCTTTGATCTACGAATCCATAGCTTCCAGAAGGACTGGAAAGCTATGTTCCCCATGATGCAGCGTGCAGCAATGTCAGCAGTACTGCAAAGCAATGAGCCCAGGATTTTACTTTTCCTCCATGGTTCGCCGCCACGGAGTGGATCGTCATTTTCTTTAGTTTCATGCTTTGTAGATAGGTATATGTGGGTGAACTCTGTTTTGGATTCATTCATAAAGAGATTCTAAATTTTTAGTTTGCTTGCAGCTATTGGGAGAAGTTCACCAGGGGTTTCGTTTCCTCGTCTATGAAGTCCACATCGTCGGCATATTCCATTTCTAGCGGCATGCCCAGTATTGACACCGGCGGGTTTGGGCTTGTGGAATTTTCCCACACAGATTTCAATGCGGCAACAAGGTAACAGGTGAAGAGCACGGGGGATAGACCATCTCCCTGTGGGGAACCGATTGACGTCTCAAACTCTAGAGACTTCACTGACTTGACTCGTAACTGGCCTGGCATAGTACATCTAGGATCTTTGAGCGCTTAATTGTGTCGAAGACTCGTGACATGTCAGTGCCCATTTTGTGGAAATCCCAGTTTTTGGACATAACTACCGACACAGGCATGTGTTGAGCCCATACAATGTCTGCGCAGCTGCGTCCACGTTTGAAGCCACTGACATGATCTGGTGAAGTCGATCTTGTCTCGGATGCGGCATAGAGTAACATTGGATAGGATTTTCCGTATGCTGTTAAGGAGCACAGTGGGCCGCAGATTGGCTGGGTGGGGGGGGGGGGGGGGTGCCAGGTGTCTTCTTGGGCTTCATTTGGATTGGAGCTGACGTCGATGTTAGCTAGCTGCTCCCCGAGGGCCTTTTTGTATGACATTTGAGTGTCAGTGTCGCTGATGAGCTTGGGTAAGTTGCTTCTGCAGTGGTCTTGAGATATGTCCATTTGCAGACCAAGAGAAAACTATTTTTGATAATTTATCACTAGAATGACTGGCTCAATAGTCTAATCTTGGTCTGCAAATGGATATTTTCTATGAGAAATTTGAAATTTTCTTGAACAAATTCAAGGGTTAGTATTAAGTTAATGATTGTGATAGAATAGTGGGATCAATTTCCAGCTATTCCCCGCTCATTGCTAGCTAAGCTCCACCCACTTTTAAAATGTTGTAATCTATTTGAAACTTTGGAACCTGAATTTCCAGTATCTAAATTTCAAGGTAACTATGTAGGAGAGCTGTTGAATAGTTGTTCAACAGCTCCCAGTCAAATTAGTTTCAAAATATTCAAAAGGATGTTTATTAAATTATAAATTCTTCAAAGGCATACAATATTTACACTTCATGACAGAGTTTTATATTTTCGTGACAGAGCTATCTATGAATGTGACCTCGGCTAACTAGTGATGTCTTTGATTATCATGTCAAAGTTAGATACTCGAGAGACAAATAGGATCCCTCCATAGATTAAACAATTATGTCCGTCTTGTATTGTATAAGCCTTAAAAACTTTTTAAGTGATATGTACACTCACCATAGTCCTTTAATTATCAATTTGATCAAGAAAATCAAAATATTTGCTTTTTGAACATCCATTTGCAGGCTGAGAGGACTATTTTTGAAAATTTACCACTGGAATGCCTGGCTCTGTTATTGAGCCAGTCATACCAGTGGTAAATTTTTAAAAGTAGTCGTCTCTTGGCCTGCAAATGGACATTCCTCAAGACCACTGCTGAGCAGGGTTGGGGCCAATGTACTCATGAAATTGAAATTTTCAAGTACTTGCATGTACTCAGTATTCATGCCTTTTTATGAGTACTTCTACTCAACCTCAGAACATTTCCAAAATACTCATACTTGTACTCAAGTACATACTCTGTACTTGTACTTTTGAGCACTTAAGAGTGCATTCTGAGTACTTATCCATTTTCTACATAAAAATAAATTTTTAACATAAATTGACCTAGAAGCCATTGCTTCATTTGCTCCTTGAGCCAGCAACAGCCAAATTAATTTCAAAATATTTAAAATCTTGGCTGTTAATTTGTTTTGAAATTTAAATTCTGAATGTTTGTGTTGAAATGGGCAATTGCTTGTAGGCATGCTAATAGGGAATATGATTAAACAAGAAAAGCATTTTAACCCATGCACTATTTAAACCCTCTTTATCTACCTTTCAAAGCAGTCATACAGGTAAACTGTTATATATTTTGAAAATAACTTGGCTGGAAACCTTCCAGGATATAATTTTCAAAATGTTCATTAGAATCTTTCTTAGAAGCATAAAAATTGTCATTTCTGGTCATTTATCATTGAGTGTTGAGAAATGTAGGAGGGAAGATTAGAACAGCTGTGCAAATGCACAAGCCTTATGTCAACAAATACCTGGCCTGGGCAATTATACACCTATTGCTAAGTTACCATTCATTCATGAATAGTCCTGGCAATGAAATTGGACAAAGCCCATTATTTCAGGCTTTATAGCCCTCCCAACTCTTAACCTTTTAACACTCAATCCGGAGTGAAGAACCTTCTTCATTGGTCTTGGAAAATGGTAATCTGCAGACCAAGACTATTTCTGAAGATTTAACAGTGGAATAACCGGCTCGATAAGACAGCCAGTTATTCCAGTGGTAAATTTCCAAAAATAATCTCTTGGTGTGCAAATTGACAATTTCTGTGAGATTTTCTTGAAATAGTTGAGGGTTAAAGGGTTAATAAATGTTAATATTATATAACCTATTTTAGTTCAATGTTGAATATTTCGAAAATATTTTGACTGGAACTAAATTCTGCCATAGGCAGTAGTGTTTACCAGGCAAATTAATTTCAAAATATTCAACATTACTACATCACTTATCTGAAATAAATTATTTCTAATTTAACTCTCACTGATGAAGCCTTATACATGATACATTCATAGCAATCATGCCAGGAATTCTGCAAATTCTTTTATGAAGTATGAAATGGTCTGGTAAATATTTTGAAAATAATTTGGCTGGAAGTAATTGCTGCCTAAGGTAGGGACAATTAGCAATCAAATTATGTTCAATAAAGTCAATTGGTTATTTCTTATTTTGATGAATTTGTCATTTTGTCTGTATCATTGAAAGCGGTAGTAAATATTCTGTGAAATGTTTTTGACAGTAATTTGGCTGGGACCTAATGCGAATGTTAAATCTTCAAAAATATGTCTTCTTCAGCTGCAAATGGACATTCAGTAAGCAATAATTTCAATATTCTTGATCAATTTTGAACATTAAGCAGTTAATGAACCACCATATATTAATTGACCACAATTTAGTGCTCCCGAATGTGTGTAACTACAGTCGAGTTTGATGTCAGTAACGCTGTCTTTGTCAGGGAAGATGAGGCTAGTGCCAGTGAGATTCTGAGTCAAGTGGGTGAGCGTCTAAAGGAGATTCAGACAAGCAAGCTGCAGCTGATTGCACGAGAACTTGCCGGGAAGGACGTGTATCAGTATATCCGTGCCTACTCACCAGGTATTCTAATAACACTTAGCTAAACCTTACATGATTAAACCAAAATTGTCTTGAGAAACGTCAATTTGCAGACCAAGAGAAGACTATTTTTGAACATTTACCACTGGAATGACTGTCTGGGTCCAGTGGTAAATGTTCAAAAATAGTCTTCTCTTGCTCTGCAAACATACATTTTCTATGAGAAAAATTGTATTTTCTTGATCAAATTTTTTACCATTAACGAGTTAAAAATGATTGATATATCTAGCAGTTGCAATCAGCACTGATACCTATATTGTTATCCCTCATTACCTCTTCTTGTCATCTGCTATTCTATCTAGCAATAGTGGTATTGAAATCAATTTGAAACTTTGATACCTGAATTCCCAGAATATAAATTTCAAGTTAACAATACAGGTAAGCTGCTGAATATGTTGAGATTAACTTAACTGGGGCTGTTGCTGCCTATTGTAACAATAGATCCCAATGAATTTAGTTTCAAAGTATTCAACAGAATGTTTATTAAATGTTAAATTCATCAAAGTCATACAATACTTACAGTCACAGACTTCAATTTTTATGACAGACCTACAATGTATACGTCATTATGACTTTGACCTCAGCTACATCCGTAACTAGTGGCTTAACTATGTCAGATATTTGAGTGACAGAGTGTATCCCTCCAATATTTCCACCAGACTTCCAACACTACAGAACGTATACCAAATTTTTATGGCCTAAGAAATATCCGTTAAATATTTTGACACTAATTTTGCTTGAAGTTGCTGCAGCAATACCTTCTGGTTAACTTAGTTTCAAAATATTCAACAACTTACCTGTAGGGTTATGTTGAAGCTGATGCTGTGATTTAATGTGTCCAACGTAGTTTACATGATAAATCCTTTGTTTTAACACTTACTGCTCTGATGTCAAAATTCTATCTTTTACTGGGTCAATATCAAAGAAACTGGTGTACATTTTTCAACAATTTTGCTGGAAGATGTTGCTGTCTACGACAGCGCCATCTCCCACCAAATTTGTTGAAAAATGAACACCAGTTCATCTTTGAATCTAATTTGAAAATTAAAAATTTGGACACCAGAGGGTTAATAGAGTTACTAATATACATGTATACAATCTTACTAAAATTTGTTTGCATCAGCAACATAAAGCAGATGTTTGCAAAGTATTCAATATGTTATTATAACTTTTTTATTATTGTGAATAAGCAGTTCTGCAGACTGCATGTTCATGTTTACTGTTTTTTCATTTGCTGTTATATCTCGATGGTGTGTAGATGATAACCACTAGAACTGAATACTCTGTAGCGTCAAGACGTTTGTTGGTATTGCAGGCCTGCACAAATTGCGTAACCCATTTTTTTGTTCGCGCAACGTTTACGCAAATATATTTAGTGCAACCCTTTTTTGGGCTATGCAGTTTTCTTTACTTTGTACATAAATATATGTAAAAAGGTTGCGCAAGCCCAAATGGGTTAGTTAAAGTAAATTTGCATAACCCAAATATGGGTTGCGCGCATTTTCAATTTGTGCAGGCCTGTATTGATGGCCAGTTGTTGCTACATGTATCTGATCAATCAACAAGAGGCCCAAGGGGCCTGTATCGCTCACCTGCACAATAGGCTTTTCAACTAGAATGCTCTTTATCAACAAGATGGCCACCAAACCGTTTATCCGACGGTTTCAAAAATTGCAAATTTGAGATCAGAATACCCAAAAACACATAAAACCAATTTCGGCCTCAAAATCCATCAAATAAAAAAATCCAATATGGCCACCAAACATGCTATATTTTGATTGGCCCACGGCGGCCATGTTTTTTGATGGATCAACTCCTCTTGAACAAAATTTAATGGCCCTTAGGCCCTAATCATATCTGCCAAATTTCGGCCTGATCCCTTCAGCGCTTCTGGAGAATAAGTAATTTTTGCTACAACTAGGTCAACCCCGCCGAACCATTTGACCAATCAAGTTCTCTTGCCATAAATCATATTTCATGAAGTTTGCATCAATCCTCCAAGCAGTTTCGGAGAAGATTTTTAAAGACTTCCTAAAATCGGCCTAAATCCAAGATGGCCGTCGGCCAAATTGGCTGATCGGGTTCATTTGAAAAACTTAGAGCTCTATGCCCTATGAATGCTTCCTCCCAAATATAATTGAAATCGGCCCAGTGGTTCTTGAGAAGAAGTCGTTTAAAGAATTCCCCATTGCTTTACTATGGGCCCATTGCTTTACTATGGGAGCCTATGGCGGGAAAACAAACCAAAATGGCAGCCAAACCGTTTATCTGACAGCCTCGAAAGTGGCATATTTGAACTCGCCACACTGATAAGCATATATAAAGCAATTTTTGCCATCAAAATACATCAAATACAAAAAAGCCAATTTGACCAACAAACGCTAAATTTTGATTGGTTGATGGCGGCCATGTTTTTAACGTATGAACTTGCCTTGAACAAACTTGAATAGACCTTTGTCCCTAAGCATATTTACCAAATTTCAGGTCTATCCCTTCAGCGCTTCGGGAGAAGTCGTTTTCGCAAAACCTAGGTCATCCAAGATGGCCACCAGGCAAATTGGCCAATCACGTTGCCTTGAACAAAGTTGGGGCTACCGGTGCAATAGATGATGTGTTATGAGTTTTGAATCAATTCCTCCAGCGGTTTCAGAGAAGACTTTACTAAAAATTGGCCATTTTGACTGGCGGCCATCTTGGATTTTGGGCAATCGGCTTCGTTTGAACAAACTTGGGCCCCTATGCCCTAAGGATGCTTCCTGCCATATATAATTGAAATTGGCCCAGCGGTTCTTGAGAAGTCGTTTAAAGGAAAAGTTGACGGACGGACGGTCGCCCCGACATAAGCTCACTTGGTCTTTCAGGCCAGGTGAGCTAAAAATGAACGAATTCACCAATTCTAGTTACAAGTTTGAATGGAAAGGCATCACTGTTATAGTTTGTAGATTTTACATCCATGCCGGTGAGAGCATTACAAATTTAATAACTATGAGACAGTGACGGATGATTTCAAACCTAATGGCCAGTTTGTACACCAGCCTGAATAGTTCAAGATGGTCTGGTGCGCTTATCCTTATACCAATTGGTAAAATTCTCAGAGTAGGTCATGGTAATTGATTGTTTGTAGCATCTAAAGTAGGGGTTGTCCTACCAATCTGAATTTATTAGCCAGTAAATTAGCCTTCTTTTCAATTTTCTTAGCCAAAGATTTCTGTCTTAGTCAGATCAATATACACTTACTGAGCCTTTTTCTTGATTCGGTTAGCCAGTAGGGTAGCCTATGTTAACATTTGATTAGCAAACTGTGGAAAATATTCTAAAAAATGATCAATCAACATTTTAACCACTTCTGGTTTGAGATGAGAAAGAAATTGTACAAATATTTGACAGCTAGATATAGTTTGTAATCTAGCGTAATTTATCAAAACTTTGTTGCAAAGTCATTGTCAACTTATGGTTTGAATTGGTAAACGTGAAGTGATGGTGTGTTTATACTTGTTAGATGCCTAAACAGATTTCAATATTTAAATTCTTAATGAAGCATTATCACACAGATGTTAAGCTGTTAATTGCCATAAAATCAGAGGCAATACCAGTGGACATTCTGTTACGGAAAATTCAGTGGTCTATAGATTAAGTCTGCCTGCTAAATTTTCGCAGACATCTTCCGTGGCGTTTAACTCTGGACCTACTGAATATTTTGAAAACTATTTGACTTAAAGATGTTGGTGGCTAAGCCACCAATAACTTTCAATCAAATTGTTTTCAAAATATTTAGCATGTCCAGAGTTATTGCCTAGTGAAATTATTGTCTGGAAGTTTGCAGCAGTCGAACAGTTAATGAGCTACTGTGGTTCAGGCCCACAGTCTGATGTGACGTGTCCTTTCTCCGTTTACAGGTGTGCAGGAGTACATTGAAGCAGTAACATTCTACCACTATCTGAAGGAGGCTATTTTAATCGACCACAAACATCTGTCAGCAGATCTTGTATTCAAACAACAAGTGGAGCCAGAAATTACAGATGTACCTATGAGTGGTGATGCACCGCTGAGTGTTGATGCCGCTGAAACAATTGGTATGGAAAGTTCTACCAAAGAGCCCGAAGTCGCACCATCCACAGATTTCTCTAGTACGAGTGTTACTGGTTTTCAAAGTTTGTTCATTTCACCCATTGACTATCTTCTAGGCGTTGCTGATCTCACAGGAGAGCTCATGCGCAAAGCGATAAACAGTGCTGGGACTGGCAATCTGGATGAGCCGTTTAATCTGTGCAAGTTTGTGCGACAAATATATGATGGTTTTGTGTCTCTAGATAATACGTCTCGTGAGATGAATCGTAAGATGAGCACACTAAGACAGAGTTTACAGAAGGTGGAGAGAGCGTGTTATACGCTGCAGATTCGTGGTTCAGAGATTCCTAAGCACATGTTAGCGGATGTGCTCAGTTGTAATGATATCGTTATGGAGCACGATGATGATATGTCATCCATGGGATAACTCACCAACATCCTGTACATTTATTTTTCTCCATTGATTACATGTTAATAAACCAAGTCATGATTTATTTGTATTTTTATGCTATCTATAAGGATATTATGATTAGGGCCGAGATAAATCTTAACCCTTATAGATTAAAAACATCAATTTATTTATGATGTAACATATATTCTAATGAGCTATTGCTGCATATGGCATGAACAGGGTCCAGTCAAATTAGTTTCATTAAAGTATTCAACAGTTTTCCTGTATACTGTCAGGATTGTACAGCTCAGAAATAACTAAATGTTTCTAAAACAAAATAAAATGTATTCTTCAATATTCTGAACTTTAATCATGTTCAAAATTGCACTAACATGTTTCTATTATTTTTTGTGTGGAAACATTACGTTATTTCTGAGCTGTGCTGTAGTTGTCCCGGAAATTGAGAGTCTGACATTTTGAGGGTTATTACAGTGCTAATATTTATTCATTGACATGGGAATTCTGTATCCAAACAGCTCTTGCCAACAGACAATATAAGAATGCTGAGGAACCATAAACTATAGAATATGGAAAAATGATCAACAGCTTGGATGTGCTGCTAACAGGGCAGGAGAGTGGTAGCAATTTTAGATTTTCACAAGTTAGTCAGAAATCTTTCAAAACATATCTGAAACAAAAGGCTCGAAGGCCTGTAACACTCCCTTTGAACTAGTTGCATTTAAATAGACATGATCTGTTAAATTTAAAAAGACATCAAAATATAAAATTTCAGTTCATACACCTTGACTGGATGTAATGGAAAGCCAGAGGGACTGTGACAACACATTGCTGCACGCTGTGTCATCGGAAACATACTTTTCCAGTCCCTCTGAAAGCTGTGGATTAGTCGATCAAAGATGCCATTGACAAAATGACTACGTTTGTATAACGCATCTGCCTATCCTTGACACTGTACAACTACAGCTGGGCAGCACCAAAGCCAACTCTAAACAAACTTGATGCCTGTTACCACAAACTGCTCTGCACTATCACTGGACACCAATGGCCGGACAGAATAATTTGAAAACCAAGCTTTGAGTCCAGTACGATAATGAGTAACCAAGTATGAGATGTTAACTGATAAGTTGATATAAATGCAAATCGAACACCATCACCATTGTTGCTGCCAGACGAGACAATAACTTGTTAGCTTACCTGGCCAGGATGGCCAAGTGAGATTATGCCATGGCAAACATCCATCCATTGTCAATCTGTCCATCCATCCATCAACTTTTTCTTGAAACAACTCAAGAACCAGTGGCTGATTTCAATTAAATTTGGCAGGAAGCATCCTTAGGACATAGAGATCCAAGTTTATTTAAACAAAACCGATCAGCCAATTTGGCCAGAATCTTGGAATCTTGGCCAATTTTAACAAACTCTAAAAATCTCTGAATCCAGAACTGCTGAAAGGATAAAGCTGAAATTACGAAGATATGATTAGGGACTAATAGCCATTA
The DNA here is from genome assembly GCA_034401795.1 of Chaetoderma sp. LZ-2023a. Taxonomy (NCBI): domain Eukaryota; kingdom Metazoa; phylum Mollusca; class Caudofoveata; order Chaetodermatida; family Chaetodermatidae; genus Chaetoderma; species Chaetoderma sp. LZ-2023a. The sequence goes on along the minus strand of CM067373.1, from coordinate 100,826,467 downwards.
AAATTTGCTCAAGGGAAGTTGATAGGTTAAAAAATGGCTGCCATGGACCAATCAAAATGCATCATGCTTGGTGGCCATATTGGATTTTTTTATTAGATGGATATTTTGAAACCGAAATTGGTTTTATATCGGTTTTTCAGTATGCTGATTTAAAATTATCTTTCAAAACTGTCGGATAAACGCTTTAGCCGCCATCTTTAGCGGCCATAGGGATTCAAGTTTGGTCAAACAAAGATTATCGGCTATCAAACTTCTTTAAAGGAATAGAGAAAGGAACTTAAATGATGTTTACTGGTAATTTCTGACAATATTTAATATACTACCACCAGTAAAAACGTAAATGAGTCGGATTAATTTCAGAAAATTTATTAGCTCTAGTACTACTTAAATAGAAAGAGGTAAAAGTTGAATCAGATTTCCAACCTGCGACTTGCATGACGTCGTCCAATGATGAGCCGGCGAAAAGAGCGAAGGAGGTAGCCATACCACGAAGGTCGAAAGCCTTAACATGGGCTAAATTGATCTCACCTGGGGAGGCAATCTCATAGCATAATTTTAATGTCTCACACATCCATCTGGCAACTGTGGCCTTAGAAACTGGTCTAGCCACCTCTTCCGCATACGGAACCCATAAATGCGAAGAATCAGATCTTTTAAAATTGGTATGCCGTTTATAGACTTTTAAGGCTCTGACAGGACACCAGAATCTGTCGGACGGTGAAAAAGACGATAAAGATTTAAGAATAATAGGTTTGGCTGAGTAACGGTTAGACTGGGTCTTCGATAAAAAATCCCTTCTGGGATATGAAATTAGACCATCCCCAGATTCAATAAATCTGTCTTTTTCTGCGGAAAGAGCATAAATCTCGGATCTTCTCCTAGCTGAAGTGGCAGCAACAAGGAAAACAGCCGTAAGACTCAATTAGGTTGAGACTGATAGATCCAATTGGCTCAAAATGGTGACCTGAGAACTTGAAAAATCAAGGCCAAATTTCAGAAAGACAAAGGCTTAGCCACTGGAGGAAGAATATTGCCCAATCTTCTAATAAAACCATTGAGAATCTTCAAATCCTTGATATTAGGCTTGCACGATTTTTGCTTTGAAACGTCGCGATCGATTTTATAAAACAAATCGCGATTTTCGATTAAATCGTAGGTCCAAATTCCCAAAAGTATTAACTGGGGTAATGTTACTTGTTTCTAGAAAAATGTGAAACAAGAGGCCCAAGGGGCCTGTATCGCTTACCTGGACAATAGGCATTTCAACTAGAATGCTCTTTATCAACAAGATGGCCAGCAAACCATTTATCCGACAGTTTCGAAAATTGCAAATTTGAGATCAGAATACCCAAAAACACACAAACAATTTCGGCCTCAAAATCCATCAAATAAAAAAATCCAATATGGCCACCAAACATGCTATATTTTTTGATGGATCAACTTCTCTTGAACAAACTTTAATGGCCCTAATCATATCTGCAAAATTTTGGCCCCGATCCCTTCAGCGCTTCTGGAGGATAAGTCATTTTCACTACAACTAGGTCAACCAAGATGGCCGCCGAACCATTTGACCAATCAAGTTCCCTTGCCATAAATCATATTTCATGAGGTTTGCATCAATCCCCCGAGCCGTTTCGGAGATTTTTAAAGACGTTTCCTAAAATCGGCCTAAATCCAAGATGGCTGCCGGACAAATTGGACGATGGGGTTCATTTGAACAAACTTAGATCTCTATGCCCTATGAATGCTTCCTACCAAATATAATTGAAATCGGCCGAGTGGTTCTTGAGAAGTCGTTTAAAGAATTCCCCATTGCTTTACTATGGGCCCATGTAACGAGCCATGTGTCATAATGATCATGATACACCTAAGGTAGATGCATATTTTATGGTTTTGGCAACATTTGTATCCAGACTCTCTTGTTGCACACTGCAACTACTGGGACTGATTAAATCTGAACCTGACAAAATGTCAGGAAAAGGCAAGACAGTGCCTGACATTTGATAATTTGGTGCCTGATAATGTTCTTGACAGGCACCTTACTGTATTTCCAGGCTTGCTAGGATAGAGGATAATGCTAATACCCGTAACTTGAAAACTATCCCAATCAGCAGAAAGGCATGAATTTCAGAGCGATGGTTAGCTAATGCTACTGCCAATAAAAATACTGATTTGATGGTAAGCTGTTTTAAACAAACAGAACCTAAGGGCTCGAAATGTCTCCCATCAAGAACCTGTGATACAAGCGAAAGGTTCCAGGAAGGAAGGGGTTTCTTAAAAGGAGGACATGAATTACCCATACCTTTAAGGAGGTCATGAAATGAATTTTGTACTTGGACTGAAAGGTCAAGAAGACATTTGACAAGGAGTTCATACCAAATCGATAGGAACTGACAGTGATAACTGAGAGCTTTTTCTGATAGAAAGGGAAACCTAGAAATCTGTGACCCGAGTCACAGAGTGCTCAGAGGGAAGGATAGGATGGGCTGAACCCCATTTGTTGAATAACTCAAATCGAGCCTAATAAATGTTACGAGTGTAAGTTCTGAGTGATTTATCCAAAAGTTCCTGAAAACTGACTGAAAAGATTGACGAAGTAAGGGCAACTTGACAACTTCCAGACTCAAGTTGCCCTTACTTCGTCAATCTTTTCAGTCAGTTTTCAGGTTCAACTTGACAACTTCCAGACTGCACTGTTTAAGACTATATGCTCGGCCTTAACGTGGCGCAGGGGTGTAACCCACTGGCTGTCAATCCAGACATTTGGAGGGGCTAACTAGAGCATTATGCACAACGCTAATGAAATGACACTTGGAGATCGAATCAACCGAAATGGTGTTCGCCCTGTGAGGATCCGCCAGGCAGGTGCAGCACCTGGCTCCACGCCTCGAAGGAGCCCACCCTCAGCTACTGGAGGTCCCATCAACTCGTCTTGTGGAGCCAGGGGACGAGGATGGAGAGCTACTGGCCAACCGAAAGAGAAGACCAAACCCAAAGAGAACCCCAGTATCAACATCATGCACTGGAACCCAGAACAGTTCCTGTACGAAAACAACATTGATATCTGCTCCATTCAAGAGACACACCTGCAAGAAGGAAAACCATTTAAGATCAGAGGTTACCAGATTTTCCGGTGTGATCGAAGAGGAAGAAAGAAAGGCGGGGTGATCACCTTGGTCCAAAACAGCGTGAACGCCAGCCAGATCCAAACCTTTATGGAAGAGGCAGAATATATCAAGATCAAGGTAACAACCAGCAACTCTGTGATTGACATTGTCAATTATTACTGCCCTAATGACAAGAATCTCTCACTTGACACAATCCAGGTCCCGGACTGCCACTTCCTCATTGCGGGAGACTTTAATAGTCAGTCCCAGAGCTGGGGATACAGAACACTTGATAAACGAGAAGACATTGAAGCATGGCAAGATGAAAAGCACCTTTTACTTGTCAACGATCCCACAGATCAGCCTACCTTATACTCGCGCCGGTGGCACTCGACAACAACGCCGGACTTGGCATTTTGTACAGAAGACATTCACAGAAACCTCAGTAGAGTGGTCGGATTGCAGTTAGGAGGAAGCGACCACCGCCCAGTCCTCTCTCTTTCTGGAAGTATTTCGGCAAGTACACCTCAACATCCAAGGTGGAACTACAAAAAGGCAAATTGGAGTCTGTTCGGCATTCGATCCAGTGAGCGTACCCAAAATATAGCGGTAGAAGGGAGAAACATCAACAATGTGGTCAAGGAATTTAATTCAAGTATCCTCAAGGTTGCCAACGAAGCGATTCCTCGATGGTTCAGGAAAAACTACCGCCCCTACTGGACAATAGAACTGCAAGCAGCACATGATAAACTAAACAAGGCCAGAGAAGATGCAGAGGGTAATCCCTGTCATGAAAACCACTTCACGCTACAACAAACTAAAGCCAGGTATCTAATGACCAAGCTGGAGGCCAAAAGAAGAAGCTGGAGGGAAAAGACGGCAGGGTTTAATTTAGAGAGAGACACCACAAAGCTATGGAGACTGACTAAAGCACTGAATGATGAGGGTGTCAGGGGAGAGAAGATTACTCTTGAAGAAGATGGACAAACACTGACAGGAAAGATGGCTGCAGATGCCTTTGCGAAGGCATATGCAAAAGAAAGCAACATTTCTTCTTCTTTTCATTCGCTGATCATACCGCCAGTCCTGTAAGATGGATATAAGGTATACATTAAGCATAGATGTAGGATGGTAAGAATTTGTCGCATGAAATTGTTTTCTAATTTTGTGCTATTTTTGTATCATTTATTTCAGCTTTTTCTAGAAATTCCAAGTCCTAGTTTTCGTGACTTGTCACGTTACCCCCGGGTTATACTTTTGTGAATTTGGACCTATGATTTAATCGAAAATCGCAATTCTTTTACAAAATCGATCGCGATGTTTCAAAGCAAAAATCGGGCAAGCCTAGTTTTACTGGTGGTTATAAGTTGAATAGCATATAAAGTTATCATTCAACATTTGTTAGTTCCCTGCTCCTTTCCTTTAAAAAATCTGTTTCAAAACCGCTTTGGGGATCGATTCAAAACTCCTGAGAAATCATCTAGGGCAATCTTGGCTTGCTTAGTTTTCATGAAAATGATTTCTCCAGAAGTGCTGAACAGATCGTCTTAAAATTTGGGAAATATGATTAGGGACTAAGGGCGATTAAACTTTGTTCAAGGGAAGTTGATACATAAAAAAACCAACCATTATCATCACGGAGCAATAAAATTGTAATGTGTTTGGCGGCCATATTGGATTTTTTTATTCAATGGATTATGAAGCCGAAATTGGTTATATATAGGATTTTGGGTATGGTGATTTAAAACTTGCCACGTTCGAAATTGTCGGATAAACGGTTTGTAGGCCATCTTGGATTTTTTTTCCCCACCACAAACTCCACCAACCAGGCGATGGCCTTTCTAGTTGAACTGCCTCTGTTTCTGGTGAGCGATACAGGTTCCTCAGGCCTCTTGTTTTACCTTTGTGGAGTCGAACTAAAAATGAGAGGATCTTTCTATAATTTTATGAAATAGATTGGACCTTTCCAGTTTATCCATCAATCATTTGAAATCCTAATCAACTACATGACGTGAAGGATGACATCATAATCAATGACACCATGAGTAATGTTATGAACACTTAATAGATGATGGACTTAGCATTGCTGTATGAATTTTATGTCGTAACTATTTAATAAACATGCTGTCAAATATTTTGAAACTAATTTGACCGGGCACTGTTTCTAGCACCCCATCAGATTAGTTTCAAAATATCCATCAGCTTACCTGTATAGTTTTCAGGAAATTGATCGTCAAAGCGTGGGTGGGGCTTAGCTATTGATGGGTGGGGCATAGCTAAAACTGGATTCCTCCATTGTCAATGAAAGCTGGGGTAGTTAGGTGATAAAACGATACATCGGACAAACATTTATTCATGACTATTACATAATCCATGTACATATAGCGTTATGTACAAATGAGATGACTGTGTAACCTTAATTAGTGTTGATACAAACAAAAACCTGCACTATATTTATAACAATGATCATATGATACAGAATGATGCACAGAGTTTGTACAACAACATGCGACTAAGAAATATAAATTCTTGTTAAAATGCTATACGAATAGTAATGTAAATCATCTGTACTGATCACCAGGCTATTCTTAACTCCTTAAATCTCAAGATTGGAGCAGAAAAGTAAAGGTTTTGTTCATTTGCAAGTTCACTATTTTAAGAAATTGATCACTGGAATGACTGGCTCGGTTATAGAGCCAGTCATCCAGTGGAAAGTTTTCAAAAACAGGTTTCTCTTGACCTTCAAATTGACATCAATGCAGAGGCTTGTATTTGGCCGACGACCATTAAACGGTTAATGGGGAGGTCTACCAAAAATAACTTCTGCAATGGTCTCAAGAAATGTCCATACTAAGACTGTTTTGGAAATTTACCAGTGGAATGGCTGGGCCAGTGAGAAATTTTCAGAATTAATCGTGGTCTGCAAATGGAAATTCACTACGTGGAAATTTAGATTTTCTTGACCGATCTGGAGGATTAAAAAGCTAAGGAAACCTGAGCACACAGTAAACAGAAATTAAAAATAAAATTATACACCACACTAAGATTTTAAGCTTTAGATTTATATACTGAATGAATGATTTTATACAGTCCTCGAACAAGAGTATTCAAAAGATGAGAATGTAAAGTGAAATATTTTGTATGCAGTAACACACTTACAAATACTCCTTCAAAGGGATAATTTATACCAGACATTAGCAATCTCCATCTTCTCCCCCCCCCCCAACATGCACACAAAAACACATGCATGCATGCACTCCAGCAAACACATCTAAATGGTAAAACAAAGATTTTACATCTCTGTCGCTGTCAAATTTTTTAAAACACTCCGAGTCGCATGTATTGTGCATACAAGCTTGCTTTACTTTCTAACTGTTGGTCAGACTTGGTGGACAAAAATGGCAGTGTCATATATTATATACAAAATAAGATTTTCTGCTTAAACATGTCATATATTTATATATGTAATCCTTTAACCCTATCATGCTGAATCCGACCCAAACCACCCTCTGTAGTGGCCTTGAGGAATCTCCGTTTGCGGGTCATGAGAGGACTATTTTAGAAAACTTACCACAGAAATGACTGGCTCGGTAACTGAGCTAGCCATTACATTGGTAAAATTTCAAAAATATTCTCTTGGTCTACAACAAATGGACATTCCATAAGGAAATATTTGGATTTTCGTGACAAGATTTGGTCATTAAAGGGTTAACCCATGATATGGGCAGTAGTGTGTCAATCTCAAGACAGCTATACAGGAAAGGTGAAACTAATTTGACTCGAACCTCAACTTCCAGTCAAATTAGCTTCAAAATATTCATCATCATAAACAATTTGCCGTTTTTTAGTCTCTAACGGTTAAAGGGTTAAAACACATTTACTGGAAAATGACGTTCCATGAAATAGTTTTCAGAATTTGTCCTAGGAACATGCAACAATACAAAATACTTATACATGTATTTAACCCCCAACGTTGTTCAAGAAAATTTCAAATTTATGATAGATGTCTATTTGCAGATCAAGACAAGACTGAAAATTTACCACTGGAATGACAGACTCGGCTAACGAGCCAGTCATTCATGTCATTCCAGTAGGAAATCTTCAAAAATATCTTCTTAGCCTGCATATGGGCATTTCTCAAGTCCACTGCAGAAGCTAAATTGACAGCTAAAGGATTAGTCTGATAGACCAGACCTACTCCAAGAGTTTGATGAATATCTTTAGAAAATGTTGAGATTAATGTACCATCAATATAACATTATTTTCAAAATATTTAACATCTTTAAATTTATGGTCAGCTTGAAATGAAAATACCCATCTGTAAGTATTATGACAGGCATCGTATATCAGTCGTGATGAAATCATGATAATGAAAATGAAATACCAGCATTAACACTGGTTAAGTCTACCAAAAACTGGAATCCGCAGTTGTCTTGAGAAATGTCGCCTTGTAGGCCAAGGAAAGACTTTTTTTTTTAAATTAACAACTGAATGACTGGCTAGATTATTGGCTCGATAATCGAGCCAGTCTTATCGAGCCAGTCATTCCATTTGTAAATTTTCTAAAATAGTCTTCTATTCGCCAGCAAATTGACATTCACTAAGAAATAATCTAAGACTTTCTTGACCGATATTGAATATTAAAAGGGTTAATCTATATCATTTGCTATGGACTGTGAATTGTATGTACAACCTATTATGATTTTTATTATCAAACAGTATTTATACAGATGATATGTGTAGATATTATTACCTAATCAATATGCGAGATGGAAATTAAATATACATTTTGGTGACTGATAATACACTTTTCTAAACGCAGAAACTAGAACTCAATACCTGGATAGATGGATTGATTATCTATATCAAGTGATCAATACAAACAGCCTAACAAATGGTGTTAGGTGAAAGCGCAATGTAAAATTTGAAATATTATGAAAGGTATTTATTGCTGAATGATAAGCCTCCATTATACAGATTGTATGCTTGCTGGTGATCATTTTGAGATGTGTGGCGGAAGCTGTTGCTATCCCGGACACAGTGGTGTAGCCAGGATTTAATGTCAAGGGGAGCAAGCACTACTAAGAAACTGTCATGGGGTCAGGGGTCCTCCTTGAAAAAAGTCTGAAATCTGGATGTTCTCAGATGGACCTTCGTGTATTCCCAGAGGTAAATATGGACCATCAGTTGGATGTTAACACCATGGTTAAATTATTATATGTTACATGTGATTTAATCACCACTTTTGGCAAGATGGGCTCAGGGGGAGTGGCTGATCCCCTCCACCAACATGGCTACGCTACTGCAGTAACAGCTTCGAGTAGTACATTTTTAATTTGACGTTTTTGTGCTCTACAGTGTATTTCAAGCAAACAAATTAACGGAGACTAGCAGGCTTAGAATTCCCATTTACATGTACTACTCTTCTTAGCTTGCAAGATCTAGCAGACTCGCATAGTAAACAAGAACTTGCAGAATAGCTTAATCTAGGTTTTAGTTGCTGTCATTCCAGTGAAGTTTTCATAATAAATTTTCTTGGTCTACAAAGCTAAGCAAAATGTCAATGGAGGAATCCAGCTTAAGGTATGCTCCACCCATCTCTAGCTATGCTCCACCCACACTTCGATCGATCCCTGCACTCTCTGAATCTCAATTTCCAGCAACTTATATGGGTAAGCTGTTGAATATTTTGAAACTAATTTGACTTGGTGCTAGGTAGCAACAGCGACCAGTCTAATTAATTTCAGAATATTGAACAGCATGTTTCTTAACCCTTTTTACTGACCAAATTTTGTCCAAAAAATTAAAATATGTCCTTATGGAATGTACATTTGCCGGCCAAGAGAAGACTATTTTTGAAATTTTACCACTGGAATCGCTGGCTCGGTTAGCGAGCCAGTCATTGCTGTGGTAAATTTTCAAAAACAGTCTTCTCTTGGCCTGCAAATTGACATTCCTCAAGACCACTACACAGGCCGGTTTGGGCCAGCTGCGTAAAGCCATATAATACATACGTACAACCTGACATACTATTAAGCGTTTAAGATAGACTAAATCGAGTCATTTATTAACTTATTGAACAAAGAACACTGGCCAAATACATGCATGTCCATAAAGAGCAGGTGCAGACTAAGTAAGCAAAAACCATGTTGAGGTTTCTTCCTAAGCCTTTAACCATTTAACCCTCGAATTTGTTCAAGAAAATTTCAAATTTCTCACAGAAAATGTCCATTTGCAGACCAAGAGAAGACTATTTTTGAAAATCTACCACTGGTTATCGAGCCAGTCATTCCAGTGGTAAATTTTCAAAAATAGTCTTCTCTTGGTCTGCAAATGGACATTTCCCAAGCCCACTGCAGACGCCATTTTTGGCTGATATAAGTGTTAAAGGGTTTACCCTCACCTAGACCAGAAACAGCAAATTCCTTATGATGTATGGAACATTCTGTTTAATATTTTAAACCTACGACAGCAACAGGTTCCAGTCAGATTAGTTTCAAAATATTCAACAGCTTTCTTGTATATCTGTCTTGAAAAGAGAGATGCTTGCCTTCCAAATGTTAAACGGTTAACATACTAGAAGTTGTTATTTATTAAAGAAAGATCAATATCTGTACTGATGCTTGCACAGGAGCAAAGGAATCTCACAAATTCACTAGACTCAATCGTACCTATTCAACTCAAACAATACAAGAGCGCAATACAAGTGAAGAGCACACCAAACTACGACGGGAGCGCAATATTATTCTGCGCCACATTAGCGAACGCTTAAAAGATCTTGCTATTCAATAGGCAGACTCCCTAGCAGATAAAATCACTGCCATGGATGACTGTCACAAAATGTTTTGTACAGCCCGAGCCCTGAGAGTTACTGACTACACGCCACCACTCACTGTACACAACTCTGAAGGATACTTTGTCGGGACTGACCAGGGAAAAGCCGAGGCGATCCGAGAATGGTTCAAGGAACAGTTCACTGACAACGATGATGAGCCCTTGCACCCGTTCTCAGGAGATCCCAGGCGATTACTAACACCAATTAAAACAGCAGAAGTTGAGAAGACACTTAAAGCCCTGAAAAATGGACATGCATCTGGACCTGATGGCATGAGCACTGAACTATTCAAATATGCAAGTGACATTATCTCAAAACCGATCACGCACCTAATCAATTCAGCTTTTATGCACCACCTTCCCATCGATGCTGTAGGCCAAGGCACCCGTATCACACTACCCAAGCCCAAGAAGTCACCTGGGCCCCCAGCCAATCTGCAGCCCATTGTGCTCCTCAGTAGCATACAGAAAATCCTATCAAATGTTACTCTATGCCGCATCCGAGACAAGATCGATTACTTCACGCGATCATGTCAAAGTGGCTTCAAAAGTGGACGCAGCTGCGCAGACATTGTATGGGCTCAACGCATGCTTGTGTCGGTAGTCAGGTCCAAACACTGGGACTTTCACAAAATGGGCATTGACGTGTCACGAGCCTTCGACACAATTAAACGCTCAAAGATCCTAGATGTACTACGCCAGGCCAGTTGCAATGAAGATGAGCTACGACTAGTAAGACTACTGCTTGCAGACACCAAGCTGAGCGTACGAGTACAAAAAAAAGTCTGTAGAGTTTGAGACATCAATCGGCTCCCCACAGGGAGATGGTCTATCTCCGGTGCTTTTCACCTGCTACCTTGTGGCCGCATTGAAATCTGTGCGGGAAAGTTCCACAAGACCAAACCCCCCAGTGTCAATACTGGGCATGCTGCTAGAGATGGAATATGCCGACGATGTGGACTTCATAGACGAGGAAAAGAAACCCCTTGACGAACTTCTCCCAATAGCTGCAAGCAAACTAAAAATTGATAATCTCTTTATATACCCATCGACAAAGCATGAAACTATAGAAAATGAGGACCCACTTCGTGGTGGCGAACCATAGAGGAAAAGTACAATCCTGGGCTCACTGCTTTGCAGTACTGCTGACATTTCTGCATGCTGCGTCATGGGGAACACAGCTTTCCAGTCCTTCTGGAAGCCATGGATTCGTAGATCAAAGATGCCCTTGATAAAGACGCTACGTTTATACAATGCAAACTGCGTATCCTTGATGCTGTATAACTGTAACAGCTGGGCAGATCCAAAGGCAGCTCTAGACAAACTCAATGCCTGCCACCGCAAACACCTACGCACCATCACTGGACACCGATGGCCATACAGCATAATTTCCAACGATGCACTATACAAGATGTGTAATATGTCGCCGCTGTCTGTAAAGGTCCCCCAGCAAAGATGGTCCATGTTTGGCCATGTGCTAAGGATGCCAGAAGAGACATCAGAGCCTTGGAATTCGCCTTACTCGGAGCCAGCAAATACAAAGTCAGGAGAGGATGTTATTGCATAAATCTGCTAAGCGTGCTACGAGGTGACCTCAAGAAAGCCGGACTCGGTACACTCAAGTCAAGAATGGACCTGAGGAATCTAAGGATTTCGGCTGAGGATAAGACACAGTGGGAAAAAGCGAAGGACTGATTGCAGCTGTAGGATGTTTCTACTACTACATCCGCAGAATACAGTAATCATACAATACAAGAGCACCACTATTCCATCTATACATACATTCAATTATAACAGCCATTATAATACTTTTAACATCACAAAGTTCAGGGGTTGTATTCACGAAGCGTGTCTAAGTTACACACTCACGTAACTGCTTGCACATATTTAGAAGACCTGACTATGTCGTATTCATAGAGGTCGCTATATATTCACCTAATGTAGGCGAATACAGAAATTTTTTAGACATGACATTTTTTGTACTTAAGTACCCTTCGTGAATACCGCCACTGAATTTATATAAAATCTCCAGCAAATATAGATGTAACTCGATTGTTAAAATCTATACATACAGTACGTAAAAAAACCAATTTACACAAATAAACTCTTACCACAACCAAAAAGCATTATATGTTCCTCCCAGATATTAAACATCGATTGTTGTGAATTCTAAGAATTGAGAATTAGTGTATGGTATAGAAATTGTAGATTTCTAAGAAAGTTAATGGTAATTGCTGATAACAGCACCATTACTGGTCAAACTGGCCTATCCTGAAGATTGCCCATCTACAATCCAAGAGTATTTTTTTCAAATTTACCACTTGAATGCCTGGCTCGTTAAGTTTTCCAGTGGTAAATTTTCAAAAATAGTCCTCAAATGGACATTCAAAAAGAAAATATTTCAATTTTCTTGCTCAATCTCGACTATTAAATAAGACCTTTGCAACATAAGTACCTATCTTATTGTCATCAAATCCTAGAATATCATCATTTTTGTGTTTGTTCGATGCTGAGCAGAGCAATGGACGGAACCATTTCTAGCTAAGCTACACACACTTTTTACGCATATTAGAAAGGAGTTTAAACTTTGAAACCTGTATTCCCTGAAACTAATTTGACCGGGGATTGTTGCTGCCTATGGGTTCCAGTAAAATTAGTTTCAAAATACATGTAGCCAACAGAATGTTTATTAAATTGTAAATTTATCAATTTAAAGACACTAGTGACAGACTTCATGAGGGTGTTATACGTCATTATGATTATGACATCAGCTAACTAGACACATAATTGAAACTTACATGATTAATAAATTAAAACTTAATAGACGATATTAATCCATAAATACTAACAATACAGCTACTGTGTGTCTGTGTACTCAACACTTTTTTCATGCAAACAACAATTATAACTGTCGCCATATAACAAAACAACCAGACTCATCATCTATGTAACATATTAATCTATAAACCAATGAAATTTCAGATTGTTACTATGTATACATAGTGTATTAGAACCAGTTTGAGCAGTTTAAATGCAACGATTTAATCCATTTAAAGTTTTACTAAATACTTGAGTTTGTTATGGAAGAAACTATTTCTTCTGGGATAAGAAAAAAATTGTAAAACACGGGGGAAAAACACCCTTCAAAGAAGCTGTCAACCCTGAATCGTAAAAATTGCAGCCGATACATTTAAATTAAATTTAAGATAGAGAGCAAGAGGCCTAAAGGCATGTGACGCTCATGTGGAACACGAGCCTATACACTAGGGTCCTTTCAGGCAAGTTTAATTGAAATCAGGCTAATGCTTAATGAGTTGTGTCTAGTCTTTTAGTGGATTTTCAAGAAAGATTTGAAAAATCCAAGATGGCCAACAGAGGAATTGACCAATCAAATTTCTGTACACAGGTTTAGAAGTCTACCCTAATAGGCTCATTCGAGCTAAGGAATCGTTTCTAAATCAAAAGTAGAGGTTTTGAAAACTCCAAGAGGGTCGTTGCAAAATTGGCCAATAAGTTTTCTGTAGACAATTTCAGAAGCATGACGATATGGCTCTCTCAGCCAAGTTTGGTTGAAATCAGGCAAGGAATGCATCATGAGGAGAGGTCTACCACAATAGGGCCATTCGAGCGAAGTTTGGTTGAAATCGGCTAAGCAATATCGCTGATATTTTCGGGGAAAAACAAGCTGGCCACCGGAAAAATAGACAATCATATTTCTCGTTAGAAGGGTTGAAGCACATTGTCATGTTGAAATCTGAAAGTTGGCTGCTAGAAAAATTGACCAATCAAATTTCTGTATACATGTTTGGAAGTATACCACCATACGGTTGTTCCAGCCCGGTTTAGTTGAAATCGGCCTTGGGTAAATGAGTAGGCTGTCTTCTTACCTATTTCTTTAACATGTTCAGAAAATCCAAGATGCCCACTGAAAAATGGCGAATTGGATTTCTGTATACAAGTTCAGAAGCCTATGACCTCTCGTTCACTTACCTAAGTTTGGTTGTAATCAGGCCAATAGTTAATAAATTGAATTGGCTAAGCGCTTAATGAGTAGTCGTTTAATTGATTCTCTGGAAATATTTTGAAAATTCAAGATGACTGCTAAAAAAATTGACCAATCAAATTTCTATATACAAGTTTGGAAGTGTACCACCATTAGGCCGTTCAAGCCAAGATTGTTTGAAATCGGCATAGCGGTTAATGAGTAGTAGTCTTTTCACTGATTCGAATTTCCTGAAAATGGCTGCTGGAAAAAGTGACCAATCAAATTTTCTGTTAAAAGTATAAAAGCCTACCACCTGTGAATCCTTCCATCCATGTTTCGGTGATTCATAAGCACAAGCAGTCAAATTGTCTTAACCCTTTAACACTCATATCAGCCAAAAACGGCTTCTGCAGGGGTCTTGGGAAATGTCCATTTGCAGACCAAGAGAAGACTATTTTTGAAAATTTACCATTGGAATGACTGGCTTGATAACCGAGCCAGTCATTCCAGTGGTAAATTTTCAAAAATAGTCTGCAAATGGGCATTTTCTAGGAGAAAATTTACATTTTCTTGAACAAATGCAAGTGTTAAAGGGTTAAAGAACCATCATTTTTTGATATGTTGTTTTAACCCTTAGAATTCTAGTCTCAATCTCAAGAGAACTATACAACAAAACTGTTGAATATTTTGAAACAAATTTGACTGAAACACGTTAAGTAGCAACAGCACAAAGTCAAACTAATTTCAAACTACTTAACAGAAATTCATTACATCAAAGAATTTGTTTCTGGTCTGTAAGGCTTAAATGGTTATGCGAGCACATCATTATACATTTTGAACTACTCGAGATGCAGATTTTTGTGTTAAAAGTTAGCATCTACCTCGGCAGTAAATTGGTTATAAGCTGTGTACTGCATAGAAAAGTAATAACTACATCATGGCCAGCGTTCCCGGCTGCGACATGTGTGCCTCTGTACATGCGTCCATTAAAAGCTCTCCTAACCCTCATTCTTGGTGCCTTGTGGTATATAGCTGCTATACCAAGGGATACTGATTGCATGACTGGTTCCCAGGCCAGAGTATAAAAGCAGGAGGCAAACAGCCCATTCAATAGAAATATTACGTTACTAATGCATAGCTTTAACTGTTTAACACTCAAGCTGGATAAAACCAGCTTCTGCAGTTGTCTTGAGAAATGTCCATTTGCAGACGACTTTTTGAAAATTTACCACTGAATGATTGGCTCGATTACCGAGCCCGTGATTCCAATGGTAAATAATCTCTTGGTCGGGAAAGTGACATTTTCTATGAGAATATTAAAATTTTCTTAAGAAATTTGAAGGATAAATAATTAAAACATAAAATTCTGATAATGATGTCATGTAGCATACAAATGTGCAGTCACTCATGCGTGAAAAGAAGGCTACTATGACTTGGTATCAATCCACATCATATATCTATTTTAAAGGTTTGATGATTAATGGTGGCCAATGGATGAACTTCTGTATGCATATATATATATGTACAAATGAATGACAGTACAGCCAGGCATAGATTACCACCAATAACTGCTCAAATTTCATTAACACTTTAGTACTCAAGCTTCTGCAGTGGTCTCGGAAAATGTCCATTTGCAAAGCAAAAAATTACTATTTTTGAACATTTAACACTGGAATGACTGGCTCGATTATCAAGTCAGACAGTCATTCTAATGATAAATTTTCAAAAATAGTTCCTTGGTTTACAAATGGACATCTTCTTCAAGAAAATCTGGACTATTTTTTAAAATATACCACTGGAACGGCAGGCTCGACAAATGAGCCAGTCATTCCAGTGGTAAATTTTCAGTCTCATCTCTTGGCCTGTAAAATAACATTTCTCAAGCCCACTGCAGAGACCAGATTTGGCCGGTTTGACCAGTAAAGGGTTAAAGCGCCCGTAATTCACGGCAAATCGGTATTTATTTTGGTTAATGATTGAGACAAAATCTCCCAATATTTAAAAATGAGAATCTGACATATTTATTCAGTATCAATCTCACCAGCGAGCTGTGAACATCTGCTTGCATGAGAACAAGGCAGTTTCAACTGACAATGAGCTGTATAGTTTGTCTGCTTCCATCTAGGAGCCATCATTGAGACATTGTATAACGTTGAATATAAATAGGAAATCAGTTATCCATTGCTGAAATAGGCTATAGTGATCGGTCAGCCTGTATATGTATATAGTGTATTATGCCAGACACAGTGATGATATAGTGTGTTTTTACGATTGACCAAGTAAATAATGACTTGGTTTATGTTTTTTTCGACTCAAAGAGGCACCATGCATTTAATCTCGATTCATGATTCATAAATTTCAAAATGGCAGCAACAACACAAACGTTAGCACTTACCAAAACTGCAATGTTTTAATGGATGCAGACACCCATGATTAATTCAAACAGACGGAGCCATAATTTGAATTGTGATCAAAAAATTTGCTAAACATAATGTATTTAATGGACCTTTCCACTTTATCCATCCATCATATGACATCATAACAACGTGATGTGTAGAATGACATCATAATGAATGACATAGATAAGTACGTCACGAATGCATATTTGAAGATGGACTATACGTTGTACGATGTGTATTTTTACTATTTAATAAATATTCTGTTGAATATTTTGAAACTAATTTGACTGGGCGCTGTTGCTGCCATAGGCATGATATACTCCATAGGCAGCAACAGTACCCAGTCAAATTAGTTACAAAATATTCAACAGCTTACTTGTATAGTTTTCATGAAATTGATAGTTAGGGCATTCAGGGATCGATCAATCCCAACATGGCGAATTGTGGGTGGAGCTTAGCTAGAGGTGGGTGAGGCATAATTAAAACTGGAAAGGTCCATTGATAGGGGATCAGGAGATTGATGCAAAATCACGGTCATCAAACATTGCCATTTCATTTTAAACCATTTTTGCGTTGTGGTTGCTAGGCAATGTTAACAAAAACATATCCATAAATGTAGGACTTGGGCAATGGACTTTTCCTGTTTTAGCTATGCCCCGCCCACACCTCGTTCATGTTGGGATCAATCTCTGAGCACCCTGCCTATCAATTTCCCAAAAAACTACACAGGTAAGCTGTTGAATATTTTGAAACTAATTTTACTGGGTGCTGTTGCTGCCTAAGGCAGCAACAGCGCCCAGTCAGATTAGTTCCAAAATATTCAACAGCATGTTTATTAAATAGCAAAGAATTACAAAGACATACAA
Organism: Chaetoderma sp. LZ-2023a; assembly: GCA_034401795.1. Lineage (NCBI taxonomy): Eukaryota > Metazoa > Mollusca > Caudofoveata > Chaetodermatida > Chaetodermatidae > Chaetoderma > Chaetoderma sp. LZ-2023a. Next base: position 100,809,276 of record CM067373.1, on the reverse strand, counting down.
TTCATATGTGTCGGACAATTTGAGATTTGATGACGGTCTATATGGAACCCTTTGTGATGTAATGATTGTGACGTCATACGAGGTCAGATGACGGATGGATACTCTGGAAAGGTGAATGCTCAAAAACATACCTCATGGTAATAATGGTGTTGAAAATATGAGAATACCAATTAACCCTTTCATGGTTAAAACCTGTCTTTGCAGTGGTCTTGAGGAATACTATTTTTTGATAATTTACCACTGAAATGACTTCCTCTATAACCAAGCCAGTTGATCCAGTGGTAAATTTTCAAAATTATTATTCTCATGGCATGCAAATGGGCATTAAATAAGCAAATATTTTGATCTTTTTGACAAAATCTGGCCATTAAATGTCTAAAGATAGCCATGTTTCCAGTGTATCCACCAATCACATGATGTCATAATCAACTAGGTGACATGTAGGCTGACGTCATAATTAATTACATCATAAATCACGAATGCTTACTTGATGACAGACTAAGCCATTATTGTACAAATTGAACAGCAACCAGTTAAATTAGTTTCAAAATATTCAACAGCCTACCTGTATAGTTTTCTGGAAATTGATATTCATGGAGTTTGTGGATCGATTGATCCCAACACGGGCGAAGTGTGGGTGGAGCCTAGCCAAAGATGGCGATGGCATAGCTAAAACTGGATTCCTCCATTAGGAAGTAGCACATCATAACCTCAAATTGAGTGCAATAAACTGAATATCGCGGCACTGTATAAACTCATTATTACGGCTAACAGGCGATTAACCATGTGTGTTAAACAACCGTGAACTCCATGCACCAAAAACGCAGTTAGGTCTCTAAAGCGAGTTTAAGAGTGATCTCTATCATGGATATAAATATCCACAAATGAATTACACGAATGAATTACGTGTTTAGAAATTATACGAAAGATTACGCTTAGTGACCCAGCACCGCAGAATACCGACCAGCATTACTCGTTACACATGTAAATCTAGAACAAAAACCAGTCCACATCTTTCGAACTATTAACCCTTTTCATTCTCTATGTCCAGAATAATCATAATTTGCCATTAGCTTTATTAAAGTTGAAAATTTTGAAAATAATTTTCATGTAAATAATTGATGCATATCATTGATGCCATATCAATTGCTTTCAGCTAAATTACTTTCAATATACTTAGCTCGTTTCATTATGTGTTCTCTTGTAATCAAGTTTCTGGTAGTACAGAATGGACTAGGTTAATAAAATTAGCACTGTATTCGCCTAATTATTCATCGCCAACATAGCCCTCTCATTTTTCTCGCTTCTATTGAGAAATGATTTATTATTTAAGAGGCTGCTGTAATTTCTTATTCTTTCTGAACTTTTTAGCCTCTTTTTCCAATCCTTTAACATCATCTTCATCTTCGCCACCTGCTTCAAAGTCAGAATCCTCGTCAGCAGGGTTAAAATATGATTCTTGACTACTCTTTAGACTGTCGTTAATGAAGCTATCGTTGTAATCATAGGTGTTTCCGAGTCCATCGTCGTCTTCGTCATCCTCCAAAACGCTCTTTTTACCTAGGAAACAGAAATAAGTGGCTTAACCCTTTAATGACTAAATTTGGTCAAGAATATCAAAATACTGAATTCGATTTGCGAGCCAATAGAAGACTATTTTTGAAAATCTAGCACTAGAATGGCTGGCTCGGTTATCGAGCCAGTCATTCTATTGCTAGATTTTCAAAAATAGTCTTCTCTTGGCCTGCAAATGCACATTACTCAAGGATTTGGCTTCGCCATGATTTAAATAAATGTTTCAGAGTAAACTTTGTACTAACTACATTTGTTGTAACAATATAAATATGTCAGCCAAAGCAGCCACCTTAATGTATATTTGTAATCCCAATTCTTAAGTTCTTTTCCTGGGGACATTGTCTGGGGAATAAGGATGAATTAAAAAAAAAATAACCCCCAATGTTTCTTGTGACATGATACTGGTGTCAAATTTCATGCATATCTAACATGCATTCTAAAGTAGTGAACTGGAAACTAGATTTTAAAGTTTTTAGGAGAGACTAGATTTAACCCCCAGCACTCTGATGTCAAAATTTTAAATTTTCAAATTAAATTAAAAGATAAACTGGAAAAATAGATAGAATGCTGACATCAGTGGTAAGGGTTTTTAGGAGACTAGAATTAGTTTTTAGGAGAGACTAGATTTAAAGTTTTTAGGAGAGACGAGATTTAAAGTTTTTAGGAGAGATTAGATTTAAAGTTTTTAGAAGAGATTAGATTTAAAGTTTTTAGAAGAGATTAGGTTTAAAGTTTTTAGGAGAGATTAGATTTAAAGTTTTTAGAAGAGATTAGATTTAAAGTTTTTAGGAGAGATTAGGTTTAAAGTTTTTAGGAGAGACTAGGTTTAAAGTTTTTAGGAGAGATTAGATTTAAAGTTTTTAGAAGAGATTAGATTTAAAGTTTTTAGAAGAGATTAGATTTAAAGTTTTTAGAAGAGATTAGATTTAAAGTATTTAGGAGAGATTAGGTTTAAAGTTTTTAGGAGAGACTAGGTTTAAAGTATTTAGGAGAGATTAGATTTAAAGTATTTAGGAGAGATTAGATTTAAAGTTTTTAGAAGAGATTAGATTTAAAGTTTTTAGAAGAGATTAGGTTTAAAGTTTTTAGGAGAGATTAGGTTTAAAGTTTTTAGGAGAGATTAGATTTAAAGTTTTTAGGAGAGATTAGATTTAAAGTTTTTAGGAGAGATTAGGTTTAAAGTTTTTAGGAGAGACTACGTTTAAAGTTTTTAGGAGATTAGATTTAAAGTTTTTAGAAGAGATTAGATTTAAAGTTTTTAGGAGAGATTAGGTTTAAAGTTTTTAGGAGAGACTACGTTTAAAGTTTTTAGGAGAGATTAGATTTAAAGTTTTTAGAAGAGATTAGATTTAAAGTTTTTAGAAGAGATTAGGTTTAAAGTATTTAGGAGAGATTAGATTTAAAATTTTTAGAAGAGATTAGATTTAAAGTTTTTAGGAGAGATTAGATTTAAAGTTTTTAGGAGAGATTAGGTTTAAAGTTTTTAGGAGAGACTACGTTTAAAGTTTTTAGGAGAGATTAGATTTAAAGTTTTTAGAAGAGATTAGATTTAAAGTTTTTAGAAGAGATTAGGTTTAAAGTATTTAGGAGAGATTAGATTTAAAGTTTTTAGAAGAGATTAGATTTAAAGTTTTTAGAAGAGATTAGGTTTAAAGTTTTTAGGAGAGATTAGATTTAAAGTTTTTAGAAGAGATTAGGTTTAAAGTATTTAGGAGAGATTAGGTTTAAAGTTTTTAGGAGAGATTAGATTTAAAGTATTTAGGAGAGATTAGATTTAAAGTTTTTAGAAGAGATTAGGTTTAAAGTATTTAGGAGAGATTAGTTTAAAGTTTTTAGGAGAGATTAGATTTAAAGTTTTTAGAAGAGATTAGGTTTAAAGTATTTAGGAGAGATTAGGTTTAAAGTTTTTAGGAGAGATTAGATTTAAAGTTTTTAGAAGAGATTAGGTTTAAAGTTTTTAGGAGAGATTAAGTTTAAAGTTTTTAGAAGAGATTAGGTTTAAAGTATTTAGGAGAGACTAGGTTTAAAGTTTTTAGAAAAGATTAGATTTAAAGTTTTTAGAAAAGATTAGGTTTAAAGTTTTTAGGAGAGATTAGATTTAAAGTTTTTAGGAGAGATTAGGTTTAAAGTTTTTAGGAGAGATTAGGTTTAAAGTTTTTAGGAGAGATTAGGTTTAAAGTTTTTAGGAGAGATTAGGTTTAAAGTTTTTAGAAGAGATTAGATTTAAAGTTTTTAGGAGAGATTAGATTTAAAGTTTTTAGGAGAGATTAGGTTTAAAGTATTTAGGAGAGACTAGGTTTAAAGTTTTTAGGTGAGATTAGGTTTAAAGTTTTTAGGAGAGATTAGATTTAAAGTTTTTAGGAGAGATTAGATTTAAAGTTTTTAGGAGAGATTAGGTTTAAAGTATTTAGGAGAGACTAGGTTTAAAGTTTTTAGGAGAGACTAGGTTTAAAGTTTTTAGGAGAGATTAGGTTTAAAGTTTTTAGGAGAGATTAGGTTTAAAGTTTTTAGAAGAGATTAAGTTTAAAGTTTTTAGGAGAGATTAGGTTTAAAGTTTTTAGGAGAGATTAGATTTAGTTTTTAAGAGAGATTAGATTTAAAGTTTTTAGGAGAGATTAGATTTAAAGTATTTAGGAGAGACTAGGTTTAAAGTTTTTAGGAGAGATTAGGTTTAAAGTTTTTAGAAGAGATTAGATTTAAAGTATTTAGGAGAGACTAGGTTTAAAGTTTTTAGGAGAGATTAGGTTTAAAGTTTTTAGAAGAGATTAGATTTAAAGTTTTTAGGAGAGATTAGATTTAAAGTTTTTAGGAGAGATTAGGTTTAAAGTATTTAGGAGAGACTAGGTTTAAAGTTTTTAGGAGAGATTAGGTTTAAAGTTTTTAGGAGAGATTAGATTTAAAGTTTTTAGGAGAGATTAGATTTAAAGTTTTTAGGAGAGATTAGGTTTAAAGTTTTTAGGAGAGATTAGATTTAAAGTTTTTAGGAGAGATTAGGTTTAAAGTTTTTAGGAGAGATTAGATTTAGTTTTTAGGAGAGATTAGATTTAAAGTTTTTAGGAGAGATTAGATTTAAAGTTTTTAGAAAAGATTAGGTTTAAAGTTTTTAGGAGAGATTAGATTTAAAGTTTTTAGGAGAGATTAGATTTAAAGTTTTTAGGAGAGATTAGATTTAAAGTTTTTAGGAGAGATTAGATTTAAAGTTTTTAGAAAAGATTAGGTTTAAAGTGTTTAGGAGAGATAATAGTGAAATACATTTCTAGCTAAGCTCTGGCTGGCCCCTTTTTACTCATATTGAAATCGATTTGAAACTTTGAAATCTGAATTCCCAGAATCTAAATTTCAAGGTAAATATAGAGGGAAGCTCTTGAATATTTTGAAACTAATTTGAGTGGACGTCCGGGAAAATTGGTTTCAATATATTCTACAGAATGTTTATTAAATTGTAAATTTATCAGACATACGATTAGTACAATTTTGTGAGATGTTTTGATTTTCGTGACAGAGGTTATGATTATGATGTCATTATAGTTGTCACTATGATTGTGACATCACGTAAACTTGAGTGACAAATCGGATCATGCCCTGGCGTGAAATATAAACCGATTTTACTGATATTCAATTCCAAAAATCTCACAAATTTTAAGCAAACCCAAGCAAAGTTATAATAGAAACAAAAATAGTTTCAGAACCCTGGCAAATACAGTTCCAGGAGAAATAACTCTGGTAAATAGAGATTTTACTGAAACAAATCTAGATGAAAAGATGAGTGCAAATGTTGTTTATTTCTTATATTCCTAGTCAATGACATTGAAGAACAATAAAAGAGCATGTCACATGTCCCACGACATCTGTAGACATGTTTTTCCGGAGCCATCTCCGAGACAAGTGTACGCACACACAGGTCATATTCATGTACCGCATTTGCGATACAAACATTAATTACTTACCCAAATCAATCCTTTAATGCTAAAATTTGGTCAAGAAAATGTAAAGATTTTCTTATTGAATGTCCATTTACAAGCCAAGAGAATACAGTTTTTTTTAATTTATCACTGGAATGGCTGGCTCTGTTATTGAGCCAGTCATTCCAGTGGTAAACTTTTCAAAAATTGTGTTCTCTTGGCCTGTAAATGAACATTCCACAAGACCATAGCAGCAGGCTGGTTTTGTCCATTAAAGGGTTAAATGCTTTAGTAAGTGATAATAATCAGAAACACTATTAACCCTTTAACACTCATCAGCCAAAAACAGCTTCTACAGTCGTCTTGAAAATGCTCATTTGCAGACCAAGAGAAGGCTATTTTTGAAAATGTACAATTGAAATGACTGACTCGATTATCAAGCCTGTCATTACAGTGGTAAATTTTCAAAAATAGTCTTCTTGGTCTGCGAATGAGCATTTTCAAGACGACTGTAGAAGCTGTTTTTGGCTGATGTGAGTGTTAAAGGGTTAATAGTGTTTCTGATTATTATCACTTACTAAAGCATTTAACCCTTTAATGGTCATACCGGCCAAAACCAGCCTGCTGCTATTTTCTATGAAAAAATTGAAATTTTCTTGAACAAATTTGAGGGATAAAAGGTTAATTAATACCTTGCGCTGCTTTTCTTTGTGGCCGAGTATTCTCTTTTTTCGTGTGTGTGAACTGCTCTAGATGTCTGGGGTTTGTTCTGCATAAACAAAAGTACATATAAGTTTAAGTATAACACATGTTGCAATGTTTACCTTTCAGATTAAGAAAATTTACCAAATTTCTTTTTCACGAGTGAGATGACATACTTACCTCCCTAACACTCTTGATATACTAGTATATCAGCTCTAAATTCAAAAATATTCAGAATTATAAAAAGTTAGGTGCCCATAATGGGCAGGTGGATGTACACAGTCATGCACATGACAGACCCCCCCTAACCCCCCCCCCCACTGCGCATGCGCATACTGGTACTTCCGTTACTAAATATTGGCTGACATAGAAGAGAAGCAACTATTCAAATAATCAAAGGACCAGGCCTCCGTGGGGTGGAGAGGCCAGGATCCTGTTAGGGAGGTAAGTACGTCATCTCACTCGTGAAAAAGAAATTTGGTAAATTTCTTATTTCACATCATGAGAACATAATTTGAAAGTTAATTTGGCAGGAGGGAGGCAAGGTCCTGAAAACCACCACACCCTCGAATAGACTAGCTCTTTGAATTTTCAAGAGATTTAAAAAACATCTGAAATTGTATCTGAAACACAATCAGGAATAGAATTTTGCATCGGATAATCGACCGATGAAGAGAGATTGATAAAAAAACAAATGCGCTTCCCCCCCCCCCCCCCCCTCTCTTTCTGAGGAAGGTTACGAAAAAACGCTGCTCTCAATGACTAGCACGTTCTCTAATACTTGATGAAAAGTATTACTAGACATTGGAAAAAGAAAAATTGCTTCATTGTCAAAACACTCTGAAAGAACCACAATTAAGAGACATTTACCATCACCATATTAAAAATTTAAAATATGACACCATAACCAAGACAAAAAACAAAATGGTCACATATACTGAGCTCTGATGTCTTGAGTGCGGAACTCATCTCTTCCCCCACCGGATGAAGAGAATGATACCAGAAATAGTAGGGATTCCCTACCAACAAATGTGATATTTGTAAATAGCAGAGGAGGAAGACTAATTACAAATACATACCTCTACATTATTTATTTTCTGAGGACTGAGACGGCGAGCGGGTTAGAAGTGTCACGAAGGTAATGGTCGGTAAAACTTGATTCACAGTGCCACTGGGCTACTGACATAATGTCTTCAATATAAACACCATTAAATAATGCTGTGGAAGTTACCACACCACAGACACTATGAGCCTTGGCTCTATCTACTTGGATTACAGTGGCTGTCTTATGACAGAATTGAATACATTCTACTATCCATCTGGAAATAGTGTCTCATGATGCCCTACCATGGGGTTCAATATATGACAACCATAGGGACCATGGGTCCGTCCGCCAAACCTGAGTTCTTCTCTTGTACTTATTTAAAGCAAGGACAGGACACCATACTTTAGCACCAGTATCATATCTGGTTAAGGCAGGTAAAATAATAGGTTTACCCGGATATTTTAAAGATTGATTCTTAGCCAAGAAATTCAATCTTGGTAGAAGCTTAAGGCCGTCACCTGTAACTATATAACGGTCAGGCTCAACAGACAAGGCATGAATTTCACTCCTGCGTCTGGCTGATGCTGCCGCAACTAAAAATACAGTTTTAAGTGTCAATAATTTTACAGATATAGCACTAAGTGGTTCAAAAGGTTTACCGCCCAAAACCTGCAGAACCAGAGAAAGACTCCATGCCCGTACCTTTAATAAGAGTATTTAAAACACTTAATTCATCACTTCCCCTCTTTGCCAAGCAAGGGATAGCAGTCATTCATGCTGATTTGTATCCAGCAATAGAATTAGGCTTAAGACTATAGGCATCATAATCAGCTACTACCTGAATAGATGCTTCCATCGGATTGATACATCTCTTTGAGCACCATTCTGCAAATCTGTTGATTTTATAATTATATGCTCTGGAGGTTGACTCCCTTCTGGCTCTGGCCATGAAATGGCTGCTTGCTCAGAAAAGCGCTCCTTAATCGCAGATTTTTTGACAACATCCATGCAGTCAATTGAAACATTGACGGATTGTTGTGAAGGGTCTTGCCCTGGAAGATAATATTGTCCATCAGAGGCAGAGGAACCAGACTGCAAACCAGAAGGTCCAGCAGATCCGTAAACCATGATCGGCGTGGCCAATTTGGGGTGCTCAGAAGCACTTGGCATTCCTCCTGCTTGATCTTCTGAAGAATCCTTGGGATCAGGATTGTTGGAGGGTATGCGTATGCATACATTCCCTTCCAACTGATAGCTAGTGCATCTATTGCGATAGCGCTTGGATCTGGAATCGGAGAAACGTACGTCATCATCTTCGCATTCTTCTTCATTGCGAACAAATCTATGTTGGGCTTCCCCCAATGATTGAACAGGTGATCCGCCACACATTGATTTAGTTGCCATTCCGTAGAATGCTCATCCTTCGGCTCAATGAGTCTGCTAACAGAGTCAGCCTTCCCGGAATATGAACTGCTTTCAAGGTGATCATATGATCCATGCACCAGCAAAGCAGCTTCCATGTCATCATACAGAGACTGGGCGACTTCGTTCCGCCCTCCCAGTTTATGTAACTCACTACTGTAGAGTTGTCTGAACGTATCATCACAAATTTCCCCACCCCCCACTTCTTTTAAGAAGTGTTCCAGGCCTAGAATTACAGCTCGCAATTCTAGCATGTTGATATGTTCCTTTGACTGTTCCAGATTCCAAAGCCCTGATATAGTGGCTTCTTCCAGGCAAGCTCCCCATCCCTCCATCGATGCATCCATAAACATCATTACTTGAGGGTGGGGAGGGGTCAGCATGACCCCCGCCAGATTTTCTCTCTCCATCCACCAATGGTGATGAATGAGAGGGTCCAACACTTGAATGCGCGAGCCAGGGATCATGAACTCTGCGTCCACTGAGCCATGAGAAACAATTGAATCAGCCGCCTGAGGAATGACTGGTTCCATTGAAAACATCAGACCTAACATTCTCAGATAGACTCGTGCTAGAATATAACGACTGTTGCAAACCAACTGAATGCACGAGAGATTTTCCACTCTCTCCTGGGATGGATAAACATATCCTATCTCCAGATCGAAGAACATACCCAGGTAAACAAACTTCTGCGATGGAGTCAGCTCTGATTTCTGAAAGTTGATTATCCAGCCTAAATCTGTGAGAGTTTTCAAAACTATCTCCAGATTTGCTGTCAAACTTTCTGGGTTGTGTACTTTCAGCAACCAGTCGTCTATGTAAGTGCGAACAGCTATATTTTTCCTGCGGAGGTATGCCGTGATAGCATGTACCACTCGAGTGAAGACCCTTGGAGCCGTCGAGATGCCGAATGGAAGAACCTTGAATTCCCATTGGCGTCCCTGAAAAGCAAATCTCAGGAACCGACGAAAACTCCTTGCAATTGGAATGTGGAAATAAGCATCCTTGAGATCTATTGATGCTGTCCACATCCCCTTCTCTAACCCAAACAACACCAATCTTACTGTTTCCATTTTGAAACTCGGTGTATCTATAAACTTGTTTAGAGGTTTGAGGTTGAGAATTGGTCTCCACCCCCCGGTGTTCTTTGTCACAAGAAACACGGTTGAATAGAAGCCCGGACAATCTTGCGCCGGTTGAATTGCTTTCTTTAGAATTAGAGATTCTATCTCCTCTTCTATGCACAACCGCTTGTCTGGATCCCTTGGAATTTGAGTCCGGACCGGTACCAGAGACAGATGCAACGGCGGACCTCTTATCCATTCTGGACTGTATCCGTGCGAAACCCATTGCAAGACTAAGCGGTCCTGAATTAACCACTCACACTTCTGAATGTGGCAAGTCAAACGACCTCTCACTGGTGCACCTAGGGTTGACGGGGTGTCCATAAATTTTAGAAGTGGGAGTGTCTCTGGTACGAGTGACAACACCCGAGTGGTACCTGTGGTAACCGGAAAATATTTTAGCCCATCAGGCCCGGTTACCACGTACCGCTCCTCGCGCGCCGCGACCAGCGCCGTGCACCACGGTGCGTGGGCTGCTGTCTGGCTGCACGAGCTTACTGGTGTTGAGCAGCCGCGGGCTGAACATGCACGTGTTCTCTACGTAGCACTTCAAACTGTGCGCACAGCGCCCTCTGGTTGTTCACCAAAGTCACTTGGAGGTGCTGACAACCTTCACCTCCAAAAAGACCCGGGCCCACCATCGGCGCTTGCAACAAGCGCGACTTGAGCTCATGAGATGGGCACAAATTGTCCAACGCAAAAGTGCGCCTCGTCCTCAATGACTTCGTGACTGACCTAGTCAGACAGCCCAAGGCCAGGTTGATCCCATCCTGGATGGCTCGTTGGACTGTCACAGGGCTAGGTTGTTGCTGCACCGAGGCTGCTACTACCCAGATAGCAGCTGACAGACAGGCGACAGCGCACTAATCGCTGCTCGCGAGCTCTCCTCAGTGTCACGCTAGGCATGGGAACCCAGCCGCGTATCTTCCCCCAGAGTGGCGCAGTCGTCCACGCTCAGTCTGGGTGCTAGGCCATATCGAGCATACTGACTAGCAGTAACCTGACATCGCCTAGCAACCTTGCGGGGAGCCTTCGCGAGGCGACCTTTCGGTCTAATCGACTCCTCTGCCGCAGAGAACATATCTAAGATGTGTTCACCATACAGCAGAGATAGTCGTGTTGGCCAACGCCTTTGCCTGTAACCATGCCTGAGGGTTACCGGCGGCCGTTTCATCCACGGAGAGCTCTGGTCTGACAGCGAGGAGCCACGCGCACACTTCAGACCAGTCTTCATCTGTGGCTACCTGCGAATTGCCGACGAGCAGCGGGCCCTCGTCATCCTCAATGGCATTCGCAGGTAAGGCTGAGGTGGAGGCTATAGACGAACCCGGCTGCCCATGGAATGCATACGGGCCCGCGAGGGCTGGCATAACATTCTCCATAGGCTGACCGAGCACCAAGGCCGCGCTTGTATGAGGGGTAGCATGCACACCAGCGCGGCCCGGATCGCCCGTATGAGATTCCACGTCCAAGCGTGGTATCTTATACGGGCGGCCGTCCGCTCCAAACCGCCCCACAGGCTGAATCATGAAGCCTGCTCCCGAGGGAACAGTGCCATAGGTGCGAGCGGCCGCGCTCGAGAGGAGTGTATACGCTCGCATCCATGTCTTCATGCTCATCCTGTGGCCCGAGCAGGTAGTCTTCATTATCTTCCTGGTCAGGAAAGTTAGACTCTGGGTTAGCAAGAAAAACTCACCCAGACTGACCAAGAGAATGCCCGAAAGCAGATGACGAGGGTTCTCCGCGAGTGATCGTGGTCAGGTCCCGCCTGATGCTGCTCGCGCCGCTGGATCACCAGGCGATGCGAACATCAAGCCTGGGTCCAAGACGGTCGCCCCTGGATCACTAAACACTGTCCGAGCTAGTAGGGCATGATCCAGGGACGGGGGCTACCTGCACTGAGGTCGATGCGCAGGAAGTTGAAACACCTGTGCCAGGCAACAAGCCGCGAAGCATGTCAGGCATCAGATCTTTCAAAGTCCTGCGCATCTCACTCACTAACTCAACCTTGAAGGCATCGAGCTCACCCATCTCAGGGGCTTTCTTCTTACCCTCCTCCTTTGCCTTCTTGCCCTCCTCAGCCATCAGCTTAGCCTGAAAAGGAGAATTCAGAGGTTAGAGCCCCCCCCCCCCCTCTACAAATGACACATTTGTTAGACAGCCTACACACTGAACAAAGATGGCAAGGGTGGAGGAAGAATCTAGCCTTCATAGGCTTGAAGCAAGATGGACATGACTTCTGAAAAAGGGAAGGCATACGAAGACAATGAGTATTATAGTTTGCAAACCCTTGTTAATAGACTATTAGTACAAAACAAGAACAAACTCGAGAGAAGACATCCACTTTTATTACAGACAACCCTGACGGGACAGCTGACTTCTCTAGTTAATAATAACTAATCACAACCAGGCTCCCAAATTAAGAAAGAGAGAGAGAGAAAGATTAATGACTATCTACATATCTCTCCACCTTTATAATAAAGGGTGATAAACACATCACAGACTTCTCTAAACTAAGATTATGACATCAAGGAAAGAGAAAAAACTCTGGTTGATTATGCCATCAAACCTCAATGCAAAAGCTCCTTCAAGGAGAGGGGATGTCAGAAATGAATGCAAGAAATATCTAGAGATTAATGACATTCATACCTCCTGAATAATATAATATCAAATTATATATATTCGAGAACCCACGCACAAGAGAGAATACAGTGCAATAACAAAAGGCAGCAGAAATTGTGATTATTTTCAAATAATTATGTGCCATAACTAATAAACTCCCTTGGCCGGAGCACAGGAAAAACCATCCTCTTGTGCAGGAGAACACGTCCATCCATGCGCCGAGACTCTTCCTTCAGAAGAACTGATGAGGGGGATGGGACAAAAGGAAGGAGATATTTCTTTTATTCATTTAATATATCTCCAACCCTTAGACATATCACAATGATAAGTAAAAAAAGAGACGTGAACAACCTTCGAGAGAAGAACAGGACCACTTACACATCCATAAGTTGAACCTGTGAACACAAAGCACAAGGGATTAATAGCCCTAGGCGCTGGGAGAAATTTAACAAGGATTCCCAGCGCCTGATACGCGGTAACGCCAAAGCGGCCGCGACGAAAACCGGTAACATATAAAAGTTACACGCCTATAATTAATAAATGGAACAATATCACCTTAACAGATGATGAGGAAGACTCCTCTGCAGACTTTGCATCAGCCATAATCCAAAAAGGTGATAGATATTATCGAAAATTCTCAAAAAAGACTAGGAATGTTTTCAACATGTGGTTGGTCCGCCAATATATTAGAAAACGGAAGTACCAGTATGCGCATGCGCAGTGGGTGGGGTCTGTTATGTGCATGACTGAGTACATCCACCTGCCCATTAGGGGCACCCAACTTTTTATAATTCTGAATATTATTGAATTTAGAGCCAATATACTAGTATATCTAGAGTGTTAGGAAGGTAAGTATGTTCTCATGATGTGAAATAAACGAAATCAAGGATTTCTTTTTTCACGAGAGAGTTGATACTTACCTCCCTAATACTTTGATATTGCTAAATATCGGCTTTCACTCAATAAACACTCAGATTAAAACAGTTAGGTGCCCCTACTGGGCAGGGAGTCAGAGCGTAGTCTGGCGGATGCCAGCCCCACCACCGCGCATGCGCAGACTAGCACTTCCTCTGACTAATTTATTGGCTGATACACATGCAACTATTAAGAGCCTGAAGACCGAGCCTCTGTGGGGTGGAGAGGCTGGGTCCGTATCTAGGGAGGTAAGTATCAACTCTCTCGTGAAAAAAGAAATCCTTGATTTCGTTTATTTCACATCAAGAGTATACTTACCTCCCTAATACTTTTGATATTGCCAGAATTCGACAGTGAATTCGGCAGGAGGGAGGCGAGGTCAAAAGACCAGCTCATCCCTATACGCTTTTCTGCGTTTAAGGCACTTAAACTTCTGAAACTGTATGAAAAAACAGTCAGGATTTGACTAACCATCGGATAACACCACCGATGTATGAGAGATGACCGAATGTCATATGCGCTCCCCCCCCCCCCTCCTTCCTGGGAGGAAGAGTCGAATGACCTCAATGTCCTATACGCTCTCTATGTACAAGTGCCATGTACTACAGGACAGAGACGAAAAAGCTCCATTTTCGTATACTCTCAACAATGAACCACATAAATACACAAAACCATCATCATATTAATAACGGGTAACGTGACAAGACAATCAACAATGGACAACCCATGCACAAGACTGACCTTGTTGAAATGGCTGCTGACATCATCTTCCCATTGGTGAAGAATGATGCAGTCCCAAAAAAGTGGTTGTTTCCATAAATTAATTGTGAAATATATAAGCAATGAGGAAACCTCATCAAAAATATAAACCTAGTTATTTTTTCAAAATCGACAAGGCGAGAGGATTAGAGGTGTCACGGAGACAATGGTCTGTAAAACTTGACTCACAGTGCCACTGAGCCACCGACATAATATCATCCACAGGGACCCCATTAAATAGGGCGGTGGATGTCACTACGCCGCGGACAGTGAGCCTTGGCCACGTCAACCTGCTTCCCGGTGGCGGATTTATGACAAAACTGAATGCATTCTACAATCCACCTGGAAATGGTGTCCTTAGAAGCCCTGCCATGGGGTTCAATATATGACAACCATAACGCCGACTGGTCGGTGCGCCACTCCGATGTACGTTGTTTGTACAGGAGAAGCGCCCGGACGGGACACCATGCTTTAGAATTAGGATCATATCTAGTTAAAGCAGGCAAACAATAGGTTGATCTGGATATTTCAACGACTGATTCTTAGCCAAGAAATTAATCCTAGGTAGCAGCTTAAGGCCTTCCCCTGAAACCACAAAACGGTCATCCTCGGCTGATAAGGCATGAATTTCACTTCTACGCCTAGCCGAGGCCGCAGCAATTAAAAACACAGTCTTCAGTGTTAATAGTTTCATAGAAATGGAACTAAGTGGTTCAAAAGGCTTATCACCTAGTACTTGAAGCACTAGCGATAAACTCCAAGACGGAATCACAGGGGGATTCCTTGGTCTTAGATTGCCCATGCCTTTAATTAATACATTTAATGTATTTACTTAATCACTTCCCCTCTTAGCCAAGCAAGGAATAACAGACATTAAAGCTGACTTATAACCAGCAATAGAGTTAGGCTTGAGACTATAGGCATCATACAGGTGACAGAGGAAATCAGCTACTACCTGAATAGATGAATCCATTGGATCAATACATCTTTTTGAGCACCATTCTGCAAATCTGTTGATTTTATAATTATATGCTCTGGAGGTTGACCCCCTCCTGGCTTTGGCCATAAACATGGCTGCTTGCTCAGAAAAGCCCTCCTTAATTCTAGATTCCTTGACAACATCCACGCAGTCAATCTGAACATTGACGGATTGTTGTGAAGGGCCTTGCCCTGGAAGATAATGTCGTCCATCAGAGGCAGAGGAACCGGATTGCAGACCAGAAGGTCCAGCAGATCCGTATACCATGATCGGCTTGGCCAATCCGGGGCGATCAGAAGCACTTGGCATTCCTCCTGTCTGATTTTCTGAAGAATTTTTGGAATCAGGATTGCTGGAGGGAATGCGTATGCATACATTCTCCCCCAGCTGATAGCTAACGCATCTGTTGCGAAAGCGCTTGGATCCGGAATCGGAGAGACGTACGTCGTCATCTTCGCATTCTTCTTCGTTGCGAACAAATCGATGTTGGGTTTCCCCCAATGGTCGAACAGACGATCCGCCACACATTGATTTAGTTGCCATTCCATGGGTAACACACTCATCCTTCGGCTCAAGGTAATCTGGTGATCCAGGCACCAACAAAGCAGTCTCCATGTCATCATACAGAGACTGGGCGACTTCGTTCCGCCCTGGCGGTTTATGTAAGTCACAACTGTTGAGTTGTCTGAACGAATAAGAACAATCTTGCCCTGAACTTTCTGTAAGAAATGTTCCAGGCCCAGGACTACTGCTCTTAGCTCCAGTAGATTTATATGTTCCTTTGACTGTTCCAGATTCCAAAGCCCTGATATCGTGGATTCTTCCAGGCAAGCTCCCCAGCCCTCCATCGATGCATCTGTATACGCAGTCACCTGAGGGTGGGGAGGGGTTAGCATAACCCCCAGCAAGAGATTCTCTATATTCAACCACCATTGCAGGTGATGAATCAGAGGCGCCAACACTGACACGTTCGAGTCCAGCGAACCTGTACTCTGGGTCCATTGTGTCATGAGAAATAACTGGATCGGCCGCCTGCGTAAGGCGGCCTGAGGAATGACTGGTTCCAATGAAACCATCAACCCCAGCATTCTCAAGTAAACCCGTGCCAGGACATGACGACTGTCGCACACTGACTGAATCAATGAGATGAGTTTCTGAACTCTCTCCTGAGTAGGAAAAACATATCCTGTCTCTAGATCGAAGAACATCCCCAGGTAAACAAACTTCTGGGATGGAGTCAGCTCTGATTTTGGGAAATTGATCATCCTGCCCAAGTCTGTGAGAGTCTTCAAAACAATCTCCAGACTGGCCGATAAACTTTCCTGGGTGTGCGCTTTCAACAGCCAGTCGTCTATGTACGTGTGGACTGCTATGCTTCTCCTGCGGAGGTATGCGGTGATCGCAAGAACCACACGGGTGAAAACCTGGTTACCCTGAATTCCCACTGTCTGCCCTGGAATGCAAATCTCAGGAAGCGACGGAAACTCCTGTGTATGGGGATGTGGAAATAAGCGTCCTTCAAATCTATCGACGCTGTCCACATTCCCCTCTCTAACCCCGCCAACACCGAGCGCACAGTCTCCATCTTGAAACTGGGCGTCTCTATGAACTTGTTCAATGGCTTGAGGTTGAGAATTGGTCTCCACCCTCCAGTGTTTTTTGTTACTAAGAACAGGGTTGAATAGAAGCCCGGACACCTTTGTGCCGGCTGAATAGCTCCTTTTTGTATGAGGGAATTTATTTCCTCCTCGATACACAACCTTTGTTCTGGATCTCTCGGATTTGGAGTCCAGATCGGCACTAGAGACAGTCGCGATGGCGGGCCTGTCATCCAATCGGGATGATACCCGACTGAAAGCCATCGCAAGACTAAACGGTCCTGAGTTAACCGTTCCCACTCTTGCATGTGGTCGGCTAGCCGGCCTCCCACCGGTCCACCTAGGGATAGAGGTGGACATAAGGAGTGCAAGAGCGGCACTGTCTCCTTTGCCAGAAACACCGGAGCGGTTCTCACTGCGGTAACCGTCCCATCAGGAACGATTACCACGCCCAGATCCTCGCGCGCCACGACCAGCACCGCGCGCACCTCGGTGCGCGGGCGGCTGCCTGGCTGACTGCGCCTGAGGAGCCTGCGCCCCCCTCGCTGCTGGCCGAATCGCACGCGGCCGAGGCCGACGCTGCGATGGTGGTTGGCCTCTGACCTGGCCACCACCACCTCGAGCCTGCAGGGGACGATACGCAGGGGGTGCGGCGCGAACGTTAGCACGACGAAGCACCTCAAACTGCTCGCGCAGCGCCCTCTGGTTATTTACCAGAGTAACCGTCTCCTGGAGGTGTCGACATCCCTCACCTCCAAAGAGACCAGGACCTGTCATAGGCGTACGCAGTAGCCTATTGTACAGGTCCTGGGACGGGCACAGATTGTCCAAGGCAAATGTGTGCCTTGCCCGGACACTCCTGGTCACCGCCCGCGTTCGAACACAAGACTCCCGTGTCAGAACGGGAGCCTGGCCGCGCATCCTCACCCAAAGCCGCGCGGTCATCCACGCTCGGCTTAGGTACCACACCGTACCGCTGGTAATCCAGGGGCACGATGCGGCAACGCCTGGCCACCTCGCGCGGGGCCTTCGCGAGACGTCCACTCGATTTAATGGACGTCTCTGCCGCCTCGAACATGTTAACGACATGCGCTGCCAGCGGCAGAGAAGGCATAGCGTTAGCAGTAGGCTTACCAGCTAACCACGGCCTGTGGTCATGCTGGCTAGCCGACTGCTCCACGGGCAGATCTGGCCTAACACTCACCAACCACTGGCAAGCGTCAGACCAATCCTCCTCCGTGGCTAGCTGCGAGCGCTCTACAAGACGGGGGCCTTCGTCTTCCTCCTGAGCGCAAGCAACAGAGCTTGACGGCGGATACGCTGATACCCCTGGCAAGCCAGGGAGAGCATGCAGGCCTGACACCACCGGCATGCTAATCTCACTGGCTTGACCAGGAGCAGGCGCCGTGGTAGAGCGCGGGGCACATACCGCCCCACCACGGCCACGGCCAGCACCAGCGACACTCTCGGCAAGCCGAGGTATGCGGTAACGCTGGCCCTCAGCGCCCAGGGCCACAGTCTGAACCGTGGATTCTACCCCTGCGTGAGTAGAACCGTGGAATAAGTCGCCTGTATTCCCCGCGAGGGGTGCACAGACGTCATAATCCATGGCCACGTCCTCAGACGGTGACCCCAACAGGTAATCCTCATCCTCCTGGCCAGACAGATTAGACTCCGGGTCAGCAAAGAGAGCTAACCCGGACTGGCCAGGGAAGGTGCCATAGGAGGTACTGGCACCCGCGGCGTGCGGATACCCCTGGACTGATAAGCAGCCCGCGGGTTCCAGCGACAACCGTCCACGGCCCCTCGGCGCGGCACTAAGCCTGCTGCCAGGGTCGTGGAACGCCCCCTCTAATGGGGCCACCTCTGAATCTTCAAACAACGGAAGCGTACTAAGGAAAGGTGATTCAGAGGTGGGGATTACCTGCTCCGAAGCAGATGATGAGGACAGCAAAGGATTTGGTCCAGGAAGCATGCCACGAAGCAACTCTGGAACCAAATCCTTTATTGTCCTCCTCATCTCTCCCAACATCTCGGTCCGGAAGGCCTCCATGTCCACCGCGGACGAGGCCTTCTTCTTACCCTTCTTACTCACACCCTCTTTTCTGCTTCTTCTTCTCCTCCTCCACCACCTTGTCCTTCGCCTGCAAGCACAAGAATTCGGACATTAGCTCGCCCCCCCCAGTGCTTACATATCTCGCAATTAAGCAAGGGACCACAGGGGCTACACTGATAACAGAGATGAGGCACAAACTTGTCCTTCAAAAATCGTCCACAGGACGCACAACCAGGTCTCTGAAACAGGGCAAAGGACGAGGAGTATGAGCAATCTAGTTAAGCTCAGAAACTCAACCAACTCAAGAGAAGGAAATGATCATAAAGATCAATATTCATCAGAAAACCAGCTTTGGACAAACTTTAATTGTTAATAAAGAGCAAGGCTGATTATGATGTCATTAATCCAATGACAGGAAAAAATCGATCCCCAACAAACATCCACGTGCAAGGACGAATTGTATCTCTAACCAGAACATGTGCAGAATGGACATTTCGACTACACAACCATCAGATATATACTGATAACAATGGCAAATACTGTTAATTATCTCCCTTTCCTCTCTAAATAATTAACATCACCTCATATCAATAATTAGATACCTGACACTTTGTATAGACAAACCATCCAACGTGATGAACTGGAGCACTCCACCAACTGAACGCCTCTTAACTCTCTCCACCGCTAAGGGAAGGAATTGGATCAAGAGGGCAAAGTGAGAAGACCTTTATACTAGGCCTCCGACTCACTGGACATAAAATTTTTGGTTAGATAACCTAACAGTATTAGTAGGAAATGGAACCATGGTGGAGAGAAACAAACCCTCTGCTGATGTGATGTCCATTACATATCGTCACACAGACCTGTGGACATAAACACAAAGAGAGATTAGTATTATATAGCACCTAGTTGAAATAAACCAACTAAACAAGGCGCTTATCACGGTAAACGCGAGTCCCGGAAACACATTACACCGGGTAAAAAACTCGCTAATTTTACTAGAAGTCACCTGATTTAAAGGTCCTGGGCCCTCCTCTGGCGAAGTCATCCTTTCTGCCATCTATATCAGGGATTATCACTTCCAAAATTCACACAAAAAGACTATGAATTGAGTTAGAAAAGCTCTAGCACAAAAACATGTGTAGACTCTCTGCCAATAAATTAGCAAAGAGGAAGTGCTAGTCTGCGCATGCGCGGTGGTGGGGCTGGCATCCGCCAGACTACGCTCTGACTCCCTGCCCAGTAGGGGCACCTAACTGTTTTAATCTGAGTGTTTATTGAGTGAAAGCCGATATTTAGCAATATCAAAAGTATTAGGGAGGTAAGTATACTCTTGATGTGAAATTAATTATACACATGTCCTCTGTTATGAACTTTGCTGGTTATTTTAAGAATCGAGATGATGACAGCTGTTGCTGTCTGAGGCAGTAATTACTTCAATTCCATTAATTCATTTGCTTTCAAAATTTGTCTTTAGGAACAACAACAATGATTAAATATAAGCAGGTAGTAATAAAATATATAGCTTTAGCGATTGTAGCAAGCAATAAAATTCAAAAAATTTCAACCAGTCAATGGAGGGATACAATCTGTCACTCAAGTCGTCATAATCAAATATGTCACATTTTAGTTGGTCACAATGAAAATGATGTAAGTCTATCAAGAAACTGGAAAAATCGGTCACAAAAGTGTATAAATTGTATGTCTTTAGTGAATTTACAATCTAATACACATTCTGTTGAATATTTTGAAATTACTTTGACTGGGAGCTGTTGCGGCGAGAGACAGCAACAACCCCCAGTCACATTAGTTTCAAAATATTCAACCGCTTACCTGTTTTATAATTAGTTACCTTGACATTTAGATCTGGGGATTCAGGTTTCAAAGTTTCAAATTGATTCCAATACGTGTAAAAACTGATCAGCGCTTAGCTAGAAATTGGTGGAGCATAGTTAGAAATGGTTCTCTCCATTAGGGAAACACAACTATTAATCATTTATTGGTCAAAATTTTAATGGCGAATGATTACTAAGTCGATAGTTTTCTAATAAAGTTACTGAGCAAATGAACTCTTAAATGTTGGCCATATAAATCCATATTCAGGGCTTAAATGGAGTATGCACTTTTTAAATTGCCAGTATACTTTGCTATAAAGCCATTACAACTATTTCTCATCGAGCCATTACTGATTCCATTTAATTATTTCCTCATCAACGTGTTCAATATACATGCTATAAAATTGAAATGGGGAATATCAAGTTTCCATATCAGTACGCCATTCTTGAGAACAGTAATACAAAAGAAAAAACAGGAGGAAGCAACAGTACGGCTCAGAAATAACTTACATCTATCAAAAACTACATACAACAACATTGTTGAATATTTTAAACATAATCGGATTGGAAGTTCGGCAGCGATGTCTTTGAATTCAATGGACCGTTCCAGTTTTAGCTATGCCCGGCACATCTTGAGCTAAGCTCGACCCACATTTCGCCTGCGTTGGGATCGATCAGTCCCTAAACTCCCGGGCTATCAATTTCCATAAAACTATTCAGACAAGCTGTTGAATATTTTGACACTAATTTGACTGGGTGCTATTGTTGCCTATGGCATCAACAGCGTACAGTCAAATTAGGTTCAAGATATTCAACAGCATGTTTATAAAATAGTAAAAACATACAATTCTTACAACAACGCTTAGCTTGTATGCAATTATGTGTTTGTGACGTACTTATCTACATCATTCATGAGTCATCCTACATGTCACGCAGTTGATTATGATGTCATTTGATGGATGGATAAACTGGGAAAGTTGATTAGGTTCAAAATATTCGACAGAGCATCGCATACTGATTTTGCTTTGGAAACATGTTAAGGTATTTATTATCTGCAATGTACGGGGAAAAAAAAGGATTCTCAAAAAAATAATCAAAACAAATGAAAAACTTAAAACTATACTCACAAATACACTATTTATTCTAATTTTCCCACCCCTCCCCATGTTTTTGAGAAGGGTGAAAAAACCCACTAAATTACTAATAGTAAGAAATATTAAATCTTCTGCTGTCATCTCGTCTTGAAAGAAGAAAAACATCCAGGAAATATAAAATATACAGCAACATTTTGCTCATTTTCGTGATTACATGCTAAAAAAAACCCTCTTTTTTCGTCAGCTTATCCTGTCGTTCAATGACACAGTATCTAACGCTGTTGTTGAATTGGCATTAAGAAACGGCTATAAATTTTCTAATGTATCACTGAACGCATCACAAACACGTCTCCAGTCAATTCGACCAATGCCTAAATTGTTTCTGATCAGTATCTTGCCGTTCGGTGATAGAACTGCTAACGTGAATTATGCGCCGAGATACGGCTATGGCATATTTTCTGATGTATCAGTGAACGCATTACAAACGCGCCTCCATCCAATTTAACAACGGATAAATCGTTTGTTTCTAGCTTCACTAAATGTCACCTTTATGTCCAAAATAAAGCCTCTGAATAAATCTAATGTGAACCGAGAAGTTTTTATGAATATTTGAGCATATTTAGCAGAAGTTGCATGGAATACTATAATTATATACTGATTCAAGGTATTTCGTGGCACTTTTTTCAAACTTTCCACCCTAATTAACCCGCCCCCTTTGGTGTCCACTACGCGCCCGGCGGTATAATTAGAATAAATACGGTACCTATAACAATCAGGTCCATACGGGCATTCTTTCTTTTTATTCTTCTTGTCGCCGTCACCATCTTTATCTCCAACATCATTTTTATCTCCAACATCATTTTTATCTGCAACATCCTTTTTATCTGCAACATTGTTCTTATCTGCATCTTCATTTTTATCGGCAACACTCTTTTTATCTGCATCCTCCTTCTTTTCTTCATCCTCTATAGCATTATCACTTTCTTCGTCTTCTTCTTCATCATCTTCTGGGTCCTCGTAGCTTTCATCTCCTGGATGACAAAATTGCTTAAAATGTCCTGGATTCTTCCTGCAATAATAAGACAAGTAATGTCCTTGATACATATTTGGAAATAACGCCTGAACACTGGCGGCCACCAAATTGATATATTATCTGGAAACAACATCTGGTCAATGGATGGATCCGCTCTGTCACTCAAGTCATAATCAATTACGTCACTAGGTAGCTGACATCACAATCATAATAACATATCATAACACGGTCATGAAACTGAACAGTCTGTCACGTGAACGAATTGTATGTCTTTGCTGGATTTACAATTTGATAACCATTCTGTTGAATATTTTGAAACTAATTTAACCGGGAGATCTTGCTGCGTAAGGCAGCTGTCAAACTAATTTCAAAATATTCAACTGTTTTCCTGTATGGTATTGTTAAAATGAGAGGGGAATTCATTGATGAAAGGGTTAGAGCAACAGTTAACCCTTTAACACTCATATCAGCCAAAAATGGCTTCTGCAGTTGTCTTGAGAGATGTCCATTTGCAGACCAAGAAGACTATTTTTGAAAATTTACCACTGGAATGACTGGCTCAATAACCGAGCCAGTCATTCCAGTGGTAAATTTAAAAAAATGGTCTTCTCTTGGTCTGAAAATTAACATTTTCTATGCGAAAGCTTAATTTTTTAAAACAAATTTGAGGGTTAAATGGTTAAAATAAAAGCAATCTTGAGCGTAGATACAATTTACTATTTCACTACGACCTTGACCTTTTGAACTTAAGATCCAAAGAAACCGCATTAGTCTCCATCCCCAGGGAAATATACATATGAAGTTTCATGATCCGAACGCACATGAAGTGGAAACAAATTTTTGTACAATGGTCACTATGACCTTGACATTTGGCCCCATGGGTAAAATCTCAAAAATCGTCATCAACCAGAAATAGTCTTCTCTTAGCCTGCAAATGAACATTCCTCAAGGTCACTGCAGAGCCTGACTTGATAACTAAAGGGCTAATATCTTTAAAATTCTAATAAACATCAGACCTATAGCATTTCTTTCCAAACTGACAGGATTTTCTTGCTTTCTTAGCTTTTGTTGCATTTCTATTTTCCTTTTTCTTCTGCACTTTCTTTTCCTCTTCTTTTTCACTGAAATTATCTTCACTTTCTTCTTCCTCGCTGCTGCTATCATGTTTCTTCACTTCGGCTATTGATGCCGCCCTTCTTTTAGATGGCCGTGGTCGATATGCTTCTAGATTTTCAAAGTCATCATCATCAGAATTTCTCGCTTTACGTCCTCGACGAGCTCGGACCGGTGTGACAGGTTTATCAGTTGATGGTCTTCTCCCACGACCCTGAAAAAAATTCAATTAATAAAACAGTTTCAAATGCTAACAAATAATTTCATTTTCTGCTATGCTTCTTATAGGTTCCCTTCTAGCCCGCTAAACTTGAGAGCTTGAAATTAGTCTGCATGAATCAGTAGCAAGAAGGGTGAGTCACCAGTTAATTCCATCAGCTCAAGAGACTATTATCTCTTCACTTCCCTTGTGAATGATAGCTACTGTAATGCTAACAAGAGACCCAAAGGGTCTGTATCTGACCATTAACACTTTAACACTCATATCAGCCAAAAACGGCTTCTGTAGTGCTCTTGAGAACTTTTTTTTTTTATTTACCAATGGAATGACTGGCTCGATAACCAACCCAGTCATCCCAGCAGTACATTTTCAAAAACAGTCTTCTTTTGTTCCACACATGAACGTTTTCTATGAGAAAATTGAAATTGTCTTGAACAAATTCAAAGATTAAAGGACTAAGAGTTGTATTTGAAGGAATGATAAAAAAAAATGTAAGGCTGAAATGCAACGATTGTTGTACAAAGGTTAATTACCTATGCACAAAGCATGCAAATTTAATTTGCGAAAAGCATGGATATTTAAGTTCCTGACATGAACATTTTGACAAAAAACATGAAAATGAATGAATTTGGTCACAAAATCCAAATATATAAATTGTGGCCTGAAACAAAAAAAAATACGGTCAATCGAGCCTATGCTATTGCGACTGTTATCAGCACAGTAGATCCTGAGATGAAATCGCCTATAGGAAAAAATTGAAGAGAACCAGATCGGTGGTGGACAGTCGCAATAGCATAGGCTCGATTGACCTTTCAGACACTGTGAGCTAAGAACAAAGCATCCCTCTCTCATCAATTTCTTCCTTTAAGCAACTTCATTTCAGGAATCACTATACATATACAATAATCATAAAAACATTGTCTCACCTTTGCTTTTGGCGTTCCTCCTTTTGATGGGTTTCGTTTTCTTCTAACCTCCCAATCACTCCCCGAGTCCTCATCGGCCACAAAATCACTGTCCTCATCTTTCTTACCTCGAGATCGTGGTTCATCACTTTCATCATCACTGTCATCCATCATTGCTTAAATAGATAAATATAGAAGAAAAAATAAGAATAAACTAAAAATACAGGAAGAACAGCATAAAGCAGATGTTTTACCATCAAATTGTGTAAATTCCTCATAAATTGGTGACTTCAGTCAAGTATATGACGTCACACATGTAGGCTGATGTTACAATCAAAATGCATAATGAATGTAGGACTTCACGATATGTATGTATGACTACTGTATTCTGCGGCTGTAGTAGTAGAAACATCCTACAGCTGCAATCAGTCCTTCTCTTTTGACCACTGTGTCTTGTCCTCCTCAGCCGAAATCCTTAGCTTCCTCAGGTCCATTCTTGACTTGAGTGTACCGAGTCTGGCTTTCTTGAGGTCACCTCGTAGCACACTTAGCAGATTTATGCAATGACGTCCTTTCCTGTCTTTGGATGTTAGCTCCCAGTAGAGTGAATTCCAAGGCTCTCTGTGCTGGCGTGTCTTCTAGCAGCCTTAGCACATTGCCAAACATGGACCATCTTTGCTAGGCGACATTTACATACAGTGGCGATGTATTACCATTACACATCTTGTATAGTGCATAATTGTAAATTATGCTGTCTGGCCATCGGTGTCCGGTGATGGTGCGTAGGTGTTTACGGTGGCAGGCATCAAATTTGTATAGAGCTGCCTTTGGAGCTGCCCAGCTGTAAGTTATACAGCTTCTCGATATACTGATCTTATATTGAATACCGGTATCATAGCTATACTGTTAGTCATATCGATATGATTTTGTTGATAATGCAATATCAAGATATAACATAAAACTGGTATAGCATTCTGCTTAGACAGATAATCTGCTATCCATTAGCAAAATTCAATAGTCAGTCTAACGAGATAGCGACTACTCGTCATCTGGGAAAATGATATTTTACCTGTATTTAGTTACCACACTTAACATTTTCCTATTTATCTGGACCTGTCAAATTGTTGTTTGAAGGCTGGAGAAATTAAGAAATTAATGATTACTGCTACGAAAATTAACTAAATTAATGATTACTGCTACGAAAATTAGCTATCTATAAGAATGCACTTCTCGCAAAAAATAAAATAAAATTTATTTTAATTAACTCATAAGACAGAGGGTGGTTAAAAATGTCTAAAATATATCTTTTCTTACACTAATATTTTATAATTTCAGCCCGTTGTTTGCTAGAAAACTAGTTTCAAATGAATAGTCTGCTTAATATTTTTTATCTCCATTACTACAGCCTGGTTAGTTAGCGCTTTCCCGGAATTATACAACTTTGTAGTGACCACCTAAATAAAGTAAACTAAAGAGGAACTGATGATATGAGAAAAACTCAATCCCTGCGAGCTCTATTCCCTTCCCATGTTGGTGGGTTGCTAGATATCGATCGATACAAGTTACTCTAACAGGAGCGAGTGTAGGCCTATGGGTTCTCAGCACATGGTTGTCTATTTATTAAGAGTTATAATGGCCTAGTTGTACACATGCGCGGAGATTTCCACGATTCCTAGTGGTTTTGTTCCATTGCAAATTCGTCCTGTAAAGCACAGGTTTTCATGAAAGTTTAATTATTATTCTCATGTATATTAATACAAGTATAGTCAGGAAAATTTGTAATACTTAGGTTTACAACTTTACATACATATCCAGTTTTTGACTCATAACATTGGTATTTTCCAGTCGAATCTGAACAGGTTTAGCTGGTCGCAGTCTCATTGGGCAAGTTTATTTGGGACAAGATGAGCCCCATTTTCAGGATCTCCACGCAGGTGATCTGCACAGGTCGCGGAAATATTTGTAATTTCGTTGCAAATTTGAATTGTTTGTAGGGCCGATTTTTGAGGTGATTTAAGCTGTTATGGGATATGATTTAACTGTCAAGGATAGTTATGCTTTAGTGTTTAATATCGCGATTCATATAATTTCTTGATTTTATTGTGGAAATTTGTAGAGTTCAGTGACTATTTCAGGAGCACTGACATATATGCTGAATATGGAATCAGCGGGGTAATAACGACGTACTAGTCGGTTTCACCTATGGTGGATGCGTTGGTCCATGGAAAGGGTGTTCTTTTATCCAGCTAGGTTAATGCCTGTCGGCTCCATTGTGTGGAGCTGGTGTATCCAGTGGCATTCTTTCTTTCTCCTCCATGGTGTGGAGTTTTCGTCATCCGGGTCCGACGTTAGGACTTGGATAATTCTGAACTGCATGTCAGCTCTCTTGGGTCCAGGTCTATTGAAATGTCTGGATACTAGTGTTGTATCTCTCGCTTTTGTAGAGATTTGATATAGATCACAGATGTTTTTGGATTCTGATCTTAAATGTGCACAGGGATTCCCCTACATACTGTTTGTTGCATTTTTCACACATGAGATCGACAATATTTCTGGTCTGGCAATTGCCTATGATTTTGGCCCTGTAGGATAGGCTGGTGTGGGAGCTGGAGAAGTATCTGTTTTTCTGCAATCTTTGGCAGATGTTGCAATTTCTTGTCTTGCATGCTATGAAGGGATTTATGTGTTGAACATGGGTACTGTCAGTATTGTAGTTTGGCTCTGACGATCATATCTTTGATTGTCTTATTTCTTCTGTAGCCGAAAAGGGGTGGGTCTGGGAAAGCTATTCTGCATTTGTTGCTAGCTTGCATGATCGGCCAGTATTTCTTGATCTTTCTTTTTCAAAAAAATCCCGGTCCGAGTGAATTCACAAACGAAGATTGGCCTTTGCTGTGAGTTTGTGTTGGTTTTTGGCGGTGGGTGTAGGATTTGTTGTCTGTCTTGTGACCTAGATTTTGTACTAGCCTCGTTGAGGATGTTGATTGGATATCCTCTTGCTTCAAAATATCCTTGTAGGAGGATACTATTCTTGTCGCAATCTTGTAGGAGGGTGCAGATGCGTCTAAGTCTAAGGAACTGTCCGTTTGGGGACGCGTCCTTACATGTTGATGGTTGTGCCGATTGGTAGTGCAGGTATCCATGTGTGTCTGTTGGTTTTGTGTAGCGGTCGAAGATGATGAAGTGGTCTTGTGTTTGTTTGACCATGGTGTCTAGAAAGGACACTTGGGTTTCTGATGATTCCATAGTGAACTTGATATTGTGGTGAGCTCCGTTCATGTATGTCATGAACTCGTCCAAAGCCTTTTTGCCATGTTCCCATATCATGAAGATGTCATCTATATATCTTACATAGAGAGCCGGCTGGTAAGGAGCCATGGGTAGCAGTCTTTCTTCTAAGTCAGCCATGAAGATGCATGCGAAAGTGCATGCTGCTTTGCTGCCCATTGCGGTTCCTCCTATCTGGAGATAATGTTCACTGTTGAACTCAAAGTTGTTGCATTCCAGCACTAGTTTGAGTAGGTTGAGGAGACCTCTGATGGAGAGGTCGCCAGGTACTCTGTGTTTGTTGCAGAATCTGGCCACTGCTCTTAGCCCTTCGTTGTTGGGAATGTTGGTGTACAGAGAGGTGACATCCATTGTCACTAAAATACTGTCCGTTTTTGTTATGCCGAATGCTTCTATTCGGTTAATGAAATCTGTGGTGTCTTTCACATAGGATTTGATTTTGGAAACATGAACTTTGATGTGCTCATCCACGAAACTGCTGATGAGTTCAGTTGGGCAGCCTATACCGCTAATGATAGGTCTGCCTGGGTCCGATTATTCTGTTTATTCTTATGTAATTTAGGTAGTAGATAGAGATGCGCTGTGGTAGGTGGGTTTGGTAGCAACCTACTGGTGGTTTGAGCTTTAATTTCATTGTCCCGGACTAGTTGGTCTAGACTTTTTTCTACAAGTTTGGTGTGTTTGTTTGTAAGATCTTGGGCGACCTTCTCGTAAAGCCATGCATCTGCTAGTTGCCGGTGTGCCTCCGCTATGTAGTCCATTTTGTTTTGGACCACTGTGGCCTGCCCGTTATCATTCGTTTCGCAACGTAACAACATCGTAATAATAGCACTTTAGCCGTCATGCTTTCTAGCCAATATAATCCGTTAATTCTCTCATCTGTAGACACGCTGCATTCACAGGGACTACACTAATAGTTGGGGATGCCTTTATTATGAATGACACTATTAGCCCGATCACCAAATTAATGCACATCATTTTATTCTTTATTTTTACAAATAACCGGAAATGTTTTTAGGATTGTGATAAAACCGGAATTCCGGATAAATCCGGAAGACTCCAATCTCTGGTCCATGCATACTCATTACAATATAGGGATACATTTCAAGCTATGCTATTCCTGTTAAGCTCCACACACTTTGTAGCTGTATAGTAATCGATTTAAAACTTTTAAAAAACCCACAGCGCCCCTGTTATTTTATTAACCACTATAAAAACATACTTACCGTTCAATCACTACTTGCTAAATCAATTATCTGCATTTAGCTATCAGAATAAGATTTTTATGCCTGCATACACACCTCCCCATGCCTATTCCTATTAATATGGACCCTCAACCAGGCTACTGGTTAAGTACATCTCCAGCATACTGACAGCTATAGACTGGCACCAGCCTATACTCACCCCATAGTGACGCTTGTCACTAAGCGCGCTTGCGCATGCGCACTGGAGCCCAAATAGGAAAGAGATTCACTTTTCTAAATTTAAGTGCTAAATATTAAAGGCCAATTCTCAAATCTTACCACGCGGGGTGGTTGAGGCCGGGTCGTAGTGATTGAATGGCAAGTATATTTTTATAGTGGTTAATAAAACAACAGACCAACCCACAAGGGGGTCTGTGGGGGGGGGGGGGTTGTTAGTACACCACAAAAACATCCATTACCGTTCAATCACTACTTGCTAAACCTGTAGATTTGGTCAGTGCCCCATTTAAACATTAGGTGGGAGGAGATTTGAGAATCAACAAACAAGGATAAAAATCGAACCAATCTTATCCAAATGTTAATAACAACACAATAGTGCATTTAACTCAATCACACTGTGATTAACAAATAAGGAAAACTTGAACTTAAAGAAATAAATAAAAACCAAAAGAAGACTCTCACCATTTCTTACAGACGCACAGTCCTAACGAAAATGGTGATAAGTGCTTGGTAAATGGTCTTCGCCTTTTCTTGGTTAAAATAGTATGTTACGAAAGAAGATTCAGATTTCCATCCTGCCACCTGCATGACCTCATCTAAAGACGAACCGTCAAAAGAGAGAAAGAAGTTGCCATACCTCTAACGCATGGACTTTAATCTGGGAGAGATTAATTTGATCCGGTGAGGCTATCTCATAACAAAGCTTAATTGTCTCACAATTCCATCTGGCAATCGTAGATTTTGAGACCGGCTTAGATAACTCTTCCGCGTAGGAAACCCGTAAATGGGATGGATCGACCCTTTTAAAATCGGTTCGCTGTTTGTAGGTTCTTAATGCCCTAACAGGACACAAAAATTTATCGGATAGCGAAAAAGACGATAAAGATTTTAAAATGATCGAACTAGCAGGAAAGCGGTTAAACTGAGTTTTAGATTAAAGTCCCTTCTGAGATATAAAACCAAACCGTCTCCTGAAACTATAAATCTATCCATTTCAGCAGAAAGAGCATGAATCTCTGAACACCTTCTATCAGAGGCAGCAGCAACAAGAAAAACAGCTTTGAGAGTTAAAAGCTTAATACTGATAGAAGAAATAGGTTCAAAATGGCGACCTGCCAAAACTTGAAGAACCAAAGCCAAATTCCAGGAAGGTAAAGGCTTAGCAATCGGAGGACGAATATTACCTAGACCTCTAATAAAACTATTAAGAGTCTTAGTATCCTTGACATCAGCATTCCGAAGACAAGGAAGGGAAGATGCCAGAGAAAATCTATATCCCCTGACCGTATTAGCTGACAAATGTAAAGAATCAAACAGATAGGATAAAAAAAAAATGTAATACTTGTGGTATAGAAACAGAATCGGGCATGAAACCTTGGTCTGAAAACCACTCACCAAAAAATTTTAAGTCGACCCTTGTAAACTCGACAGGTTGATTCCCTTCTGGCAGAGTCAATAATTCTCTGAGAACTTGAAGAAGCCTTATTCTCGAGGACCTCAGACTCGAGATTCTTCAAACACACAGATTGAAAACTTCTGGATTTGGATGCACACAAAGACCTCTTACTTGAGATAGAAGATACTGGGATACTGTAAGAAGGACGAGGGAAGTCTACCAGAAGATCTAGGTCTATAAACCAAATTCTCTTGGGCCAAAAGGGAGCTATCAGAAGAACCTCGCAATCTTGGTCCTTGACCTTCTTCAAGACTAACGGAATCAAATTGTTGGAGGGAAGGCATAGGCGAACATTCCTGTCCAGGACTGAAACAGAGCATCCACCGTCAGGGCTTGACTGTCCGGAAAAGGAGACATGTAAGAGATCTGGGCATTCAGAAAGGTCGCGAACAGATCTACTAGAGGACGATCCATAAGACTGAAAAACGCTCTGACAACCGACTTCTTTAACTGCCACTCTGTGTGGGCGAACTTACTGGGACGTGACAGTTGGTCCGCCAGAAAATTTAGACTGCCTGGGACATGAGAGGACACTAGAAGAATCTGCCTCTTGCGGCACCACAAGAGAAGATTCCACACTTCTAGACAAAGGAGAGACGACCTTGTACCTCCCTGCCTGTTGATATAAGACACCACTGTCGAATTGTCTGACCGAATCGAGACTTTGAGACCTATCACAAGATCTGACCATGAAAGGAGAGCCTTCTTGACAGCCCACAACTCCAGAATGTCGATATGGGCTATCGACTCCTCCCGGGACCAAAGGCCGGAAACTGACAGGGAGTCCCAGACTGCTCCCCAACCCTCCTGGGAAGTGCCTGAGGGGAGGACTTTACCAGTGGAACACCCATCAGAAGCAGAGAACGATCCCTCCAAAAATCTAGATGAGGGATCAAATGTTCTCTGATGGGAATCTGATGGTAAATAGAGTGGACTGACTGCTTCCAAAGGGACATTAAATACATTTGGAAGGGTCTCCTCATCAGCGCCGCCCAAAGAATTACTTTCTCTACACTGACCATCAGTCCTATCACTCTTAAAAAGAATCTTGCTCTTACCATGGGAGAAGACACGATTTCCATTGCCACTGATAAAGCCTCTATCCTTGGATCTGAGGGGAAGACTAGACCCCGGGCCAGGTCGAAAGCAACGCCTAGATGCGCAAGGATATGAGATGGAACTAGGCTTGATTTCTTTAGACTTAAAATCCACCCTAGGTTGCATGCCAGACTGCAAACCTCTGGAAGAATTCCCGAGAGAATTGAAGAAGACTTACTTTACTAACCAATTGTCTATATAAACGTGGAGATTGATAGAACAACGGTGAAAATTTCTGCCACGGCTGAGACTATGCGAGAAAAAGAAAAGGAGTCGTGGTCAGGCCAAAAGACATGACGCGAAACTGCCATACTCGATCTTAGTAATCAAAACTCATGAATTTACTGAAGGAAGGGTAAATGAAAACATGAAAGAAGGCGTCATTTTGGTCAATGGAAACGACCACATACACTGATCTAGATTGGAAAAGATCTGGGAGATGGTCTCCATCTTGACATGGAAGTAAGAATCATGAGATTTAATCATGACATACCCCCTTGTTAAATTAAAATTAATGCAGATATGAATGTTTCAGAGTCAATAGAGATCATTTTACTAAGATTTAATGACAGGGTAGGAAAACCTACTTTGTACACTAGGCTGAACGCTCTCATGTATGTATAAATTCCTTAGAATTAACATAATTAACAAAGAAAACTAACATGATAATGACCAAAATATCAATTGAAAGGACCAGAGGAGACAACAAAAAGGAATTAAAAGAGGAAAGAGCCGACACAAAAGAAGGAAGATCTATAGAAAACTCGTCCTTAAAAAGAAGAGAAAGAGTCTAAGCACTCCACCAGAGAGACAGGGACCAGACATCCGAAGAAACCATGACTGGACAAAATCTCCTCAGCCCTGACCGACTAGGGAAAAGAAGAATAAGAAGAAGGATTAGGAGATGAAGAAGAAAAGAGATGAGAAGTCACCAGAGGCCATAGAACCAACAGTTCAAATGGAAGGAGGAGAGCAAAGCCTCCTGGAAGCTAGAAGGTTAGAAAAACGTAAAGAATCAGAAAAGGAAAAAGATTGATCAGAAGGAATGTGAACAGATACAACATCCTGACCAGAGGACATGGAAAGAATAGAGAAAAAACCTGACATGAAAGAACGAACAAGGGACGAATCCCTAAAAACAGAAAACAATGAAAAAACCAGACCTTAATCAACAATTAGAAACTCCAGTTCAAAAGAGAGAACGACAGAAAAAATCAGATCAAGATGATCAAAAGAGGAAGAAGAAGAAGGAGGAAGAGAGGAATTAAGAAGAATGGAAGATGAAGAGGAAAGAACAGGACCAGAAGATCCCTGGATAGGATAGATAGACGATGAAATATGGGAAAACCCCAGAGGAGAGAAAAAAGAAAGACAGAAAGAGAGAAAGAGGAAGGAGACCATGACTAGAACAAAACTTTAGCAGAAGGAGCAGAGGATGAAGGAAGAGACCTATACTTATCTTACTCACTATTATTAAAGACTTAGAACCAATATTATCATCATGTAAAGACACATGTGATTGAGATTGATATGCTAATAAAAGGAATGGTTGATAGAATGATAATGAATCCTGGGAACATCTGGATGTTAAATACACAAAACACTAATACTTGATTATGATTAAACACTACGGGATGAAAACACAAAACAAAACGCTGAAAAACAGCGGCGATGTAAAATCTAAGCAAAAAGACTCACCTAAACCATGACTGTAACAACGCAGAAGAAAAACTCGGCTTTTATTCCTTCTTCCTTCACCATAATCTTATTTCTCTATTCTCAGCGTTTTCTAGCTCTTGTAATCATTAATCTTAGAGCCATTCTCCTCCCTATGAATCCACTACTGAAACTATTCCTTTCAGCGCCTGACAGAATTAGACTAAGAATTACGCTAGAAACGGGGATTTTCTTCGAGAAAATAACTCCCTCTGGATAAAATAAATATGTCAACCTGCCGACATAAGAGGAAAAAAGAGCGAAGAGAGACTTCAAGACTGGCAATGTCTCGGAATTAATATTTTCAGCGATTAAACATTCTGATTTTAAAAGCACTTACTGAAATAAGACTAACCTGGAATCTCAATAAGAGCTATCACCGGAAATCCAAAAAAGGAAAACAGAACCGGAGGTTAATCATAGAACACCATGAAACCCGGTAATGACCCTATCCCCGGATGTACGAATCCGGAAGTGAAAAAATAGGAAACGGAAATGCGCAAACCGAAAGAAGACAACCGGAAACTGAACCCGGATGTACAGTAAAAAAACAGAAGAAACAAAGGAACCGGAAATATGCAAAAACCGGAAGTCAGACCGGATACGGAAAGAACGGAGGTAGATTCAGAAAACGGAAGTAACCCCTGTCCTGAGGATGGAAGTCTATCCGAGTCTGAACGACCCGGAAGTACACCTCTAGAAACAGAAGCGGAAGTGTACAGACAGGAATCCAAACCGGAAGCGGAAGCGCTTCTACCGGAAGACGAAAAATAATAGGAGTCCACACCCCCCGGATATCCGGCATCACCGGAAGCGCTGCTAAAACCGGAAACGGAACTAGGAACTGGATCTTGAAGACCCGGATGTCCTACAAAAACGGAAGACATACCGGAAACGGATGGAACGGAAGTAATAACCGGATCTTCTTCTTCTTCTTTTCGTTCGCTGATCATACCGCCAGTCATGTAAGTGACTATGATCATAAGCGTTAAGTGCGTGGATCCATGGTTTATTAGAGTGCGCCGTGTGGCCTGGAACCTCCGTCTTCAGCACTCGAGGTTTCTGTCAGGGTTACCTCACCCTTACCTGCTTTAGTCGCCTCTTACGACACACAGAGGATACGGAAGGTGTATTCTAAGCCCCACCTACAGGGCGAGTAACCGCATCTTGACGACCTGGATTTCCTGCCAAACCGGAAGTCCTACCGGAAACGGACGCCAGAGAAGAAAGAACCGGATCCTGAAGACCCGGATGTCTTGCTAAACCGGAAGTTAAAACGGAAAAAGGAAGTAAACCCGAGTCCAGAGGACCCGAGTCCACCACAATGGAACCGGAAGAACTAGCAAGACTAGAAATAGAATTCTTGGCAATGGGTGATCTAGAAAGAACCTTGATGACCGGTACAATAAAAAAATTGGCATTTGCATAAGGTCCAGCCTTATGGACGTCAGCCTCAGCCTCCGCCACCACTGCTTGTGGGTTATGCCCGTCACCCTCAAGTCTTAGGTTGGTTTGACCCGGTGCACTACACGAGCCCACCTTCGAGAGCTTAGTCGCTCTAGACTTCTGCTTCGGAGATTTTTTAACCTGCATGGAGGTTAGAGGGACCGGTTTCCCCCATTTGCGGGAACACCCGCTAGCCTTCGGGCTATCATCGGAACTTGAAGAAACATCCGGTTTCTTAGTCTCCTTTATTGCAGAAGATATCCTTTCGTCAACGGATTTCGTCAAAACAGATGCGAACGATTCAAATCTTGCAAAAAGAGCTAGCACGGCATCTGAATTCGCCGAAGAGGCTCCCCCCTCTGTTGCTACCGGTAAAGATACATTAGACTGTGCAAAAGACACAGCTTTCGCCTTGCTAGCAACAGAGGTAGGGGAAGGACGACCGGAGGGCAGCAGTTGTTTAAACGGTAAATCTTTAAAAAGAGGCCTTAGACACCGAGACCGGCCACCCATTACAGATCCCACACATCGTTGTGAAGGTACAAGTGGTACATATCGCACAGACATGCCCGGCAAATTCAACTGAGTGATGGTGATCACACTATGATGACATACATTATGTCTTGTCAGACGATTTAGCGGACTCCTAAAAACGAAAACCGTAACAATGAAGCATATCGCTTAAAAATCGTAAAAAGAAGACTAGAAAGATAAAAATCATTTCTTTAAAAGGCGGGAAAGTTCAAATCAGAAAGCAAACTCCCTACCGACAAGAAAGCAAACTTGCATAGGGATAAATGATAATCCTTATAATGCACTAGAGTAAATTGATAAGGGCTCTGGATGACAGCTGGAGTTTAATATATGATAATGAATGATATAAGCATAGTAATTAAGATACCACGAAGCGAGAACGATCTTTCACGAAAACCGGTAACAATATGAACATAGTTATAAAATACCATATAACCACGAATATACTTCTTACACATAACTTATGAAGGATTGACTTCATATTAGGCATAATCTTGATAATATAGAAGGCAAAAGATGTAGCTGAGACAGCGCTAAGCACAAAAAACTTAGACGAATATTTTAAGCAGTTGTTCTGCAAGCAGAATAATTGAAAAGTTAAACTGTTTCCTATTTGGGCTCCAGTGCGCCTGCGCAAGCGCGCTTAGTGACAAGCGTCACTATGGGGTGAGTACAGACTGGTGCAAGTCTATAGCTGTCAGTATGCTGGAGATAGACTTAACCAGTAGCCTGGTTGAGGGGCCATATTAATAGGAATAGGCATGGGAGGTGTGTATGCAGGCATAAAAATCTTATTCTGATAGCTAAATGCAGATAATTGATTTAGCAAGGAGTGATTGAATGGTAATGGATGTTTTTGTGGTGTAATAACAACCTGAATTCACATGGTCTACGTTTCAAGGTAACTATAACAGTAAGCTGTTGGCTCGGGCTGTTAGGGAGCAATGGCTCCTGGAGTCAAAATATTCAGCAAAATGTTTATTAAACTGCAATTTCACCATAGACATACAATTCACACAGTTTCGTGATGGACTATTGACACATTCGTGATGGACTTGCGTCATCTTGATTGTGACATCTGCTAACAAGTGGCATATTTGATTGACATCAGACACTTCAGTGAGAGATTGGGTAATTCACCTTTCCAATGTATCCACCCAAAATATGACTTCATAATCAACTACGTGATGTGTAGAATGACGTCATGAATGATGTAGATAAGTACGCCAAGAACGCATATTTGACGACGGACTATGCGTTGTTGTACGAATTGTATGGCTTTACTATTTAATAAATATTCTGTTGAATATTTTGAAACTAATTTGACTGGCAGCAACAGCACCCAGTCAAATTAGTTACAAATATTCAACAGCTTTCCTGTATAGATTTCAGGAAATTGATAGTTAGGGCATCCAGCGGGGATCGCTCAATCCCAACACGGCGAAGTGTGGGTGAAGCATAGCTACAGATTGGCGGGGCATAGCTAAAAATGAAAAGGTCCATTCCATTAATAACATGGCTGGATAAACTTAGGGTCTGTGCATGAGATTGTTCAGGCCAAAGGTAACACCTATTAGGCCGATTTAGCTAACATTGTACATGTGCATGATATAATAGAATATAAAATCTGGTCCACAGGGTGGTTTTCAGAGAAAGCTTAGCTGCATAACATGCATAAAGATGAATACATTTATTAGATAGTTACCATACACATAGCTAGTATTTTTCCCCCGGGTTGTTCTTCGTGATTTCTCCTCCTCATCAGATACTGATGATTTTCTTTTTCTGGTAGACTGCCGAGACTGACGACGTTTTGGACGCTCTTCTTCAGAAAAGCTCTCATCATCATCGTCATTGTCGACATATCTCTTCTTGGACTTTCTACTATCTCTTTTGGTAGTTCTTCTTGAGACGGGCTTAGGCTTGTCATCGTATTCATCCTCGCTATAATCCTCGTCTGAAGCGCTCATTGCCTTCTTATGAGGAGATGGTCTAGGCGCTGTCACTTTTGGAGTAACTACTTTGGGTGGAGCTGACACAAAACAAGATTGCAGTAAGATCTCTATATAACTGACGCCATGTGGGTCATTATAAATACATGTAGGTTGCAAAAGAGAAAACAGGTGCTTTCTTAACCATTTAATGGCCAAATTTGGTCAGAATATCCAAATATTTGCTTAATGAATGTCCATTTGCTGGTAAAGCGAAGCATATTTTTGAAAATTTACTACTGGAATGACTCGTTCAGTATTCGAGCCAGTCAATCCAGTGGTGCATTTACAGTCTTTTATATGCCCGGAAACAGACATTCTTGAAGACCACTGCAATGACGAATTCTGGCCGGCTTGACCATGAAAGGGTTAACTTTAGCCACTCATTTGGTATGTATGGCATGTATGTATGTTTAATGTATTCTGCAGCTGTAGTAGTAGTAGTAGAAACATCCTACAGCTGCAATCAGTCCTTCTTCGCCTTTGCCCACTGTGTCGTGTCCTCATTTGGTATATCATATATCAAATATTGCACCAAATGACAGTACTTTATTAACCATTTAATGGCATGAGTTGTCAAGAAAATATAAATACTTGTTTACTGAATGTCCATAAATTACAGGCCAAGCAGGCATTGATTTTGATAGTTTACCACTGAAATAACTGGCTCAGTTATCGAGCCAGGCATTACTGTGGTAAAGTTTCAAAAACACTACATGTAATTTGTTGGCCTGCAAATGGGTATTCCTCAGGACCATGGTAGCGGCTTTTTCAGCTGGCTTGACAGATAGGATAGGTGCTATTATGCCGATCTCTCTTAAACCTTTAAGCCTTGAATTTGTTCAAGAAAATTTCAATTTTCTCAAAGAAAATGTAAATTTGCAGGCCAAGAGAAGACTAATTTTGAAGATTTACCACTGGAATGACTGGCTCGGTTATCGAGCCAGTCATTGCAGTGGTAATTTTTCAAAAATAGTCCTCTCTTGGTCTGCAAATGGACATCTCTCAAGATCACTGTATAAGCCATTTTTTTGGCTGATATGAGTGTTAAAGGGTTAAAGAAACACCATTTTTTGGTCCTAGAAAAACACACTGAAGACAGTCTTAGATGCATAACAAATCATGACATGTCATTACGAGACATGTTTTGTGCGTACTGCATTAGCGAGAGCACCAATAGTGAGGTTGTGAGACAATCATGAAGCGGACATGTTTCACATAATTTTACACATGAAGTTTATCTGTAGACAGTTAACTGGTAGGTTTACCCTGGGTAATAAACAGACTTGGCGTCGACTACAAAACAAGAGGCCCAAGGGCCTGTGACGCTCACCTAGACCATTACTATTTTAACCATTTGCATTTAAATAGGCTTGATGGATAATTTCTGGATAATTTCAAGATGACCCTCCAAAGAAATTGACCAATCAAAATTCTCATTTGATTACTTGAAGCCTATCATCATAGGATTGTTCCACCCAAATTTGATTGAAATCTAGCTGTAGATTTAGTAGTGGTAGTGGTAGTAGTAGTAGTAGTAGTAGTAGTAGTAGTAGTAGTAGTAGTAGTAGTAGTAGTAGTAGTAGTAGTAGTACTAATTTAAACACCGCTGGAAAATGTTTGGAAAATCCAAGATGGCCGCCGAAAAAAATCAACCAATGAAAATTCTCATTTGATTACTTGAAGCCTATCATTATAGGATTGTTTCACCCAAATTTGATTGAAATCTAGCTGTAGATTTAGTAGTAGTAGTAGTAGTAGTAGTAGTAGTAGTAGTAGTAGTAATAGTAGTAGTAGTAGTAATAGTAGTAATAGTAGTAGTAGTAGTAATAGTAGTAGTAGTAGTAGTAGTAGTAGTAGTAGTAGTAGCAGCAGTAGTAATTTAAACACCGCTGGAAAATGTTTGGAAAATTCAAGATGGCTGCCAAAAAATCAACCAATGAAAATTCTCATTAGAAGTCTTGAAGTCATTCACCATAGGATCATTCCAGCCAAGTTTCATTGAAATCTGGCTATTGATTAAGAGTAGCGTTTTAAAGGATTTCTGGAAAATCCAAGATGGTCACCAGAAAAATTGACCAATCAAAATTCTGTACACAAGTTCTGAAGCCTACAAGCCTAGGGTCCTTCCAGCCAAGTCTCGTTGAAATCGCCCAAGCAGTTAATGAGTAGCATTTTAAACGACTTCCCACCATTTTTCGGAAAATTTAAGATGGACGAGAAAATTGATCAATCAAAATTCTGTATACAAGTTCTGAAGCCTAGGGTCCTTCCATCACAATTAAGTTGAAACCAACAAGCGGCTAATAAGGAGTAGAATTTTGACAATTTGCGGCAAAATTTTCACCAAACAAATTGACCCATCCGAATTCTGTATACAGGTTCTAAAGCCTACCCAGACAGGGTTCTTCAACTAAGGAGAAGTAGCGCTTTGACAATTTATGTAAATTCTTCATAAAATCTAAGATTTTCACCCAAGAAATTAACCAATCAAAATTTAAATAAAAGTTCTGGCGTATACCAGCATAGAATCCGGATCCTTCAAGCCAAATTTGGTTGAAATTGGTTGACCCGTTAAATAGAAGCGATTTTAGCGACGGATAGATGGACGACCGCCATGGCATATGCTCACTGAAGGGCCAGGTAACCTAATAAATGTAACTGTAAGCAGGCCAAAAACGGCTTCTGTAGTCGTCTTGCGAACAATTAATTTTCAGATTATTTTCAGAATTTACCACTGGAAAGACTTGCTCGATAACCTAGCCAGTTATTCTACTGATACCATTTCAAAATGATCTCATGATCTGCAAATCTACATTTTCCATGAGAAAATTTAATTTTCTAAAGCTAATCTGTGAGTTAGAAAACTGGATGATCTTTCAAGCGGCCTTGAATGTACATGTACATACCTTGTAGCTTGGCTGCAGCGGGAGGTTTTCTCTTCTTCGGGTCATAAGCTGTTGAACCAGCTTGAATCAACCAAACTGGCAATGTTCGCTTCTTGTTTAATGGAGATGCCAGTTTTTTATTGCCTACGACTGCAGCTTCATTATACTTAGGTGTCTGTATGAAGAGAACAATCAACATTACATACGTTATATATTATAATCATCCTGACAACCCTGTGGTGAAATTTCTAGTCTGGATAAAACATGAATAAAGTAACACTTTCCTGGCCATGATAGACAACAGTGCATGAAGAAAATGTATTGGAACCTTCGGTCAAGGCTTTATATATATTGAATTAACCCTTTAATGGCCGAGCCGGCAAAAACTGGTATTTGCAATGATCTTGAGAAATGTTCATTTCCAGGTCAAAAGAAGACTATTTTCAATTGAAATTTTACCACTGTCTAACTGGCTGTTATTCATTTCAGAAATAGCCTTCTCTTGACCTGCAAATGGGTAGTCACTCAGTGAGGAAAAATTTTAATTGTTTTGAGAAATATTGACCATTGAAGGCATAATGGCCAATGTTTGTCTAGACAAAGCAGGAATCTACTTTTAGCCAAGCCCCACCAATCTCTAGCTAAGCTCCAGCCACACTTGACCCATGTTGGGATCCCTGTACTCTCTCAATCTCAATTTCCAGAAAACTATACCTCTGGTAAGCTGTAGAACATTTTAAAAACTAATTTGACAGGTGCTGTTGCCTATTCAACAGAATGTTTATTAAATAGCAGGCATACAATTCATACAACCCAACAGACAATTAAGCGTTTAAGACAGACCAACAATTAAGCATTTAAAACGGACTAAATCGAGTCATTCATGATGTAATCTTGAGATACAAATGTATAATTCTCACTACAACTGAAAAGGCTGGTTGTTGCCGGCTTGACCAGTAAACATCATAAAGACTTATAGTACCTTAGACCACAAGTATGTACGATTACTGTATTCTGCGGCTGTAGTAGTAGAAACATCCTACAGCTGCAATCAGTCCTTCTTCACTTTTGCCCACTGTGTCTTGTCCTCAGCCAAAATCCGTAGCTTCCTCAGGTCCATTCTTGACTTGAGTGTAACGAGTCCTGCTTTCTTGAGGTCACCTTGTAGCACGCTTAGCAGGTTTATGCAATGACGTCATCTCTTGGCTCTGTATTTGCTGGCTCCAAGTAGGATGAATTCCAAGGCTCTCTGTGCTGGTGTATCTTCTGGCATCCTTAGCACATGGCCAAACATGGACCATCTTTGCTGGGCGACTTTTACAGACAGCGGCGACGTATTACACATGTTGTACAGTGCATTGTTGGAAACTATGCTGTCTGGCCATCAGTGTCCAGTGATCGTGCGTAGGTGTTTGCAGTGGCAGGCGTCGAGTTTGTCTAGAGCTGCCTTTGGAGCTGGCCAGCTGTTACAGTTATACAGCATCAAGGATATCACGGTTGCATTGTATAAATGTAGTCTTTTTATCAAGGGCACCTTTGATCTATGAATCCATAGAAGGACTGGAAAGCTATGTTCCCCATGATGCAGCGTGCAGCAATGTTAGCGGTACTGCAAAGCAGTGAGCCCAGGATTTTACTTTTCCTCCATGGTGGGCCGCCACGGAGTGCATCATCATTTTCTTTAGTTTCATGCTTTGTAGATAGGTATACATTCCGGTACATGTCCAAAACAGGGAATGTTTTTTTTTTGTCTCCTAAACAGCGAACATGTTTCCATAACAGCAGACAAACAGTTTTTGGTATATTTGACAAATAATTAAAATATTTGAGAAGGGACAACAAGTCTATCATACACAATTTATGTAAACATATACATAATTTTAAAAAATCATAATAATTATATTTCATATTTATATTGATCATTTTACTCAATGTAAAAACCTCAAATGTAATTTTCTCAGTTCGTGCACATTTGTGCACAAATTCACGTTGATGGTAAATTCCCCGATCATTTAGGAATCTAATGTGCATAGTGGCTATGTCGTTACCCATCGTTACCTCTTGGTATAAAGTGTTGAAACCAGGTACAGTCTTCATCACTTTTGTTTCCTAAACAGGGAACAATTTGTGAATCTCTGATCTCCTAACATGCCTCCAAAATGGGGAACATTTTTAATGTTTCCAAAACAGGAAACATTTATAAAACAGGAAACATTTTAAATGTCTCCAAAACATGAGGAAGTTCAAGTGAGTTGCTATTAAATTGTGAAGCTTTCTTTATTATAAATCCCCTCTAAAATACGAAGCCCAAAAGGGCCCATATCGCTCACTTGGAACATAAACATTTAACCTTGAGAAAGGCAATCACTTATATGTAGAACTAGGGCTGCGCGATATACCGATACCATATTTAAAACCGATATCATGCACTGACAGTTTCATAACCGATTATAAAAAATAAATATCGAAAAACCGAATATGAACATATTTTCGGTTTTTCGTATCAGGATTGTTAAAAGTAAAAGATACTAACGCGCATGAAAAGCGTAATGAATAATAATGGCCATACTGTCCATTAAGCTACAATCGGGGCAACTAATAATTGAACGTGGCCCCAATTGCGCATATTGTGAAACTTCATGTAACTCGCTGTACGCGGAGAGAAATCAAGCAGCGAATTAATTAAATAAATATCCACTCATCTTTACTCTGGTAGTCTTAGATAAATTTGCAATATAAAACACAATACTAACGCGGGAATTTGTCATTGAAATTTGTATCGGGGAAAACATTTCTAAGCAACGGCATCCATTTTATTTACGTCACTGGCTAATTAACATAATGCAGTCGTCCCAAAACTAAATCGCCCGAATGCATAAAAATCTCGCCAATAAATATAATGTTGAATACATTTTGCTGATTAGGATATAATTTTAAATAAAAGTATTACTCAAACCGTTTTTAAAACGTTATCTTCTATACACAATATCATATTAACTTATGAAATTCGTGTTAGCCAAATATTACAGTTAATATTTTCTTCAAGGCATGAATTGGAAATGAAAGAAGAAAGGGAGATAATTACATCATAATTAATTACAATCACGTGATTTACGTCCTTTCGCAACATGTTTTGCTGATTTATGATTAATTTTGACAAAATAAACGATGTTTATTTAACTGTGCATAATATTTAGGCGGTCTAATTAATAATTTCACTCCAGCGGTGATGGATATTATAAGGTATATTAAGCTTTAAAGGCATAAAACGTTACGAATGTATCAGGGCGTGAAAATACATTCTGTTTTCGTGCTATTTTTTATCATTTAAATTTTTTGTTTCATGTCCATAAAACCGATATTCAGTTAAAACCGATATGAAGTCATATCGAAACCGATATGGCTGTAAGCCAAACCGCGCAGCCCTATGTAGAACCCATGGTTTCGGCCAGAATTGCAACAGGAACAAGGATGCGTCCCACCAAATTTGGTTAAAA
This sequence comes from Chaetoderma sp. LZ-2023a, assembly GCA_034401795.1. NCBI lineage: Eukaryota > Metazoa > Mollusca > Caudofoveata > Chaetodermatida > Chaetodermatidae > Chaetoderma > Chaetoderma sp. LZ-2023a. The sequence goes on along the minus strand of CM067373.1, from coordinate 100,765,039 downwards.
TTGGTCCAGTGGTTCATGAGAAGACATTTTGCATTTCCCACTGCTTTACGAGTCTTTGGCAGGAAAAGAATCCAAGATGGCCACCAACTGGAAAACGGTTTATAAATCTGACAGCATTGAAAGTGGCAAACTTGAAATCAGCATACCCAAAAAACTAAAAAACCAATTTCTGTAGCCCTAGATAATGTATCATGAGGTTCCAATTAATCCGCTAAGCGGTTTTGGGCCAAAATTCACGATATTCACAGGCCAAATTGGCTAATCCGCTTTATTTGAACAGACTATGACGTATATAGTCCAAGGATATTTCCAACTAAATTTAGTTAAAACTGGTCCACTTCAGTTCTCGAGAAAACATTAAAAATTTCATGATGGTTTAGTAGGAGAATTTTTGGTGGGGAAAAATCCAATATGGGCACCGAACTCAACAATTTATCCGACCATTTCAGAAAAGGTAAATTTGAAATCAATATGTACCCAAAACTCTATTAAGAAACAATTTCAGCGTCACAATTAAATCCATCAAATAGCAAGTGCCCCTAGGGGGCCTGTATCCCTCACCTGAAACATTGGCATTTTAAGTATAAAGGCCACAGATCCTACATAAATTACTGCAATAATTGTTGGCGGGTCATTTAAAAGAACTCCTTTAAATGAACTTGTTGACTTTTTTAAATCCAAGATGGCTACCAGAAAACAGATTAATCAACATTTTTATATAAGTTTTGCAAGACATTAAGGTCTATGGCCTAAGGATGCATCCTGCCATCAAATAAAAAATATCCTATAGGGAGACCAAACAAGCTACATTTTGATTGGTCCATTTTTAGCTCATCTGGCCAGACAGGAAGGGACTACGTGGCTGTGTCCAAGTCCGAGTGTACTAATTCATCGTTGCAGATGTTTGTGGCAACATGTTTGGGTGATGACCTTTTTTCTGATGGCAACAAGCTTCCGGAATCTCCGATGCCTCACTGTGTCAAGATGGTTATTCTGCGTTCCTTTATGCAAAGTGACCATAGCCTTCTCACCAGCCGCTATGACCTCATCTTCCAATGATTGCACACTTCCGAATATTTTTGGCCAGTACATGTACATGGAATAACTTGTCGCTGATGAGTTTCAGACCAACAGCTTTGCCTATTCCAAATACTCTGGACGTTTTATTGCACCCGAGAGAACCATGTATAACAAGAGGCCCAAGGGGCCTGTAGCGCTCACCTGGACTTATTGGCCACTGACATATCCGAACAAAATGAGATGACCACTGGAACTAGATGATATTTCATGAGTTTTGAATCAATCCCCCAAGCAGTTTCGGAGATTTTTAAAGACATTTTAAACTAGAGTCGACCTCCAGAGGATTCTTCTAACCAAATTTGGTTGAAATCTATCAAGAAACCATGAAGATGCATTTTGACAGTTTTCGGTAAATTTTGACAAAATCTAAGCAAAAAATTGAAATATCAAAGATCTGAATAGATTTTCTAGAGCCTACCTCGGTATGGCACTTCTAGCCAACTGTGGTTGAAATCTGTCAAGAAACTAAGGAGGAGATGCGTTTTTAGCACAAAATTTTAAATATAAAAAATCTGAAGAGACTTTCTAGAGCCTACCTTATGATCACTCTAGCCAGATTTGGTTGAAATCTACCAAGAAACTAAGGATGAGTAGCGTTTTAAAGCAATTTGACAATTTCCGGCAAATTTGAAATAGAATCCAAGTTTTTCACACAAAAAATTGAAATACAAAAAATCTGATTAGAAGTTCTAGAGCATACCTCCGTATGATCGTTCTAGCCAGATTTGATTGAAATCTGCAAAGAAACTAAGGAGGAGATGCATTTTGACACTTTCCGGTAAATTTGCAACAAAATCTAAGTTTTTTACCCAAAATTTGAAATATCAAAAATTTGAATAGAAATTCTATCGCCTGTCGGTACAACCCTTCTAGCCAAATTTGGTTGAAATCTGTCAAGAAACTAAGGAGGAGATGCGTTTTGACACTTTTCGGTAAATTTTAAACAAAATCTAAGTTTTTTACCCCAAAATTTGAAATATCAAAAACCTGAATAGATGTTCTAGAGCCTACCCCCATAGGATCTTCTGGCTAAATTTGGTTGAAATCCGGCAAGCCGTTAAGGAGGAGATACATTTTAAAGCAAAGGTTGACGGACAGATGGACAGACAGACGGACGACGGACGGTCAGCATGGCATAAGCTCACATGGCCATTCTGGCCAGGTGACTTAAAAATGATATTCATGTAGATGGTTTCCCCTACCTAGTACATAGCTGATTGAATCGACACTGATACATTTGAGAGCTGCTCACGACTTTCTTTGGTTCAGGGAGGAAGTAGATAGCATGTTTGTTTTATCAGATAGTTTCAGAAATGACATGGTTAAAATCAGCATACCCAACAACCTATACAAAACCGATTTTGGCTTAAAAGTCCACCAAATAAAAAATCCAAAATGGCCGGCAATACAGTTTGATTATTCCGTGGCGGACATTTTTTTTTCAACGGTTCTGGAGAAGTTATTTTCGCAAAAACTAGGTTATCCAAGATGATCATCAACCCATTTCGCCAATCAGGCTTCTTCGAACATGCTTGGTTCAGCTCCTGCTCTTTTTTAGACATTTCTAAAAATCAACCAAACTGGTTAATCGGCATGTACCACTGGTTCTTGAGAAGTTGTTTAAAGAAAAAAGCTGATGGATGGGCATATGCCGGACAGTGGCCATGGCATAAGCTCACTTGGCCATCTTGGCCAGGTGAGGTAAAAATCTAATATGGCTACCGAAATACATTTTGATTGGGCCATTGGGGGAGGGGGGGGGCATCATGTTTTTCTTACATGCCAACTTCCCTTGGGCAAACTGTAAGAGCCCTTAGTCCCTAATCATATTTCCCAAATTTTGTCCCAATCTGTTCAGTCGTTTTGGAAAAGAAGTCGTTTTAGCGAAGCAAAATCTAGGTCATCCAAGATGGCTGCCAAACCATTTGGTCAATTAAGTTCCCTTGAACAATCTATCTTGGTTCAGCTCTTGCCCTAGATGATATTTCATGAGTCTTGAATCAATTCCCGACGTGGTTTGAGATTTTTAGACATTTCTAAAAGTCGGCCAAATTTCCAGGATGGCAACCGGCAAATGGCCGACAAGCTTCCTTTGATCAAACTTGGATCTCTATGCACTACCTGTAAGAATATGTCCTGCTGAAATAGGGCTTGTAGTTCGGGAGATGTTTTAAATTTACCATTGCTTTAGTATGGGAGTTTTTGGAGAGAAAAAGATCCAAAACAATTTAGCCGACAGTTTCAAAAGTGGAAATTTGTAATCAGCATAGCTAAAAAACTATATGCAACCAACTTCGGCTTCAAAAACCATTAAATAAAAAAATCTAATATGGCCACCAAATACGATACATTTTTATTGTGGCCATGTTTTTTGACATATCAACTTCCCTAGAATAAACTTTAATGACACTTATATTTCACAAATTTCAGCCCAATCCATTCAGTGGTTCTGGGGGAAGTCATTTTTGCGAAACTAGGTCATCCAAGATGGCTGCCAAACCATTTGGCCAATCAGGTACCTCGAACAAACTTGGTTCAGCTCCTTCACTAGATGATATCCCATGAGTTTTGACCCGATCCCAAAAGTGGTTACGGAGAAGATTTTTAGACGTTTTTAAAATCGACCAAGATCCAAGATGGCCGCTGCCCAAATTGGCTGCATGGCTTTGTTCGAACAAGTTTGGATCTCCATGCCCTATTACATCTTTCCTGCCAAATATTGAAATCAGCTAAGTGGTTGTTGAAGTCGTTTAAAGAAAAAGTTGAAGTACAGACGACTGATGGTCGCCATGGCATAAGCTCACTAAGTGGCCTTTGAGGCCACCTGGGCTAATAAATCCAATTTGGCAGGCAAACATGTTACATTTTGATTGGACCATGATTTCTGATGTATCAACTTCCCATGAACAAATTTAATGGTCCTCAGTCCATAATCAAATCTCTCAAATTTCAACCACATCCTTTCAGCAGTTCAAGAGAAGTCAAGTTCATAAAAACTAGGTCAGTAAAGAAAGTGTGTGACCATACACCAGGATTCCACAACCTTGCACATGATTCAATGAAATCTGAAAAATCTGAAAAAATTTGAAACCTTTTACAATGTGACGCTAGGGGGAGGACGAGATTGCTCCTGTTACATTGTGTATTTTAGTAACTGTAAAAACCTCAGGAGACAATTTCTCAGTTCATGCACATTTGTGTACAAATTCCCTTCGACGGTAAATATGCCTATAGGCATCTAGCGGAGAATCACAAATTTGTGAACTAAACACAAATACACTTGGTATTGGTCCATGCAGCGTTGGCAAATGGGCATGGCGATTTAGAATTTTCTAGCGGTCGATGTGCTCTTGACAATTGTGTGCGCTGACATTGAATTCGATATTGGACCACTGCTCCATTGACCAAAGGCTGCTACAATATCGAATTTGATATTGGTCCCATGTTCCATTGACCAACGAACATGCTGATATCAAATTCTGTAATGGACCCCTGAGCCATTGAGCAAAATGACATGAGGCCATGCCGATATCAAATAGGATATTGGTCATTGGTCACCAGTGCAAATTAGATATTGGCGCTTTACATCAATGTCTTCAGTGATCAGGGCCTTGATTTCAAGAGCTCAATCGGCTGCTGACTAGTTTAAAGCAGTTTGATTGAAAGTTCAAGCTGTCTTAGATATATGTATTAAAATCATTCACTCAAAATTGTCAAAATAATCAGCAGAAGTTATCAACTTAATATAATGTTTTCAAAATATAAAGCATATTTAGCTTAGTTTGATCTTGAAGAAATGTGTCTAGGAATCAGGAATTTGTTGAAGCAAATATCCACATCTCTTGGAGTTTATTATTCACCTCTAAGCAGGGAATCACTTGAGAAATCCCTTCAGACATAGTCAGCCATTGTTAGACAAGGCAAGAATATTTAGCCTCCTGCTGTTTTCACATGATCATTTCATTCAATGCACAGTCAACATCTGCTGAATGCATATTTAACTTTCCAGAAATACAACATAAAATTCATTTCATGTGCACTCACTGAGCCATTCTCTTGCAGCTTTTGCTTAACAAAGGATTCACAAGATTGAATTGTTCAGTGCTTTTTATGACATGCATGAGAATGAAAGTTCAACTTAGGAATTCTGACCATTATACTCTAGTGCGGTCAACTGCATGTTATATTTAATTTGCTCACCTGGTCAGAAAGCCAATCTGAGTTTAGGCCATGGTGTATCCATCTATCATCTATTTAGATAACTTATATTAACCCTTTCATGCTCCTGCCACCCAAAACCGCCCTCTGTAAATGGTCTTGTGGAATGTTTATTTACAGGCCAAGAGAATACAATTTTTGAAAATTTACCAATGTAATAACTGGCTCGATAACCAAGCCAATCATTCCACTGATAAATCTTCAAAAATTATATTCTCTTGGCTTATAAATGGACATTCAATAGACAGATATTAAAATTTTCCTGACCAAACTTGACTTTGACCATTAAATGGTTAATATAATTTACCCAGTCCATGTTATATATTTGGTGAGAATATTTATTAGATGTCATGTACACATGTAGGCTACCTTCTGTTGATTATTTTGAAAACAAACTGACTAAAAGTTGCTGCTGCCTGCAATAGCCAGTGATTGTGGTACTTGCAATATGTACATGTATATTATTTACATTTTAATGGTCAAGCAGCCCAAAATGACTGCAGTGGACTTTTTCCATTTGCATATCACAAACCAAATTATTTTTTAAATGTTTACATGTATCACTGTAACAATTGGCTAAATAACTGTGCCAGTCATTCCAGTTGTAAATTTTCAAAGACAATTCGTGGTCTGCAAATTGTATATACACGTGATGACTGAGAAGATTTACACAAAATGGGCATAGACACGTCATGAACCTTCAACACAATTAAGCACTCAAAGATCCTAGATGTACTACACCAGGCCAGTTGCAATGAGGATGAGCTACGACTAGTGAGACTACTGCTTGCAGACACCAAGCTGAGAGTAAGAGTCAAGTCAGTGAAGTCTGTAGAGCTTGAGACATCAATCGGCTCCCCACAGGGAGATGGTCGATCCCCTGTGCTTGTCACCTATTAACTTGCTGCTGCATTGAAATCTGTGCCAGCGGGGGGGGGGGGGGGGGGGGGGGGGGGGGGGGGGGAGGTGGGCAAGACCAACCTCCAGGCCAAGAGTATGCCACTAGAGATGGAATATGCCGATGATGTGGAATTCAAAGATGTGGCGGTGAACCATGGGGGAAAAGTAAAATCCTGGGCTCACTGCTTTGCAGTACTGCTAATATTGTTGCATGCTGCATCATGGTAAACATAGCATTACAGTCCTGGAAGCTATGGATTCGTATATCAAAGATGCCCTTGATAAAAAAGACTATGTTATACAATGCAACCTGGGTATCCTTGATGCTGTATAACTGTAACAGCTGGCCAGCTCCAAAGGCAGCTCTAGACAAACTTGATGCCTGCCACCGCAAACACCTACACACCATCACTAGACACTGAAGCCAGACAGCATAATTTCCAATGATGCGCCATACAAGATGTGTAATATGTCGCCGCTGTCTGTAAAAGTCGCCCAGAAAAGATGGTCCATGTTTGGCCATGTGCTAAGGATACCAGAAGACACACCATCGCAGAGAGCCTTGGAATTCACCCTACTCAAAGCCAGCAAGTACAAAGCGAGGAGAGGACGTCATTGCATAAATCTGCTAAGCGTGCTATGAGGTGACCTCACGAAAGCAGGACTTGGTACACTCAAGTCAAGAATGGACCTGAGGAAGCTAAGGATTTCAGCTGAGGACAAGACAGTGGTAAAAAACGAAGAAGGACTGATTGCAGCTATAGGATGTTTCTACTACCAGTCCGCTACTAGCATTAAAGCAACTGGTGGCATCAATTACATGTACCCATTTATAGTAGCCATCACAGATCAAATATGAGCAATTATTTATGATGTACAGAGTAAGGGATATTTTGTTAAATATTTTGAAAATAATTCACCTGGGAGCTAACTATAGCAGCAACAAGTTTCAGTCAAATTAGTTTCAAAATACAGAATTTATATAAATCCTAGTAAAGAATTTGTACATTCACTTGTAGCTGGACTTTAAGGGTTAAATGGTTAAGAGATGAGTATTCATAGAGTCAACTGCACAATAATGAGCTACATACTTTGAGACACAGTAGCTCAGACATACACGTAGACAACAAAATATGAAATGTACACCACTGAATATTGTCAAAACAATTTCACCAAAAATCATTCTTGATTTGCAGGACTATTTTCTCAGGTCTATAGTTTATATGTTTGCAGGTCTAAAGGCCACCCTCAATCGAAATATAGGAGCGAATATAGTCCTGAAGGAAATTTTAAAAATTTAGGAGAAATATAGGAATATTTCTGATTGAAATATAGGAAAATAATGAAATTTTTGCACCTTAATATGTTTCATTATCATGGTTTCGTGTCTTAATTGTTAACTCCATACATGGAAAATAGATTTATATACACTGTAACCTTTGATAAGAAGAAATTTCTATTTCTTTACCATTCCACCAGTGATGTGAAAGGACAGTCCATAATTTGACACGAGTCACTTTCACTAATAGAATGGTCAGCCATCATGATCAACGCATTTCCCATCAACAAATGCCATTGTGCTCCTACTACAATGTATGTTCTGAAATGACACCTCAATGCTTTATAGACTTTTTTGTAAATAATACAAATATAGGAAGTATAGGAGGAGGCTTTCACCCTAATGTAGGAAATATAGGAATTCCCAAAAAATATAGGAAAATAAAGGAGCACTTGTAGTAGGCCTATGTATGTTCATAATTTGGGAAATATGATTAGGGACTAAGAGCCATTCAAGTTTGTTGACCTTTGTTCAAGTGACATTAGAACGTAAAAAAACATAGCCACCATCGACCAATCAGAATTGAGTGTTAGAAATTTTTCATATAACAAATGTGACATGTTGTAGTTGCGACATAGAAATGTGGAATACATACATAGTGTCAATCCATCCAAAAGTATCAAAATCTGCCACCATTGTTTACACCAGACAGATGGACACTCTTCATAAGCACTGACATTGACTTTCAATAAAGATGTTTTCATTAAGTTCAGCAAGCTTCACTCAGATCATTCTCAAAATGTATTCAGTTTCTGGCTATTTAAAATGATAAAGGGTCTTTGTTTTATAGAGCAACAGCTTAGAGGAACATGTTTCTTTATTAAAGAAACATGTTCCTCTAAGCCGTTGCTCTATAAAACAACGGCTGCTTTCAGCACCTCCATTTCTTAACTTTATACACCTGTTATTCATGATGATTTAGTTCATTATTAGCTCACCTGGCCAATTCAGCTTATGGCATGGTGACGATCCGCCGCCCATCCGTCAACCTTACCTTTAAAACGCTACTCCTCATTAGATGCTTGCCTGATTTCAACCTAATTTGGTTGGAACAACCTTATTGGGTTAGGCATCAAAATTTCTATAGAGAATTTCGATTGATCAAATTTTGGGGGTGAAAATCAAAGTCAAAGTGCTATGCCTTATTAACCACTTGATGGATTTCAACTTAAGTTGTCTGGACGACCATATCGGGGTAGCCTTCAGAACTTGTATACAGAATTTGGATTAGTCATTTCTTGGCAACCATCTTCAATTTTCTGAAAAAATGGCAGGAAATTGTTTAACGGTGCTCCTCATTAACTGCTTGTGCAATTTCAACCATACTTGGCTGGAAGGACAATAGGGAAGTAGGCTTCAGAAACTGTATGCAGAATTTTGATTGGCTAATTTTTCCAGCGGCCATCTTGGACTGGAATGTGTTGTAGCGTCAAGCAAAACAACTTACTGTCAACTTGTCTGTAAAATATTCAAAATGATTCCTACTTAGTTATGTGCTTTGATCTCAGCAACAAGAGAAAGTCAGCTGGAGCCGGACATACAACCCCACCCACCAACATGAGTACATCCCCTGATGAGTGCTTACCAATATCATTCATACAATAAAAGTGAAAAGTTTGTTGGAAGTAAAATGGCCAATGGTAATAAAAATTCTGCATACAAGTTCTGAAGCCTACTAGCCTAAGGTCCTTCCAGCTGAGTGTGGCTTAAATCATTCAAGTGGTTAATGAAATGTAGCCTTTTAGCTGATTTCCCAAATTTTTGAGAAAATCCAAGATGGCCAAGGGCAAAATTGACCAATCAAAATTCTGTATACAAGTTCTGAGCCACTGTTGAAATAAACGAAATCACGGATTTCTTTTTTTACGAGAGTTGATACTTACCTCCCTAAGACTCTTTGATATTGCCATATATCGACTTTCACTCAATAAACACTCAGATTAAAAATGTTAGGTGCCCCTACTGGGCAGGGAGTCAGATGTCAGTCCGGCGGATGCCAGCCCCAACCTCGAGCATGCGCAGACTAGTACTTCCTCTGACTAAATTTATTGGCTGACACTATGCAACTTTAAGAAAGCCTGAAGACCAAGCCTCTGTGGGGCGGAGAGGCCGGGTCCCTATTAGGGAGGTAAGTATCAACTCTCTCATGAAAAAAGAAATCTGTGATTTCGTTTATTTCACTTCAAGAGTAATACTCTTTGATATTGCCAGAATTTGGGAGGGAGGCAAGGTCAAAAGACCAGCTCTTCCCTATGCGCTTTTCTGCGTTTAAGGCACTTAAACTTCTGAAATTGTGTGAAAACACAACCAGGGATAGATTTGAACATCGGCTAACACAACCGATAGCTGAGAGATGACCATATGTTATATGTGCTCGCCACCCCCCTCTTCTTGGGAGGAAGATTGAATGACTTCAATGTCCCATACGCTCTCTACGTACAAGTGCCATGTACTATAGGACATTAAACGAAAAGGCTTCATTTTCGTATACTCTCAATAATGAACCACATAAAACACCTACCATCACCATATTAATAACGAAGGGTCATGTGACAATACAATTAACAATGAACAACACATAAACAACACATAAACAAGACTGACCTTGTGGAGGTTGGCTGCTGTCATCATCACCCCATTGGTGAAGACTGATTCAGTCCAAATAAGTTGTTGTTTCCATTAATTAATTGTGAAATATATAAAAAATGAGGACACCTCATCAAAATATGTACATCTAGATTAGTTTTTCAAAATCGATAACGCGAGAGAATTCGAGGTGTCACGGAGATAATGGTCGGTAAAACTTGACTCACAGTGCCACTGAGCTACTGACATAATGTCATCCACAGGGACCCCATTAAACATGGCAGTGGAAGCCACTACACCACGGACACTGTGAGCCTTGGCCATGTCAACTTGTTTACCTGTGGCGGATTTATGACGCTGTTGGGTCCGTCCGCCATTCCTGAGTACGTTGTTTGCGCCGGTTTAAATTAATTTATGCTCGGACTGGACACCATGCTTTTGAATTAGAATCATATCTAGTCAAAGCTGGCAAAAATATGGGTTGACCTGGATATTTCAATGACTGGTTTTTAGCCATGAAATTCATCCTAGGTAGAAGCTCAAGGCCTTCCCCTGTAACCACAAAACGGTCTGCCTCAGCTGATAAGGCATGAATCTCGCTTCTTCGCCTAGCCGAGACCGCAGCAATTAACAATACAGTTTTAAGTGTCAACATTTTCATAGAAATGGAACTAAGTCATTCAAAAGGCTTATCAGCTAATACCTGAAGCACTAGTGATAAACTCCAAGACGGAATCACTGGGGGATTCCTTGGTCTTAGATTGCCCATGCCTTTGATTAATACATTTAATGTACTTACTTCATCACATCCCCTATTAACCAAGCAAGGGATAACTGTCATTAAAGCTATACAGGTGACAGAAGAAAGCGGCTACTACCTAAACAGATGAATCCATTGGATTAATACATCTTTTTGAGCACCATTCTGCAAATCTGTTGATTTTATAATTATATTCTCTGGAAGTTGACCCCCTTCCGGCTTTTGCCATGAACATGGCTGCTTGCTCAGAAAAGCCCTCCTTAATTCTAGATTCTGTGACAACATCCACGCAATCAATTGGAACATTGGCGGATTGTTGTGAAGGGCCTTGCCTTGGAAGATAATATTGTCCATCAGAGGCAGAGGAACCGGATTGCAGACCAGAAGGTCCAGCAGATCCGTATACCATGATCGGCGTGGCCAATTTGGGGCGATCAAAAGCATTTGGCACTCCTCCTGTCTGATTTTCTGAAGAATTTTTGGAATCGGGATTGCTGGAGGGAATGCGTATGCATACATTCCCACCCAGCTGATAGCTAACGCATCTGTTGCGATAGTGCTCGGATCTGGAATCGGAGAGACATACGTCGTCATCTTCGCATTCTTCTTAGTTGCGAATAAATCTATGTTGGGTTTCCCCCAGTGGTTCAACAGACGATCCACGACACATTGATTTAGTTGCCATTCCGTAAGTAAAACACTCATCATTCGGCTCAATGAGTCTGCTAGCAGATTTAACCTTCCCGGAATATGAACTGCTTTCAAGGTAATCCTGTGATTCAGGCACCAGCAAAGCAGCTTCCATGTCATCATACGGAGACTGGGCGACTTCGTTCCGCCCTGGCAGTTTATGTAAGTCACTACTGTTGAGTTGTCTGATCGAACTAGGACACTCTTGCCCTGAACCTTCTCTAAGAAATGTTCCCGGCCCAGGACTACTGCTCATAATTCCAGTAGATTTATATGTTCTTGTGACTGATCCAGATTCCAAAGCCCTGATATTGTGGAATCTTCCAGGCAAGCTCCCCACCCCTCCATCGATGCATCCGTATACATCGTTAACTGAGGGTGAGGAGGGGTTAGCATCATCCCCGCCAGGAGATTCTGTCTTCAACCACCATTGCAGGTGGTGAATTAGAGGCTCCAGCACTGACACGTTTGAGTCCAGTGAACCTGTACTCTGGGTCCATTGTGTCATGAGAAATAACTGGATAGGCCGACTGCGTAAGGCTACCCGAGGAATGACTGGTTCCAGAGAAACCATCAACCCCAGCATTCTCAGGTAACCCCGTGCCAGGACACGACGACTGTTGCACACTGACTGTATTAATGAGATGAGTACTTGTACCCTCTCCTGAGTAGGATAAACATATCCTATCTCCATATCGATGAACATTCCCAGGTAAACAAACTTCTGGGATGGAGTTAGCTCTGATTTTTGAAAGTTGATTATCCAGCCCAAGTCTGTGAGAGTTTTCAAAACTATCTCCAGATTTGCTGATAAACTTTCCTGATTGTGTGCTTTCAACAGCCAGTCATCTACGTACGTGTGGACTGCTTTGCTTCTCCTGCGGAGCTATGCTGTTATCGCAAGAACCACTCTGGTGAAGACCCGAGGAGCCATAGAAATTCTGAAGGGTAAAACCCTGAATTCCCACCGTATACCCGGGAATGCGAACGTCAGGAACTGATGAAAACTCCTCGCTATTGGAATGTGGAAATAAGCATCCTTCAAATGTATTGAAGCCGTCCACATTCCCTTCTCCAACCCTACCAACACCGATTTCACTGTCTCCATTTTGAAACTGGGTGTGTCTGTGAACTTGTTCAATGGCTTGAGGTTGAGAATTGGTCTCCACCCTCCAGTGCTCTTCATTACTAGGAAAACGGTTGAATAGATGACCAGGCACTTTTGTGCCGGTTGAATTGCTCCTTTTAGTATGAGGAAATTTATTTCCTCCTCTATACACAACCATTGATCTGGATCTCTTGAAATTTGAGTCCAGACTGGCACCAGAAACAGTCACGATGGTGGGCCCGTTATCCAGTCGGGATGATACCCGACTGAAAGCCATCGCAAGACTAAACGGTCCTGAATCAACCGTCCCCACTCTTGTATGTGGTTGGCCAATCGGCCTCCCACTGGTCCACCTAGAGAGAGAGGTGAACATAAGGAGCGCAAGAATGGCAGTGTCTCTTGGTGCAGATGCACTGGAGTGGCTCTTATCGTGGTAACCGACCCTTCAGCTGCCGGAGTGCGCAGGAAGCTGGCTGGCTGCGCCGGAGGTGCCTGCGCCACCTTCGCTGCTGGCCTAAGCGCGCGCAGCCATAGCCGGCGCTGCGCTGGTGGCTGGCCTCTGACCTGGCCACCGCCACCTCGAGCCTGCAGGGGATGATATGCAGGGGGAGCTGCGCGAACGCGCTCTCTGCGGAACACTTCAAATTGCTCGCTCAACGCCCTCTGGTTATTTACAAGGGTAACCGTCTCTTGGAGGTGCTTACCTCCCTCACCTCCAAAGAGACCAGGACCTATCATAGGCGTATGCAGCAGCCTATTGTACAGGTCCTGGGACGGGCACAAGTTGTCAAGGGCAAACGTGCGCCTCGCCTGGACACTCCTGGTCACCGACCGGGTTAAACAGTCCAGAGGCAAGTTAATTCCATCTTGGATGGCTCTCTGAACAGTCACCGGACTAGGCTGGCGCGATGTGTTCGAGCACAGCGCTCCCATGTCAGACCGGGAGCCTGGCCGTGTATCTTTGCCTAGCGCAGCGAGATCATCCGCGCTTGGCTTAGGCACCACACCATACCATACAATTGATATTGATCAGGTAAGATGCGGCATCGCTTTGCCACCTCGCGAGGGGCCTTCGCAAGACGTCCATGCGCCTTGATGGACGTCTCAGCCGCTGTGAACATATCAACAATATGTTCAGCCAGCAGCAGAGATGGCATAGCGGTAACAGTCGGTTTACCTGCCAAACACGGGCGCTGGTCCCGCTGGCCGGTCGACTGATCCACAGCAAGACCTCGCCTGATGTTGATTACATCAGAACAGTCTTCCTCTGTGGCCAGCTGCGAATGCTCTACCAGATGAGGGCCCTCGTCTTCCTCCTGAACAATCGCAGGTGTGATTGGCTGGAGGAACTGATACTCCTGGCAAGCCAGAGATAGCATGCGGGCCTGAAAGAACAGGCATGCTAAACTGACTGGCTTGACCAGGAGCAGGCACCATGGTATTGCATGGGGAAAATCTCGCCACACCATGGCCCTGGCCAGCACCAGCTACACCATCGGTAAGCCGAGGTATGCGGTAATACTGGCCATCAGATCCATCCCGGGCTACCTTCTGTGCCGTGAACGCTACTCCTGCATGAGTAGTTCCATGGACAATGTCGCCCGTATTCCCCATGAGGGGTGCATGCACGTCAATGTCCATGGCCACGGCGCCAGAAGGAGAACCCAGCAGATAATCCTCTTCTTCCCGGCCAGAAAGATTAGACTCCAGGTCAGCGAAGAATGCTAACCCAGACTGGCCAGGAAAGGTAGCATAGGAGGAAGTGGTACCCACAGGGTGCGGATATTCCTGGCCTGATAATCAGGCACCAGGCTCCAGCGACACCTGTCCACAAACAACCGGCGCTGCCAGTGTTCTCATAGTGGACTTCGCCCTCTAGTACGGCCACCTCTGAATCATGGATGAAAACTGGTAAGTCCCTAGGTAGCACAGATTCAGAGGTGGGGATCATCTGCTCCGAAGCAGACGAAGAGGGCAACAAAGGATTTGAACCAGGAACCATGCCACAAAGCAACTCTGTGACCAAATCCTTAATTGTCCTCTTCATCTCTCCCATCATCTCAATACGGAAGGCCTCCATATCCATAGTGGACGAGGCCTTCCTCTTACCCGTCTTACCAGAACCCTCCTTCTTCAACTTCCTCTCCTCCTCTAGAGCCTTCTCTTTGGTCTGTAAAGATAGAAATTCAGACATTAGCTCTCCCCCCCCCACCTTTCACAGATCTCGCAATTAAGCAATGGCCCACATGGGCTGCACCGGAAACATAAGTGTGGGGGGGGGGGGCGAATCTATCCTTCAGAACCCTTTCACAAGAAGGACAACCAGGTTTCTGAAACATGCCAGAAGACAATGAGTATTTTAGTTAATTGAATCAGTAACTCAAAACCAAAAATAAAAAAGGAGGGGGGGGGGGGCCATAAAGACCCAAGCTAATAATAAACCAGCGTTGGACAAAAACTTTATAAATGTTAGTAAAGTGCAAGGCTGATTATGACGTCATAACTTCAAAAATAGGAAGTTAAATCAATCCGAAAACGAACATCCAGGTGTAAGGATGAATTGTATTCATATCCAGAACATCTTAACTGGAAAGGATAGTATATACAGACTATACAAACATTAGATATACAATGATAAAATGGCAGCAGATTTCATAAATATTTTCAAATAAAAATTGAAGTGCCTCATATCATAACTAGAATACCTGAATCTTTAGCATAGACAAACCATCCGATCTGATGCACTGGAAGCTCCACCAACTCTATGACCTCTTAACTCTCTCCGAGGTCTCCAACTCACTGGGCATAGATTTTTGGTTAGATAACCTAACAATGTTAGTAGGAAATGGAACCTTGGTGGAGAGAAAAACAAACCCTCTGACGATGTGCTGTCCTGTTCAATCATAGATAGATACCTGTGGACATAAACACAAAGAGAGATTAGTATTTCATAGCGCCCTTTTTTTAAATAAACCAGTTTTTTAGGCGCTTATCACGTCTAATCGCGAGTCCCGGAAACACATTACAACGGAACTAAAACGCTAAATTAGACAAACATGTATTAGAAGTCACCTGATAACTTGATCCTGGTCCTTCCTCAGAAGCATTGACACGATCAGACATGACTTCTTGATGGATTAAGTATGAATTTGAGCGTAGAGAAAATTTTCTTTGCAGAAAAAAGCTTATATATGTAGCATATGTCTCTTTGAGCCAATAAATTGGTAAAGAGTAAGTACTAGTCTGCGCATGCGCGAGGTTGGGGCTGGCATCCGCCGGACTGACATCTGACTACCTGCCCAGTAGGGGCACCTAACTTTTTTAATCTGAGTGTTTATTGAGTGAAAGTCGATATATGGCAATATCAAAGAGTATTAGGGAGGTAAGTATACTCTTGAAGTGAAAAAGAATTGTCCATAGCCATACGGTTCAGAACAAGAGGCCCAAGGGCCTGCGGCGCTCACCTGGACCGTTGGCATTTAACCCATTATAATTTAAATAGACATGATGGATGACTTTCGGAAAATCAAAGATGGCCACCAAAAAATTTACCAATCAAGATTCTCGTTTAATTTGTTGAAGCCTAATGCCATAGGATCATTCCACCCAAGTTTTGTTTAAATCAGGCTATTGATTGAAGGATTACGGTTTTTAAATGGGTCCTGA
Source organism: Chaetoderma sp. LZ-2023a (assembly GCA_034401795.1). Classification (NCBI taxonomy): domain Eukaryota; kingdom Metazoa; phylum Mollusca; class Caudofoveata; order Chaetodermatida; family Chaetodermatidae; genus Chaetoderma; species Chaetoderma sp. LZ-2023a. Next base: position 100,748,692 of record CM067373.1, on the reverse strand, counting down.
AAACTTTCAGAAAATCAGAGATTGCTGCCAAAACATTGACCTATCAAAATTCTGAATAGAATTTCTAGAGGCTATGACAATAGGATACTTCCAGTCAAATTTGGTTGAAATTGCCCAAGCGATTAATGAGTAGCATTTTATATGAATTCCCATTTTCGGAAAATCCAAGATGGCCCCCATCAAAATTAAGCCATCAAAATTTGTCAAAGTTCTGAAGCGTACTGGCCTATGGTTCTTCCAGCTGAGTTTGGTTGAAATCGGCCAAGCGGTTAATGAGGAGTAGCCTTTTAACTGATATCCCAAAATGTTCAGAAAATCAAATATGGTCGCCGTAAAAATTTACCAATCAAAATTCTGTATACAACTTCTGAAGCCTACCGCCCTAGGCTCGTTCCAGCCAGTCTGGTTGAAATCACCCAGCAGTTAATGAGTATTCGATTTTCCGCCATTTTTCCGAAAATTCAGGATGTCCACCGAAGAACTTGACCAATCAAAATTCTGTATACCAGCTATGAAACATACCACTTTAGGGTCCTTCCAGCCGAGGAACTCGTTCAAGCCATTAATGAGGAGTAGCCTTTTAACTGATTTCAAGATGGCCGCTGGAAAAATTGATCAATCAAAATTTTGTATACATTTTCTGAAACCTTCGAGCCTAGTATCCTTCCAGCCAAGTCTGGTTGAAATTGCTGAAGCAGTTAATGAGGAGTAGCGTTTTAAATGCGGAACTTTCAGGTCAGGTGAGCTAAAAACATGAAAAAGTTCAAAGTCCAAAATTGTGAACAAAGTAGTAGACTCCCCTCAAATCAAAACAGTAATGATGCTGATTGCATCCATGTATTGCATAGAACACTTTCAAGTTTCAAGTTTCATTGAAATCCGAATGAACATTGTTGAGTTACAAGGCAAACTAAAAACCTTACCCAAAAGTACACGAAAAAAACAACAAAAAAAGACAGTAGAAATTTGAAAAACTTAGATTCGTTGTCATGCAGCTTTCATCCCTGTATCCAGTGCCAGTAGTATAGCTCACTTCTGTAAAGTTTCATTGAAATCCGATGAGCCATTGTTAAAATTTAAGTTGATTTAAAAACCTTACCCAAAAGTACAAATGTGGATGGTGCCGCCGGAATTTGTGATCCCTATATCTCGCTTTCTGCTTCACAAGCGAGACAATTCCAATATGGCTGCCAAACATGGTACATTAGGTTGGTTCACGGGGCAATTTCTTTACATTGTATGCATCAACCTCTCTTGAATAAACATTAATGGGCCTTAATCCATATTTCATATCGTCCAAGTTTTGGTCCAATCCGTTCAGTGGTTCTGGAGTAGAAATCATTGTTGCTATAACCAGGTCATCCAAAATGGCTGCCTAAACATTTGGACAATCATGTTCCCTTGACCATACTTAGTTCAGCTGTTGCCCTAAATGATGTTTCATGAGTTTCATACCCAAGTGATTTCAGAGATGTTTAAAGACGTTTCTAAAAATCAGCCAAAATCAAAGATGGTCACCAGCCAAATTGGCTGATCAGGTTTATTTGAACCAACTCAAATATCTATGCCCTAAGGATACTTCCTGCCAAATATAATTGAAATCGGTCCTGTGGTTCTCAAGAAGACATGTTAAATTTTCTATTGCTTTAGTATAGGAGTTTTTGGCAGGAAAACGATCCAACATGGCCATCAAACTGTTTATCAAACAGGACGGATGGACAACTGATGGACAGTCATCATGGCATAAGCTCAAGTGGCCTTTCATGCCAGGTGAGCTAATAAAACAAACTGTACTGACTCACACATTAATCACAACTTACCTGATCTGTGAACATCACACGTTAATGATATTACTGTAACATGGACATAATATGCTTTCATTTGGTATTTGTATATTTATGACAATTTTCACTGGTGGAATGACTTGCTCAATTATTGAGCCAATCATTCCACTGGTAAATTTTCAAAAATAATCCTTTGGCCTGCAATGACGTTTCTTAATACCAGTACAGAAGCCATTTTTTGCCATCTTGACACTTAAGAGTTACGCTGACCCAGGTGAGCTCAATGTAATCAACTGCTTGAATGCGGACAAATAAATATTTCCCTAACCTCTCCCTGGTTAGACCATAGCATATATTGATGAGCCAGCTATTCTTATTTTAACCCTTTCTGTGCCAAATACTGGAAAAAGTTTATTCTTTATGATATTTATAAAACTTATTGTTGAAAATTTTGAAATTAATTTGACACAGGAAGCCACAGCTTACAGGAAGCAACAGCTTACAGTCAAATTAATGTCAAAATATTCAAGTTTTCTTGTATTGAAAATGAGATATAGAATTTCTGCTGTGAAATGGTTACGCTTCATACAATCTCATAAAAAAACCATTGGACAGTTTAAGCATTGTAAGCATGTGTTCTATGCAACTGAAATTATCAATCTCTACTCTGGTGGAATGTTTATGGGCTATGATGCTAGGCTCTGTTACTAACTGTACGTTGTATTTCCAGTCAATGAAGTTATCAAGTGTCTGACTGCAGTGAATGAAAAAGGGTCATTGAGGTGAAGTGATAGCCTGTTCTAACTAAGGCTGACAATAGGTGAAAAGATGTGCCAAGTGCTCCCACTAATTTAGCCATGCACAGAGAACTCAGCAAATTATCACTCCTCAGAGAAACATTTTTTATTCTGAATTCCTAGACAGAATTGTATTAGAAGTTATTGTAAATATACTTCACATTTTGAAAACAACATGACTGAAACTTATTGCTGCCTTATGCATCACCAATTTTCAGTCAGGTTCAAAATAATCAACAGACCATGTACAATGTATCTACCCTATAGCTGCATCTTTGTCATAAATGTAAAAAATTTGATCAACCGAAAGACAGATAGATAGCTTGACAGATAATTAAATATTAGTCTAAAATATGTACTGCCCATGCCCCATGCCAATGTATTCTAGTTACCTTTGCTGGTAGAGAATCTGTTTTGTTAGAGAAGGTATCTGCAGTACCGACCATATTGTCCATCGGGTCATCTAACAGGGGTCAAAGCAATAATAAAATACAATAAGAAAACTGTACATGCCATGTTATCTAAGTTTTATATAATTTTATTGATGAAGGTTATTTTGAGAAGCTGTAACAATTACATCTTTCATGATAAGGTTAACAAGAGGTCCAAAGGGTCTGTATCGTTCATCTGGAATTATTGGCCACTGGCACAAATGAACAAAACGAGATTACCACTAGAAAAATTTACCAATCTAATTTCTGTAAAGGTTTAGCCAAGTTTTATTAAAATTGGCCCAGCGGTTAATAAGTAGTCTTTTATGATTTTTTCAGAAAATCCAAGATGGCCATTAAACACGCTAAGTTTAGCTTGATCCATGACAGCCATGTTTTTTTACCTACCAACTTTCAATGGACAAACTTTAATGGCCTTTAATCCCTAATCATATCTCTCAAATTTCAGACTGATCTGGCTAGTGGTAGTGGCGAATAAGATGCTTTCAGGAAAACTAGGTCATCGAAGATGCCTGCTGATACATTTGGCCAATCAAGTTCCCTTGAACAAACTTGATTTAGCCGTTGTTCCTGATGATGTTTCAGGAGTTTTGATGTGCTCCCCCAAGAGGTTTCTGAGAAGTAAAAAAATAGGTCATCCAAGATGGCAGCCAAACTATTTGGCCAATCAAGTTCCCTTAGAAAGTTGGATACGCTCTTGCCCTAGATGATATTTCATGAGTTTTGAATTGATCCCCAGGTGGTTTCGGAGATTTTTAGACATTTTTAAAAATAGGCCAAAATCCAAGATAGCCGCCAGCCAAATTGGTCGATTATCTTCCTTTGAACAAACTTGTATCTCTATGTCCTAAGGATCCTTCCTGTCAAATATACTTGAAATCGGCCCAGTGGTGCTCAAGAAGACATTTTAAATATCCCATTGCTTTAGTATGGGAGTTTTTGGCAGGAAAAAGACCCAAATTGTGATTTCTGAACACGTATTACTATCTGGCAATTAAACAGGATGCATTTTAGTAATCTTATCAAAGATACCAATTTTCATCTTTTAATAGTTATGTTAGCAATACACATTTGAAAAAAGGTTTGCATCTTTTTCAGATATTGCCAATATTAGCGGTTTTGATAGCTTTATGACTCCCCAACTCATCATCACCAGCACAGCTGCGATTAATCGAATAATCGTGATTATTTATCTAAAATGATCGATTAAAAAAATTGCATAATCGTGCAAGCCCAATAATTAGGTCATAATGTTGACTGCCAACTGTCTGACCCAAAATCAATAGCTTTCGTCAGAATTAAATGGCAGCATTCCACCTAAATTTAGTGAAGATCAATTCAGTAGAACTTGAGTTATCATCTAGAAATGCAACACAATTTACTTAATTGTGTCGCTATGACCTTGATCTTTTAGCTCTAGAATCTATGGGACTCCTAGAGGCAACATCCCACACAGGCTTAGTGAAGATCCTTCTAGTAGAAACTGACATATCAGCTAGGATGAACATACACACCGAACAGACTGAGAAAGCAAATGCTACATATTCCAAAATACATAGTCATATATGTGGAGGGAGCATGATCATTAGAATATAATATTTCCTTCAAATACAGCTTGCATGTATAGTCGTATACAGTGTTTCTCATGGCATCTAAATTTTTGAGCTCCCATGGACCCCACACATGGAAATCTAGGGGTCCCGAACTCAAATCTAGGGGTATCAAACTGAAATTTTGTTTTTCTCATCCATGCTAAAAATAGAGAGTACCATGGGTGCACAGCTATAAATTATGGGGATTCCATGCTAGATTTCTGTGGGTATGTTTGTGCAAAAACGTATAAAATAAATTAATATTTAACAATCATGCAAGATTTTCAGGGGTCCCATGGGACCCACTACCACAACTTTTGGGGCCCCCAGTTACATTTTGGGCGTCTATACCATCAAAAGGACCTGTATGAGAAACCGCCCAACAGACACCCCCCCCTGCGGGTTGTTTTGTAGTTTTATTAACCACTATAAAACACACTTACCATTCAATCACTACTTGCTAAATCAACTACTCTGCATTAAGCCACCAGAATAAGATTTGTATGCTTACTTACATACCCCCATATGCCTATTCCATTTCAATATACCCTCAACCAGGCTACTGGTAGGGTAGACCCCCAGCATATGCCCTGATAGAGACTGGCACCAATCTGGACTCACTCCTTGATGACACCTGTCACTAAGCATGCCCGAGCATGCGAATTGGAGCCCAAATAGGAAACAGATTCACTTTTCTAAATATAAGTGCCAAATATTAAAAACAGATTCTCAAATCATTCCCACGCAGGGTGGTTGAGACTGGGTCATAGTGATTGAACGGTAACTATGTTTAATAGTGGTTAATAAAACTACAGACCAACCCGCAAGGGGGGGGGAGGGGTCTGTTGGGGGTTGTTATTACACCACAAAAACATCTATACCGTTCAATCACTACTTGTTAAACCCGTAGATTTGGTCAGTGCTCCACTTAAAACCTTTGGTGGGTGGAGATTTGAGAATCATTAAACAAGGATAAAAATTAAACAAATCATATCCAAATTTTAACAAGCATTCTGTAAGTATTGCTTTGCAATACATGTCCCCTACCTGGTGATATAAATCTTTAGAGATTGACAGTCAAAAATTTCATTAAAAATTGTCAAAAAATTTCATTAAAAATTGTCAAATGCAGCTGAAACGCGAACTTGATCTGTAACTTCTCATAACATAGCAATAAACCAAGTCTCAGTTATATATGGTGAAGGAGAAAGAAAAAGTCTTGAAAGCTGATATGTTTGTATTTCATAAGTCAAAAGGGGACATAACCCCATCAAAAAATGACGCAAACGCCTGAAACCCGAACTTGGTCTGTAATTTCTCAAAATAAAGTAATGTACCAATTCTCAGTTGAATATCTTGAAAGACTGCGAGAAAAAGGGCGGAAAACTAATACTTTTCATATTTCTTAAGTCGAAAGGAGGCATAACTCCATCAAAAATTGACGCATACACCTGAAACTCGAACTTGGTCTGTAACTTCTCATATCAAAGCAATGTAGCAATTCTCAGTATAATATCTTGAAAGACTGCGAAAAAAAGTGCGGAAAACTAATATTTTTAATATAGACGAAAGGGGGCATAACTCCATGAAAAATTGACGAAAATGTCTGAAACTCGAACTTGCTCTGTAACTCCTTATACTAAAGCGATGCACCAATTTTCTTATTTCTTAACTCGAAAGGGACGCATATGCCTGAAACTCGAACTTGATCTGTAACTTCGCATACCAAAGCAAGAACCCAATTCTCAGTTGAATACCTTGAAGGACTGCGAAAAAAGTGTGGAAAACCAACAGCGACAGACAGACGGACAGACAGACGGAGTGCAAACCTATAGTCCCCCGGTTTTACCGGTAGGGGACTAATAACATAATATAATAGTGCATCTTAATCAATCACACAGTGATTTAGGGTTAGGCGATATTTGCCTAGCCATGACGATGTCGATATCTCATTAAAATATCGTGATATGACGATATATCGTCTATGGGATGGGGTGGGGATTAGGGTGTGACATATGGCATGAATGTATTTCAAATTAGTGGTGTCTACAAATTATTTTCATTAAGAATCATTGCTTTCAAAACGCAATAACTACGTATTCCAATCTAGTTAATAGTAATACCCGGCGCATGAAATTTCTATGTTTCACTCATCAAGATATAGTTTTAAGCAATGAACATAATGCAAATAACCGGTATTCATCACAAATAAGAAAAATAAAGTTTTCTTCTGTGTACTGCGATGTTTTCTTTACCTCACGACAAACTGTCATAAATCAGACATTGTTGAGACGGGAGAAGAGATGCGCATAGCATTCAATGCGCAGAAAAATGGGAATTCCGTTGAATGAAATCTGATTGGCTCTGGCAGGAGATGAGCCAATCAGAATTTACTCTTCAGAATTCTGATAAATAGACCAGCTCATCACAGTGGCTTGATAGCATGGGCATCATTAAATAATAAAATTATATTTTGAACGAGTAAATGCATTTTATTTGAATGAAATATAATATATTATAGCACAAATGTAAGCGGGAGTGAAGTTTGGTTTTTTTAATTTACCACTGGAATGACTGACTCAAGCTTGATAACAGAGCCAGTCATTCCAGTCGTAAATTTAAAAAAAAAGATTTCTTGGCCTGAAAATAGATATTCAACTATGATGTACGCTTTTAACCCTTTTAACATACGACTAACCAAAACAGTTCACGGGAATGATCTTGAGGAATGCTGGAGGCTGAGAGATTTATTTGAAAATTTACCACTGGAATGACTAGTTTTGGCTTGATAACCGAGCCAGTCATTTCAGTGTAAAATGGTCCAAAAAATCTCTTGGCCTGAAAATAGATATTCAACTATGATGCAGCCCATGCTTTTAACACTTTTAAGATACGACTAACCAAAACAGCTCATGGGAATGATCTTGAGGAATGCCCACTTCCAGGCTGAGAGACTTATTTGAAAATGTACCACTGAAATGACTGACTCTGGATTGATAACAGAGCCAGTCATTTCAGTGGTAAATTTACAAAAAAAATTCTTGGTCTGCAAGTAGATATTCAAAAAGCAAATATTTTACCATCTACTATTAATTTTCTGTCTACATGTAAGTACACAATGATATTTCAAAGTTTTGCCTACAAGTTACACGCAAGAAATGTCAACGTATTCACACATTCTGGTTTTAACAAGTTTCGTAATGGTGTAACGATGGCGCCGGATCTGCTAAAAAGTCTCTCGGATTGGACGTTTGTTGCGCAAATACAAAGATATTTCTTCACTAGCTTTGCCAACGTCGGGAACTGCGACTGGTGCGCTTTCCACCAACACAAAGGGTCAATTGTAATATCCATGCTAGTGGTGCTTGAGTAGCTATCGATCTCATTCTTAATGCTAATAATGGCAGATTCCGGCTTTAATAAATTCTTAGCGAATAGCGATGTCAATGTAAGGCGTAAATTGATCACTGGAATGACTGGCTCGACTATCACGCCATTCATTCTAGTGACAAATTTTCAAAAATACTATTCTCTTGGTCTACAAATGAACGTTTTCCCAAGACAAACACAGAAGCCGTTATTGGCTGATATTAATGTCAAAGGGTTAAGCGAGACGATCGATATAGATTGACATGCAATAGTGACGTCATCAGAATGGAATGCGGCAAGTGCAAACGGGTTTCCCAGTAACTAGTAGGCTACTCAAAACGAGGCTGTCTTAGAGAAGAAAAGAATGGCGTTGTATATTTCCGTAATGATGCAAAGTGAACAACAAAACAATTCTTTTGAGGTTTATAGCATTTTATTAAGACAAACACACACCATGGATTAATTAAACAGGCCTTATTTTGGAGATAAATTTGATTATATCCGATTATTACTACAACAAAGAATGGATTATTATTCAAGAAGTATTACCGAGCAGACCACAGGTAAGTAGTATATATTGAATCTCTTTCAAAATCAAAATGAGAAAAATGAAAATATCGTCATAATGATATACACGATATTTACGATTTTTTGAAATTATGACGATGTCGATATATCGCGATTTTTTTCGATAATATCGAAATACCGCCCAACCCTACAGTGATTATCAAACAAGGAAAACTTTAAACTTAAAGAAATAAATAAAACCAAAGAAAACTCTCACCATTTCTCACAGACGCACAGTCTTAACGAAAATGGCGGGATGTGCTTGGTAAATGATCTTCGCCTTTTTTAGTTAAAATCGTAATATTTCTAAAACAGGAGGCCATTGCACTCTGATCATAAAGAGAAGTAAAAGTTGACACAGATTTCTAGCCTGCGACCTGCATGACCTCGTCTAAAGATGTGCCAGCGAAAAGAGTGAAAGAGGTAGCCATTCCCCTAACATTGTGAGCTTTAACATGGGCCAGATTAACTTGTTCAGGAGAAGCAATCTCATAACAAAGTTTGACGGTCTCACAAATCCATCTGGCAATCGTGGCCTTAGAGAGTGGTCTGGCTACCTCCTCCGCGTACGGAACCCATAAATGGGACGGATCAGACCTTTTAAAATCGGTTAGGCGCTTATAAACCGTTAATGCCTTGACAGGACACCAAAATTTGTCAGACGGAGAAAAGGAAGATAGTGATTTTAAAATGACTGGCTTAGCTGGGTAATGATTAGACTGGGTCTTTGATAAAAAATCCTTTCTGGGATATAAAACTAACCCGTCCCCAGATACGATAAATCAGCAGAAACAGCATGAATTTCTGATCGTCTTCTAGCTGAAGCAGATGCAACAAGAAAAACAGCCTTAAGAGTTAAAGGTTTTATACTAATAGGAGCAATAGGTTCAAAATGGTGGCCTGCCAAAACCTGAAGAACCAAAGCCAAATTCCAGGAAGGCAAGGGCTTAGCTACTGGAAGACGAATATTGCCCAATCCTCTGATAAAATCATTAAGAATCTTCGTATCCTTGACACCAGCATTCCAAAGGCAAGGAAGCGAAGAAGCCAAAGAAAATCTATAACCCCTGACTGTGTTAGCAGATAACTGTAAAGAATCAGAGCTAGGATAACAAAATCTAACACCTGGGGAATAGAAACAGAATCGGGCAAGAGACCATGGTCTGAACACCATTCTCCAAAAATTTTAAGTCGACCCTTGTAAACTTGATGGGTCGACTCCCTCCTGGCAGAACCAATAATTTCCTGAAATCTAGAAGAAACTTTGCTCTCAGGGACTTGACGCTCGATATCCTCCAGACACACAGACTGAAGATTTCTAGGTTTGGATGAAGACACGTGCCCCTTACTTGAGAGAAGATCTGGGGAGACTGGAAGGAGACGAGAGAAGTCTACCAGGAAATCCAGGTCTACGAACCAGATCCACTTTGGCCAAAAAGGAGCTATTAGAACTTCGCAGAACTGGTCCCTGAACTACAACGCCCAAAGGAATCAGGATCGATGGAGGGAATGCATAAGCGAACATTCCTGTCCAGGACTGAGACAGGGTGTCCACTGCCAGCGCCTGACTGTCCCGAAAAGGAGACATGAAAGAGGAGATCTAAGCATTCAGACAGGTCGCAAAAAGATCTACGTGGGGACGATCCATAAGCTTGAAAATCGCTCTGGCAACCGACCTCTTTAACTGCCACTCTGTGTGGGCGAATTTGCTGGGACGTGACAGCTGGTCCGCAAGAAAATTCAGACTGCCTGGGACATGAGTGGACACTAGAAAAATCTGATTCTTGCGGCACCACAAGAGAAGGTTCCAAATTCCTCATTCCCCCCTGTCTGTTGATGTAAGAAACCACCGGCGAATTGTCCGATCGAATCGAGACTGAAGCCTTTCACTCGATCCGACCATGAGAGGAGAGCCTTCATGACAGGCCACAATTCCAAGATGGTGATGTGAGCTGTCGACTCCTCCAGAGACCAAAGACCGGAGACCGACAAGCAGACCGCTCCCCATTCCTCAGCATCTGTGAAGATAATCAACTGATGGGAGGACTTGACCAGAGGGACACCCCTCAGAAGCAGAGAACGATCTTTCCAAAAATCTAGATGGGGAATTAAGTGTTCTCTTATGGGAATCTGATGGTAAATGGAGTGAACCGACTGCTTCCAAAGGGACATCAAGTACATTTGAAAGGGTCTTCTTATCAACGCCGCCCAAGGAATGACGTTCTCGACGCTAACCATCAAGCCAATCACCCTGAGAAAGAATCTTGCTCTGACTGTGGAAGAAGTTGACAGAATGTCCATTGCCAACGAAATAGCCTCTACTCTTGGATCTGAAGGAAAGACTAGGCCCCCGAGCCAGATCGAAAGAAATGTCTAGGTGCGTGAAGACTTGAGAGGGAACTAGACTTGATTTTTTTAGATTTAAAATCCAGCCTATGCTGCATGCCAAACTGCAAACCTCTGGAATGACTTCTGAAAGAATTGAGGAAGACTTTGATTTTATTAACCAATCGTCTATATAAACATGAAGATGGATAGAACGACGGTGCAAGATTCCTGACACGGCTGAAACTAGACGAGTGAAAAGAAAGGGGGCCGTGGTAAGGCCAAAGGGCATGGCTCGAAATTGCCATACCCGATCCTTGTAGGCGAACCTCATGAACTTTCGGAGACGGGTGCATAAGCACCTGGAAGTCGGCGTCCTTTAGATCGATGGAGGAAGTCCACATTCCTGGATCTAGACTTGCGATGATCTGGGAGATGGACTCCATTTTGAACTGTGGGGTTAAAATAATGAGGTTTAACTTCTTCAGATTGATGATAGGACGCCAACCTCCTGTTTTCTTGGAAACTAAGAAAATGGTTGAGTAGTAGCCCGGGTCTACTCGCCAAAGGGGATTCTCTTCTATGGCCTCCTTGACAATCATAGCCTCAACTCCTCTTCTAAGGCCACCAACTCCGGATTGGAGGGAACTGGTGTCCACTTGGGAAGGAGACAGAGGAGGAGGATGAAGGACCCAAGAAGGTGCATAAAACCAGCGAATCTGATTTACAAGCCAGGAGTCCTCCTGAACGAGGGTATGCCGAGTCTCCCAGAACAGAGACAGGCGCCCTCCTACTGGCAAGCTGGGCAGAAGGCACTGGACCAACGGATCCGAAGGCACAAGAAGAGGAAGGGAAGAGACTGGAGGAGAGAGCTGGGCCTACCTGGGCAGTGGCCACACCTTCAAACTCTCTTACCCTGGAAACCTCTGTAAGAAGACCGACCTCTGGACCTTGAACTGGGTCCACGAGAATAAGCTTGCCCCCCCCCTCCCTCTCGCCCTAAGAGAAGGGGGCTGCCAAACCTGGGATCTAGAAAGGTGGGAGGAAATTGACTCAAAATGATCCCCCTCCATGGATCGGTCTTGGAAATGGGAAGATCTGTTCAAGTTTGTAACTATCCTAGAGGAATACGCACCAAACTCATCTGGCCTAAGACTCTTCCTCCTAGGAGAGGATTTGGGGCTCTTAACAGAAGTCTCTCTTCACTGAGGGTCTCAAAATAGAGATCTGAGCCTGAAAATTCCTAGAAGATCTAAGATGCTCAGACTCTGACTGAATGAGGCTAGAGGAAGAATATCCTGGCCGAAAGGAGGAGCCGAGATGAGACTACTCTTGAGATTACTAGAAATATTAACCTCTACAAGCTTCCTAGACCTTCTCTTCGAAGTAATAAAGCCTAATGATCTACAGACAGAATAAGGAAACTGATCAAATTTCTTTTTCACGAGTGAGATGACATACTTACCTCCCTAACACTCTTGATATACTAGTATATCGGCTCTAAATTCAATAATATTCAGAATGATAAAACGTTAGGTGCCCCTAATGGGCAGGTGGAAGTACACAGTCATGTACATGACAGACACCACCCACAGCGCATGCGCATACCGGTAGTTCAGTTACTAAATATTGGCTGACATAGAAGCATCTATTCAAATAACCAAAGGACCAGGCCTCCGTGGGGTGGCGAGGCCGGGATCCTGTTAGGGAGGTAAGTATGTCATCTCACTCGTGAAAAAGAAATTTGATAGATTTTCTTATTTCACATCATGAGAACATACTGACCTCCCTAACACTCTTGATAAAAACCAGAATTTGAAAGTAAATTTGGTGGGAGGGAGACAAAGTCCTGAAAACCAGCACACCCTCGAAGAGACTAGGCTCTTTGAATTTTCAAGAGATTTAAAACATCTGAAATTGTGACTGAAACACAACCAGGAATAGAATTTTGCATCGGATAATCGACCGATGAAGAGAGATTGATCAAAAGGCAAATGCGCTACCCTCCCCCTCTTTCTGAGGAAGGTTAGGAAAAAACGCTGCTCTAAATGACTAGCACGTTCTCTAATACTTAATGAAAAGTATTACTAGACATTGGAAAAAGAAGAATTGCTTCTATTTCAAAACTCTCTGAAAGAACCACAATTAAGAGACATTAACCATCACCATATTAAATAAAAAAATGACACCATCACCAAGACAAAAAACTAAAAATGGCCATAAATACTGACCTCTGATGTTGTGAATGCGGCACTCATCTCTTCTCCCACTGGATGAAGAGAATTGTACCAGCTTATAGTAGGGATACCCTACCAACAAATGTGATATTTGTAAATAGCAGAGGAGGAAACTATTTACAAACATAAACCTCTACATTATTTTATTTTCTGAGGACTGAGATGGCGAGCGGGTTAGAAGTGTCACGAAGGTAATGGTCGGTAAAACTTGATTCACAGTGCCACTGGGCTACTGACATAATGTCTTCAATAGAAACACCATTAAATAATGCCATAGAAGTTACCACACCACGGACACTATGAGCCTTGGCTCTATCTACTTGGATTCCAGTGGCTGTCTTATGACAGAATTGAATACATTCTACTATCCATCTGGAAATAGTGTCTCTTGACGCCCTACCATGGGGTTCAATATATGACAACCATAGGGAACATGGGTCCGTCCGCCAAACCTGAGTTTTTCTCTTGTACTTATTTAAAGCACGGACAGGACACCATACTTTAGCACCAGGATCATATCTGGTTAAGGCAGGTAAAATAATAGGTTTACCCGGATATTTTAAAGATTGATTCTTAGCCAAGAAATTCAATCTTGGTAGAAACTTAGGGCCTTCACCTGAAACTATATAATGGTCAGGCTCAGCAGACAAGGCATGAATTTCACTCCTGCGTCTGGCTGATGCTGCCGCAACTAAAAATAGTTTTAAGTGTCAATAATTTTACAGATATAGCACTAAGTGGGTCAAAAGGTATATCACTCAAAACCTGCAGAACCAGAGAAAGACTCTATGATGGTGTCAGTGGAGGATTTCTTGGTCTGAGATTGCCCATACCTTTAATAAGAGTATTTAAAACACTTACTTCATCACTTCCCCTCTTTGCCAAGCAAGGGATAACAGTCAATAAAGCTGATTTGTATCCAGCAATAGAATTAGGCTTAAGACTATAGGCATCATACAGGTGACAGAGAAAATCAGCTACTACCTGAATAGATGCTTCCATCGGATTGATAAATCTCTTTGAGCACCATTCTGCAAATCTGTTGATTTTATAATTATAAGCTCTGGAGCTTGACCCCCTTCTGGCTCTGGCCATGAAATTGGCTGCTTGCTCAGAAAAGCCCTCCTTAATCGCGGATCTTTTGACAACATCCATGCAGTCAATTGAAACATTGACGGATTGTTGTGAATGGTCTTGCCCTGAAAGATAATATTGTCCATCAGAGGCAGAGGAACCAGATTGCAAACCAGAAGGTCCAGCAGATCTGTAAACCATGATCAGCTTGGCCAATTCGGGGCGATCAGAAGCACTTGGCATCCTCTTGTTTGATCTTCTGAAGAATCCTTGGAATCAGGATTGTTGGAGGGTATGCGTATGCTACATTCCCATCCAACTGATAGCTAGCGCATCTATTGCGATAACGCTTGGATCTGGAATCTGAGAAACGTACGTCATCATCTTCGCATTCTTCTTCATTGCGAACAAATCTATGTTGGGCTTTCCCCAATGATTGAACAGGTGATCCGCCACACATTGATTTAGTTGCCATTCCGTAGGCAGAATACTCATCCTTCGGCTCAATGAGTTTGCTAACAGATTCAGCATTCCCGGAACATGAACTGCTTTCAAGGTAATCATATGATCCATGCCCCAGCAAAGCAGCTTCCATGTCATCATACAGAGACTGGGCGACATCGTTCCGCCCTGGCGGTTTATGTAACTCACTACTGTAGAGTTGTCTGAACGTATCATCACAAATTTTCCCTCCACTTCTTTTAAGAAGTGTTCCAGGCCTAGAATTACAGCCCGCAATTCTAGCATGTTGATATGTTCCTTTGACTATTCCAGATTCCAAAGCCCTGATATAGTGGCTTCTTCCAGGCAAGCTCCCCAACCTCCATCGATGCATCCGTAAACATCGTTACTTGAGGGTGGGGAGGGGTCAGCATGACCCCCGCCAGGAGATTTCCTCTCTCCGTCCACCAATGAAGGTGATGAATGAGAGGGTCCAACACTTGAATGCGCGAGTCCAGTGAACCTGAACTCTGCGTCCACTGAGCCATGAGAAACAATTGAATCGGCCGCCGGCGTAAGGCCGCCTGAGGAATGACTGGTTCCATTGAAACCATCAGACCTAACATTCTCAGATAGACTTGTGCTAGAATATAACGACTGTTGCAAACCAACTGAATGCACGAGAGGAGATTTTCCACTCTCTCCTGGGATGGATAAACATATCCTATCTCCAGATCGAAGAACATACCCAGGTAAACAAACTTCTGGGATGGAGTTAGCTCTGATTTCTGAAAGTTGATTATCCAGCCTAAATCTGTGAGAGTTTTCAAAACTATCTCCAGATTTGCTGTCAAACTTTCTGGGTTGTGTGCTTTCAGCAACCAGTTGTCTATGTAAGTGAACAGCTATATTTCTCCTGCGCAGGTATGCTGTGATAGCAAGTACCACTCGAGTGAAGACCCTTGGAGCCGTTGAGATGCCGAATGGAAGAACCTTGAATTCCCATTGGCGTCCCTGAAAAGCAAATCTTAGGAACCAACGAAAACTCCTTGCAATTGGAATGTGGAAATAAGCATCCTTGAGATCTATAGACGCTGTCCACATCCCCTTCTCTAACCCCAACAACACCGATCTTACTGTTTCCATTTTGAAATTTGGTGTGTCTATAAACTTGTTTAGAGGTTTGAGGTTGAGAATTGGTCTCCACCCCCCACCCCACCCCCACCCCCGTGTTCTTTGTCACAAGAAACACGGTTGAATAGAAGCCTGGCCAATCTTGCGCCGTTTGAATTGCTTCCTTTAGAATTAGAGATTCTATCTCCTCTTCTATGCACAACCGCTTGTCTGGATCTCTTGGAATTTGAGTCCAGACCGGTACCAGAGACAGATGCAACGGCGGACCTCATCCATTCTGGACTGTATCCGTGCGAAAGCCATTGCAAGACTGAGCGGTCCTGAATTAACCGCTCCCACTTCTGAATGTGGCAAGTCAAACGACCTCCCACTGGTGCACCTAGGGTTGACGGGCTGCCCATAAATTTTAGAAGTGTGTCTCTGGTACGAGTGACAACACCCGAGTGGTATTTGCGCTGCGACCAGCGACACGTGCACCACGGTGTGTGGGCTGCTGTCTGGCTGGCTGCGCTTGAGGCGCTGGCTGACGTATAACAGCACGCTGCTGCTGGCGCGGCCGACGCGGTCTCTGAAACCGGCCGGCCTCCTGGCCTCTGACAATGCCAGCACCGCCACGAGCATACTGCTGTCGAGCAGCCGAGGGCTGAACATGCACGTGTTCTCCGCGCAGCACTTGAAACTGTGCGTGCAGCGGCCTCTGGTTCACCAAAGTCACTGTCTCTTGGAGGTGCCGACAACATTCACCTCCAAAGGGACCAGGGCCCGCCATCGGCGCTTGCAACAAGCGCGACGAGCTCCTGAGATGGGCACAAATTGTCCTGACAGTCCAACGCCAGGTTGATGCCATCCTGGATGGCTCGCTGGACTGTCACAGGACTAGGCTGTTGCTGCACCGACGCTGCTACTACACCAGATAGCAGCTGAGAGACATGCGACAGCGCACTAATCGTCGCTCGTGAACTCTCCTCGGTGTCGCGCAAAGCGGCATTAGCCGAGCGCATAGCGCCCGTGCACAACGCTCCCGTGTCAGCACGGGAACCCGGCCGCGTATCTTCCCCCAGAGCGGCGCGGTCGTCCACGCTCGGTCTGGGTGCTAGGCCATATCGAGCATACTGACTAGCAGTAACTCGACATCATCTAGCAACCTCGCGGGGGGGGGCTTCGCGAGGCGACCTTTCGGTCTGATCGACTCCTCTGCCGCCGAGAACATATCTAAGATATGTTCAGCATACGGCAGAGACAGAGTCGTGCTGGCCAACGGCTTTGCCTGTAACCATGCCCGAGGGTTACCGGCAGCCGTCTCGTCCACAGAGAGCTCTGGTCTGACAGCGAGGAGCCACGCACACGCTTATGACCAGTCTTCATCCGTGGCTACCTGCGAATTGCCGAAAAGCAGCGGGCCCTCGTCATCTTCAATGGCATTCGCAGGTAAAGCCGAGGAGGAGACTATAGACGAACCTGGCTGCCCAGGGAATGTATACGGGCCCGCGAGGGCTGGCATAACATTCTCCATAGGCTGACCAGGCACCAAGGCCGCGCTTGTGTGTGGGGGTTCATGCACACCAGTGTGGCCCGGAATGTCCGTATGAGAATTCACGTCTAAGCGTGGAATCTTATACGGGCGGCCCTCTGCTCCAAACCGGCCAACAGGCTGAATCATGACACCTGCTCCCGAGGGAACAGTGCCATAGGTGCGAGCGGTCACGCTCCCCATGAGAGGAGTGTAGACACTCGCATCCATGTCTTCATGCTCATCCTGTGGACCGAGCAGGTAGTCTTCATCATCTTCCTGGTCAGGAAAGTTAGACTCTGGATTAGTAAGGAAAACTAATCCAGACTGACCAGGAGAATACTCGAAAGCAGATGATGAGGTTACTCCGCGAGTGATCGTGGTCAAGCCCGCTGGTCGGGTCCCGCCTGATGCTGCTCGCGCCGCTGGAACACCAGGCGATGCGAACATCAAGCCTGGGTCCAAGACGGCCGCCCCTGGATCACTAAACACTTTGTCCGAGCTAGTAGGGCATGATCCAGGGACGGGGGCTACCTGCACAGAGGTCGACGCACAGGAAGTTGAAACACCTGTGCCAAGCAACAAGCCGCGAAGCATGTCAGGCATCAGGTCTTTCAAAGTCCTGCGCATCTCACTCACTAACTCAACCTTGAAGGCCTCGAGCTCACCCTTCTCAGAGGCCGTCTTCTTACCCTCCTTCTTAGTCTTCTTGCCCTCCTCAGCCATCAGCTTAGCCTGGGAACAGAAGAATTCAGAGGTTAGATCCACCCCACCCCACCCCACCAACTCTTTACAAATGACACATTTGTTAGTTAGCCTACAAGCTGAACACAGATGGCAAGGGTGGGGGAAGAATCTAGCCTTCATAGGCTTCAGACAGGATGGACATGACTTCTGAAAAGGGAAGGGATACGAAGACAATGAGTATTACAGTTTGCAAAACCTTGTTAATTGACTATTAGTACAAAACAAGAACAAACTCGAGAGAAGACATCCACTTTTATGACAGACAACCCTGATGGGACAGCTGACTTCTCTACTTAATAAAAACCAATCACAACCAGGATCCCAAATTAAGAGAGAGAGAGAAAGATTATGACTATCTACATATATCTCCACCATCATAATAAAAGGTGATAAACACATCACAGACTTCTCTAACCTAAGATTATGACATCAAGGAAAGAGAAAAAACTCTGGTTGATTATGACATCAAACCTCAATGCAAAAGCTCCTTCAAGGAGAGGGGATGTCAGAAAAGAATGCAAGAAATATCTAGATATTAAAAACATTCATACCTCCTGAATAATATAATATCAAATTATATATATTCGAGAACCCATGCACACACAAGAGAGAATACAGTGCAATAACAAAAGGCAGCAGAAAATTGTGATTATTTTCAAATAATTGTGCCATAATTAATAAACTCCCTTAGCCTAAGCACAGGCAACCATCCTCTTGTGCAGGAGAACACGTCCATCCATCCGCCGAGACTCCTCTTCCAGAAGAACTGATGAGGGTGGGATGGGACAAAAGGAAGGAGATATTTCCTATATTAATTTAATATATCTCCAACCCTTAGACATATCACGATGATAGGTCAAAAAAGAGACGTGAACAACCTTCGAGAGAACAGGAATCCTTATTCAAGCATAAGTCGAACCTGTAAGCACAAAGCACAAGAGATTAATAGCCCTAGGCGCTGGGAAAAAATTTAACAAGGATTCCCAGCGCCAGAAAACGCGGTACCGCCGAAACGGCCGCGACGAAAACCGGTAACAAATAAAAGTTACAAGTCTTAGATAAATATATGGAACAATATCACCTTAGCAGATGACGAGGAGGACTCCTCCAACACTTTAGCATCAGCCATGATGGATAGGGATGAATTAGATAGAGAAAATTCTCGATAAAGAGCCTGTGAAGATTTTCACAAGTTGCTTTCCAGCCGATATATTAGAAAACGGAAGTACCGGTATGCGCATGCGCAGTGGGTGGTGTCTGTCATGTGCATGACTGTGTACTTCCACCTGCCCATTAGGGGCACCTAACCTTTTATAATTCTGAATATTATTGAATTTTGAGCCGATATACTAGTATATCAAGAGTGTTAGGGAGGTAAGTATGTTATCATGATGTGAAATTAAGAGAACCTCTCGAAATATTGGCCATAGTGCGAAAAACTTCAGCAAGAACCTGCTCGCTTCTCTCCTGGGACTTAAGGACTGCCTCCGAAAGTATGGCAAGAAAATTAGACTACTTAAGCTGTGACCTACACAGACTCCCATTTAAAGATCAGAAGAGGCCTCGACTTTCGCAGAATCCTTTAAATTACAGGAAAGAACTTCCCAAGCAGGACCATTGACCGATTGAGGGGAGGCAACTTGAAGATAATCGTCCTTGGGCATCTGAACAGGAGCATCGAATTTGGGAATAAGAGAAAAGTCCTTAGAATGAACATCATTCACATAGAAGTCCAACATGTCAACTACCAAATTATCAACCGGGAGGACCTGAGGAGACAATGAGAAGGAGTCAGAGGAGGAAAGAGCAGACCCAAAAGAAGGCGGGTCTATAGAGAATTCATCCTTGAGAGGAAGAGAAAGACTAGAAGCAATCCACCGCTGAGCCAGGGACCGGTCAAAACCTCTTCAAATCCCTGGCCCTGACTGATCCGGGAATTGAGGAAACAGAAGATCGCTTAGGAGAAGATTGATGCGACGAATCACAAGAGACGATAGAGTCTAGAGGTCTAGAAGAGTGAGGAGAGCAAGACCCCCGAGATGCTTGAGGAGTAGACACAGGCAAAGAATCTGAAACTGAAGAAAATTGGGCAGGCAGAATGGGATCAACATCACTCTGCTGACCAGAAGGCAAGGGAGATTGAACCAGACCACTAGCCGAAAACCTAGAGAGAATGGAAAATCAAGCCAATTCCGGGGGAAAGCACAACAGAAACTATAGGATCAAGATGATCACAGGAGGAAAAATAAGAAGAGGAAGGAGGAAGAGAAGAATTATGATGAACAGAAGAAGAGGAAGAGTGAGCAGGATCCGAAGAGCATTGGGAAGGAATTGATAGCAGAATGAAGGCGGGAAAACCCCGGAAGAGGAGGGATAGACGAGGACTGAAAAAGAGAGGAAGAATTAGAAACATGGCTGGAGGAAAAATCTCTAGCAGAAAGAGAAGAGGAAGAAGAAGAAGGAAAAACCTATCTCCCTGAACTTGAGAAGAACGAGGAGGAGGATGCCTAGCATCAGAAGAAGAACCTGAAACTACATCACGAAAAGAGGAAGAAAAGGAACCTGAAGAAGCATCAACATTAACTAACTGAGAAAGAGGAGAAGATCCAAAATCCTGAACCGGATGATAGCGAAAATAATACAAGTCAGATCTATCCCTAAGATGAGAATAACTGGAGCTAACCAAATTTCTATTGACAGAAACCTGACTCTTATCAACCAAATGTGATTCCGAAAAAATTTACTGACTAGAAGAGGAACCTGTAAGCCCAGGAAACTCTTGACCGGATGCGTAAAACCTAATCCCGGAAGGAGAACCGGAAACCGGAAGCGGAAGTTGGCGCTGGGATATGGCCTTAAACGGATCTTGCAGACCCTGATACTTGGCCAAACCGGAAGTCTCAGCAAAACTGGAAGCGGAAACCGGATGCTTAGCCAGATCTTTAAGACCCAGAAGAGCACCCCTCAAACCGGAAGCGGAAAGATAACACCGGGATCCGAAACGGAAGCGGAAGTGCGTCTACCGGAAATCGGGAAATTAATACGGTCCTGAGAACCCAGATATCCGGCAAGACCGGAAGACCCACTAGAACCTGAAGAACAAGCACTGGAAGTAGGAACGGAAGAGGATAAAAGCCTACCGGAACTTGAAAAATAAACAGGATCCTGAGGACCCAGATATCCGACCAAGCCAGAAGTCACAGCGGAAGAAGAAGGACCGGAAACGGAAACCAGAAGTAGGGTCTTGTAGACCCGAATCTACCAAGCACCTACCGGAAGTGCTTAACAAACCGGAAGTTACCGAACCTCCTGTCTGAACTAAGATAGGAACAAGCGATCGCTTAACATTTCTGGCTACCAGAATTATGGAAAACTGGACATTGGCATAGGCACTTGAATTGAATATGGGACTTCCGTCGCCGACACCACTGCTTGAGGGTAATGACCCTCCTCAAGACTTAGGTGGGTTTTGCCCGGTGACTTACTCGAAACCACCGTTATGGGCTTTTTCTTCGAGTCCTTAGATTTTGGTTTCAGGGACCGAATCTCTTGCCTGGACTTGAGGGAAGTCGGCTTTCCCCATTTGCGGGCATGCCCACTAACCTTCCGGTTCTCGTCCGACTTGGATGAATCTTCTCTTGCCGCGCGAATGGCTGTCAAAATCAGTTCATCTAAAAACTTAGTCAGTACGGTAGCAAAAGACTCAAAATGCGCAAAAAGAGCTAAGACAGCATCAGAATTAGCAGAAGAGGGCCCCCCCACCTCCGTTGCTGGCGCAGAAAATACAGAAGTACTAGCAAAAGCCACAGCTTTAGACTTGGGAGCAATGGAGGGGGAGCAATCAGTGGGCAATGTGGACTTGGCCACAAAATCCTTGAAAAATGCTTTAGAAACAGTCGATGACCATCCTTTGCATATCCCGGACATCGCTACAGGAGTACACGTAGTACATTTGAGGCAAACGTGAGCTCCCCCCCACCCAAACTCCACGGAGTGGACCCGATCGCACTTAGCCAACGTGCACTTCACCCTCCCAACTGATTTAAGACTCCTAAAAGCGAAAAATAAAAATAGAGAATGAAGCATGCAGCTTCGAAAAACTTAAAAAGAATTTCTCTAAAATATTGAGTCTGAGATAAAGAAAACAAGTGCATGCTTAGAAAAGGCGGGAAAATCGAAATCAAATATCCCTAGTGAAAAAGGACTACTACAACCTTTTTTATGGATATAATATGGAATGCACTAAAACATGTAGATATAAGTGAATATAATGGAAGAGTAATTGAGGGTTAACAAATGATGATGATGATGACTTAGGCATGATTGACTACCACGAAAACGGGTTACTACCACGAAAACCGGTAACACATTCATAGAGTATAAATTGCAATAAAAACCACGAAATACTCAATAAACATAACTTAGGGAGGATAGACTTCATGTTAGGCATAATCCTGGACAGAAGAACTCTCAAATACATACGCTAAACTCAGCGCAAACCTATAAAATCTTAAGCTAGAATATTTCCAGACTGTACTGCTTGCAGAATATTTGAAAAGTGAATCTGTTTCCTATTTGCACTCCAATGCGCATACTTAGTGACATGTGTCACCAAGGAGTGAGTACAGACTGGTGCCAGTCTCTTTCAGGGCATATGTTGGGGGTGTACCCTACCAGTAGCCTAGTTGAGGGTATATTGAAATGGAATAGGCATATGGGGGTATGTAAGCAAGCATAAAAATCTTATTCTGGTGGCTAAATGAAGAGTAGTTGATTTAGCAAGTAGTGACTGAACGGTATAGATGTTTTTGTGGTGTAATAACAACCCGGTTGTATACATGTGACAATTGCCAACTTCCAAATAAACATACACCATACATATGAAGCAACATGTTCCTTATTATACATATGTAATTCAAACTCACCATTTTTTAATGACAGTTCTTCTGCTTGTCCTTCAGATTTAGATTTCCTCGCCATTGGGGACTGACTGAAATTAGAAATGTGCTTGAAGAATACACATGCCACCAGAGCACAATCTTGTAAGAATATTGCAAGTCCCAAAGAAGGGAGGGGGGGAGGAGGGGTTGTAATAGTCTACATAAATACATATTTATATTTATTTAACAGAATATGTGCATGTATATATTTCAGAATGTGCAACCTTACCGTATACCCGCCATGCCAAAAACTAAATACCTATTGCAAATACATAATATGGAGCCAAACTGAGACAAATTCACCATTTAATGGCCAAGATGGACAAAACCGGCCTTAGTAGTGGTTTTGAGAAATTACCTTTTGCATGCCAACAGAAGAGTATTTTTGAAATTTTATCACTGAAGCCAGTCATTCTAGTGGTAAACTTTCAAAACTACTCTTCTCTTAGCAGTTAGCCTGCAAATAAAAATCAACAAAGAAAAGACTGATTTTCTGAAGCAATCTTGACCATTATATAATTAAAATCAAGTCTTAGTTATAGTGGCCTTTCTTCCAGTTTCCGTAACAAACCCAAACCTGGGTGGATCTTAGCTAGAGATGAGCGGGGCATGGCTAAACTTGATTCCTACATTGTCAATGGTTTGCTAAGCGTTGTGAAGATGGAAAGGTAATATTTCTATCTCGCATTCTGCTTCACTGATGAGACACAAAATATAAATGGGTTTACAGACAGCTTACTTGCTCAGTTGTATTTTAAGGAATTTGAGAGATATAATAAACACTTTTTATTTAGCCAATTAATCTTACACACATTTTAACCCTTTAATGGTCAAGATCGGTCAAGCCATTTTCTCTTAGTGAATATCTACATGCGTGACAACAGATGACTATTTTGAAATTGTATCACTGGAATGACTGGCTCGGTTATCCAGCCAGGCATTCCAGTGATGAATTTTCGAATCATCTTTTGCCTGCAGGAACATTGCAGAGACCAATACGACCATTAATGGGTTAAACTGAAGTTCTTAGCAATAGCTTAATGGAAAGTTAACTACGGGTGAACACTGGTACTCATCCATGTCCCTTATGACCCAATAGCAGGGCATAATTTAGAATTAAATATTTGCATAGCATGAATTGCTATGCACATTATAAACTGCATAGTTGTCTGCAAAAATGTATAGCAATTAACTGTTTCACTGCTAAATTCCCTGTATCCCAATATCTGAGCAAACAAACAGGAAAGCCGTTGAACACTGTGAAATTAATATGACTGGAAGCCATTGCTGCCTTAGGCAGCAATAGCTTCCAGTCATATTAATTTCAAAATATTCAACAGAATATGCTTTACATTGTAAAGAATTTACTGTTTCAGGGATTTGTAGTTGAAAGGGTTAATGACACAACTTAAGAAAATCAATGATAAATTGCAATCACATACAAATTTTGCATAGCAGATACAGCTATGCATGTTGCAGAATGCATAGCAACTACCTAAATATAGAAAATCAATGATAAATTGCAATCACATACAAATTTTGCATAGCAGATACAGCTATGCATGTTGCAGAATGCATAGCAACTACCTAAATATGTGTAGCAAATTGAGATGCGATACCAGATAAATTATGCCCTGAATAGCAAACTATACAGCACAATAGCAAGTTATAGATAGGGAAGCAGCATAGATTCAGTGACACAATCTTCTTTCAAGTTAGTAATCATTCTTATATATAGCAATACAACAACCATGGATGATACATATAACTATAACTGTTCCACAATTGTTCCGACTAGATTTTGGCAATTTTTTTTTTATATAAGAAAAATGCCGTTGAATATTTCAAAACAAATTGGACTAGAAGAAATTGCCTCCATAGACACACAGCAGTCCTCTTGTCAACAGCTTACTGGGACAAATGATTTGAAACAGACATTGGAATTATAAGTGTTGAAAGGGATAACAATGTGTGATAAAGCACAGTTTATTACAATGCTGATTAATTCAATTATGAACTGACCTTTTGATTTCTCCATTTACAGTTGAGGTGCTGGTATTATAAACAACTTCATAGAATAACTTATCTGGAAGCAGACCAAATATATTTCCATGCTCCAAGTGTTTCCTTTCATCTTTTGGCAATACAGCTTTCTCATCAGCTGGCTTCATTTGAAAGAAGCATGGATTTGTATGCAACTGAAATTCAAAAGCATTACTTTCTTCAAACAAATAGTGCATTTCATAACAATGAGGTAAAATAGTTTAATGTAGCATGTTTATATTTTTCGAATTCAAATTCAGTCTAGATAGGGTTGGGCGATATTTGCCTAGCCATGACGATGTCGATATCTCATTAAAATATCATGATATGACGATATATCATCTATGGGATGGGGTGGGGATTAAGGTGTGACATATGGCATGAATGTATTCCAAATTAGTGGTGTCTACAAATTATTTTCATTATGAATCATTGCTTTCAAAACATAATAACTATGTATTCCAATCTAGTTAATAGTAATACCCGGCGCATGAAATTTCTATGTTTCACTCATCAAGATATAGTTTTAAGCAATGAACATAATGCAAACAACCGGTATTCATCACAAATAAGAAAAATAAAGAGTTTTCATCTGTGTACTGCGATGTTTTCTTTACCTCACGACAAACTGTCATAAATCAGACATTGTTGAGACGGGAGAAGAGATGCGCATAGCATTCAATGCGCAGAAAAATGGGAATTCCGTTGAATGAAATCTGATTGGCTCTGGCGGGAGATGAGCCAATCAGAATTTACTCTTCAGAATTCTGATAAATAGACCAGCTCATCACAGCGGCTTGATAGCATCGGCATCATTAAATAATAAAATAAGATTTTGAACGAGTAAATGCATTTTATTTGAATGAAATATAATATATTATAGCACAAATGTAAGCGGGAGTGAAGTTATTTTTTTTTAATTTACCACTGGAATGACTGACTCAAGCTTGATAACAGAGCCAGTCATTCCAGTTGTAAATTTTCAAAGAAAAATTTCTTGGCTTGAAAATAGATATTCAACTATGATGTACGCTTTTAACCCTTTTAACATACGGCTAACCAAAACAGCTCACGGGAATGATCTTGAGGAATGCCCACTTCCAGGCTGAGATTTATTTGAAAATTTACCACTGTAATGACTAGTTTTGGCTTGATAACCGAGCCAGTCATTTCAGTGTAAAATGATCAAAAAAATCTCTTGGCCTGAAAATAGATATTCAACATATGATGCAGCCTACGCTTTTAACACTTTTAAGATACGGCTAACCAAAACAGCTGATCTTGAGGAATGCCCACTTCCAGGCTGACAGACTTATTTGAAAATTTACCACTGAAATGACTGGCTCTGGCTTGATAACAGAGCCAGTAATTTCAGTGGTAAATTTACAAAAAAATCTTGGTCTGCAAGTAGATATTAAAAAAGCAAATATTTTAATAGCTACTATTAATTTTCTGTCTACATGTAAGTAGGGTTGCACGATTATTCACTTTTCATAATCGCGATCATTTAAAAAAAATAATCGCGATCATAAGATTAATCATGAACTATATTAACTACGTCAATGCTGCTTAGAGGACGTTATTATGCTACTACAGATTGTAAGATTATGGGTTAGGCACTTGGGTATACAAACATGGGCAGAATACGCCAGTTGCTGATAGCAAACAAAGGAATGTATCAAGATTTTTCTAGACGGAAAATGGAAGTTACCGTATTTCGTTTAATTGTAGCCTATTCTCTAATAGAAGCCCACCCCCTAACTTTGACATATGAGCTCCAGCCCTCAATATTTGGCGTGAACGATCGTTTCATTCGCGTGTCGGTTACGTGAAGTAAAATTACCATGAACGAAAATATGGTCGCGTAAGTGGCAAAGCCCAGAATGGTAGTTATCTCTGATCGTGGAAAACACAAAAGTTTCAACAACTTTTTGATATGAAGCATGCTATTTACAACGGAATTTAGCATTTTCAAACATCTAAAAGATCGATAACATCTGTCTGTCAAATTCTATAAATAAGCGACAGCGCCCATGTGTCAGAACTTCCGTTGTATTTCCGATAGCATTACTACATAGGCTGGGAACTAGTCTCGCTACACGTTATACATCAACAACGGACTGTTCAATTATAAACCGCTGCATGCAAGTACGTGCAACCGTCGGCTGGCATGTTCCCGATGTATTATTTTATATACGCGATTGGATCCCGATATAACATAGGAAGACATGCATTGTTGAGTGAGTCTCACAGTATATTCTCCTTGAGTTTCAGTTGGCTTGTAGAGACAGCTGTTTAAGAATTTATCTGTTAAATTAAACTGTTACATTCATAGATCCTAGCTACTGTGTCAGTGTGTATTTGTCCATGACACACAATAATTCAGGCCTCAAACTTCGACGGGATTCTCGTAATACTCCCGAAATTGAAAAATACGGGAATCCAACTGGATTCTCGTAAATAAACGCTTCCAAAAACGTAAACATTCCATTCTTACAGAACGCCACGATCCCGGTTACTAATTTCAACAATAAAAATTATGTCACGAATCAGCCTAGAGGGGGGGTCTGCTAATACATCAGTAATGAGAAATGTCTCGCGCGACTGTGCAGTCGTAGTTAATAACAATCGATAATGCGCACTTGTAGTTTCTGATTGGCTCGCGGGATATCCGATTTCAATAGGCATGAATGAAAATTACTATCGTAGTAAAATTTTGATCACATGCCTCGTTGTCATTCATAACGAATTAATCACATGATTTATTTCAACCAATCTCTGTGCGACTCTCGCGATTAATATTGATGGCTAATGGCGAACGAAAAATCTAGTCAATGTACCGCTTTTAAACGCAGTAAAGCAATATGTTAGCGTCCACTTTGACGGGTTATATGACCCGATATATTATTATTGGAAGGTTCTGACAGTAATACCACCCGATATTTAAGTGGTTCATTGCTTTGGAGCGACTGAGAAAACAGGACTATATGTCAGGAAAACCGGTGCGTAGTAACTCTTATTTTCAAGTAAATCGCATTTGCACTAAATTGTCAGTTTAAAGCGTACAAGTTAAGAAGGGTCAAGCTATCTACTATATGCCTTAGAGCTGGTTACGCTTTTTATTGTGGCGGACTTGCGGGTTATTGTTTTATATTAGAAATGTATGCTGCTTGTACAAGTACAAATATTTGGTAACAGTTACAAAAAAATCTACCCGTCACAGGTACAATTTTATAAACATTTCAACCACTGTTGTTTTTGGGGCAATTAAGACGGTAGTTCTTTGATACAGGTGGAATTCTTTACAAATTAAAGCATATTCTTTTAAATATTTTGAAAATAATCTGACTGGAAGCCATTGCTTTCAAGGTGGTGGTGGGTGGGCTGGAGGGTTGCTCAAATAGGTAAGCCACAACAATTCTTTGTTTTTGTAGTGGGGTTCATGGGTGGGGTGGGAGGAGGGTGTTAAGATATTTATAAACATTGGGTCATTAGTCACTAATTATTATAGTGGGTCTGGAATTTTGAAATATATGTTTGGAAAAAGTATGGAATTTTATTGTGCCCAAGGTGTACGAATCCTGAAATTGTTGCAAGCTGGAAAGATGTTACCAATGAGTGTTGTCATACAAATACTGATATTTTGGCAGGGAAAATGTACATTTGCAGACCAAAGGAGTATTGTTTTTGGAGACTTAACACTGAATGACTGGCTCGGTTATCGAGCTTGTAATTTCAGAGGTAAATTTTCCAAAATATTCTTCTTGGTCATGAAATGGAATGAATGAATGGACATAAAACAAAAACTCAATCTGCTTTTTGACAAATTTACTTGAGAAATATTACAGTACTTATATCACAATGGATGAACCCACTTTTAGTTATTCCCCACCCATCTCTAGCTAAGCTATGCTCCAAGCTTTGTCCCATAATCTTAATTTCATGGTAACTATACAGCTAACTTGGTGAATACTTTGAAACAAACTTCCACTCAAAACAATCAACAGAATGTTTATTAAATTGCAAAGACATACAATTAATACTTACTGACAGACTACTATGAGAGTTAGTATTGTTTGTCAATTATAATAGTGACTGGTGACATCAAACCTATATGTGATGTAATTGATTATGAAGTCAATAGGTGAGTAACTAAACATATTTTGTCTGTAAATTAGGTAATTGGTGGATAAGTCCATGCTGAAATCAATATGCTAATGATAATTCAGCAACATGCACTTTAAACTCATTATTAACTTAATATACAGATGAAATATGTTCAGATAAAGCAGGTTTGGATAAAAAATGGCGTAACCAATTTGTGCAACCAATTGGTTACGCAAACTGATTTTGCGCAACCGAACAATTGGTTACGCAGACCTGAAAACACGGGACCCAAAAATGGGTCTCGCAATTATTTGAAATTTTGAGGGCTGAGCTCCAATGATTTCTTAGCAGTTTCACAACGGCAAAACTCTGTATTAAAAGCCCACCCCCTAACTCAGCAGATTGTATAGGAAAATTTTTTTAAGTGCAAATTTGTAAGAATAGCGTGTATAATAATAACAATCGTGTCACAGGGTGTGTCTACTTCAGACCGATCTCTGCCCTGATACATTTCCGGCCCCTATAGAAGTCAATACAGGCCTCGGATTTGTAAATCTTGACCACCTATTAGATTAATACTAATAGTAGGCCACGTATGTTCAAGATATAATAACGTTTATTCCACACTTTTGTCGTCAAAATGCCCTTAAAACAGTCTTGGCGTGATTAAATACCTTCCTTATAAATATATTTTAAGACCAAATTTATGTACCAAACAAGTACCGGAGAAAATGCGCATCAATTTTGTAACGCCGATCAACATTAAATGATCCAAATTGAATTATTACGAATGACAATATAGCCAGCTTCTTAAGTTGGCAAGCCAGCGGCTCTTTTGCGATGGGAGGCGGCGTCTTCTCGCGAGATATTATACGCTAACGGGAGTTTATCAAATGGGTACCCGTTATTCAGATCAGTATAATACTCAGTTCCTATCGCGCAATGATAATATATAGAAATTCCTGAGTTCCGAGTCCTCGATTCCAGAATATTTATATCCGAGTACTCGCTCTAAAATAAACTCTTCAATTGGAGGCGAATCACATGATTTGTTTTCAAAATATTCAGCATATCCAGAGCTACATCCCATGGAAAATGTAGTCAGCAGAAATTAAGCAGCCAGACAGTTAAGATAATTAAATGTACATACTGGAGTTAGGAAGAGCTTTCCATCATTAATTTCTAATGAAGCATGATTTCTGGACACTCGCTTATCTGTTATCTGAAATGTAGTAAAGGAGTCTGTCAAGCCGTCATCCACAAATAACATACTTTAATTAGGCAGTTATAAGTAGAGATTTTATATTAATTAATAAACCTTTTATGGCCAAGCCAGCTATAAACTGCGGAGCTGCAGTGGTCTTGAGAAGTGTCCATTTGCAGACCAACAGAAGACAATGTTTGAAAATTTACCACTGCAATGACTAGCTTAATAATGGAGCCATTCTAGCGGTAAATTTTCAAAGATAGTTCACTCTTTGCGTGAAAAATGAACATTCATTTAAAAGCAAAAGATTTTAATTTTCTTGCCAAATCTTCATCATTAAAGGATTAATCCCATTAAATATATACATGTCAATAAATCAATTGTGACACAGTATATTTGCAACTATATACATGCCAATAAATCAATTGTGACACAATATATTTGCAACTATATACATGCCAATAAATCAATTGTGACACAATATATTTGCAACTATATACATGCCAATAAAACAATTGTGACACAATATATTTGCAACTATATACATGCCAATAAAACAATTGTGACACAATATATTTGCAACTATATACATGCCAATAAATCAATTGTGACACAATATATTTGCAACTATATACATGCCAATAAAACAATTGTGACACAATTTTTTGCAACTATATACATGCTAATAAGGCAATTGTGACACAATATATTTGCAACTATATACATGCCAATAAATCAATTGTGACACAATATATTTGCAACTATATACATGCCAATAAAACAATTGTGACACAATATATTTGCAACTATATACATGCCAATAAAACAATTGTGACACAATATATTTGCAACTATATACATGCCAATAAATCAATTGTGACACAATATATTTGCAACTATATACATGCCAATAAAACAATTGTGACACAATTTTTTGCAACTATATACATGCTAATAAGGCAATTGTGACACAATATATTTGCAACTATATACATGCCAATAAATCAATTGTGACACAATATATTTGCAACTATATACATGCCAATAAATCAATTGTGACACACAATATATTTGCAACTATATACATGCCAATAAAACAATTGTGACACAGTATATTTGCAAGTTGCAACTAAGGCAGGTTTATCAGAAGTGTAACAATGTTACAGTGTTCATGTTCATAGCAGTTACAATTTGCAACTAAATATGTGAATTAGTTACCCCTTAATGGTCAAACTGGCCAAAACCGGCCTCTGCTATGGTCTTGTGGAATGTCCATTTACAGGTCAAAAAAAGACACCACTGGAATGACTGGCTTGATAACTGAGCCAGTCATTCCAGTGATATATTTTCAAAAATTGTATTCTCTTGGCCTGGACATTTAATAAGAAAATATTGTTAAAAATTTTAAACCAAATTTGACCATTGAATGGTTAATAACAATGGTAAACAAGAGGCCCAAGGAGCCTGTGTCGCTCACCTGGAGCACCATCAATTTGTGTCAAAATTGTTCGTGGGTGATCTAGAGTCTTTTAAATGAGTTTGTGGACATTTTTCCAAGTGCAATATGGCCGCCAAACACACTACATTTTGATTGCTCCACAGCGCCCATGTTTTTCTGATCCCTTCAGCGGCTCTGGAGGAGTCATTTCCGGGAAAACCAGGACATCCAAGATGGTCGCCGAACTATTTGGTCAATCAAGTCCTCTTGAACAAACTTGGCTTACCTCTTGGCCTACATGAAGATTCCCCAAGTGGTTTCGGAGATTTTTAGACATTTCCTGAAATCGGATTACATCCAAAATGGCCGCTGGGCATATCGGCCGATCGTGTTCATTTGAACAAATTTGGATCCTTATGCCCTAAGGATGCTTCATGCCAAATACAATTGAAATCGGCCCAGAAGGTCTCGAGAAGATATTTTAAATTTCCCATTGCTTTAGTATGGGAGCTTTTGGCGGGAAAATGATCCAAGATGGCCACCAAACCGTTTATCCGACAGTTTCGAAAGTTGAAAATTTGAGATCAGAATACCCAAAAACCAATATAAAACCAATTTTGACCTCAAAATCCATCAAATAAAAAAAATCTAATATGGCCGCCAAACATGCTATATTTTAATTGGCCCACGGCGGCCATGTTTTTTGACGGATCACCTTCTCTTGAACAAACTTTACTGTCCCTTAATCCCTAATCATATCTGCCAAATTTTGGCCTGATCCCTTCAGCGGTTCTGGAGAAGTTATTTTCGCTAAAACTAGGTCAACCAAGATGGCCGCCAAACTATTTAACCAATTAAGTTCCCTTGAACAAATTTGGTTGAGCTCGTGCCCTAGATCATATTTCATGAGGGTTCATTCAATCCCTCAAGCGGTTTCGGCTAAGATTTTTAGACATTTCTAAAAATCTGCCAAAATCCAAGATGGCCACCGGCCTAATTGGCCGATCGGCTTCATTTGAACAAACTTGGATCCCTATGCCCTAAGGATGCTTCCTGCCACATATAATTGGAATTGCCTCAGCGGTTCTTGAGAATAAGTCGTTTAAAGGAAAAGTTGACGGACGGATGACGGACACACGACATAAGCTCACTTGGCCTTTTAGGCCAGGTGAGGTAATAATAGGTAACAGATATAGCTAACACCATTCTGCTCTGTAACATACATACACGATACGATTTGATATCCATATATAAATATATATGCAGATATGCTATATTGTAGTATCTAGAACACTTACACTAAGAAACGGTCCACGACCAACAATAGTCTTTGTAACAGGAACTGAAATGCAATCCCCATCTCCATCCAATGGATGCAGCTCAATGGCAGACATTTTATGACCTCAAATTCGCCACACTGATGTCTAAAGGAAAAGATCATAAGAATATTATTAGGATCAAAATTGTATTGAGTTATGAACCTCAGCACAGCAGATCAGTCTCATAAAACATGACAGATATATAAGTCTAGAGAAATGTGGTTGCAACATGAATCTCGACTTTATGACTGCAATGAACTATGTAGCTTGACTTCAAACATAAAATAAATATAGAAGGCTTATCAATACCCTTATCAACAAGAGGTCAAAAGGCCTGTAGGCTTGTAGCTACAATATGCAAGGAACCTTAAAATATATAGACGTACCATATTTTGTTGAGAATAAACTGTGGTACATTACTTTGAAATAGAAAGAAGATGAAAATATGTGATTTTTCATGGTGCAAATCCAGACATTGTGTTTGCATATATATATATATCTTCAGATTTAAAAGTCATAGAAGTTCCATTAAATAAAGTGGAAGCCACAATTTTGGGTTTTAATTTGATATTGTATTGTGTATTTTATCTTCCCAAGTGCATATTTGTTAGCAAATAGCTGAAAATGTCTAATTAAAGATTTTATGATATGAAAGCATGATCTATAGAAAATGCATCTGTGTGTTAATATATATATATGAAATATATTGGTGCAATCGGATTACAATATTTTTATGTTATTCTTAATTCACAACCTGAAGGAAATTTCTGAGATCTAACAATAGTTACCATTCTATTACTTCTGAAAACAAGCTAGGAAGCTAGATGGCTCTAGGAATCGAGATTTAGTAAGCTTTACCGGCTCCTGGAACCAGGTACCCGGTTCCCCACAAATGGGTACCCATCTGCCAGTGAGGCTCATATTGTCTGCATAGCTACCAAACAAGAGAATACCTATGGCTTGCCTCCATGGGGCTGGGAGGCAGGGTCCGTAATAGAATGGTAAGTATTATTAGATCTCGGAGAAAGATAAATTGAAATTTCCTTCATTCTCCTTCGATCAATACTTACCATTCTATTACTTCTGATAACACCAGATTTAAACAGTAACCTGATGGGAAGGGGCAAGCCATCAATTGCTTCTTTTGCCCCTGGAGAAAGATCTTAGACTTAAACTTGACATACGGAGACCTAAAAGGACCGACAAGTTTAGGGACCGAATCACATTCGCATCACCGCCCCCCCACCCCCTTTTTCTCCTAAGAAAAGGGAGAGAACTCACGAACATGCATCTCGCCTGAAACACGAATATGCTAAGAGGGTTAACCGCTCTTTGAATATAATAGCCTGGGAATGAGCATGAATATATAATATGAATGATCATGACACATAATACAAAAAACTGTCTAACTTGAATTACCTTATGATTATTGGATTTCAGATGTGGAGCCTCCAACCAAGCACTTTTTTTACCATCCGTGACAATATTGGCTGTAATCCTCTCGCTAGACCATGTCTGTTCCATAACTTTTGCTTTTTCAAGTACCAAAAGGGAGAAGAACAGTGTGGCCATTTAACTATCGTCTCAAAACAGCTAAAGCGAGCGGATTGGCGGCGTCCGTGAAAGAGGACTCACAGTGCCATTGTGCAACAGCCATGATGTCCTCTAACGGAACACCATTGTAGAGGGCGGTCGAGGTGGCTATTCCTCTGACATCGTGTGACCTTGCATATTGCACCTGGTGCCCAGTCGCAATCTTGTGGGTAGTTTTGATGCATTCTACCACCAAACGAGAGATAGAATCAATGGATGCGGCGCCATATGGCTTCTTATGGCAGATTCACAGATGTCTATCATTCGACCGTAATGAGTCCGTCCGTTTTTTGTACTTAGTAAAAGCACGGACTGGTCACCAGACACTGGCATCACGATCAAGCCAAGTTAGTTGGCAAGACCCCCATCCTAATCGACACAACTGATGGACGGGGTGTGTTTTCCTCGGCCGTGGCCGAAAACACAGACGGGTCCACCCTAGCTAGCCAAGCCAGAGCCTCGGACCAGTCTGTCTCCGAAGAAGACACTCCCGTGAATACATCACCCGTTGATGTATTCACGGTTCTACCAGCAGCGGCCTCCCGGCTAGAAGCCACCGCTGGTAAGCCAGAAACACGGGTACCATACGGTTCCGCCGCCACCCCATGGAGTTTGCTGGTCCATGGAGTAGGCCCACACGGAAAACTGTGCGGACCCATAGCAGTTATGGAACCGTGGCCATAGCCAGGCACCAACGGCACCCCATGTGTGACCGCCGGACCAGGCGAGATAGGCATGTATCCAGCCTGGCCCGCAACACCCGTCACTGTGTTGGTTGGTGGCAAACCAACCAGGACTGGACGGGTGCCTGGTACCGTGTGTGGCCGCAACCACGGCCGGAGCGACTGTCCTGGCCTGGACGGAATCGACCTCCATGCTCTCCACCCGCGGCATCTCAGGCCGTAACAGTCTCTCCTCCTCAGCCTCCTCAGCCTCCTCATCTTCAGACCCCAAAGAGTCATCACCAGATGAGGAGACACTGGAGCCATCCTGGCGAACGGCTCTCATGCCCGACGGACCGGCCACCGCTACTCGACCGTCCATAGGTGGCCGCAGAGAGACAGAACCCATCAGGCCGGAGCCCGATGGGACTGCCAGGGAGCCATACGAGATGGCTCCCTCGGTAGCCAGTCCAGAACCCTGTCCAAGGAAAGGACAGGATCTGTACCGGACACGGGAAGAGACTGTCCCACAACTTTTGGGAACAGGGATGACACCAATGTGGGCAGGACGCTATGCAAGAAGCCTTGCATAGCGGGCCCGAACCACGCTGGAGGTGCCATCTCGAAAACCTCCGGTTGCGGACGTGGAGCGCCCCCAGGGGCCGAAACGGACACTCCACGATTTGACTTCGAGCCGCATGACCCCGCGTCAGACCCAGCCAAGTCCTTCTGGGAAAGGAACTTGACCAACATTTCGACCGGCCACACTGAACATATGTTACACCTATTATCGACATTACATGGCGAACAACAGTAACAGACATGATCTTTGTAAATTCACAAATTTGTGGCACTCCGGGCATGATGGCGGAGTAGGCTTGGCCTATAAAATAAGCACAAAACCTAAAATAAACAAGCGGAACAAAACAGGAATGGAAGGCAGACAAATAATTTTCAAATATATTGACCATAAATTAATTGTTAACCCTCCAGCACCCCACCCTGCAATGATACAACAAAGATCGCATTTTCTGGCAACAAGAACAATAGCGGACATTAATACACCCATATACTGATCCTAATGGATGTATAAAATGGAACCAGGAAGCATATCGCTTAGCATTCGTGGTATATTTAATAATAAACTACAAATTATACTCTCAAATGAAGGCCAAAACGATACGTGAAGAAAACAACAAAATGATTTTAAGCAAACTGCTGTAAACCACGGTAAAACCGTAGAACACACATCTTAAACCAAGAATTTTGAAACCACCGATCAATGCAAACAGATCTGGATTACCACGCAAAACTTGACATAATTCCAAAGTTTTTCTGGTAGAAAAAGTACGCAGCACCCAGAACAAGATGTGTGAATAAATGAAACATTTTCTTCACCATACAAATCCGAGAAACAACATGGGTGTGACATCACCCGCTCGGATAATATGGAGAGCGACGTCAGCCGATTTTCGTGTTAGAAAGTTTTGATCTGATCAACTTCAAACTTCGTCAACTTGTAGTAACCATTGGGATCTAGTTTGCTATTACTTTTCTTCTCGATCGGGTGTATGGTTTCCGAGATATCCGCATTTCCGCGGGGAAAAAGTCCCATAGAAAATGTATCGGAGCAATATTCGGACAGTGACCCAAAAAAAATTTTTGGTACGCTGAACAGATTTGGAGAAAATCCAGCATAAGTCGAATTTTTTGGAATCAAGATACTTCATATTTCTAGGCCGGTCAGATGGTTGAAATTTTAGATATACGTAGATGTATTATACTACGCTTGATTAGTGAAATAAAATCGTTAACGTACATGTTAACCATTCAGAACTCTGCATTTATGTGCCCCCATGTCCCCATAGGAAATGCATGAGAGTAATATTCGGATACTGACTGATCCTAGAGTTTTGCCTCCATCATCTTGAAACTGGAAAACCTCTCGCATGTTTTGACACACATGGATCCAGTGAATAATTTCCGAGGAATACGCTTATCCGTGTCAAACATGCCCCAAAGAAAATGTATGAGAGTGATATTCTGATAACGACTCCCCTTAACGTTTCTGAGGATCATGTTGAAATTTAACATCCTTCCAGAATCCGTAGTCACACATTCAACCCAAAATCAAGGAAACGGCCATCAAATGTCAAATAAAGGAGAAATTAATGAATTTTGTTTGGCCCAGGTAGTCAGAAACAATCGAAATTCACCAGATTTAATTGCCTCAATCAACTCCAACAGGTAAAGGGAGGTAATTTATGCCAAAACCTAAAATTGGTCACTTTGACCCCTGATTGACCTTGACCTTGAACGGGTCACTTTCAAACCATCATGAGAATCGAAATTCATCATATTGAACTGACACAATCAACTTCAAAAGGTAAAGGGAGGTAATTCATGCCAAAAACAAAAATTGGTCAGGTTTTTTGCAGGAATTGCCTCCCTTTACCTTTAATTCATTAAATTCAGACATGTTCAATGATCATATGAGAGGAGGGCTTATAACACTCCTTAATGCCTAGTCATCGCAGATTTACAGTTACTTCAGTAAATGTGTTCTAGTTGATATTTTTCATCTATGTAGTTGTTTTGAAATTATTTGATGAAATCGCGTTATAATTTTGAGTATTTTTCCACACAAGATGATTTATTATCATTAATGAGTTAATAAGACTAATACTGACCACCACTGAGTAGAAAATAAATAATTCATGGAGATATGTTATGTATTTAATTCCCATTCTTAGGGAATTTAGTTGTTTGCTGAATTTGATGATTTTTGTAGTTAAAAATAGTTATCGCTAAGATCTGGAATCTGGTCATATTCAACTACAGTTCCATGGATTCAATTTGACACCAGCGAAAATCAATTAGACCAAATTTTGACTATTTTGCACCATGATGTACTTATGTGCCTACAAGCCTGTAGCACTGATCTGAACCATTAGCATTTAAATACTGGTAGAGATCATGGATAATTTTCTAGGATCATTCCACCCAAGTTTCGCTGAAATCGGACCACTTTTAGACCAACTAAAATACAAAATAAAAGTTCTAGAGCCTACCACTATAGGATCCGTCCAGCCTAATCCAGATAAAATCCACCAAGCGGTTGTGGAGGAGATGCATTTTGACAATTACTGGTAAATTTCTCATAAAACGTAAGATTTTAACCCAAAAAATTGACCAATCAAAATTCTGAAGCCTTTATATAGTGCTTAATATTGACCATGCCCATCGTTGCGGGAGTGAGCTTATTATCTTTGGAAAATCCAAGCTGCTTGAAATCTATCAAGTGGTTAATGAGTAGGCTTTTAACTGATTTCCAGAAATGTTCAGAAAATCAGAGAGCTGCCAGAAATATTGACCAATCAAAATTCTCGTAAAAAATGTTGAAGCCTCCCAGTATAGAATTAGTCCACCCAAGTTTCGTTGAAGGCGTGCCATTTATATTGGAGGAGTACTGTTTTAAAAGATTTCCTTAAAATTTTTGGAAAATCCAAGATGGCCACCAGAGAAATTGACCAATCATTTTGAATAAATGTGCTGGAGCCTACCACCATAGGATCCTTCCAGCCAAACTTGGTTGAAATCGGTCAAAGCGTAAATGAGGAGATGTGTTGTGCTCAGGACTGCACTGGAGGTGAAGAGGATTGCAGAAATAAGCACACGCATTATAGTGACATTGTGGATGATGAGGATTAGTATAAAAATGTAGGGAGATATTACGGTAAATGGATTCATGAACATCAAATATGTCTTGCAAAGAAGCATGTCATAATAGTTACTTAATGTATGCTAAATTCATACTTCTGTACACTGAAGAAAGGCGAATTCAAAATGACACTGGCTCTATGGCCTTGTCATAGACCACCTACACAATGTAGATTTCTTGCGTGGGATGCCTACGATTCCACCACAGTCATTGGAATATTTTAATGATTGT
Organism: Chaetoderma sp. LZ-2023a; assembly: GCA_034401795.1. NCBI lineage: Eukaryota > Metazoa > Mollusca > Caudofoveata > Chaetodermatida > Chaetodermatidae > Chaetoderma > Chaetoderma sp. LZ-2023a. The sequence continues at coordinate 100,709,402 of CM067373.1, read as the reverse complement.
CTTCTCAGTCCCCATGTCAGACCAAATCCTATTGAAGCGCTCAGGCCTTTGTCAGAAAGCAAACTGTCCCGACTCGAATGCATGCTGAATGACCAACAGGTATACTGGTGTCCACCATGAATAATTTGTACGGGTTATTGCAAAGTTACTGAGATGGAGAAACCAATGACCTTCGTGTTCTGCTAATGATAAGGGGATGCCTTTGAGAACGTCATTCTTTTCACACCATTTGAGGAAACCACATAACCACAGCTCTGATAAAGCCTCATAGGCTAGTGTTAATCCACAAACAGCATGGTTGAATTGTTTTACTTGTAGCATCTGATCCACTGTGCATCTAGCAGACCTCTGAATTGGCTAATAAGTCCCCAAGTTCACCATCCGCCTATAATTTGCCATTTGCTATGTAGGTGGATACAACATGAACGCCACCCAAGCGTAGTGTGTGTGCCTGGAATTCATCATGTGCGGCCCACTTTAACTTGTTGCGCAATGGGATACAGTTGCAGGCCCCATGGTTTGAACAGAATTAATTTGACAAAGTGTATTAGACATATCCTTTTTTTCAATGTAATATATACTGTTTTCATATCAGTTGGTTTAGCGTCTATAAACGAAATCTAGGATTTCTTTTTTCACGAGAGAGTTGATACTTACCTCCCTAATACTTTTGATATTGCTAAATATTGGCTTTCACTCAATAAACACTCAGATTTAAAACAGTTAGGTGCCCCTACTGGGCAGGGAGTCAGAGCGTAGTCCGGCGGATGCCAGCCCCACCACCGCGCATGCGCAGACTAGCACTTCCTCTGACTAGATTATTGGCTGACACACATGCAACTATTAAGAGCCTGAAGACCGAGCCTCTGTGGGGTGGAGAGGCCGGGTCCGTATCTAGGGAGGTAAGTATCAACTCTCTCGTGAAAAAAGAAATCCTAGATTTCGTTTATTTCACTTCAAGAGTATACTTACCTCCCTAATACTTTTGATATTGCCAGAATTCGAAAGTGAATCTGGCGGGAGGGAGGCGAGGTCAAAAGACCAGCTCATCCCTATACGCTTTTCTGCGTTTAAGGCACTTAAACTTCTGAAACTGTAAGAAAAAACAGTCAGGATTTGACTAACCATCGGATAACACCACCGATGTATGAGAGATGACCGAATGTCATATGCGCTCCCCCCCCTCCTTCCTGGGAGGAAGAGTCGACTGACCTCAATGTCCTATACGCTCTCTACGTACAAGTGCCATGTACTACAGGACAGAGACGAAAAAACTCCATTTTCGTAACTCTCAACAATGAACCACACCAATACACAAACCATCACCATATTAATAACGGGTAATCGTGACAATACAATCAACAACGGACAACACATGAACAAGACTGACCTTGTTGAAAACGGCTGCTGACATCATCTTCCCATTGGTAAAGACTGATGCAGGCCCAAAAAAGTGGGTGTTTCCATAAATTAATTGTGAAATATATAAGTAATGAGGAAAAAACCTCCTCAAAAAATATAAACCGAGTTATTTTTTCAAAACCGACAAGGCGAGAGGATTAGAGGTGTCACGGAGATAATGGTCTGTAAAACTTGACTCACAGTGCCACTGAGCCACCGACATAATATCATCCACAGGGACCCCATTAAATAGGGCCGTGGATGTCACTACGCCGCGGACACTGTGAGCCTTGGCCACGTCAACCTGCTTCCCGGTGGCGGATTTATGGCAAAACTGAATGCATTCCACAATCCACCTGGAAATGGTGTCTTTAGAAGCCCTGCCATGGGGTTCAATATATGACAACCATAACGCTGACTGGTCGGTGCGCCACTCCGCCGTACGTTGTTTGTACCGGCGCAGCGCCCGGACGGGACACCATGCTTTAGAATTAGGATCATATCTAGTTAAAGCAGGCAAAATAATAGGTTGACCTGGATATTTCAACGACTGATTTTTAGCCAAGAAATTAATCCTAGGTAGCAGCTTAAGGCCTTCCCCTGAAACCACAAAACGGTCATCCTCGGCTGATAAGGCATGAATTTCACTCCTACGCCTAGCCGAGGCCGCAGCAATTAAAAACACAGTCTTCAGTGTTAATAGTTTCATAGAAATGGAACTAAGTGGTTCAAAAGGCTTATCACCTAGTACTTGAAGCACTAGCGATAAACTCCAAGACGGAATCACAGGTGGATTCCTTGGTCTTAGATTGCCCATGCCTTTAATTAATACATTTAATGTATTTACTTCATCACTTCCCCTCTTAGCCAAGCAAGGAATAACAGACATTAATGCTGACTTATAACCAGCAATAGAGTTAGGCTTGAGGCTATAGGCATCATAGAGGTGACAGAGGAAATCAGCTACTACTTGAATAGATGAATCCATTGGATCAATACATCTTTTTGAGCACCATTCTGCAAATCTGTTGATTTTATAATTATATGCTCTGGAGGTTGACCCCCTCCTGGCTTTGGCCATAAACATGGCTGCTTGCTCAGAAAAGCCCTCCTTAATTCTAGATTCCTTGACAACATCCACGCAGTCAATCTGAACATTGACGGATTGTTGTGAAGGGCCTTGCCCTGGAAGATAATATCTTCCATCAGAGGCAGAGGAACCGGATTGCAGACCAGAAGGTCCAGCAGATCCGTATACCATGATCGGCTTGGCCAATCCGGGGCGATCAGAAGCACTTGGCATTCCTCTTGTCTGATTTTCTGAAGAATTTTTGGAATCAGGATTGCTGGAGGGAATGCGTATGCATACATTCTCCCCCAGCTGATAGCTAACGCATCTGTTGCGAAAGCGCTTGGATCCGGAATCGGAGAGACGTACGTCGTCATCTTCGCATTCTTCTTCGTTGCGAACAAATCGATGTTGGGTTTCCCCCAATGGTCGAACAGACGATCCGCCACACATTGATTTAGTTGCCATTCCGTGGGTAAAACACTCATCCTTCGGCTCAATGAGTCTGCTAGCAGGTTTAACCTTCCCGGAATATGAACTGCTTTCAAGGTAATCTGGTGATCCAGACACCAACAAAGCAGTTTCCATGTCATCATACAGAGACTGGGCGACTTCGTTCCGCCCTGGCGGTTTATGTAAGTCACAACTGTTGAGTTGTCTGAACGAATAAGAACAATCTTGCCCTGAACTTTCTGTAAGAAATGTTCCAGGGCCAGGACTACTGCTCTTAGCTCCAGTAGATTTATATGTTCCTTTGACTGTTCCAGATTCCAAAGCCCTGATATCGTGTACTCTTCCAGGCAAGCTCCCCATCCCTCCATCGATGCATCTGTATACACAGTCACCTGAGGGTGGGGAGGGGTTAGCAAAACCCCCGGCAAGAGATTCTCTGTATTCAACCACCATTGCAGGTGGTGAATGAGAGGCGCCAACACTGACACATTCGAGTCCAGCGAACCTGTACTCTGGGTCCATTGTGTCATGAGAAATAACTGGATCGGCCGCCTGCGTAAGGCGGCCTGAGGAATGACTGGTTCCAATGAAACCATCAACCCCAGCATTCTCAAGTAAACCCGTGCCAGGACATGACGACTGTCGCACACTGACTGAATTAACGAGATGAGTTTCTGAACTCTCTCCTGAGTAGGATACACATATCCTGTCTCTAGATCGAAGAACATCCCCAGGTAAACAAACTTCTGGGATGGAATCAGCTCTGATTTTGGGAAATTGATCATCCAGCCTAAGTCTGTGAGAGTTTTCAAAACAATCTCCAGATTGGCCGACAAACTTTCCCGGGTGTGCGCTTTCAACAGCCAGTCGTCTATGTACGTGTGGACTGCTATGCTTCTCCTGCGGAGGTATGCTGTGATCGCAAGAACCACACGGGTGAAAACCCGAGGAGCCGTGGAAATTCCGAAGGGTAACACCCTGAATTCCCACTGTCTGCCCTGGAATGCAAATCTCAGGAAGCGACAGAAACTCCCGTGGATGGGGATGTGGAAATAAGCGTCCTTCAAATCTATCGACGCCGTCCACATCCCCCTCTCCAACCCCGCCAACACCGAGCGCACTGTTTCCATCTTGAAACTGGACGTCTCGATGAACTTGTTCAATGGCTTGAGGTTGAGAATCGGTCTCCACCCACCGGTGCGTTTTGTTACTAAGAACAGGGTTGAATAGAAGCCCGGACACCTTTGTGCCGGCTGAATAGCTCCCTTTTGTACGAGGGAATTTATCTCCTCCTCGATACACAACCTTTGCTCTGGCTCTCTCGGAATGGGAGTCCAGACTGGCACTAGAGAGTCGCGACGGCGGGCCTGACATCCACTCTGGATGATACCCGACGGAAAGCCATCGCAAGACTAAACGGTCCTGAGTCAACCGTTCCCACTCTTGCATGTGGTCGGCTAGCCGGCCTCCCACCGGTCCACCTAGGGACCGCGGTGGACACAAGGCATGCAAGAGCGGCACTGTCTCCGTTGCCATACACACCGGAGTGGTTCTTACCGCGGTAAGCGTCCTGTCAGGACCGATAACCACGCCCAGATCCTCGCGCGCCCCGCCCCGCCCCGCGCGCACCTCGGTGCGCGGGCGGCTGCCTGGCTGACGGCGCCTGAGGAACCTGCGCCCCCCTCGCTGCTGGCCGAATCGCACGCGGCCGAGGCCGACGCTGCGACGGTGGCTGGCCTCTGACTTGGCCAGCACCACCTCGAGCCTGCAGGGGACGATACGCAGGGGCCGCGGCGCGAACGTTAGCACGACGCAGCACTTCAAACTGCTCGCGCAGCGCCCTCTGGTTATTCACCAGGGTGACCGTCTCCTGGAGGTGGCGACATCCCTCACCTCCAAAAAGACCAGGACCCGTCATAGGCGTACGGAGTAGCCTATTGTACAGGTCCTGAGACGGGCACAGATTGTCCAGGGCAAACGTGCGTCTTGCCCGGACACTCCTGGTCACCGCCCGAGTCATACAGTCCAGCGCCAGGTTAATACCATCCTGGATGGCTCGCTGGACCGTGACCGGGCTTGGCTGGCGCGATGCGGATGCCGTTACTACCCCCTGTAACAGCTGGGAGACGTGGGACAGAGCGGCAATCGAAGCCCTCCCACTCTCCTCCGCATCACGCAACGCGGTATTCGCCGAACGCAACGCGTTCGAGCACAAGACCCCCGTGTCAGAACGGGAGCCTGGCCGCGCATCCTCACCCAAAGCCGCGCGGTCATCCACGCTGGGCTTGGGTACCACACCGTACCGCTGGTAATCCAGGGGCACGATGCGACAACGCCTGGCCACCTCGCGAGGGGCCTTCGCGAGACGTCCACTCGAGTTAATGGACGTCTCCGCCGCCTTGAACATGTCAACGACATGCTCCGCCAGCGGCAGAGAAGGCATAGCGTTAGCAGTCGGTTTCCCAGCTAACCACGGCGTGTGAACACGCTGGCTAGTCGACTGCTCCACGGGCAGATCAGGCCTAATGCTCACCAGCCACTGGCAAGCGTCATACCAATCCTCTTCCGTGGCTAACTGCGAGCGCTCTACAAGACGGGGGCCTTCGTCTTCCTCCTGAGCGCAAGCAGTAGAGCTTGACGGCGGGTACGCTGATACACCTGGCAAGCCAGGGAAAACACGCGGGCCTGACAGCCCCGGCATGAGAATATCACTGGTTTGACCAGGAGCAGGCACCGTGGCAGAGCGCGGGGTATATATAGCCCCACCACGGGCCCGGCCAGCACCAGCAACACCCTCGGCAAGCCGAGGTATGCGGTACCGCTGGCCATCAGCAGCGCCCTGGGCCACCACCTGAGCCGCGGACTCTACTCCAGGGTGAGTAAAACCGTGGAATAAGCCGCCTGTATTCCCCGCGAGGGGTGCACAAACGTCTTCATCCATGTCCACGTCGTCAGACGGCGACCCTAGCAGGTAATCCTCATCACCCTGGTCAGAAAGATTAGACCCCGGGTCAGCAAAGAGAGCTAACCCGGGCTGACCAGGAACGGTGCCATAGGAGGTACTGGCCACCGCGGCGTGCGGATACCCCTGGACTGATAAGCAGCCCGCGGGTTCCAGCGACAACCGTCCACGGTCCCCTATCGGCGCGGCAATAAGCCTGCTGCCAGGGTCGTGGAACGCCCCCTCTAATGGGGCCACCTCTGAATCGTCGAACAACGGAAGCGGTCTAAGGAAAACCGATCCAGAGGCGGGGATTACCTGCTCCGAAGCCGATGATGAGGACAGTAAAGGATTTGGTCCAGGAAGCATGCCACGAAGCAACCCTGGAACCAAATCCTTTATTGTCCTCTTCATCTCTCCCAACATCTCGGTCCGGAAGGCCTCCATATCCACCGCGGACGAGACCTTCCCCTTACCCTTCCTACTTACAACCTCTCGTTTCCGCTTCTTCTTCTTCTCCTCCTCTACCACCTTGTCCGTCGCCTGTAAGCAGCACAAGAATTCGGACATTAACTCGCCCCCCCCAGTGCTTACATATGTCACAATTAACCAAGGGACCACAAGGGCTACATTGATAGCACAGATGAGGCCAGAACTTTTCCTGAAGAAAACGTCCACAAGACGCGCAACCCGGTCCCTGAAACAGGGCAAAGGACAAGGAGTATGAGCAACTAGTTAAGCTTAGAAACTCAATCCAACTCAAAGAGAAGGAAAAACGATCATAAAGATCAATATACATCAAAAACCAGCATAGCGCTTGAATTGCTGATAAATACATAGCCAGGCTGATTATGACGTCATTAATCCTGTGACAGGAAAAAATCGATCCCAACAAAACATCCAAGTGCAAGGACGAATTGTATGCTGAATGGATAAGTCGACTACACAACCATCAGATACATATAGATAACTCTTTTCTGGCAAAAATGTTAATTATCTCCCTTTGTTTGTTTACAATAATTAACATCACCACATTATCAATAACTAGATACCTGACGCTTTGTATAGACAAACCATCCAACGTGACGAACCGGAGAACTCCACCATCTGCACGCCTCTTAACTCTCTCCACCTCATGGGGAAGGAATTGGATCAAGAGGGCAAAGTGAGAAGACCTTTATACTAGGCCTCCAACTCACTGGACATAATTTTTCATTTGGTTAGATAACCTAACAGTGTTAGTAGGAAATGGAACCATGGTGGAGAGAAAACTAACTCTCTGCAGCTGTGATGTCACCACTTAGCGTCATACAGACCTGTGGACATAAACAGAAAGAGAAATTAGCCCTAGGTAGCACCGAGTTGACATAAACCAACTAACCAAGGCGCTTATCACGGTAAACGCGAGTCCCGGAAACACAATACACCGGGAAGAAAACTCGCTAATTTTACTAGAAGTCACCTGATTTAAAGGTCCTAAGTCCTCCTGTGGCGAAGTGTACCCTCCTGCCATCCAAATCAGATATTATCACTCCAAAATATACACAAATTAACAGTTTAAGAGCAAGAAAAGCTTATGATTCAAAAAGACATGTGTGTTCTCTTTGCCAATAATCTAGCAAAGAGGAAGTGCTAGTCTGCGCATGCGCGGTGGTGGGGCTGGCATCCGCCGGACTACGCTCTGACTCCCTGCCCAGTAGGGGCACCTAACTGTTTTAAATCTGAGTGTTTATTGAGTGAAAGCCAATATTTAGCAATATCAAAAGTATTAGGGAGGTAAGTATACTCTTGAAGTGAAATTATAGGTTCATAGGCAATAGCAGTGTATATCTGTTTGGCTTCCAACAACATGCTATTAAATCATGGGATTGCTGTATTCAATATCACCAGGAAGAAGAAAGCCACCCTGTAGGTGGGGCTTAGAATACACCTTCCGTATCCTCTGCGTGTCGTAAGAGGCGACTAAAGGAAGTAAGGGTGCGGTAACCCTGACAGAAACCTCGAGTGCTGAAGACGGAGGTTCCAGGCTGCACGGCGCACTCTAATAAACCATGGATTCACGCACTTAACGCTTATGATCATGTCGATAGTCACTTACAGGACTGGCGGTATGATCAGCGAACGAAAAGAAGAAGAACCGGGAAGAAGAAGCACTTCACAAGATAGTTATCACAATAGAAGCCAAGCTGTGTCACATATGTTATTCATACTGGTGGATTATAGTGCAGTTATTTGATTTGTTGCATGTTCCTTATGAGATGATTCTGGTCGCACAGTAGGTTTGTCAAATTGCAATACATGCATTAGTGATTCTGTCTCTGCAGTAACTTTCAGACTTTTCTCCAGTCTATGCTTAATGGGAGAAGTCCTAGCTGTTTTCTCTGTTCCAAGAGCTTATTGTTGAAAGACAACTCATGCCGTGGAGTGAAATGTGTCTTTGCCATCTATTGTTTCTGCGTTAATGTCCACCGTATCTAGCCCTTCTTGAACTAGGTGCCCGCGTATATCTACTGGGATGATTCCAATTGGTATGAATATAACACCGTTCTGAATTCTATCTAATTCAACATTTGCCACACTTGTAATAAAATGCTTAACTTCATCATAACTAGCACTGAATCCGTGAGAATGCAATATATTAATAAATTTTTTAGATGCTGGACTGTTAGACTTAAGTTCTGGAGAAGGTGTATATGCAGAGGTTGCTGACTCGTATGAATGAATGTCTACAAGCCATTCTAGGAAACTAAACAAAAGTGGCGGCATGTTAAAAACCGATGACGTTATGCCCATTTTGTTAGTCGAGGTATATTCTGAAGGCGGGTTATACTGAGACTGAAGGAAATGTCAATTTCCCTTTCTCCGAGATCTAACAATACTCACCATTCTGTTACTTCTGATATACAGCTGGCCTTGACAGCGGCTCTAGGATTATAGACTTAGAAAGCTTTACCGACTCCTGGGAACCGGGTACCCGGCTCCCAACTGCCGAGTACCCGTTTACCATAGAGCTCATATTGTTTGCATAGCCACCAAACAAGAGAAAACTATGGCTTGCCTCCGTGGGGCTGGGAGGCTGGGTCCGTAACAGAATGGTGAGTATTGTTAGATCTCGGAGAAAGGGAAATTGACATTTCCTTCATTCTCCTTCGATCAATACTCACCATTCTGTTACTTCTGATATACACCAGATTTGATCAGTAACCTGGTTGGAAGGGGCAAGCCATACATGCTAATTTTGCCCCTTGGAGAAAGATTTTAGACTTCAAACTTGACTAACGGAGACCTAAAAGGACCGTCAAGTTCACGGAACCGAATCACATTCGCGTCACAGCCCCCCCCCTTTTTCCTCCTAAGAAAAGGGAGAGAACTAACGAACATGTATCTCGCCTGAAAACACCAATATGCCAAGAGGGTTAACTACTCCCTGCATATCGCTTGTATTAGCCTGGGAATGAGCATGAATATATAAGATGAATGAACATGATACATATACATAATACAAAAAACTCTCACTTGTTGAATTACCTTATGATAACAGGACTTCAGACGTACCGCCTACAACCATACACCGGTTCGGCCATCAGTGACACAATCTGGTTGACATCCTCTCGCTTGACCATGCCTGCTTTAGGTTCTTTTCTTACCAAAGTGAAAAAAGGGGAAAAGCAGTGTGGTCACTAACTATCGTTTCAAAACAGCTAAAGCGAGTGGATTGGCTGAGTCTGACACATCCCTCATATAGTAATCCGTAAATGAGGACTCACAGTGCCATTGTGCAACGGCCATGATGTCCTCTAACGGAACACCATTGTAAAGGGCGGTCGAGGCGGCTATTCCTCTAACATCGTGTGCCCTTACGCCCTGCACCTGGTGCTCAGTCGCCATCTCATGCGTAGTCTGAATGCATTCGACCACCCAACGAGAGATAGTATCCATAGATGCGGCGCCATAAGGCTTTTTATGGCAGATCCACAGATGTCTATCGTTCGACCGTAACGAGTCAGTCCGTTTCTTGTACTTAGTCAAAGCACGGACCGGGCACCAGACACTGGCATCACGATCAAACCTGGTTAACTTCGGTATAATGATCGGTTTGCCGGGATATCTCAAAGATTGGTTCTTTGACATAAATTCTGCTCTTGGCAGAAGACGCAGACCTTCTCCAGAAACAATAAATCGGTTCCTCTCTGCCGAAAGCGCATGGATCTCACTGCGCCTTCTAGCTGAGGAAGCTGCCAATAGAAAGACCGCCTTTAGAGTCAAATGCTTTAGACTAGCCGAACGCAACGGTTCGAATGGGTGCTTGGCCAGTACATTAAGCACTAAAGATAGACTCCAGGCTGGAATGACTACCGGTTGTCTCGGGCGGAGATTGCTCATTCCCTTCAACATCACGTTTAACTGGGCCACCTCTGGACTATCCCTGTTGGCTAGACAAGGGATAACTGATGCCAAAGCTGACTTGTATCCAGCAATTGTGACGGGAGCTAGTCCTGTAAAGAACAGCTCACAGAGAAAGTCTGCTATTTGCTGAATAGTGGATTGAAAGGTATCAATACCCTTTTCTTCACACCAGTCTGCAAATCTGTTAACCTTGTTGTTATATGACTTGAAGGTTGACCTCCTTCTCGCAGCCGCGATGAAATCAGCAGCCTGTCGAGAAAAGCCTTCCGACGTGGAACGTTGTTTGACAACATCCACGCAGTCAATTTGAACATTTCGGGACGCTCGTGTAGGAAGCGTCCCTTGGCCTGGGAGATTATGTTCGGAATCTTGGGCAACTGCACAGGATTTTCCACCAGCAGATCTAGAAGATCCGTGAACCACGCCCTGCTCGGCCAATACGGCGCTATTAGCAGGACCAGACACGGTTCCTCCCTGACCTTCACCAATACCTTCGGTAGAAGAATGGTGGGTGGATACGCGTAAGCGTGCATCCCTCTCCAGCTTATCGCCAGAGCGTCTGTATCGACGGCATTTGGATCTGGAATCGGCGAGACATATGTCATGATTTGAGCATTTTCCTTTGTGGCGAACAAGTCCACGTTGGGTTTGCCCCAATGCTCGAAGATCCGTCGCAGAACTGGAGGGTTGAGGGACCATTCTGTTGGCAGGATTCTCTGTCTGCGAGACAAAGCATCCGCCAGAATGTTCAATCGGCCAGGAATATGAGCTGCTTTCAAAACAACCGAGTAATTCCTGCACCATTGAATCAAGTGCCACACCCTGATGCACAGGGTGGGCGACCTGGTCCCTCCTTGGCGATTTATATATGATACTACTGTCGAATTGTCCGACCGTATCAATATCACCTTGCCCCTGATCATCGGAAGGAACTCTTCCAACGCCAGTTCCACTGCCATCATTTCCAACAGATTGATATGCAGTTGACTCTCCGGGAGAGTCCATGTGCCCGAGACCTGGTGTTCTCCCAGGCAGGCACCCCACCCTTCCAGCGATGCATCCGTGTAAACGGACAGCTGGGGGTGGGGTAGGTGCAGCGAAACCCGTATTAGTAGATTCTGACGCTGTTTCCACCATAGAAGATGCGATATTATCGGCTCCAAAACTGGCACCAGTTTTGACAGGGGTTCTGTTCTCTGTTTCCACAGAGAAATCAGATACAACTGGATAGGTCTTCGCATTAGAGCAGCGTACGGGATAACCTGCTCCATGGAGACCATCATGCCCAGCATCTGAGTGAACCTCCTCGCCTGAATGTGGTTTGCCACTCGAAAACTCCCGAGGATGGCTAACAGAGACACCACTCTGGGCTCTGACGGGTAAACCCTGCCCTCCTCGAGGTCGAATCGCATCCCCAAATAAACGAAATGTTGAGTGGGTGTCAACTCGGATTTCTCCTCGTTGACTAACCAGCCTAGATCTGAAAGTAACTTCAGAGTCAGAGCAGTATCCACGTTCAACCTGGCTGCCGAGTCTGCCTTGAGCAGCCAGTCGTCTATGTAGGTGTGTAGCGCCACGTTCTCTTTTCTGAGAAACGCTGTCACCGCAAGGACCACTCTTGTGAAAACCCTCGGAGCTGTCGACAGGCCAAACGGGAGAACTGTAAACTCCCATACTTGATTCTGAAACGCAAATCTCAGAAACCTGTGCCAACTCCGATTCATCGGAATGTGGAAATATGCATCTTTCAGATCGATCGATACACACCACATTCCTTTCCTCAATCCCGCCATTACCGACCTCGGTGTTTCCATCTGGAACCGAGGCGTATGGATAAACCAATTTAATGGCCTGAGATTGAGTATGGGTCTCCATCCCCCCGTGCTCTTGGGGACAAGGAACATGTTTGAATAGAAGCCTGGAGTGTTCCGGTTTGCTGGTTTTATTGCTCCCTTCAGAAGCAAACCCGACACTTCCTTTTGAACGGCTTCTAACTTGTCTGGCTCCCTTGGTACGGGTGTCCAGACTGGTGCCAAAGACAGATTTTGTGGCGGAAAGTCCCACCACTCCGGCATGTAACCCTGGGATAACATTCCCAGGACCAGACTGTCTGACGTCACACCTCGCCAAGCCTCGACGAAACGCATGAGCCTTCCACCCACCATAGACGCCTCGACGTCTAACGGGGTTGTCCGGCTCGCAGTCCGCCCCCCCCCCCCCCCCCTTTCTTAACGAGAGAGAGTGTGAACCATTTCGTTCTAGGCACGACGGGTATAACTGGCACCGCTGTTCCTGTCGCACAGGTGCGGTCCAGGCGGATATGAAGGGAGCTTGCGTACCCTCAGGTACGCTTCGGCCCCTTCTGTCCGCCCTTTGAGGCCTTACCCTTACCCTTCCCCTTGCCCTTACCACCTCTAGGGCGGTCCGGAGCAACATTGGGGAGGGTAGGCGCCTCTACAGCCTTCCTGGGTTTCTTCGCCGACGGCGGCTCCGAGAACCCAGCCGAAACAGACGTCGCAATAGGCCTGGCTTTCGCCTTGCCCTTATGCTTTTTCTGTTTCTTTGAAGGCTGTCCTGTTAGCGGCTTACCCACAGCCCCTAGTGCGTGCGCTTGCCGCACTAGCTCTAGCTGTAGATTTACCGCTAACCGATTCTGCGCAATACTGGCGGTGTCCTCTAAGATGGCCCGCGCTTGGCCACCAAAGATGCTAGGCCCTGTCAGGGGCGTCCCAAGAAGACGCTCCTTGACTGCCGTAGCCGGACGCATATGGTCAATGACCATTTGCCTCCTGGACTTCGTCACACGCGCTTGCACCCTTGCCAATGCATCCATTGACAGCACCAAGCCGTCATTAACGCACGATAGCGCCACAGGTGGCACAGGGTGGCCTGCCCCCGCTTCAGCCCACACCGACTGAAGTAGACGATAGGAGTGATTGACAGCGCTCATGGCTGCCCTCACACCCTCATCGCATAGGGCCAGGACTTCTTCCTGGTGTACCTGGGCCTTATCCACTAGTGCCGGACCGGGACCACCCGACCCGGCACTCTGGACGCCCAGTACCCATCGGTCATCTTCCGTGACCGACGGGACTACACCATACCTGTCGTATTCACCCCGCGGAATACGACACCTTGCCCGCACCTCCCTGGAGGCCGCAGGGAGCTGACCCTTGGTCATTAGTTGTTTACTATAAATAGCATCCAACAAATCAATGAACCGTGGATCCAGTCCCACTGACTGGATCCGGGCCGCGGGCAAAATCCCCGTCCTAATCGACGCAACCGACGGACGGGGCGCATCTTTATCGGCCGTGGCCGAAACCACAGACGGGTCAACTCTGGCTAGCCACGCCAGAGCATCAGACCAATCTACCTCCGAAGAAGATACCCCCCCGCAAACACGTCACCCGTTGACATGCTTGCGGGTCTGCCAGCCATGGCCTCCCGGCCAGGAGCCACGGCTGACACGCCAGGCACTCCGCTACCACATGGTTCCGCCGCCACCCCATGAAACACTCCGGTCCATGGGGTAGGTCCGCACGGAAAACCGTACGGACCCGTAACCGTCGCGGAACCATAGCCGGCCATGGGCGCCAACGGCACCCCATGTCCGGCTGCCGGACCAGGCGAGATAGGTGAGTACCACGCCTGGCCCGGCACACCGGTTCCCCTGATGGCTGGTGACAAACCAAGCCGCGCGGAACTGGTGCACGGTAACGGATTGGCCTCAGCCGCAGGTGGAGCCGCTGACCTGGCTTGCGCCAAACCAGACAAATGGAGGCCGGTTCCGTCCAGGACGGAATCAACCTCCATATTCTCCACCTGCGGCTTCACGGGCCGCAGCAACCTCTCCTCCTCGGCCTCATCGTCTTCAGACTCCGAAGAGCCGTCACTAGACGAATAAACCGTGGAGCCGTCCTGGCGGACGGCTCCCACACCTGACGGACCGGCCACCGCTACTGGACCACCCGGAGGTGGCCGCAGAGACAGAACCCGTCTGGCCGAAGCCAGACGGGACTGCCAGGGGGCCGTACGAGACGGCCCCCTCGGTAACCAGTCCAGAATCCTGTCCGAGGACAGGATCCGTACCAGGCATGGGGAGAAACTGCCCCCCAACCTTTGGTAGCAGGGATGACACCAGCGTGGGCAGAACGCTATGCAGAAAACCCTGCATAGCCGGACCAAACCACGCCAGCGGTGCCATCTCTGCCACCTCCAGCTGGGGACGTGGAGCACCCCCACCGGCCGAACCGGGCGCTCCACGATTTCCTCTCGGACCGCCTGACCCCGCGTCAGACCCAGCCAAGTCCTTCTGGGCAAGGAACTTAACCATCGTTTCGACGGACCACACTGCACAAACATTACACCTATGATCTATATTACACAGGGCACACCTAAAACAGACATGGTCCTTGAACATTACACGGACAAACTTATGGCAGTCGTCACATGATGGCGGGGCTGGCTTGGCCTATAAAATAAGCACAAACCTACAATAAACAAGCGGAACGAGACACGGATGGAAGGCAGACAATTAATTTTCAAATATTTTGACTCATAAATTAACCGTAACCTCCCGCACCCCACCCCGCCGCGTTACAACAACGATCGCATTGATTATGACGACAAGAACGCGGCGAGCACAACACACCCATAATAGATCCTACAGGATGTGTAACGGCTCCAGGAATCATATCGCATAGCATTCAGGGTATATTTACTAATCAATATAAATTATACTCCTAACGAACGCAGCACGATATGTGAAGAAAACAACAAAACGTATAACAACTGCTGTCTCACACGGTAAAACTGCAGACCACACATCTACTCAAGAATTTTGAAACCACCGATCATTGCAAACCGATCGTGATCGCACGTAAACTTGATCATTCTAAAGTTTCCGGTACCATTTTTTAGTACGCAGCACCCAGAACAAGATGCGCGAATTAATGAAAAAATTTTTCTTCACATAAACATCCGAGCGACCGGGTGTGACGTCACACGCTCGGATTCTACGGAGAACGACGTCAGCCGATATTCGTGTTAGAAATACCGTAGCAAACACCTATTTTCATATCTGCCGATCGCCTGTTGGGGTTTAAAGAAGGCGATCGTCTGGCATATATCGTTGCTAGCACACGTCCCAGATTCTATGGGGTCAGAAATTGGAACATGCGACACAACGAAATTTAGAGACCTAAGTCTTTTAACTATGGATATAAAGAACAATACAACCTGGCTGTCCTGGGCGGTATTCTCCATAGTCCTTAGTTATCCTTTCAGAACACACAAACTATCACTGATTAAAGACTTAGATTCTTTTAAAAAACACTAAAATCCTTAATGCGAAAAGCATGTATTGCACTTGTTGCTTTGCAAACAAGAATGAGCTCTATGGTAAACGGGTACTCGGCAGTGGGGAGCCGGGTACCCGGTTCCCAGGAGTCGGTAAAGCTTTCTAAGTCTATAATCCTAGAGCCGCTGTCAAGGCCAGCTGTATATCAGAAGTAACAGAATGGTGAGTATTGATCGAAGGAGAAATGTCTTGTCTTAGGATAGACGCTGCAGAGTACAATATTCTGTTTGTGTTATCGCTTAAGGTACATTGAAGATATCAAGTTGAATCTTTGCTGACTTTAGCTTTATCTTTTATTGTGCGATTTCTTTAAACAAACAATACATGGCTAAAACTTGAGTGACTCTAGTAGAGTGTGGTGCAATCCCATTTGGATGTTTTAATATATGTTGTATGGAGGTATTCTGATGATTTGCTTTTTACATGTAATAGGTTGCTCTTGCTAGTATATACTTGAAAACACTTTGTGATAGTCTGCAGTGACATTCTCTGATACGAGTCTTAAATGTTCCAGTGTTATCCTTTCGAATTTCTCTAGCCCTTTCTAAGCTAGCAATAGCGGCCTCTGTAACTTTACTGACCATTCCATTTGATTGAAACCATTTGATGACTTGAACTTGAACCTTTTGATCCCAAAATCAAGAAACTTTTTGGGACCACAATACCAACATCCCACCAAACACTAGCAAAGATACATTCAGTCAAATTTATACTGGACATTCAGAGACATGTGTATACATACAGACGCCCTGATTGCGATTGAAATGGTCCTGTGGTGCTTTGTGGGCAAGACTAAGCAAATATAATTTGACATACGAAAGGGATCTGGATAATGTAGTGGCAATTCAGCACTGAAAATGTTAAATACAACCCCAGCACAAATGCATATTATGTTTCAAATTTAATATGCATGTAACATTTTAAAATGATAAATTATCTATACTTCCTCTCTATGAAGATAGATAATTAATTTATATGATCTGAAATTGAAATTTAAAATGGCAGAATATAAGTGATGCTTTTATCTACTGCTCTTGGCGAATCCATGACCTAAAAATATATTCAAATCTCCATGCGAAGATAGAAATAAATGGTTACTAATTGGTGGCTGTTTTATCACGACTCCCTAAAATTATTATTTATGTCAACCGTCTCCACCCTCCCCTTGAATACACACTGTTGGTTTTCACAGACTGCACCACCTGTCATCTCCACATCATATTTTTTCTTATTCTACATAGAATAAGCTTTAAAATGACATTTATATGATGTAGGTGTGTAGCTCTCAAGTGCATTAATTAAAACTCAAAATTTTCTCAGAATCGCAGCTCGCCTATTAGAAGCAGGAAATTACAAATATCGTGAACTTGATATCCTTCAAGCAGGAACATTAGCTTCAATTATAATCTAGGTTATCTCTAAACTCTGAGCACAGGTGTTTAAACAGCTCTATGCTCAGCTCATCATTACTTAAGCTGTTCTATCACTTCCTGTTATAGTAGGGCCAGTGGTTTTCCACGATAACAGAAAATAATTTTCAAAAAGGAAAATCTAATATTTTTGCAAAACATTTATAAATTGAAATGGATGATATTCTAGCAGCAATTCACAGGTTAAAGGCATTTTCCTCCAGAAGTTTAGACATTCTTGAGAAAAAATTTATTTGTACCTATCCATTTCTTCGCCAGGTGCTTAACTTTGTACTGTGTGGGCATACTAATAACACAATGCACAACACAAATTTTACTGTTTTATTTATTGACTTTATTAAGCACACGTACAATTTTATGAAACAGAAAATGGCAAATATTGTAACGGAAAACCACTGTCCCTATTATAGTCATGATAGTGGTTGTGTGTAATCATAAATAGCTTGTTGGTTTTGCCAGAATTTGTCCAGTGACTGTCCAGTCATTTCTCACATGTTAGACAGTAGGTGCGTCAATAACTAATTTGGGCAATCACTCCACAGTTTACATACACGTAGGGAGAAGATTCTTCCTGAGATTCGTTCTTCTGTTTTGGTAAGTTAGAGACTGCAATCTATCTTTTTATAACATCTCTGAGTCCGGGTACCATCTCAGTTGCGCAGCGTTGAAAGTTTTCAAACAGCTGTACGTCTTTCTTATATAGCACGCTCCACAGCACTGCCATATTCCAATGAAGTCAAATGAACTTCTGATCATGCCAATGATCCAGTTAGCCTTGTTAGCCACTATCTCAGCATGCTGACTAAACTTGAGCGAATTATCCACATAAACACCCAGATCTTAATCGCAGTGCTATGGTAACAGTTTGCCTACCCTCTTGGATGCTGCACTGTAACTTTGGGTTGGACCTGCCCAGGTGCATTACCTGACACTTGCTCGCGCTGAATCTCATCTACCATAGGTCTGCCGTCTTTCAGGTTTAGGTCTCTCAGTTGTTCATGGTCAGCACTGGAATCAATCTGTGTGAACAATTTGGTGTTTGTCGGCGAAAAGTTTAATCATACTCTCTACTCCTGGCATGTTATTGATGAAGTATATGAACAGGACTGGTCCGAGCACACTGCCTTGTGGGATACAACATAGTACAGGAGCCTAATTTAAGAATGATCAATTTACAGCAACCCTTTGCTTTCAGGAATGCTTCTATCCATCCTAAGATACCCCCTCGGATCCCATAGTTTCGTTGATTGATTCATATTATTTTTCACATCATGTGGAAAGTAGTGGTTGTCAATGTCCAGGGAATATTTTGTTGGAAAGAGATTGCGTAGCAGTCACTGCTAAACAAATGGAATAATGCATAGCAGTTCATAGCACTTGCATAGTAAACAAACTGCGTTGAAACTGGTTGGTGTTCCAATGGGGAAATCTTTCAAAACATGTTTGCATGATCAAAAATAGCTTTTTTCATCTACACACACTATGAGCAAGTGAATCCGAAAACAACCAAAAAGCATAATTTTCCGATTTCGCAAAACGTTTTCCCTATGGAATGCATAACATATGTATAACATATGTTAGATTCAGAATATGCATGTACTGGCTCTGGGCAAGGTCAGGGCGTATAGTAAACCTAAAATAATACGTATTGGCAGATTTGGCAATTACATTGATTGGAAGCTGTTGCTGCTTAAGACACCCAACACATCTCAGTCAAATTATTTTCAAAAAAATCATTAATTTACCTCCCATCAATACTGTGATTCCATTGACTAGGGTTGACACATATTTTGTAACTTACCAACCTACATCACATATCCCTTTGAATTGGTAGGCCAAACAAAGTACACATCATTCAATACAATGTAAGAAGGCTGAATAGTGTTAGTGCTTAACTGGAAGCTATTGCAGGCTATGGCAGCTGTGAGCAACAGGTCCCCCTTAAAAACTTGCAACATATTCAACAGCTTATTAAGATGAAATTGAGTTTCTGCGATACTATGACTTCAGTTGAAAGAGTTAACAATTTTTATTTAAAAATTACTACTGGTTGTTTTCTCTGGATTAAATAGTGAATGATAAAAAGTTTTACCGTGATCAGCCTGTATCAATCAGCTCACGTGTTACTAGTTTTACTACGAATACTATATATATATATATATATATATATATATATATATATATATATATATATATATATATATATATATATACCTGTGCAAAAGTTAAGCACCACCCTATTTTTACGCACATGCGAGGGTATATTCATGTGCTATGAAGAAAGCAGTAGCATAAACATTTATGTACCCATCCATCTTAGTGCAAGAGGTAATAATGCAACTAGAGGAATGCTGATTATGATGGTGGGGAAACACTGTATGTTTTTGTTTGAACTTGAAAACGAGGCCTGAATATGGTTACGTTGACACAACTGACAACTATTGCCCTACAGTTGACACACGTGGCTAGATTGTCATTAATGGTGTCTGAAAACGAAGTTTAACATCTGTGCACGAGTTTGAGACTGTCATTATTAATACCGGGTATATCCACCTTGTGCCTGGATGACGGCCTGGACACGACGTCTCATGCTGGTCACCAACCGACTGATACGCCATTGTGGTATTCGTTGCCATTCAAGATGGAGTGCGTCTGTTAATTCCTGTAGGTTCTGCACAGGAGGATCCCTCCTTCTCACCATGTTTCCCAGAATGTCCCAGATATGCTCAATAGGGTTCATGTCAGGGCTCCTTGCTGGCCATGGTAGGGTTTCGATGGCATTCTGGCAGAGGTATTCATGCACAGCTCTAGCACGATGTGGTCGGGCGTTGTCATCCATGAATATAGGGTGGGTTCCAGGTGCATGATTTACAAAATGAGGGACCACAACTCTATCCAGTATGGAATCTTGATATCTTTGTCCATTTAGTGTTCCAGGTACAGTCAACAGATCCAGCTTACAATCAAATGAGATGCACCCCCATATCATAACGGAACCTCCACCAAATGGAACTTCTTCCATGATGTTACGTTGGTCGTACGCCGTGCGTCTGGACCTCCATACACGAGTTCGACCATCTGTGGCATGAAGCAGGAACCGACTTTCATCGGACCAGTGTACCCGTCTCCAGGATCTCATGTTCCAGTGTCTTCTTTCTTTGCACCACCTCAGACGCTCCTCTTTGTGGTGTGCAGTGAGGAGAGGACGTCTGACAGGTCTCCTAGCTTTCATGCCAGCAGCATACAGTCTCCTTTTGACGGTAGACATTGACACTCTATTGCGCGTTTCCCATTGCTGGCTGAGCACTCTGCTGTTGGTGAATGGAGATCTCCTAACAAGGCGTACTAGGGCTCGATCATCACGGGCAGTAGTCTTCTTCGGTCTTCCAGATCTAGGCCTGTCCTTCACCTCGTTAGTTTGCCCATGTTTTGCAATCAAACGACTGATTACAGTATGGTTAATGTTCAGCTGTCTGCCAATCTCTCTGCATGACATACCAGTGGTATGCATGCCTATGATTTGCCATTTCACACGATCACTTAACCTTCGTCTTGCCATAGCGGTTCACAATCAAGAGCTAATTCTCTCTGTACAAATAAACCACGGTCATGAACACAAAATTCCTAATCTTGTCGCCTAAATCTGTATGTAATGTTCTACACCTCAAACTGGACTTTTACATAACTGAACACGTGTGCTGTTTCCCGCCACGCACGGACATCAAGCGGCGTGAAGTCATGCATGCATGTGCATTTCGTACTTGGAATTATGTCAGCTAACGCGGGGACAAAAAGTATGGCAGCCTAGTTGTACCATCATGTTTCTACGTTCTATTGTTTTTGTTGGTGCTTAACTTTTGCACAGGTGTATATATATATATATATATATATATATATATATATATTATATATTATATATATATATATATATATATATATATATATATATATATATATATATATATATATATATATATATACTACTACTACTACGTTATTCTTAAAATTACCGCATAAAACATTGTTTATTTTCTTTACCGTCGGTAGTTTCCTTGCGATTCATTGGTTGCTCTCTACATAGTTATATTTATTAACCATTAATCTTGCAAGAAAGTATGTTCCCGACTTTGGGGAAGAGTACTCGAGAACACTCTCGCGCATGCGTCGATCTTGGCGACATGCCATTCCAAATCTGTCGCTTACACGAATCAATTGCGATACGCCACCGCAGCATGGCTAACTATACTGTCGGCCTTGATTTGGCGATGCACTAACAGGAGTTTAGCATTCGCGATGATATAACTCAGTTTCCGAGACAAACATTGTCTAAATCGACCAGAATCAGCCTAGATAAACTTGTATCTTTAAAGTTTATCATAACGCTAACTAATGACGAGGCAATGATCAATAGCCATAACCCCCTATAGGAGAATTTAGATTTACAAGAGAGTCTGTTACGAGTAGGGTTGGGCAATCTTTCGATATTATCGTCAATATCGCGATACACCGAATACCGATACCGAAATCGCCATAATTTCGAAAAATCGTAAATACCGACAGGACGATATTGCACTTTTAACTGTGAGCATAATATAAAGAACTAAGTTAGAAATGTCATACTCTTACCTCTATTCGGTCCAGTAATAGTCTTTAAGTAATAACCCAGTCTTTGTCTAAGGTTATAAAAACTTAATAAACTCCAAAATAATCTGTGTTCATTTAATTCATGGTTTGTTTGCGCTAATAAAATGATTTAAAGTACAAAATAATCCTTTGTTGTTCACTTTTCATAATTGCATAAATAGACGACGCCATGTTTTTTCTTGCCTCATTCTGAGTATTAGCCAGTGGGGAATACCATTTGCATTACCCACATTCCATTCTGATGACGTCATTACTACAGGTCAAGCTATTTATCCATTAGTCATTGAGCTGCATGGTTAAACATTCTTCTGACCGTGAAAGATTTAGACTTTAAAACTTTTTAGGTCAATAGGAAACCACACACACTTAATCCCTTATCAATACCACAGCTTGGAACGGTGGGTGAGGGGGAAGTTAATCTCTTCCTTTACCGTTATACGTTTTTATGTAACTTTATACAATATATTTAGCATTTTTAAACGAATCAGATCAAAATTCATTCCACATATAACATTACAGATTTATTCTAAGTGAGAAACGTCCTTAAAATAAAGAATTTAGGCCTAATTATGTCCAGTCTTCTATCTGTTGTGGCAGTCTTGGCTGCATAGTTAGTTAACTGGGTTAATTTCACACATCCTGACTACGCCTTGAAATCAATGGATAAACCCGCTAAGTAGTGAGCGAATTTGAATAGGTCTAAAATGGGGCAAATTAGTATTTAATATTACAGACCAAATAAAATCTGATATAATTGTTTCCAGTCTTCAAGCTGGTTCTCGTTCAAAATCATGAAGTGTTATTTTATTAATTTGCATCGTCTATGCTAGCGGCGGGCGTGATAACAGCTGTCAGAATTCTGCAGTCTGAATTGTGATTGGCTCAAGTATGATATGGCGGCCAATCAGATTTCGCTCTGCGGAATTCGTTTCTGCGTAATGAAGTTAATGCGTATTCCTTGCTCAATCTTTTGACAGTTGTCGTGAAGTAAACGAAATCTAGGATTTCTTTTTTCACGAGAGAGTTGATACTTACCTCCCTAATACTTTTGATATTGCTAAATATCGGCTTTCACTCAATAAAACACTCAGATTAAAAACAGTTAGGTGCCCCTACTGGGCAGGGAGACAGAGGTAGTCCGGCGGATGCTCGCCCCACCACCGCGCATGCGCCGACTACTACTTCCTCTGGCTCATTTATTGGCTAACACATGCAACTACCAAGAGCCTGAAGACCGAGCCTCTGTGGGGCGGAGAGGCCGGGTCAGTATCTAGGGAGGTAAGTATCAACTCTCTCGTGAAAAAAGAAATCCTAGATTTCGTTTATTTCACATCAAGAGTATACTTACCTCCCTAATACTTTTGATATTGCCAGAATTCGAAAGTGAATCTGGCGGGAGGGAGGCGAGGTCAAAAGACCAGCTCTTCCCTATACGCTTTCAAGCGTTTAAGGCACTTATGACGTCTGAAACTGTGTGAAAACACAGTCAGGATTTGATAAACCATCGGATAACACAACCGATGCCTGAGAGATGACCGATTTGTCATATGCGCTCCCCCCCCCTCCCTTGGGAGGAAGATTAAATGACCTCAATGTCCTACACGCTCTCTTCGTACTAGTGCTAAGTACTATAGGACAGAGACGAAAAGGCTCCATTTTCGTATACTCTCTCTAAAGAACCACAACCCACATAAACCATCACCATATTAATAACACTGGGTAACGTGACATTACAAAACAATGAACAACACATGAACAAGACTGACCTTGTTGTACTAGGAAGCTGTCATCATGAATCCAGTAGAGAAGGATGATACAGTCCCGACAAGTGGTTGTCACCGTCGCTGAATGGCGAAGTATATAAGCAATGCGGAGGCACTCTTCACAAACATAAAGCGGTTATTGTTTCAAAATCGACAAGGCGAGAGGGTTAGAGGTGTCACGGAGGTAATGGTCTGTAAAACTTGACTCACAGTGCCACTGAGCCACTGACATAATATCATCCACAGGAACCCCACTAAACAGGGCAGTGGATGCCACGACACCGCGGACACTGTGAGCCTTGGCCACGTCAACCTGTCGCCCGGTGGCGGATTTGTGACAAAATTGAATACATTCCACAATCCACCTAGAAATGGTGTCCTTAGACGCCCTACCATGGGGTTCAATATATGACAACCATAACGCTGACTGGTCGGTGCGCCACTCCGAAGTACGCTGTTTGTACCGGAGCAGCGCCCGTACGGGGCACCATACTTTAGAATTAGGATCATATCTAGTTAAAGATGGCAAAAAAATAGGCTGACCTGGATATTTCAATGACTGATTCTTAGCCAAGAAATTAATCCTAGGTAGAAGCTTAAGGCCTTCCCCTGTAACCACAAAACGGTCAACCTCGGCTGATAAGGCGTGAATTTCACTCCTACGCCTCGCCGAGGCCGCAGCAATTAAAAATACAGTTTTAAGAGTTAACATTTTCATAGAAATGGAACTAAGTGGTTCAAAAGGCTTATCACCTAGTACCTGGAGCACCAGTGATAAACTGCAAGACGGAATCAGTGGAGGATTCCTTGGTCTTAGATTGCCCATGCCTTTAATTAATACATTTAATGTACTTACTTCATCACTCCCCCTATTAGCCAAGCAAGGAATAACAGTCATTAAAGCTGACTTATAACCAGCAATAGAGTTAGGCTTGAGGCTATAGGCATCATATAGGTGACAGAGGAAATCAGCCACTACCTGAATAGATGATTCCATTGGATCAATACATCTTTTCGAGCACCATTCTGCAAATCTGTTGATTTTATAATTATATGCTCTGGAGGTTGACCCCCTTCTGGCTTTGGCCATAAACATGGCCGCTTGCTCAGAAAAGCCCTCCTTAATTCTAGATTCCTTGACAACATCCACGCAGTCAATCGGAACATTGACGGATTGTCGTGAAGGGCCTTGCCCTGGAAGATAAGGTTGTCCATCAGAGGCAGCGGAACCGGATTGCAGACCAGAAGGTCCAGCAGATCCGTATACCACGATCGGCTTGGCCAATCCGGGGCGATCAGAAGCACTTGGCACTCCTGCTGCCTGATTTTCTGAAGCACCTTTGGAATCAGGATTGCTGGGGGGAATGCGTATGCATACATTCCCTCCCAGCTGATAGCTAACGCATCTGTTGCGAAAGCGCTTGGGTCTGGAATCGGAGAGACGTACGTCGTCATCTTCGCATTCTTCTTCATTGCGAACAAATCTATGTTGGGTTTCCCCCAATGGTCGAACAGACGATCCGCCACACATTGATTTAGTTGCCATTCCGTGGGTAAAACACTCATCCTTCGGCTCAATGAGTCTGCTAGCAGATTTAACCTCCCCGGAATATGAACTGCTTTCAAGGTGATCCCATGATCCAGGCACCAACAAAGCAGTTTCCATGTCATCATACAGAGACTGGGCGACTTCGTTCCGCCCTGGCGGTTTATGTAAGTCACTACTGTCGAGTTGTCTGAACGAATCAGAACAATCTTGCCCTGAACACTCTTTAAGAAATGTTCCAGGCCCAGGACTACTGCTCTTAGCTCTAGTAGATTGATATGTTCCTTGGACTGATCCAGATCCCAAAGCCCTGATACTGTGGACTCTTCCAGACAAGCTCCCCACCCCTCCATTGATGCATCTGTATACACAGTCACCTGAGGGTGGGGAGGGGTTAGCAAAACCCCCGGCAAGAGATTCTCTGTATTCAACCACCATTGCAGGTGGTGAATCAGAGGCGCCAACACTGACACGTTCGAGTCCAGCGAACCTGAACTCTGGGTCCACTGTGTCATGAGAAACAACTGGATCGGGCGCCTGCGCAAGGCGGCCTGCGGAATGACTGGTTCCAAAGAAACCATCAAGCCCAGCATTCTCAAGTAAACCCGTGCCAGGACATGACGACTGTCGCACACCGACTGTATTACCGAGATGAGTATTTGAACCCTCTCCTGAGTGGGGTACACATACCCCGTCTCCAGATCGAAGAACATGCCCAGGTAAACAAACCTCTGGGATGGAGTTAGCTCTGATTTCGGGAAATTGATCATCCAGCCCAAGTCCGAGAGAGTTTACAAAACAATCTCCAGATTGGCTGACAATGATTCCCGGGTGTGTGCTTTCAACAGCCAGTCGTCTATGTACGTGTGGACTGCTATGCTTCTCCTGCGGAGGTATGCAGTGATCGCGAGAACCACACGGGTGAAGACCCGAGGAGCCGTGGAAATTCCGAAGGGTAACACCCTGAATTCCCACCGCCGGCCCTGAAATGCAAATCTCAGGAAGCGACGGAAACTCCTCTCTATGGGAATGTGGAAATAAGCATCCTTCAAATCTATCGACGCTGTCCACATTCCTTGCTCTAACCCCGCCAACACCGAGCGCACAGTCTCCATCTTGAAACTGGGCGTCTCGATGAACTTGTTCAATGGCTTGAGGTTGAGAATCGGCCTCCACCCTCCGGTGTTTTTTGTTACTAAGAACAGGGTTGAATAGAAGCCCGGGCACCTCTGTGCCGGCTGAATGGCTTCTTTTAGTATGAGGGAATTTATTTCCTCCTCTATACACAACCTCTGATCCGGATCCCGTGGAATGGGAGTCCAGATCGGCGCGAGAGACAGTCGCGATGGCGGGCCTGTCACCCAGTCGGGACGATACCCGACCGAAAGCCATCGCAAGACTAAACGGTCCTGAGTCAACCGCTTCCACTCTGGCAAGTGGGCGGCCAAACGGCCGCCCACCGGTCCACCTAGGGATAGAGGTGGACATAAGGAGGGCCAGAGTGGCACTGTTCTCTCGGCCTGAAACACCGGAGTGGTTCCCACCGCGGTAACCAGGCCATCAGGCCCGATTACCGCGACCAGATCCCCGCGCGCCCCGCCCAGCGCCGCGCGCACCACGGTGCGTGGGCGGCTGTCTGGCTGGGTGCGGCTGGGGAGCCTGCGCCCCCCTCGCTGCTGGCCGAATCGCCCGTGGCCTAGGCCTACGTTGCGACGGTGGCTGGCCTCTGACCTGGCCAGCACCACCTCGAGCCTGCAGAGGACGATACGCAGGGGGTGCCGCGCGAACACGCTCCCGCCGGAGCACCTCAAATTGTTCCCGCAGCGCCCTCTGGTTATTAACCAGAGTGACCGTCTCCTGGAGGTGCCTGCATCCCTCACCTCCAAAGAGACCAGGACCTGTCATAGGCGTCCGCAGCAGCCTATTATACAGGTCCTGGGACGGGCACAGATTGTCAAGCGCAAACGTGCGCCTCGCCCGGACACTTCTGGTCACCGCCCGCGTCAAACAGTCCAAAGCCAGGTTGATACCATCCTGGATGGCTCTCTGGACTGTTACCGGGCTTGGTTGGCGTGATGCGGAGGCCGCTACCACCCCCTGTAGCAGCTGGGAGACGTGGGACAGAGCGGCAATCGACGCCCTCCCACTCTCCTCCGCATCACGCAGCGCGGCATTCGCCGAACGCAACGCGTTCGAGCACAAGACTCCCGTGTCAGAACGGGAGCCCGGCCGCGCATCTTCGCCCAAAGCCGCGCGATCATCAACGCTTGGCTTCGGCACCACACCGTACCGCTGGTAATCCAGGGGCACGATGCGGCACCGCTTCGCCACCTCGCGAGGGGCCTTCGCGAGACGTCCATTCACCTTAATGGACGCCTCCGCCGCTTCGAACATGTCCACGACATGCTCAGCCAGCGGCAGAGATGGCATAGCGGTAGCCGCCGGCCTACCAGCTAACCACGGCCTATGGTCACGCTGGCTAGCCGGCAGCTCCACGGGTAGATCTGGCCGAACACTTACCAGCCACTGGCAAGCGTCCGACCAATCCTCCTCCGTGGCTAACTGCGAGCGCTCTACTAGACGAGGGCCTTCGTCTTCCTCCAGAGCACTCGCAGTTGACGTCGACGGCGGGTAAGCTGATACCCCTGGCAAGCCTGGAAAAGCATGCGGGCCCGAGAGAGCAGGCATGCTAAACTCCGCGGCTTGACCAGGAGCAGGCGCCGTGGCAGAGCGTGGGGTAAACACCGCTCTACCACGGGTCTGACCAGCACCAGCAACACCATCGGCAAGCCGAGGTATGCGGTATCCGTGGTCAACAGCACCGCCCGGGGACACCCTCTGGACCGTGAAATCTACTCCTGCGTGAGTAGAACCATGGAACACGTCGCCTGCATTCCCCGCGAGGGGTGCACAGACGTCGTATTCCATGGCCACGTCCTCAGAAGGCGACCATAGCAGGAGATCCTCTTCTTCCTGGCCAGAAAGATTAGACTCCGGGTCAGCAAAGAGAGCTAACCCGGACTGGCCAGGAAAGGTGCCATAGGAGGCTTTGACACCTTCGGCGCGCGGATACCCGGGGTCTGATGAGCAGACCGCGGGTCCCAGCAACAACCGTTGTCCACGGCCCCTCGGCGCGGCGCCATGCCTGCTGCCAGGGCCTTGGACTGCCCCCAACAAAGGGGCCACCTCTGAATCCACAACCGGACCGGACCTAGAGACCGGATTCAGAGGCGGGGATCACCTGCTCGTAAGCAGATGCCGAGGACAACAAAGGAGCTGGCCCAGGGAGCATGCCGCGAAGCAACTCTGGGACCAGATCCTTTATTGTCCTCTGCATCTCTTGCAACATTTCGGACCTGAAGGCCTCCATATCCACCGCGGATGAGGCCTTCTTCTTACCCTTCTTACAAACTTTCTCCTTCTTCTTCCTCTCTTCCTCCATCACCTTCTCCCTTGCCTGCAATGCGAGAAAATCAGACATTAAGTCGCCCCCCCACTGCTTACATACGTCGCACTTCAGCAACGGTCCACAGGGACTGCAGCTGAAGCACAAGTGCGGAACGAAGCGGCTTTTAAGAAACCTCCCGCAGGACGGGCAACCAGGTCTCTGAAACAGGACAAAGGACAGGGACAATGAGCAAGATAGTTAAGGTTAGCGAACTCAAAACCAACTAAAAAGAGAGGGACAGGATCATCAAGATCGGAAATCAAGAAGAACCAGCCATGGACAAAACGTTAATTGTTAATAAAGACCAAGGCCGATTATGACGTCATCACTCCCGTGACCAAATTAATCGATCCGCAACAAGCACCAAGTGCAAGAACGAATTGTATAAGTAACCGGAACATTCCCGTTGAATTGGCATTTCGAGTACACAACAATCAGATATACAGAGATAACTCCTTCCAATTCTAGCATTGGCAAAAAAGGAAATTATCTCCCCATTTGTTTATCAATAATTAGATACCTGACACTTGTATAGACAAACCATCCAACGTGATGAACCGGAGAACTCCACCATAGTACGCCTCTACATTCTCTCCACCTAAGGGGAAGGAATTGGAGCAAGAGGGCAAAGTGAGAAGACCTTTATAACAGGCCTCCAACTCACTGAACATAGATTTTTGGGTTAGATAACCTAACAGTATTAGTAGGAAATGGAACCGTGGTGGAGAGAAAACATATCCTCTTGTGCCGAGAAGTCCATCAAAGCGTCTATGTGATACCTGTGGACAAAACACAAAGAGAAATGAGACTTATGAAGCACCATGTTGTAAAAAACCAACATAAACAGGCGCTAATCACGGTAAGCGCGAGTCCCGGAAATACATTAAACCGGGACAAAACACGCTAGCATATCAAAGAATTCACCTGATAAAGAGATCCCGCTCCTTCTAAAGGCGAATCCTCCCTTTCCGACATGCTTCCAACGTACAAGAATCGTCAAATGTGAGTAAAAAACAAGGTAACGCGCAGAAAAGTATAGAGAACACAAAACCGCATGTAACCCTTTGCCAATAAATGAGCAAAGAGGAAGTAGTAGTCGGCGCATGCGCGGTGGTGGGGCGAGCATCCGCCGGACTACCTCTGTCTCCCTGCCCAGTAGGGGCACCTAACTGTTTTTAATCTGAGTGTTTTATTGAGTGAAAGCCGATATTTAGCAATATCAAAAGTATTAGGGAGGTAAGTATACTCTTGATGTGAAATAAAGATAACACAAAATACAACACAAGAACAGAAGAAAATCCTTCATTTTTCTTATTTGTGATGAATACGGTTAGTTGCATTACCTTCGTTGTTTTAAACTGTATATTGAAGGGTGTCAAAGTGTGGAATTACGTGTATTAAATATGCGGAAATGCAGGAAATGTCAATTTCCCTTTCTCCGAGATCTAACAATACTCACCATTCTGTTACTTCTGATATACAGCTGGCCTTGACAGCGGCTATAGGATTATAGACTTAGAAAGCTTTACCGACTCCTGGGAACCGGGTACTCGGCTCCCAACTGCCGAGTACCCGTTTACCATAGAGCTCATATTGTTTGCATAGCCACCAAACAGGAGAAAACTATGGCTTGCCTCCGTGGGGCTGGGAGGCTGGGTCCGTAACAGAATGGTGAGTATTGTTAGATCTCGGAGAAAGGGAAATTGACATTTCCTGCATTCTCCTTCGATCAATACTCACCATTCTGTTACTTCTGATATACACCAGATTTGATCAGTAACCTGGTGGGAAGGGGCAAGCCATACACGCTAATTTTGCCCCTTGGAGAAAGATTTTAGACTTCAAACTTGACTAACGGAGACCTAAAAGGACCGTCAAGTTCACGGAACCGAATCACATTTGCGTCACAGCCCCCCCCCCCCCTTTTTCCTCCTAAGAAAAGGGAGAGAACTAACGAACATGTATCTCGCCTGAAACACCAATATGCCAAGAGGGTTAACTACTCCCTGCATATCGCTTGTATTAGCCTGGGAATGAGCATGAATATATAAGATGAATGAACATGATACATATACATAATACAAAAAACTCTCACTTGTTGAATTACCTTATGATAACAGGACTTAAGACGTACCGCCTACAACCATTCACCGGTTCGGCCATCAGTGACACAATCTGGTTGACATCCTCTCGCTTGACCATGCCTGCTTTAGGTTCTTTTCTTACCAAAGTGAAAAAAGGGGAAAAGCAGTGTGGTCACTATCGTTTCAAAACAGCTAAAGCGAGTGGATTGGCTGAGTCTGACACATCCCTCATATAGTAATCCGTAAATGAGGACTCACAGTGCCATTGTGCAACGGCCATGATGTCCTCTAACGGAACACCATTGTAAAGGGCGGTCGAGGCGGCTATTCCTCTAACATCGTGTGCCCTTACGCCCTTCACCTGGTGCCCAGTCGCCATCTCATGAGTAGTCTGAATGCATTCGACCACCCAACGAGAGATAGTATCCATGGATGCGGCGCCATAAGGCTTTTTATGGCAGATCCACAGATGTCTATCGTTCGACCGTAACGAGTCAGTCCGTTTCTTGTACTTAGTCAAAGCACGGACCGGGCACCAGACACTGGCATCACGATCAAACCTGGTTAACTTCGGTATAATGATCGGTTTGCCGGGATATCTCAAAGATTGGTTCTTTGACATAAATTCTGCTCTTGGCAGAAGACGCAGACCTTCTCCAGAAACAATAAATCGGTTCCTCTCTGCCGAAAGCGCATGGATCTCACTGCGCCTTCTAGCTGAGGAAGCTGCCAATAGAAAGACCGCCTTTAGAGTCAAATGCTTTAGACTAGCCGAACGCAACGGTTCGAATGGGTGCTTGGCCAGTACATTAAGCACTAAAGATAGACTCCAGGCTGGAATGACTACCGGTTGTCTCGGGCGGATGATTGCTCATTCCCTTCAACATCACGTTTAACTGGGCCACCTCTGGACTATCCCTGTTGGCTAGACAAGGGATAACTGATGCCAAAGCTGACTTGTATCCAGCAATTGTGACGGGAGCTAGTCCTGTAAAGAACAGCTCACAGAGAAAGTCTGCTATTTGCTGAATAGTGGATTGAAAGGTATCAATACCCTTTTCTTCACACCAGTCTGCAAATCTGTTAACCGTGTTGTTATATGACTTGAAGGTTGACCTCCTTCTCCCAGCCGCGATGAAATCAGCAGCCTGTCGAGAAAAGCCTTCCGACGTGGAACGTTGTTTGACAACATCCACGCAGTCAATTTGAACATTTCGGGACGCTCGTGTAGGAAGCGTCCCTTGGCCTGGGAGATTATGTTCGGAATCTCGGGCAACTGCACAGGATTTTCCACCAGCAGATCCAGAAGATCCGTGAACCACGCCCTGCTCGGCCAATACGGCGCTATTAGCAGGACCAGACACGGCTCCTCCCTGACCTTCAACAATACCTTCGGAAGAAGAATGGTGGGTGGGTACGCGTACGCGTGCATCCCTCTCCAGCTTATCGCCAGAGCATCTGTATCGACGGCATCTGGATCTGGAATCGGCGAGACATATGTCATGATTTGAGCATTTTCCTTTGTGGCGAACAAGTCCACGTTGGGTTTGCCCCAATGCTCGAAGATCCGTCGCAGAACTGGAGGGTTGAGGGACCATTCTGTTGGCAAGATTCTCTGTCTGCGAGACAAAGCATCGCGCCAGAATGTTCAATCGGCCAGGAATATGAGCTGCTTTCAAAACAACCGAGTAATTCCTGCACCATTGAATCAAGTGCCACACCCTGATGCACAGGGTGGGCGACCTGGTCCCTCCTTGGCGATTTATATATGATACTACTGTCGAATTGTCCGACCGTATCAATATCACCTTGCCCCTGATCATCGGAAGGAACTCTTCCAATGCCAGTTCCACTGCCATCATTTCCAACAGATTGATATGCAGCTGACTCTCCGGGAGAGTCCATGTGCCCGAGACCTGGTGTTCTCCCAGGCAGGCACCCCACCCTTCCAGCGATGCATCCGTGTAAACGGACAGCTGGGGGTGGGGTAGGTGCAGCGAAACCCCTATTAGGAGATTCTGACGCTGTTTCCACCATAGAAGATGCGATATTATCGGCTCCAAAACTGGCACCAGTTTTGACAGGGGTTCTGCTCTCTGTTTCCACAGAGACATCAGATACAACTGGATAGGTCTTCGCATTAGAGCAGCGTACAGGATAACCTGCTCCATGGAGACCATCATGCCCAGCATCTGAAGGAACCGCCTCACCTGAATGTGGTTTCCCACTCGAAAACTCCTGAGGATGGCTAACAGAGACACCACTCTGGGCTCTGATGGGTAAACCCTGCCCTCCTCGAGGTCGAATCGCATCCCCAAATAAACGAAATGTTGAGTGGGCGTCAACTCGGATTTCTCCTCGTTGACTATCCAGCCTAGATCTGAAAGTAACTTCAGAGTCAGAGCAGTATCCACGTTCAACCTGGCTGCCGAGTCTGCCTTGAGCAGCCAGTCGTCTATGTAGGTGTGTAGCGCCACGTTCTCTTTTCTGAGAAACGCTGTCACCGCAAGGACCACTCTTGTGAAAACCCTCGGAGCTGTCGACAGGCCAAACGGGAGAACTGTAAACTCCCATACTTGATTCTGAAATGCAAATCTCAGAAACCTGTGCCAACTCCGATTCATCGGAATGTGGAAATATGCATCTTTCAGATCGAGCGATACACACCACATTCCTTTCCTCAATCCCGCCATTACCGACCTCAGCGTTTCCATCTGGAACCGAGGCGTATGGATAAACCAATTTAATGGCCTGAGATTGAGTATGGGTCTCCATCCCCCTGTGCTCTTGGGGGACAAGGAACATGTTTGAATAGAAGCCTGGAGTGTTCCGGTTTGCTGGTTTTATTGCTCCCTTCAGAAGCAAACCCGACACTTCCTTTTGAACGGCTTCTAACTTGTCTGGCTCCCTTGGTACGGGTGTCCAGACAGGTGCCAAAGACAGATTTTGTGGCGGAAAGTCCCACCACTCCGGCATGTAACCCTGGGATAACCATCCCAGGACCAGACTGTCTGACGTCACACCTCGCCAAGCCTCGACGAAACGCATGAGCCTTCCACCCACCATAGACGCCTCGACGTCTAACGGGGTTGTCCGGCTCGCAGTCCGCCCCCCCCCCCCCTTAACGAGAGAGAGTGAGAACCATTTCGTTCTAGGCACGACGGGTATAACTGGCACCGCTGTTCCTGTCGCACAGGTGCGGTCCAGGCGGATATGAAGGGAGCTTGCGTACCCTCAGGTACGCTTGGGCCCCTTCTGTCCGCCCTTTGAGGCCTTACCCTTACCCTTCCCCTTCCCACCTCTAGAGCAACATTGGGGAGGGTAGGCGCCTCTACAACCTTCCTGGGTTTCTTCGCCGGCGGCGGCTCCGAGAACCCAGCCGAAACAGACGTCGCAATAGGCCTGGCTTTCGCCTTGCTCTTATGCTTTTTCTGTTTCTTTGAAGGCTGTCCCGTTAGCGGCTTGCCCACAGCCCCTCGTGCGTGCGCTTGCCCCACTAGCTCTAGCTGTAGATTTACCGCTAACCGATTCTGCGCAATACTGGCGGTGTCCTCTAAGATGGCCCGCGCTTGGCCACCAAAGATGCTAGGCCCTGTCAGGGGCGTCCCAAGAAGACGTTCCCTGACTGCCGTAGCCGGACGCATATGGTCAATGACCATTTGCCTCCTGGACTTCGTCACATGCGCTTGCACCCTTGCCAATGCGTCCATTGACAGCACCAAGCCGTCATTAACGCACGATAGCGCCACAGGTGGCACAGGGTGGCCTGCCCCCGCTTCAGCCCACACCGACTGAAGTAGACGATAGGAGTGATTGACAGCGCTCATCGCTGCCCTCACACCCTCATCGCATAGGGCCAGGACTTCTTCCTGGTGTACCTGGGCCTTATCCACTAGTGCCGGACCGGGACCACCCGACCCAGCACTCTGGACGACCAGTACCCATCGGTCATCCTCCGTGACCGACGGGACTACACCATACCTGTCGTATTCACCCCGCGGAATACGACATCTTGCCCGCACCTCCCTGGAGGCCGCAGGGAGCTGACCCTTGGTCATTAGTTGTTTACTATAAATAGCATCCAACAAATCAATGAACCGTGGATCCAGTCCCACTGACTGGATCCGGGCCGCGGGCAAAATCCCCGTCCTAATCGACGCACGGGGCGCATCTTCATCGGCCGTGGCCGAAACCACAGACGGGTCCACTCTGGCTAGCCACGCCAGAGCATCAGACCAATCTACCTCCGAAGAAGATACCCCCGCAAACACGTCACCCGTTGACGTGCTCACGGGTCTGCCAGCCATGGCCTCCCGGCAAGGAGCCACGGCTGACACGCCAGGCACTCCGCTACCACACGGTTCCGCCGCCACCCCATGAAACACTCCGGTCCATGGGGTAGGTCCGCACGGAAAACCGTACGGACCCGTAACCGTCGCGGAACCATAGCCGGACACGGCACCCCATGTCCGGCTGCCGGACCAGGCGAGATAGGTGAGTACCACGCCTGGCCCGGCACACCCGTTCCCCTGACGGCTGGTGACAAACCAAGCCGCGCGGAACCGGTGCACGGTAACGGATTGGCCTCAGCCGCAGGTGGAGCCGCTGACCTGGCTTGCGCCAAACCAGACAAATGGAGGCCGGTTCCGTCCAGGACGGAATCAACCTCCATATTCTCCACCTGCGGCTTCACGGGCCGCAGCAACCTCTCCTCCTCGGCCTCATCGTCTTCAGACTCCGAAGAGCCGTCACTAGACGAATAAACCGTGGAGCCGTCCTGGCGGACGGCTCCCACACCTGACGGACCGGCCACCGCTACTGGACCACCCGGAGGTGGCCGCAGAGAGACAGAACCCGTCTGGCCGAAGCCAGCCAGGACCGCCAGGGGGCCGTACGAGACGGCCCCCTCGGTAACCAGTCCAGAATCCTGTCCGAGGACAGGATCCGTACCAGGCATGGGGAGAAACTGCCTCCCAACCTTTGGTAGCAGGGACGACACCAGCGTGGGCAGAACGCTATGCAGAAAACCCTGCATAGCCGGACCAAACCACGCCGGCGGTGCCATCTCCGCCACCTCCAGCTGGGGACGTGGAGCACCCCCACCGGCCGAACCGGGCGCTCCACGATTTCCTCTCGGACCGCCTGACCCCGCGTCAGACCCAGCCAAGTCCTTCTGGGCAAGGAACGTAACCATCGTTTCGACGGACCACACTGCACAAACATTACACCTATGATCTATATTACACAGGGCACACCTAAAACAGACATGGTCCTTGAACGTTACACGGACAAACTTATGGCAGTCGTCACATGATGGCGGGGCTGGCTTGGCCTATAAAATAAGCACAAACCTACAATAAACAAGCGGAACGAGACACGGATGGAAGGCAGACAATTAATTTTCAAATATTTTGACTCATAAATTAACCGTAACCTCCCCGCACCCCACCCCGCCACGTTACAACAACGATCGCATTGATTATGACGACAAGTACGCAGCGGGCACAACACACCCATAATAGATCCTACAGGATGTGTAACGGCTCCAGGAATCATATCGCATAGCATTCAGGGTATATTTACTAATCAATATAAATTATACTCCTAACGAACGCAGCACGATATGTGAAGAAAACAACAAAATGTATAACAACTGCTGTCTCACACGGTAAAACCGCAGACCACACATCTACTCAAGAATTTTGAAACCACCGATCATTGCAAACCGATCGTGATCGCACGTAAACTTGATCATTCTAAAGTTTCCGGTACCATTTTTAGTACGCAGCACCCAGAACAAGATGCGCGAATTAATGAAAAAATTTTTCTTCACATAAACATCCGAGCGACCGGGTGTGACGTCACCCGCTCGGATTCTACGGAGAACGACGTCAGCCGATATTCGTGTTAGAAATACCGTAGCAAACACCTATTTTCATATCTGCCGATCGCCTGTTGGGGTTTAAAGAAGGCGATCGTCTGGCATATATCGTTGTTAGCACACGTCCCAGATTCTATGGGGTCAGAAATTGGAACATGCGACACAACGAAATTTAGAGACCTAAGTCTTTTAACTATGGATAATAAAGAACAATACAACCTGGTTGTCTTGGGCGGTATTCTCCATAGTCCTTATTTATCCTTTCAGAACACACAAACTATCACTGATTAAAGACTTAGATTATTTTAAAACACTAAAATCCTTAATGCAAAAAGCATGTATTGCTCTTGTTGCTATGCAAACAAGAATGAGCTCTATGGTAAACGGGTACTCGGCAGTGGGGAGCCGAGTACCCGGTTCCCAGGAGTCGGTAAAGCTTTCTAAGTCTATAATCCTAGAGCCGCTGTCAAGGCCAGCTGTATATCAGAAGTAACAGAATGGTGAGTATTGATCGAAGGAGAATGGAAATCATGGCGATCTCAATTTACGGTTTATGAAACAAATTTAATGAAAATAACTTGCAGACACCACCAATTTGAAATACATATGTTATTCTATGTTTACACCCTAACTCCACCCCCCCCCACCCCCCCCCCCACCCCAAATGATGATATATTGTGATACCGCGGTATTTTAATGAGGAACCGATATCGTCATGCCTTGAGCAATATCGCCCAACCCTAGTTACGAGCAATATGTCGACGACCGTGAATACCCCATGATACATATTGCGAGTTTCGGACTGGTGTCCAAACTCAAAACTGAAGTCTGTAACAGTTTATTATTATACCGGAAGAAGGAAGCCGCTAACGCATGCGTGCATAGCTAGCTTTTAGAATTTTGATCTATAGAGAGCTTACTGAACTCGCTTCACCGGCGGTCATTTGTCCCATAGTGAAGCAAGGTATGAAGATATGCGCTCTATAGTTATATATGTCTATGGGCTATATCGGAAATCAGCCTCCAACGCATGCGCATCTTGCTTCCTTACTAAATTTGACAATCGTTTTGCAACCTTTAGCGTCTAGTGAATTGACTGAATTTTACATCAAAATTATGTATCGCAGCAAATAGCTAAGCGAAGTTGTAAATGTGTAGCAACAGGTACTCATTTGCATCGCATTTTGTGATGCGATACCGCTCAAAATATTCCCTGATGTCATATGTATTTAGCGCTGGAGCATGAAATGCCCGGTACCAAGCCATTTGCACCCAGATGGAGTGTGCATTCATGTGTAAACCTAACCCTAAGTTTAGTGCCATTTCAGATTCCGATTTTCAGGTTACCTAATTGGAGTCGAGTACAACTGGGGGCGAGGGTTTTCTAGAGAGAGGAAGACAGAACTTCGATGGCTGCTTGATAACGTGTCCGGAGTTATAGATTACAATTATTACTTGCCAATCGCAGACTTAACATTAATTAACGTTTTTGTAGCTTATGTATTGATAAACATGATTTTAAAATTCTAGCGGACGATAGTTATGTATGACGTCATTTTGTACATTTCAACCCCCACCGATGAAGTAAGACCCTTCAAGCGTGATAAAAAATTAGCTTCAAATGTACTTTACATGAGCATGCATATTTAGAACATTTCCACCATATACAAATTCATCCTTTTTATTTAAACAATAAATTATGCCTGTGTTCGTTTATAGACATCTATTTTCATATTACATTAAAGTTACCAGTTTTCGTAAAGGGTTAGATCGACTACCCAAAAAACTCTCAAGCAAAAATCACTGATGGGTTCAGTTAGGCAGTTTAAATTTCTGAAATAAATATGTATAACATACTGTTTTGATACCTGGTCGTGGTGGGGGTTTGGAATCCCGGAAACTGATGACGTTGATAGTAATTTATTTACTACTATTTATTAGATTCATCTAATAAATACGGATATTATAAATCACATAGCTCAGACTATTCCGGAATCCAAGGGTATGTGATAAGCATGCATTTAATTTGCTTACTGACTCTAGAAAGATATGAAATTATTTTTGAGAATTTTCTTTTGCAAAAAGATGAAAATCTTCCTCCATATTTGTTTTCCTAGGGCAGCGAGGTGAACGCAACGATATCTTTCAGGCATTTGTGTTTAGACGCGTCAGATGCTTCGGGCAAAATGTTTGCTGATGCATCCAAAACCTGTCCACTCAAATACCATTTCCACTCCAGAAAGATCTCGATACCGCCGACACATGGGGTGCTTTAAAGGAGAGATTTTCTGATTCAATCAGACTTCCACAGCCATACTCCATCCTCATGTGTTCTTCTAAATGGGTCAACCCATGGGTGAGTAAACCTGTCCATGATTATTTACTAGGTCTTACTAGGTGCTGAGTGGTCGCAGGCTCTAGTCCTCTATAACCCCATCTTCTTCGTCTGGCTCCTGGTTAACTGTGTGACTTCCGGTAATCAGGGTCATTTTATAATTAAATAATACATCCTCGTTTCTCCAGGCCTTATCCAATCAATTTTTAAAAGCATTTAAACTGGGTGCATCAACCACATTGGTTGGCAGCTTATTCCAAATATTTACTATTCTAGATGGACATGCTTTAAGTCTTATATTCTTTCTAGATCTTTGTTTGCTTAATTCATGTTTATGTCCTCTTAATAGGCTGGATTTTTCGGTTGATAGCTTTAATTCAGGTGCTACTTCGGGATCATATATATATTATGAAGTAGTTTATATACTTCAATCATATCTGCCTATGTCTCCGGTATGATAATGTTGGCAACTTTAGCACTCTAAGTCTATTCTCATATGACATTTCTTTTAGGGCAGGTAGCTGCTTTGTTGCCCGTCGCTGGATACTCTCTATCGCATCAATGGGATTTTGCCTGTATGGACTCCAGACTGGAGTTACATCGTCAAAATGCACTCTGACAAGTGATTTATACAGATTGTGGTGCTGGCGGTATCCCGCAATTCCGTAGTTCTTGTTTCGCGGCTGCCGGGCTAGCTGATTCCCGCCGTTTCTACGGACGCCCGGCAGTCATACCTTGGAATCCGAACTGTGCACATCTGCCGCTGGTTCCACGCGCCGATTCAAGACCTCTTTTGGGTGAGTAACCTTTTATACGTAGTTAAGTTACTACAAATGGTGTCAGGAGTTATTTGGGCCCTAAATTAAAAATTGTTATTAGTTATTTTCTAAATTCTACTCACGATTTTGCGGTTAAAAAGATAGAATTCTCGGAAATGTAAAGACTACTCTAGTCCTGGCCGGACGCCAATTTTACAAACTCTGGCCGCCATTTTGATTATTATTTTATAGCTATTTTTGTATTATTTAACAATCACAGATGATAGGTGAGTTATAGTTAAATATGTATTATTTATTTATACTATAGCATGCAAATGTCGGGTATATAGATTAATATACCTTACATACATACATCATATACATCATAAATTCAAGATTCAATGTTATTTATTTGAACTGTAATGAATCGAGGTATATTTTCAGTGTCAGTATTCCATGGAATGACAACCCTTTAGTTTCTGGATTGTTATTGTTAGTTGCCTTTAGTGTCATATGTAGGAAACTTCGATTCTGAGCTGTAATTTAACCGTCGGTTTTTGGATATTTCTTTATACTTTAATTACAGTTCAATTTCGTTGTTTATTTCAGAATTATTTGAAATAAAGAAGTGATATAAATCACTGTTGTTGTTGTTGTTATTATTATTATCATTATTATTAACTTTTTGAACATTAGAGGGTAATCTCCCTTCTAATCAACAAATATGTTTCAATTGTAATATTAGGTTTACTAATTACGCTGAACACTATTTGTTTTGATCTTTTTTTCTTGTTATTATTAATTCAAAAAGTTCATTATCACATTGCTAGTTACTCCGTTAAAACACTACTCAGCTTATGCCTTCTTTTCAAGTTAAATCTGAGGAGTTTTTGGCTCGCACCCAGTTATCATTGGATCAATCCTTTACCCACAAAGCGATTTTGTTGGGTACAAGTAAAGGTTTCATTTTGAAAAGGGCTGATCAAACTAGGTTTGTTGAGTATTGGTGTAAAAGCGATGGTACTACACAGGACCTGGATTGCCCTGTAGGTGGGACTTAGAATACACCTTCCATATCCTCTGCGTGTCGTAAGAGGCGACTAAAGGAGGTAAGGGTGAGGTAACCCTGACAGAAACCTCGAGTGCTGAAGACGGAGGTTCCAGGCCGCATGGCGCACTCTAATAAACCATGGATCCATGCACTTAATGCTTATGATCATGTTGATAGTCACTTACAGGACTGGTGGTATGATCAGCGAACGAAAAGAAGAAGAAAGACACAGGACCTGGTTAATATTTTGCGGTCGAGAATAGCCAACGCCGTTCAGAAATTTCACCGTATCGTTTTCTATATCTGGGCCGGAAAGTGCGACCTTACCGAGAAACGAGGCGACGGTTTTGTCTATTTAAGGACGACCAATGATGAACTCATGGTAGACTGCATTTGCCAACACTATCAACGTGCGATAGACATAGTAAGGCATTACGGCCAAACGAATGAGGCGACGGTTTTGTCTATTTAAGGACGACCAATGATGAGCTCATGGTAGACTGCATTTGCCAACACTATCAACGTGCGATAGACATAGTAAGGCATTACGACCAAACGGTGAAATTTATCGATATCCCGGCGTATTCTCTGGTCCTGTATAATGAGCAACTTCACCATTTGAATCCCTGTTCCTTCAAAGACCAAGAGCTGCTACTACATGACCAACTCTCTCTTCTCAATGATAGAATTGAGAAAATTAATGCAGATATTGGTCTACACACCATCAAATGCAGTGTAGAGTTAATACTCCGTTAAAAAAATCTAGTGCACGTAAACGCATCCGTTATCATTATACTTTCGAGTTTCTGAAGGATGGTTTGCATGCAGGTATGCTACTGAATCTGCTTTGATTTCGGAAGATTGATTTAGACGTTCTCCGGAGTTGCACCACCATCACTACTCAGTGAGTTATATTTTTCAGTAAGCATACACTTACAACTTATTTCAGTAAGTGATACTACTTTTTTAGTGAATATTAATTTCGCTTCCTTGGTATAAATCAACAGGTGACCCATAATGACGAAACCTTTGTGTATTAACACTGCAACCATGGAGGAACTTAGTGCACTCCATAATATTGGTAAAATTTGAGCTGCTGGCATAGTAAGTTTTCATGAGTCCAGAGGAGGTTCCATATCTCTGGCCGACATTAAGGCAGATCCTGATCTGCCTGCCACAGCTACAGTCATTGCACAATTGCTCCATGCTGGGGACGTCGTATTCGACATTGGCAGGTCGAGGTTGACCCAGAGGACCGCCACAAGCTCGCATTTATCACAAGATATGGGCTCGTTGAATTTGTCCGGATGCCATTTGGTACTTGCAACAGCCCGGCTACCTTTCAGAGGGTTGTTCAGCTGGTGTTGCAAAGTCTTAACTGGTGCGAGTGTCTTGCGTATTTAGATGATGTGGTAGTGACAGGGACTGACTTCGACAGTCATATGACCAACTTGAAAGCTGTCCTTTCCCGATTCCTGTTGCAC
Source organism: Chaetoderma sp. LZ-2023a (assembly GCA_034401795.1). NCBI lineage: Eukaryota > Metazoa > Mollusca > Caudofoveata > Chaetodermatida > Chaetodermatidae > Chaetoderma > Chaetoderma sp. LZ-2023a. The sequence goes on along the minus strand of CM067373.1, from coordinate 100,667,345 downwards.
AACCTTAAATTAAAACCTAAGAAGTGTAATTTGTTCCGTACAGAACTCTGTTTCTTAGGTAAGTTGGTGAGTGATAAGGGAATCGCTGTTAAGCCAAACAATATGGAAAGCGTCGCTAATTGGCCTGTTCCTAAGACCAGGAAAGAGCTGGAATCTTTCCCAGGGTTCATGAATTACCACCGAGAGCACATACAGGGTTTTGCTGGTATTTCTGCTCCTCTCTCTGCACTTACGAGTTCCAAAGTAGAGTATGACTGGACTCTAGAGCTGATGCTTTCGAAACACTTCAGGGTGCTATAGCCAACCCTGCAGTGTTAGGTTATCCAACACTGGATGGTACCTTCATACTGGATACTGATGCTTCAGAGGCGGCTATTGGTGCAGAGTTATCCCAAATTCAGAATGGGAAACAGGTGCTTATTGGTTTTGCGAGCCGAACGTTGACACCGGCTCAGCGTAAATATTGTGTTACACGCAAAGAGTTTCTAGCCGTGGTAGCATTTACTAGGCAGTACCGTATGTACTTGCTAGGACGGTCATTTATTGTGCGGACTGACCATCACAGTCTCATGTGGCTGCTCAGTTTCAAGCACATCGAAGGACAAAAAACTAGATGGCTAGAAGAACTGTCCCAATATAATATGACGATGCAGTACAGGCCCGGTAAACAGCACTCTAATGATGATGGTCTATCACGAGTTACAAGTGATTCTTCACCTTGCTACTGTTATAAAGCTTGCCAATCTCTTAGTTCATTACCATGTGGTGGGTGCAAATATTGTACCAAGCTTCAGCAGCAATGGTCTCAATTTGAACAAGATGTTGATGATGTAATTCCTTTGGCTTTTCAAACCATAAGGGCCCTTCAACTGAGTAATGATAACCTATCAGACAGTGACACAGACAGCGACGATCCAGATGGACTGCTGAATGGTGTCCCCCAAACAGACCAGGTTATCAGAAGGTCAAACTGGTCAGACGCATTCTTTTCGGAAGATCTACGGGAGCGTCAGTTGGAGGATCCTGATCTGAAGACAGTTGTATCATGGATTGAGCAGTTACACACACCTTCTGACGCGGAGCTATATTTAGCTAGTCCAGCTGTCAAGTTCTGGTGGGCTCGTTGTGATCAATTGATTTTTGTCGATAGCATTTTGCACTATCTCTGGGTGGAAGCAAATACCACACAGAATCTGCTGGTAGTCCCAAAGTCTCTCCAGAAGCTGGTCTTGAAAAATTGTCATGATTCCAAGCTTGCCAGTCACATGGGTGAGCAGAAGACATTAGAGAGAGTGAAGGCTAAGTATATCTGTCACGGATACTCTCGTGATATGGTGGCATATGTGAAGTCCTGTCAGATTTGTAGCTGTAGCAAAAAAGCTTCCATCCGACATAGAGCTGCTCTGGACGAGTTCCATGCCGGTTTTCCCTTGGAACGGGTACATATGGACATTTTGGGCCCCTTTATCACATCTGTACTGGGAAATAGATATGTGTTGATGATCATAGACCAGTTCACTAAATGGGTTGAGTGCTATGCGCTCCCTGAACAAGGGGCAGAACTGGTAGCCAAAACGTATGTGGAGCATTTTGTCAACACATTTGGCTGTTCACATTTCTTACACACCGACCAGGGTCATAACTTTGAGAGCAGCCTATTTAAGGAACTGTGCCATTTACTGGAGATTTCAAAAACATGCACCACAGCTTATAGACCATGTTCAAATGGACAGATTGAACGTATAAACCATACTGTCTTGCGGTGTATACGGTGTTACCTGCAAGAGCATGACAGACAGAAAGATTGGGACAAGTGTATTCCTTTCATCGCTGGAGCTATACGATCTACTGTAAGCCGACAGACAGGGTATACTCCCAACATGATGATGCTTGGTCGAGAAGTGCTACAGCCTATTGACATAATGTGCAAATGTCCTGTGTCTGCGACTACAGAGGATGCCCCTTCAGATGCCAGTGACTTCGTCCAACAGTTACAGCAAACGTTGCATGAAACTCATGAGATAGCACGGGATAACCTTAAAATGGCTCAGAAGCACCAGAAAAAAGAGTATGATCTACGTTTGCATGAGCGTGCCTATCATGTTGGTGATGTAGTTTATCTTGCTAATTCTGTAACTAAAATAGGTCAGTCCAGTAAACTACAACCTCCTTGGACTGGTCCATTTATTATTTATAAAAAGTTGTCAGAAGCACTGTTTGGTATCAAAAACCAACGCCAGGAACTAGTTGTTCACCATAATAGATTAAAGCTATGCAGAGATCATGATTTACCTCTCTGGATATTGCGAATGAGACATGCTATAAGCTCAGAAGATCATAGCGATGATGATAACTTATTATCCACCGGTAATGGCCATAGGTTATCTGATGATAACCATGTTTCCATTTTTGAAGAGGATTTGGATGAAACCATTCCATATGGTATTGATCCATCCTCATCAGTTTTGCATAATGATCTAGATGCTGTTTTGACAGATGACCTGGATTTCGACTCTGTTTTACCTGTCCCACAAACACAGCATCACTCTCCTAGGCACATGAGGTGTCAGGTCCGAGGAGAAATGCATAACACTTCCACGAGGCGCATGAGGTGTCAGGTCCGAGGGGAACCGCATCACACTTTTTCCCCTAGGCGCATGAGGTGTCCGGTCCGAGGGGAAATAATCACACATCTTCTAGAGATGACCAACTCCAAACTCACACCATTCAGAGTCGAACAGGAAGGCAGTGCCGTCTTCCCAACAGGTTCCTAGATTATGAAATGTATTAGAATGATCTTTAAGCATTCGTGAATTAGACTATGTAAGTCTTCATGGACCTTACTTGTCCACCTGAATAAATGTTCCTCTGGTTTCGTTCTATTTCGGATTCATTTGTTCATGGTATTGTTGCGGACTGCAGTTAGTTTTCCGGTCGTAGTACAGTACTACAATAGTAATGTGATAATGTACAATGGTAACAGTAATTCAACATTAAAAGAATTATTGTAATCCAGATGATATGAAATTATGACTTCAAATTTTAACATTCTGCATGACACTGAAGACATTCAACTTGTCCGGAAAACATTTATAATCATTGGCTTATGTTCCGTTTCCATCTTAGCTTTAGTTTCAGCAACAGCAAAATCGTGATGTTCTATTCTTTGTAACTTTTTGGGAAATTAAATAAGTTGGACACATAAGCACATAGTGGCTTTTTACCAGCAATAACACTCCTTGAGTTACCAAAAACCAACAGGGGTCCATCGTTGTATGACTCACCGAACGCGTTATTATAATTACGCGTTTTTTCAAATGACGCATGAATAATTGCGCGTAGTAATGCGTGGTTATATTTACGCTTTTCTTGATCACACATTACAAATATGCATTGTCAAATGATGTGTAAATTGTTACGCATTAATCATATGCATTGTATTGTTAACTGTGTTTATTGTCCGTCATGACGTGTGGTCATAATAATGCTCTCTGTTTATGTGTATATTGATTAAATCCATGTACACGCTTTTATAAGTATAAGTATCATATGTTATGATGCAAACTCATCTATGTTTAGTGAAATTCAGTTTAGATTAGCTATTTAATGCCAGTTCTACATTTGTCAGCTCAGATATTTTATAGGGTAGCTCAAATATATTATATTTAGTTTTATTAGGTCAGCACATATATTTTATAGGATAGCCCAGGTATATTAATTCTACATAGGTCAGTTCAGATATTTTTTATTAGGCCAACATATTATATACTGCCATACCTAGGTATTTCATTTATTAAACGTGTAGCAATTACATGATAAAAGGATGCAATGATGCATTATTACTCTATAATGCATAACTCATGCATATTTATAACGTGCATTACTCTATAATGCAGAAGTCTTGCATATGACAGCATATTGATAATATGCATTTAGCAAAGACTGCATAAATCGTACAGATGCATTTCTTGCGCTTACCATTTTATAATGCGCGAAGTAATTGGTGCGTTAGTCATGGCGCAAATTCATATGTTTCTTTCTTCTGCTGTATTATCCGTTCCATTTTGGCTTCATTGAGATATCTTTATTGTGATAGGGATAGTGGTTTTCCGGATTTCCTAAATTTGTGGATTCAGATCCGTTTCAATTATATAAGAGGTATATCATAAATGTTAAGGTTAAAAATGTTCACTAAATTAAAATATATGCAATATTCATAGGTTTTCCTCGAATCTCACATATGTTAATTTCAGATAACACTTCCACTAAATTCATGTGAGATTATTTTTATTACTTCTTTATCAATTCGGCAATTCCGTAAATTCCGTCAGTTTTTTGCTGTGGTTGAAAACCACTGTCCTTAATTTTAGTTAGGATGCTATGCTATTTTAAAATCTGTAACGATGGCCCTCGTCCGGCAGCTGTTGATCTATCCATCTGTTTTTATTATTAACAGCTCATTCTTTCTGGATGGATCGACACCTATTGGAAATTTTCTTTTAATTGGTAAATTCAAATTCTACCTTTAGCAGTTGAGCGTCAATGCCTGTATGTTTTTTATGGTATATAAATATTTAAAGATTAGATTTCTAGATACAATTTTTAATTAAATAACCATGTTTTTATAAACGGGGGAGAGTGTGGTGCTGGCGGTATCCTGCAATTCCGTAGTTCATGTTTCGTGGCTGCCGGGCTAGCTGATTCCCGCCATTTCTACGGACACCCGGCAGTCGTACCTTGGAATCCGAACTGCGCACATCTGCCGCTGGTTCCACGGGCCGATTCGAGACCTCTGTTGGGTGAGTAACCTTTTATACATAGCTACGTTACTACAAGATGAATGAATGTCTCAGTATCTAGAAATTTATACGATCTTCGAATTAGTCCTCCCATCATGTTTGCTGTTTTGATTTTAGCATTGATATGCTCGTCAAAGCTGAGCTTTTAATCGAAGATCACTCTTATGTCTTTCTCTGTGGTTGCATGCTCCAGAATGTGTTCTGTATTGTTAAAAGATAGTTTATAATCAAATTCATTATGTGGGTCAGAGTTTATATGTAGCACTTTGCATTTATCTGGGTGGAATTTTATCAGCCATTTCTCACTCCAGTTCTGTAATTCTTGTGGACCGTTTTGGAGTTACTGTTTGTCGGCCTCAGCCTTGATGATTTTGTACATGTTTGTATCATCAGCGAAGAGCATTATGTCACTTATTACTTTATCTTGGAGGTCATTTAGGTATATAACAAAAAGTATGGGTCCCAAGACACTTCCCTGTGGGATTCCACTTGTTACCGCTCTCCAATCTGACTCTGCTCCATTCACAATTACTTTTTGTCTCCAGTCTTTTAAAAAGTCTTCAATCCATCCAGGTATGTTATTATGGATGACCTATGATTTTGCTTTTAGGAGTAATCGTCTATAGGGCACTGTATCAAAAGCTTTCGTAAAATCGAGATATATTGTGTTTATTTCATATCTGTCATCTAGAGCTTCTGTCCATGCATCTATCAATTTGAGTAGCTGAAGTGTTGTTGATCGCTTGTCAATGAATCCATATTGTTTGGTGCTAAAAAGTGATTTGTTCTCATATATTTGATGATCTCTCTATGAATGATTTTTTCCATTAGTTTGCAGACTATTCTCGTTAGGCTCACTGGTCTATAGTTTGATGGTAATTTTTTGCTTCCTTTTTTGTAAATTGCAGCTATGTTAGCTTCTTTTCAAGCATCTGGGAGTTTGCCTAATGGAATTGTTGAAGATAATACAGTGGAATTTTCAGTTGATTACTTAGAGGTTTGAGAAAATATTGGTGTAATTGATCATGAGCTGAATGTTCAGCTGATTCAGTTCCTTTTCTATACTCTCTTCATCAATAATTTTATCTTGCATGACATTTTCTACTTCCTTCGTCTTGATTGTGGGTAGATCACAAGCGTTTTCCTTTGTGAAAACACTGCAGAAGAATTGATGAAGCATTTCTGCCTTTACTTTCTCCGTTTTTTGTAAGTTCTGATTTTGGATCGTCTGGGTTCAGCAATAATGGCTGTATGCCATCTTTGACTTTGTACTGTGACTTAATGTACTCCCTTGCTGATTTAGGATTGATTTTTATGTTCATAGCTGTGCTTCTTTCGAAATTCTTTCTGAGAGTTTTCATCATATTTGCTACCTTGTTTCTGGCTCTGCAGTATAATATAGTCACCCTCCTTTCTCATCTTTATATATTTCTTCCAGAGTTGGTGTTTATTCCTTACATTCTATAGCTAATCTTTGTTAATTGGTACCTTGTCTTTATTGTTTCTTATTTTGACTTTCTTGCTTGGAAAATGCTTTTCTTCTATTTCACGAACTATGGACATAAAGGTTTCTCATTACTGGTTGAGGCCTAAACTATTCAATTTCTCCTGCCAATCTATCATGTTAATTTCTTCCCTTACATTGTCTTCTTCTTCTTCTTCTTCTTCTTCTTCTTCTTCTTCTTTTCTATCGCTGGTATCACACTTGGAGAGCCGTTCTCAAGATGAAATCTGTGGTTTTCTGCAGTTCTTCCACAGGCCCATACAGCTTTTCAAGAAAAGAGGTTGACAAAGGCCAGATCTCTTCTCTCAGCAGCTGATACGTACTGCAACATTGAAGTATGTGCTCTGTGGTCTGTTCTGCTAGTCCACAAGGACAAACGGGCGATGTCGTAAGGTGGAACCACCTGTACATGTGTTGGTTTAGTCTGTTGTGTCCAGTTCTGAGACGAAAAATGGTCACTTGCTCTGGCCTTGAGAGATGATGGCAGGCATCTTCTGATTGAGGTGTTCTATAGAGTGACTTGATGATAGTCCTCATCTCTGTATGGGTAACCATGTTTTCTGTCTGATTCTCTTCTGCATCCACCTTTGCCATCTTGTCTGCTTCCTCATTTCATTGGACTCCACAGTGTGAGGGATCCACTGCAGTGCTATCCGAAAGCATTTGATGGTTTGCAGTGCTTCTTCAAGTTGTGGCAGCTTACCTTTGGTGATAGCCTCAAGGACGGAGCGGGCATCAGATAAAAAGACAATTTGTGCAATAGGGTCTGCTGTTCTGCTGATGGTATTAGCTGCATGAACCAGTGCTTCGACTTCAGCTCTTTAGTGTGTGCAGTGTTTGCTTGTCGGTATTGCAGCTGACTCATGTTGTCCGTTTGGATACTGTATGTGCAGTCCAGCACCTCCGCTCATAATTGCATCTATGGCTGATCCATCTGTGTAGATCCTTATCCATGTCTCCTGAGGGTACATTTCTTCCAGCATGGCTAGGGTCAGGGCCTTCTTGCTCACATCACCGTGTTCACCTTTGGCTGTGAGATGAGGTACTGTGGTGCGAATAGTTATGCTCTCGAGTTTGTTTTCCCAGGGTGGAGGATCACGGGTGTGGTTTGGGTCTTCTATTTGTGCTGGCAACATTTCTTGGTGTTTCCTTTGAAGTGCTTTTGTCTCTTTCACAAAATTTGATCTTTTAAGTCTTCCTGATGACAGATGTGCTTGCCTGATCTTCATCGGGTGGTTGTTGAACGATTTGAACTTTGCATCGGATCAGTACTTTGCATTCCCTTCCTTTGCTAAGTGGGGAGATGCCTGCTGTCTGCTCCATTTTTGCTATTGGTGTTGATCTCAATCCACCAGTAATGATGATGCGCAGTGCCTGGTTTTGTACTCTGTCGAGGTTCTGTTGATGAGATTTAGCTGCTGTCATTCATGAGCTGGATCCACACTCAAGGTGTGGTCTTACGGCGCCTAGGTAGATGGTCTTGAGGATCCTTTCATTGGCACCCCACTTTGTTCCTGCCAGCTTCCTCATGACGTTTAGCTATCTTGTGGCCTTTGCCTCTGCATTCTGGATGTGCTCCTTCCATGTTAATCTTCTGTCATAGGTGACTCCCAGGTTAGTCTGCTGGTCCTCGTACTCGTGTGGAGTACCGCCCAGTGTCAGATTGCCAACCTTGGTTTTGGTGGACAGTGAGAATAGCATGGCTGATGATTTTTCTTTGTTGATGGTAATACACCAGCGATTGGCCCAAGCTGTAATTCTGTCCAAGGCGAGCTGCATTCTGTACATGGCAGTCATTGTGTACTCCTCAGTGCACCAGAGTATGAGGTCATACGCATAGAGGGCTGCTTGGATCCCATTGGGCAGCTCTGCTACAATATCATTAATGAAGAGTATGAACAGAGTTGGTGATAATATTTCGCCTTGTGGCACCCCTTGTCTCAGCAATACATTCTGTCCAGATTGTCCATCCACCAGCACCCTAGCTCTGCGATTGTGTAGGTATGACTTGGTCCATCGGAACATGTTGCCACTGATGCCTGTGCACCGGAGCTTCATGAGGAGGCCATCCTTCCACACCTTGTCAAATGCCTGCTGCAGATCGATAAAGGTAGCTAGCATCACCTTCTTGGCTTGAAAAGTGTCCTCTATGACCTGTGCAAGATGTGTTGTTTGATTTTCTGTGCTCCTGTATCTTCTGAAGCCGGCCTGCTCTGAAACTATAATGTTCTCCGACTCCAGGTACCACTGCAACCGCTGGTTGATGATGCGCTCCATGGTCTTCAATATGCAGCTTGTAAGACTGATAGGACGGTGGCTCAGCACTTTCGTCTTGTTCTTCCCTTTTTTCAGAATAGGAGTCATTCTGGCTTCCTTCCAGCACTGAGGTACCACTCCATTGGTCCAACTGAGATTAAAGATGTCTAGCAACTTGCGAAGAGATGCATTACCAAGGTGTTGGATCATTTCATTCGTAATGCCATCTGGCCCGGGATATTTCTTCTTCTTCAATTGGCGGATAGCCTTCTTCAGTTCTGCTAAACTAATGTCAACATTCATTGCATCATGAGTGTTGGTGTCTGTTCTTTCATTTTGCTCTTTTCTAACCTCTTTTTGACACATTCGTCGTATGGAAATGTTGCTTTCTTTTGCATATGCCTTCACAAAGGCATCTGCATCCATCTTTCCTGTCAGTCTTTGTCCAGCTTCTTCAAGAGTAATCTTCTCTCCCCCGACACCCTCATCATTCAGTGCTTTAGTCAGTCTCCATAGCTTTGTGGTGTGTCTCTCTAAATTAAACCCTGCCGTCTTTTCCCTCCAGCTTCTTCTTTTGGCCTCCAGCTTTGTCTTTAGATACCTGGCTTTAGTTTGTTGTAGCGTGAAGTGGTTTTCATGACAGGGATTACCCTCTGCATCTTCTCTGGCCTTGTCTAGTTTTTCATGTGCTGCTTGCAGTTCTGTTGTCCAGTAGGGGCGGTAGTTTTTCCTGAACCCTCGAGGAATCGCTTCGTTGGCAGCCTTGAGGATACTTGAATTAAATTCCTTGACCACATTGTTGATGTTTCTCCCTTCTACTGCTATATTTTGGGTAACCTCATTGGAACGAATGTCGAACAGACTCCAATTTGCCTTTTTGTAGTTCCACCTTGGATGTTGAGGTGACCTTGTCGAAATACTTCCAGAAAGAGAGAGAAGGACTGGGCAGTGGTCGCTTCCTCCAAACTGCGATCCGACCACTCTACTGAGGTTTCTGTGAATGTCTTCTGTACAAAATGCCAAGTCTGGTGCTGTTGTCGAGTGCCACCGGTGCGAGTAGAAAGTAGGCTGATCTGTGGGATCGTTGACAAGTAAAATGTGCTTTTCATCTTGCCATGCTTCAATGTCTTCTCCTCGTTTATCAAGTGTTCTGTATCCCCAGCTCTGGGACTGGCTATTAAAGTCTCCCGCAATGAGGAAATGGCAGTCTGGGACCTGGATTGTGTCAAGTGACAGATTCTTGTCATTAGGGCAGTAATAATTGACAATGTCAATCACAGAGTTGCTGGTTGTTACCTTGATCTTGATATATTCTGCCTCTTCCATAAAGGTTTTGATCTGGCTGGTGTTCACGCTGTTTCGGACTAAGGTGATCACACCGCCTTTCTTTCTTCCGCTTCGATCACACCGGAAAATCTGGTAACCTCTGATCTTAAATGGTTTTCCTTCTTGCAGGTGTGTCTCTTGGATGCAGCAGATATCAATCTTGTTTTCGTACAGGAACTGTTTGAGCTCTGATTTCTTGTTGGTAACCCCATCTGCGTTCCAGTGCATGATGTTGATACTGGGGTTCTCTTTGGGGTTGGTCTTCTCTTTCGGTTGGCCAGTAGCTCTCCATCCTCGTCCCCTGGCTCCACAAGACGAGTTGATGGGACCTCCAGTAGCTGAGGGTGGGCTCCTTCGAGGCATGGAACCTGGCGCTGCACCTGCCTGGTGGTTCCTCACAGGGCGAGCACCATTTCAGTTGATTTGATCTCCAAGTGTCATTTCATTAGCGTTGTGCATAATGCTTTGGTTAGCCCCTCCAAATGTCTGGATTGACACCCAGTGGGTTACACCCCTGCGCCACGTTGAGGCCGAGCATATAGTCTTAAACAGGGGTCTTTACATTGTCATAGTTGGCTTTATCATAATATTTATTTATTCTAGAATACTCTGTATGATGGAGATAACAGTTGTATGTGAATATTAGTACACTGTGATCGCCCTTACCATATGGGCTGGTATATTCTAGGTCAGATATGTTCCCTTCTTCTAATATGAAGATAAGGTCCAGTATGCTTGGCATATTTGATCCTCTACCTCTGGCTGGTTTGTCTACATGCTGGTACAGATAACAGTTATGGATAGAGTCAATGAATGTGTTTTCATTACTGCTTGGGTTTTCAAATTTTGTTGTCCAGGTCTACCAGTTTATGTCAGGGTAATTAAAGTCACCCATAATCAGATAATGTGTTATTCTTTCGCTATCTTTTATACCTGTAGAAGCTTCCTTCAATAATTCACAGAGATTTGAATTGTTTTCATTTGGTTGACTTCCACTTCTGTAGATGCAGCCCACTAGAATGTTGCTCGTCGGGCTAATTTTGACATTTATCCAAAGAGATTCCTGATAGTTAATCTTAAGCTGTAATTCATGGCCTTCAAGTGAGTTGCGCAAGTATATCGCGATGTCCCTCCCTTCTTTGTTCTCTAAGTTGATTGTGCATAATTCATAGTCTTCTAAGTTTATCTGAGCTGTTGTCATGGGAATCGTAAGGTTTTTTGCTTCAATTCTGTAACTGCGATGATGTCTGGTGTGTAGTTTGTGATGTCAACTAGGCACTGGTTTAAGTGTTAGCTGCAGTGTGCCTCCTGCACTTTAAATCCAGCCTGCGCCCCAAATTTACATAAAGACTTCTGTTTGATATCCTGTATATTGACTGTATTCAGAGAAACTAGTTGTGGATCATTTTCGGTATCATGTCTACAGTCTACATCATATTCGAAATATTAGTCGAAGAGATATGCCGTGTTTGTCATATATGAGTCCAGTTTGACCTTGAATTCGTCGACGTTCTTCGCTTCCATGATGTGGGCAGGTAGGTGATTCCAGATTGGTGGGGTACGTTTTGTAAAGGAGTACTTTCTTAAGTTAGTGTTGCAGTTTTGAATTCCTAGTTTGAAGCTATGACCACGGGTGATGCTTGTGTAGGATTCACTGAAGAGATTGGATGGATCAACATTGTAGATATTTCTCGTCATTTTGTACACCTAAATCAGGTCTCCATGTGTCCTACAGTACTTGAGAGAGAACTAATTCAACGATCTTAGCCTCCCTTTATAACTGAGGTGATGTATGTCAGGGATCAACTTGGTTACTCGTCGTTGTACCCTCTCTAGTGTCTGTGACTGTTTTAGAAGGTGGGGTGCCCACACCGTGTTGCATTATTCCAGTATAAGTCCGACTGGGGTTTCGTATATCAGTATCAATATTGTGGAGTCCAGATAGGTAAATTTTATTTTTATAATGCCTAGTATGCTGTTTGCCTTATTGACGATGGTGTTTATGTGGTAGACAAAGTTTAATTTGTTGTCGATGTGGATTCCCTGATCTTTTCACAATCTGTTATGGTTATTGGTGGGGCAATTGAAGTATCTGTCATGTTGTACTGTATTAGAGGGTTACTTATCAGACGGATTTTAGGCGAATTGAATCTAAGCTGCCAATAAAGTGACCACTGGTATGTCCGATCAATGTTTTTCTGTATTTCTGTTGTTTCAGGATTCCCAATTAACTTTGTGTCATCAGCAAAATTTTTGCAGATGTAGTCGATAACATTCAGCAGGTCACTTAGAGAACAAAAAGTACAGGGCCCAGGTCACTGCCCTGTGGCACGCCACTAGTTGCATCCTTGTAATCAGATTTAGTTCATCCCAGTTGCACTCTTTGCTTTCTGTTGGTGAGGAAATCACGAATCCAGTTTACTATGTGGCTACCCATTGCATACATCTGCAGTTTGTTAAGTAGTCTTACATGCGGTAACGTGTCAAATGCGTTTTTAAATCTAGGTAGCTCACGTCAATTGGCTGATGGGCATCTAAGGTGTGGCTTACGGTTTCTAGATATTCTAATAACTGTGTCTTACACGATCTTCTGGGCCTAAAACCATGCTGGCATTCAGATAGAAGATGATTTTGTTCAACATACTCCATTATTCCATCCCGGACAAATGATTCCAATACTTTGCACATTATACACGTGAGTCTAACAGACCTGTAGGTTCCAGGAACATTTTCCGGACCTTTTTTGTAAATACACGTCACATCCGCTGTTTTCTATATACTTGGTAATGTTCCTTCCTCTAACGACTTGTTGAACAAGATGCATATTGGTGTACTGATTTCTTTGGTTGTCTCTTTTAGAGTTCTTGGTGGTTTCTTGTCAGGCCCTTTACTTTTGTTTGGATTAAGTTGATTCATCCTATTTTCTACAGCAACTGGAGTTATTACGATGTTGGCTAGAAAATTTCCCCCATTTCTTTGTGAAAGTTCTTGTAATATTTCCACTGTTTGGATCCTTCAAGTTGCCAATGTTGTCTTTTAATAGTGTTTTGCTCTTCACGTAATTCCAGAATGCTTTTGGGTTTGTGCTACACATAAATAGGGATCCTACTCAGCCTTTCTAACAGGGCTCTAAATTAAGAACCTACAAAACCTTTAAACACGATTTTTGCATGGAGAATTTTTTACTCCTTGAAAAAGATTTCCAAAAAAGGAAGACTATTTGCAAAACTCAGGGTTAGCGGGCATGCTCTCCAAATTGAATTGGGCAGGCATACCAATCCTAAGACTCCGCTTGAAAACAGGATTTGTAAAGTATGTAACTCATTAGAAGTAGAGGATGAGAAACATTTTATAATGGACTGTTCCCTCTATAAAGAGGAGAGAAGCACATTATTACACAACTTCGAGGCATTTTGTAATTTTGCATGCCTAAATAATGATGAGAAATTCATATTTATTATGTCATGTAACAACAGTGACTCTGAGGTCTGCAAGCCAGTACTAAATGATGTAAGCGAATATACCGTTAAAAGGCAGACCTTCTTATCCCCACAAGCAAAAGTGAGCGATGAGCAGTAACACTCCACATATGCTGATAAGTTGGTTTATCTGGGATGGCTTCTTTGCTTAGGTTCTCCTCAAATGTGTATAGTAGCTTGCAGGGATACACGATGGTCCATTCGGATGCACCATTCCGTTGCACTGCATGTACAGGATGTGCGGGAGGGCTGGTTAGCTGTGGTTATCGGGCTTATGGATCCCATTTCGCGACACTCCGAAAAGTACAAAGACCGACTTCTAGAGCCAGTGGAACAATAATGTTCCAGTGGGGCCATGCAACCATTGCCGCCGAGATTGAACTTCACCATCTCATCCCAACTGTTTGTGTCACCGGTATGACGGTCCATAGCTCAATTTAGGAGTCTAGACATAAAAATTAAAATAAAACTATACAAACAATAGTACTCATTTGTTAGTACGAGAGAGAGAGAAAATATATAGTACATAGAACTAACTTGGTGTCTTGTTAGCGTGGATTCATCAGAGGTGCTTCACCGATCCTTATATATCTGCGAGGTATCCCTGCAAGGGAGAATCCTAACGAGGCTACTTATGTAGTTTAATATAAACCATTACAGCCCTAACAAAATATCATTATTGCGAGAGGAAAGTGCCTCGTGCAGGCCTCCATAACAGGAAAATGCCTTCAACGCTGAAGCGGAGGGCGAGAGCTGGCAAAAAGGGCCACTCTCTTGTTCAAACATATGCTAAGTGTGTAGTGTGAGTTAACCTAGTGAAATTATAATTAATGTGATGCACACCGTACTACATGAAGATGGAGTGGATGATTTCTGTAGAATTCAACACAGCCATCTTATGTAAGTCCAAGATACTGTATTGGTAGTTGCCACTTTTATTTATGCGGCCCTTCTGCTAGATCATAAACTATCATTTATTGTTCGGTCCATGTCCAAGCCTTTGGCCACAAGTGGCAGGGATGTCTACCTATCTTTACTACATGTGCCTGACTGGCGAAGATGCTCGGTTTCCGTATGGTCACCTTACGGAGCATCTCCCTCAGAAAGGTAGCGTGCAGACATGTTATGGAGTGACAGCTCCAGAATCATATAACAATCCAGTTACATTTCACACTGCAACCACATACAACATCACTAGGACAAGTCATTATTACATACGCAATTGAAAAGCATATAAAGGTTTATGGTGGGGGAGTAAGAGATAGATATCCAACAATAGTGACCTTCCCATGAGGGCGTGGTAGGTTCCAAGACTGCACCCAGTCACTGTACAGAGTTAGATGAATAGCAGCGTCCCATGCGCCACCTGGTGTGTCAGGGGCGGACCATGTAAGTTCGATCCCGGGACTAATGTTTGCCTGTCGTTAGGGATAAGTTCCAAAATGCCAAGAGATGCACTGCTGGCCCATTAAAATAAATATAATATTTTCGCAGTGCCTCCTACTTTGGCAGGTTTATCTACGTTAACTAGTATCCAAAGATACAGGGGGGTGGGTGAGGGTGGGTGGGGGGATGGGTGTATGCGAGATCGACACTTTGGTTTTCACCGCTCAGAAACTCCAATAGATTCCGAAGTTGGATCATGCAAACGTGGTGATGGGGGTTCCAGACAATTAATAAGCCTTGCCGCTGGAGGAGCGCAGAAAGAGACAATCAGTCAATATAATAAGAGGCCCTAAGGTAACTGGTCAATTTTATACAATCTAGCCGGTGTACAGTGTTACATATATGCTACATACGGAAAAGAGACTTACACATGATTCCTAAGGAGCAGTTGTCCCTAACTACTTTTAACCCTATCCTAGCGAGCTAGCATAGCCAGGTTTAGTCGATCACATGTCAGGTTTGCACAATGAGAACATGAGCAGTGACCTCAGTGTAAAATTGATGCTAGGAGAAAAGTGATGCAGATTTATTGTAGCTGTATATTATAGCCTCGCGTACTGTGGTCCTAGTATTTTTATATAAAGTAAACAAAACAAGTAACCAACAATCACAGTATTGACAATAAATCAGGTCATAGGACCTTGTGGTGCCCATTAGTCATAAGCACAAAAATAAGGATAATATATACATTAAAGATATAAATTATAACATGCGGTCTCAGACGACCGGTCAGTACCTATTAGTCATCAGTACCTGTAAAGAAACAAATGAATACAATAATACAAAGACATAGCTAAATGAGTACCTATTAGTCATTGGTATGGAAAAGGTTCACAAATCACTGTACATGCTGTGTCACAGATGAGGAATATGAGATGGCACACTTCTGGAGTTGCTGGGAAATCTCCACAGGCGAACTGTTGATGCGGCTCACTCTCAAAGAAGGTGAAGAAGAACGATTGTAGTTGTGGATGCCTACTAGATAGTCAAAATAGCTTATACAAATAATTTAAGCAGATTGATAAAAAGCTCCGTACAGTATCGGAAGTTTGAAAGCTGCCCGTAACATGAAGGGCTACAGTTGAAAGTTATAATTATAAAATGCATGTGCAACTTCTGTGTACACAATATATGGTGCACTGCATAGCTCTTGTCGTACACCAGGCAATGTCCTACTAGACTGTGGCCTAAAAGTTAATTATCACACACGACATGCTGGGCGGAAATTTGATTACCACTTTTCAGCATGGTTCAGCAAATCTGATGAGTTGTCCACCAAGATTCACCACTTGTTCTACATACTGGAGAAGTTACATTGGGGCTGCGAGGCCCATCCGCAGGAAGATATGGATGCTGCGTTTGCGGGCCAGAGACTTAAGAACTGAAATACTTGTGACGTCACAGGAAGGATGCTCAGCCAATCAGAGAGCGATCTGTAGCCAATCAGCGTGCAGCTAGAAAGGTCGAGAACGCTACCACGTGATAGACATCCTCCCCATTCATTTAGCACATACACGCGTTTATGACGTTTTCACTATTTTGAAAATAGTTTCCAAGGCGCTAACACGAATAACTCGGCCATTTCTGATCCAATTTTAAAACGGTTAACAGTTTTAGAATCCTCGTTTGATTCCGGTCCAAATAGGCACCAAGAACGACGAGAATAGTGTAATTTAAAGAAATTACGTGCACCAACCCGGTACATTCTAGTATGCATTCTCTCCCAACTTTGACACATGTCGTCAGGGAAGCTCTGATGCACGCTACGTGATCTCATGGACTTATACATTTTACAGAAACCTGTCCCATATGGCTTTATACATGCATACTATCCCTCCACAGAGCGGTCGTCCCGTACACAGCTGAGCTGGGATGGTCCGTACTCATCCGGCCGATCCGCGCACCATCCCCCCCCCCCCTCCTAGTCTAACACGCGTGGCAAATGATACCGCATCGCAGATCAAAAGCATGACGAGAATTTTAAGCTTCTCGAGTAGGTACATAGCCGAGAGGAGTAGTGACGCGAGAGACGCGTAGTTTATCAGAGAAGACCAGATAGAGGTGCGAAAGAGTTTGGGAGGGAGGCATACTATGATTTTGATTTTTGGCCTGGTATTTATTTTCCAGGCCTTTTCTTTTTTCGTTTTAATATTGCAGTGCGTGCTTCTTATTTGCTTTATTAACATGATTTAGCTAAAACAATAGGTCGCATGGGCGTTCTCTTGGGTGGCAGACAATTAAATTTCAGCCGAGAACGCCCAAGATCCAACGTACCTAAATTAAGATATATTATATAAAAATACATATTATGTATGTATATACATATCACAGTAACTACAGGTACAGTAATTACGTATGCATGCCAAATATATGAGGGCATGCATACAGTGTGGCCCGTTTTGGCGGTTCCACACGGATAGCTCTCGCCATCCACATATCCGTCTCATTATACTAACACGAGAAGAAAAATAATAAGAAAAATAGTATATAATAATAATAATAATAATAATAATAATAATAATAATAATAATAATAATAATAATAATTAGTTTATCAGGCAGTCCCAGCAATAGTCCCAGCAATAGCTGGGACGGCATGATAGTAATAAAACCATATTCTGTGGTGTGTTGTGTACCTACATCGCACATGGTGTGTTTACAACACAGGAATCTGCAGCGATTATTTTGCTGAGACACAGCTATGCAGTAATTTGTATAGCGGTGTAAGATTACCGTAGTCAGCCAAGGGACAGGGTTTCAATTTTAAAAAGATATATGGTAATAAGAAAAAGATTTCAAAACTAAAAATATAATAGTTCACTTTTCTGCCCACCTAGTCAAACATTATGCTGCATCCACGACAATAATGGCTACAAGTGTCTGCTGAAAAGTTACCCCAGCAGGTCTGGGTACCATGATCCGAATATGCCGGTCGTGGCAGGTGATCCACTGGTGCTGATATTTTGTTGCCTTTGTTAATGTTCTCTGTGCTCAGGGTTGATGAAGTTGCGGATAATTTAATAATGCACACGCGGAGGTGGTGACGATGATGGGTGTCCTGATTGACACTGGTTCCGAGGTTGCTGTCATCACTGTGCTGTGCTTGGTGTGGTGGTGGTGGCGCTTGTGAGTAGTCTGCTAGGTGTTGCCGTGGTGATGCGCGAAGGTGTTGCTATGGTGATTGCAGATGGTTTTCTTATTTTCACAGCCTGAATAAGTCTACTTGCAGATGTTCTGGGTACTTCTCAGATGTCAGGCTGGTGGGCTAAACAACGCTTTCCAGAGTACAGTCTGTCCGGCGTGGTAGATTTTCGGATGGCAGGATCTATAGTTGTGATAGTGCTGTGCATGGTTGCCGGAGTGCTGTCATGAGGTGCGGAAGTGATGATGGTGGCTTCCGTGAGACTTATCTCCTCGTCGATAACTAAACTGGAAGGTGATATGGAACAGTTCGAAATCTCCTGTAATCCTGGATGATGAATTTTCATAGGAGTGGTTATTACTACCGATATTGGCTGGCCAATCATGGATGCGGATGGTGTTGCGGTGGTGAGTGCTGCCAGTGTGGTCACTGCAGGGTGCTGCCAGTGCGGATACTGCAGTTGGTGTTGATGCCGATGCTGCAGGTGTTGCCGGTGCTGATTCTATGGTTGCTGCCGGTGTTGTGGTGATGGCTACTGGTGTGGTGATGGCTGACTGTGTTGCTGGTGCAGATGTGGAAGCTGTTTGCGGATGCGGTGAGTCAGGTTGACGCCTTTTCGTCCGTTTAGTTGGCCATCCTTCCAGTCGGAATTAATACAATAGGAAGTCTACTTTCTAAGCGAGGTGCGAGGATGTCTATGTCATTATTTTGTTCACCAGGTTTTAAAGTCAAGACTAACACACGATGCGTGTAGGATAATGCGTGTGTAACACCGTACTCAGTGGTGGAATATAAATATCTGCAGTCCGAACAATATGCTCTTTGTAGTAGATGGTCACGATTGACGTGGAGCATCAGATCCGAGTTTCTGGAAAATGCATGCTTGCACAGCTGTCCGTCGTATAAAGTTGAGATACATGGATACTTCTTGCCAGTGTGTTCACAGGTGCTGATTCTTCCGAGCTGTCGGCTAACATGAGATCTTCTGCAAGTCCCATACTACTTCCGCATGGTTGTTATATGCGGGACCGCATACACCTAACTAAACTTTTCCTAACTTCCTAACTCTTCATAATACTTTCCTGGCCAATTATAACATGAAATTTTAATAAGTAAGAACAGCAGAATTTGGTTGGAAAATGGCCTCTTGCCTGATCTTCCATAGTGTCGAGTTTGAAGGGAAGATGAATTCCTGTGTGCGCTTTCCTCCTTTTATACTTTTTGGTGACGCCACACGAGGGTGGATGACAATGCCCGAAAGTTCGAGAGCGATTTGGTCAACCACTTATATAGGCTTATTTAAAGCTGCTATGTGATAGTATTTCATTATTGCAAATCAGTCTCTAGGCTATATACATAATCTCATTGTGTCAGGAGAATTTCATATTTGCACAATGCTGCTAATAAAATGATGTAATTCCATCGCTACCGCGATCATCAAATAGCGCATTATTACAGTCATTACTGATCTTATCAATCTAGTTTATATTGTATTCAGTGTGCATCTCATAAATATTCATGCAGGGAAATCCCTCATATCACGTGACACATTTTTTGTTCCGGCTTTCGGTTTCTAAGGAACTTTTACGGAATTCCCTTATGACGTCATTTTCACGCGTGCGCAGATAACTGGCCGTCAAGCGTACGGCCAGCTGATCACTGTTTTATTAATAAAACACTGCCGCGTTTGATGTAACTCAAAGCCATGAAAATTGCAATTTTACGTCAGCTCTACCGGTAAAGTTGGCCGAATTGACAATTCTAACATCAAATACTATTTTACTACGCATTTTTAGAAATATATTATCGATTCTATGCACATTAGAAGGCAAAATACTACCGCAATGATATGTCAGAATATCCCCACACCGTCAGTGCATGTGGATCCTGGTAGGCTATAGTACCAATACAAGCGATATATATATATATATATATATATATATATATATATATATATATATATATATATATATATAGCTAAATAATCAGTGATTTCAAGATTCAAGATTATTTATTTTCGTATTTTAGTCGTCAGTATCAGAGATTACAACAGGCAGTCCACCAAAGGCAAGCCTATGAAGTGGTGGACTCCTAACATATAAACATTAATTGCAAAATGTATTATGACATATATTACGTGATACTATATAATGAGTATTATTATTACTCCTATACAGTTTTACATTTGATGTTCTGTTCCGGTGAACAGGTGCCTTGATTCTTGAATAGTTAGACTACAGCACAGCTCATAATATGCTAAAAGAAGTTGGCATGCCTCCGGATCAAGACAGTAAGTTAACATGTTAATTAGTGAGAAGTGCTCCGCTGAGCACTCCGAGCACAGTCGGATTGGAAGGCACCGCCACTTTGGGAAGCAATGTCTTCCATCACCGTGCCCAGAATGCCCAACAGGACACCTCAGCTCACTCCGGAAGCATTCCAAGTTGTTCCAGAGCTGTGCTATGTAATGGCCATGGTGGTAGTGGTTAGTGGTGTGGTTTGTAGGAGTTGTCAATAATTATGTTTTCGATGAATTTTTTGGATGATTTTAACGTGAGAATTTGTGTACGTATGTCTGTATCTGTATTATAATTGTATTGCTTGGTAGGATGGTGTTCGTGTAGCTGCCTCTGTTCTGTACTATGTGACGTGTAGGTTGGAACTTGTTCTTGTGTTGTGCATATGTATGTCTCCATTTATTGAAAAAAGATTGGATAGAGATGAGGGTAGGTTGCCATTGTGGTAGTCCTTTAGAATTGCAGATAATTCCCCTTCCAATGTCTTCGAGTTTTAGGATTTTGTTACTTTTGAAGGTATCTTGTCCCCCTGTTGTTTGCGAAATAGTTTCGCGTACACATGACGTACTACGTCATCTGCACATCCATATCTATCATAATATTTAGATAGATGTGTATACGTCACGGATTTCCAGCACCCTGATTGGCTGGTTCAGCTAAATTCTCATTGGTTGCAGCAGCCAGGTTCTAACGTTGCAGAGAGTATAAAAGGGGATGATTTCGTCAAATCGAGAGCGTCGTCGGGCGGGGGCCGACCAGTCAGGAGCTGCCCAAGCACAGGATCCTGACTGAACAACTGGAGCACCGAAGACGGAATTCAGCATCATCTCGATACATCAACTTCCAGTCAGCTTGGACCATAACAGTTTTCGGGCCACCGCACTGTGAATAAGATCATCATAGTTTAATCTATTCTTGTTTAATTAATAACTAAATAGGAACTATTTTACAGTGGACCCTTAGGGTCCAGTTATGTAATTCTACATGACGTAGAGCCAGCGATGTTCCTCGGTGGATAACTCACCGGATCTGCCAGCCACGCTGAAAAGTGGACAATCAACCAACACACTGCATGTTGTGTGCGATCGTTTAATGTTTTGACCGCAGCCAAGTAAACTTTGCTCGGTGTGCCACAAGAGCTATTTGATGCACCCCGCACCGTTAAGCTTAAATAAGTACATCTTAATTACAACTGTATCAATAACCCACTCTGTTAATGGGTTATCTTAACTTTACAACGTACCGTTGTTATAACTGGAACTTTCATAACTACAGTATTATTGTGTGGAACTTACTACTTATTCAGTAGACTTTACTTATAATTATGTCATACTGTCCTGAGATCGTACCGCTACCGTCCTGGAACAACATACGGGAACTCTGTCTTGCGGAGCACCAGCATGCGGAGTCAACATCCAGCTTCCAGACAATGTGTCGACTCGCGTCACAAGAATCGTGATGTCTCAATTTCAGTAACATAGTAGCACGCAAATAAAAATGGCCACTGGGTATTCGAGTAACTATGCATGATATATCTGTAATTACATCTTTAATTATTCATTAGTTATTCATTTAATTATTCTTTAATTACCGTATTTTCCTCTGTAAAAGGTACCGATGACTAACAGGCACCTTTCCGGTCTTAGGGCCGCAATTTATAAGTTCTTAATTATTACTGTCTATAGTTATCCTTATTTACTGTAAGGTGCTTTAACTAACCGCACCGTATTAGGTCTATTAACCTGTATTATTACTGTTCTAATCAATTCACGAATTGTCACCGTTCTGTATTTGGTTAGTTAGTATATGGCAAGTAGCCATCAGTTGATATGTTTTGTTTATTTATAGAAAACTTAGGACCGCAGTACATTTAGGAAATATTAGATAGCAACATTTATATATGCATCACTTTTTCCCGCCACCGTCATGTTTCATTAAGGTCGCTGTCCGTGCTATTAACTCTGTTCAGGCATGCTACCGACTAAATCTTACTATTCAGCTCGATAGGATAGGTTTAATATGATTAGAGACAATTTCTTCGCTAGGAGACATATGGTGTACGCCTCTTTTCCGGTCATTACGGTAATCTATCCCCGTACACCGGCAAGGTTGTGTTAAATTGGCCAATATACCTATAGGGCCTCATATTTGCAAAGTTATTGTCTTTCTTCATGTTCCACTAAGCCTTATGGCTTGTTAATTGTTTGGCTGTCCCTACTCGCACTGCGGACTGATCCGACCATGGGAAACTATTGGAGGTTTCTGAGCGGTGATGGCCAAGGTGCGGTGTTACATACACCTCCCTTGTATCTTAGGATACGCGTTAGTTAGTGTCATTGCCAATGTAGAAAGCACTGCGAAAACATTATTATTATTATTATTATTATTATTTCTCTATGTCTTTCAGGATATATCTCCCGCACCGCAGTGCATATTTGGGTAACTTGGATATAAACCTAACGTTAGGTCAAATACTTAGCTCCATAAGATTTGGTGACGGACGAGATGCGCATCTCCACCGAATTCTGTACAAATGTCTGGGCATGATATTGGAATCTGCCACGCCTTGTGGGAAGGACATTTACGGTGGATATTCGTCTCTCCACACCTCACCGTAACGACAAGTCAATTTGGAATAATCTACCTGTGTAAAAAAAGGTAACCATCGTCCTGTGATGTTTTATGTGGTTACTGAGCAAGGCATCCTGACTCCCGCCAAGCTCGGATGTTTTGCAATGTAACATGTACGCTCACTGTATCCAAAGATAGGTAGGGTTCCCGCCATTTGCAGCCTAAAATAGTTTGTGTCTCTAAAAAAAACCTAAAAGATAGGTTAGACATAGAAGAAGGCCCGCATAAATAAAAGCGGTACCTACTAATTCAGTATCTTGGAACTGCATAAGACGGTGACTTGGGAATCCTGCGGGAATCGCTCGTCTCGTCTTCACGTAAAACAGCAGCAACATTTTAGTTATAGTTTCACTAGGATGGTCTTTTCTTTAAAGCACTTTTGGTTGAATACAGAGTGGCCCTTTTTGTCCCTCTCTGTCCCTCCGCTTCTGCGGTGACAGCATTTTCCTGTGACGCAGGCATGCGCGAGGCACTTGCCTCTCGCAAGGATCCAGTGACGGCGGCCCACGCGAGGCTACTACTTCTCACCCAAAGACACAGCATCAGAAGTAATGCCTGCATGAGGCACAACGCCTCTCGCCACTCAGGATTTTCTTTTCTTTCCTTTTTCTTTTCAGCATAAAGGTATACTAACTTATATTAAGTTAATTAGTGATATCGTATGCGGGAGCCTCCTTTACCAGGGGTACCTCTGGGGACCTGCGAGTCTGTGTGGTACCTCCGGTGACTCCACGTTTAAAGGTTCATAGGGCTGTCTCTATGTTATGTATTATTTGAATATTATTGTATCACACAAACGTGTACTGTTTGTATAGATATATTTAATTATTTTCATTATTTAGGTCACCCTTTCAAGTCTTGTAAGTCCATAGATGTATGTATGTATGTATGTATGTATGCATTTATATAGCGCCAATTCCAGAATTAACTGCCCAAAGGCGCTTTACAAAAGTTAAAGCTAATTTAAAATAGTGAAATATGCTTTTTGGAACAAATGGGTTTTTAGAAGAGTTTTGAAAGCCTCAACATTGTTGCTGTTTTGAATGTTGGATGGAAGGTCGTTCCAAAGTTTTGGTCCAGCTATGGAGAAAGCACGCTCTCCAATGACAAGATTGGAATTGGGTACTACGTAGAGTAGCTGTTCACTCGATCTTAGTGCTCTCGGTGCTATTCGTCTAGTTATGAGTGATGATAAATACGGTGGGGCTAAGTCATGTAGGCATTTGAACACGAAAAGTGCGACCTTAAATTCGATGCGTTGTTCCACTGGCAGCCAGTGTAGCTCTGAGGACTGGTCGAATGTGTTCATGCACTTTTGTTCTGGTTATTAACCGGGCTGCCGTATTTTGTGCTCGTTGGAGACGTTGTAACTGCGATGATGATATGCCTGTGAGAAGAGAATTGCAATTGTCCAGCCTTGATGTAATGGTTGCGTGGACGAGGGTATTGACTGCATTATAGTCTAGCAATTTCCTAATTTTACCGATGTTGCGAGTGTTCAGAAATATAGATTTACAGATCGACGTCACATGGCTTTCCATAGACATAGTATTGTCAAAGACTACGCCAATATTTCTCGCATTAACACTAAAAGGAATGTTGGCGCCACCGATATGAACCGATTCAATTTCTATTTTTGGTCTCAAGTGACGGGAAGCGATCATAATTATTTCTGTCTTTTTCTCGTTGAGTTGCAAAAGGTTGTTTAACATCCAAAGTTTCACATCGCGAATACAGTCCTCCAGAATTTCCCGGGCATTCAATTGGTTGGGTGTGTGAAAAGCTAGATACAGCTGAGTATCATCGGCGTAGAAGTGATAGCTCATTCCACGTGCGTCTAGAAGTCGTCCCAGTGGTGCCGTGTAGATAGTGAATAATATAGGCCCGAGCACAGACCCCTGCGGCACACCAGAGAGCAACTCATACTGAGATGACCTAGCTTCATTTAATGTGATTGTTTGATAGCGACATGTTAAATAGGATTTGAACCAACTCAGTGATGTACCAGATATGCCCAGTTCTGCTAGTCGTGATAGCATAGTTGTATGATCTATCGTATCGAAGGCTGCAGATAGGTCTAGGAGTGTTAATAGCACACACATACGATTGTCCATAGAACATAATATATCGTTCTGCACGCGTAGTAAAGCCGTCTCTGTGCTATGAAGCTTGCGGTAGGCACTTTGGTACAACTCACGTAGGTTATTTACTTCTAGGTGATTCTGAAGTCGTTCTGCAATCACTTTTTCTAACAGTTTTGATAGATATGTTGGATTCGATACATACATAGCATCACGAAATTGCTATGGACAAGCATACAGGTGACACAAACTCATGGGCTGACACTGTACAATTTAATGTTAGCGGCGATGGTCACACGACCCCACCGGAACGATTGAGTTCCACCAGCCTTAGGAGCCGGTCTTTGTTTCACGCCGGTCAGGGTTGTCCGGAAACCGTAACCCTGAGACAGGGAGCTAACCTGCAATGACCCGACGCGACTGTTCAAACATACAAAATCTGACATAAATTGTAACTATTATTTACATCTACTTTCATAATTGCTCGTATTAATACGACTAGAATTTAATCTGATTACTTTATAAACACATGTGATCAAAATAACCAACAAGGCTATAATCATTGCATTCCGACTAATTTTCTTCCTGAATTTGCAGATGTTCTCTTTGGACTACGTCTTCAAGCAGTACGAGTATACATACCTCTGCCTGACACATATTTACATTATACCTACGACGATATCTACAACCCTCGTGGATACTTTGTCTATGCATCTCCTTTCTCCAATCTGAAAAGGAGAAATATAAAAAGACGGCAGTATCTGTTCTAAGAAGGCTTATCATATTTCTACATTAGCACTGAATCTACATAACTTGCACACTGAGCTGTTTAGTTATAGTATGCCCGTCTGTTTTCGTATTTGCAAGGCTGACAATCTCTGCTTCTGTAGTCTGGGCTGCGATTATCTCTTGATCTTCCCCTATGATAATATGGTACAGAGGACGGGAGAGTTCCAGCACACGCATAAGAACACACAACTGACCACACAATTCGTAAACAGACATATACCACATGCGCACCAGGATACGGAATATACACAGCACACAGAACTGGATATACACACACGCCCATAAAGGAGCACAAAGAGGACCCCAGGCACGCGCTCACAGGACAGTCACATAACATGCATGAATAAATGAACAAGCCACGCCCACAGATAAGCACACACGTGAACTATCATACATCGACATTGACACACACACCGCCATTGACTTGCATAAACTACTACGGATTATACACGCACCAGGCTTATACGAAAGAGGATTGTTGAATATATTGTGTCCATACTTTATTGTTGTAGTTAATCTAGTAATACGTACTGTATATACTGAACTGTTTGTGACTATGGACTGATGTCACATGTTTCGAATAGAACATGGGACGGCAGTCAGTTGGAGTTTGGCGTTGGGCATGGTCACTTGTTGTTTTGGATAGTTGGTCCCACTCCACGACTTGAATATCAAACTGTGGATTGTGGCCAACTGCGCAGACGAGCCAGTGACAGTGTCCCAGCGTAAATTGTGCATTAATAAAGTATTACCGTAACTTTAAAGACGCGTATGTGTCATCTCATCAGCCAGATGAAAGATCCCGAGGCATAGGCAAACTAACGGTATTAGCTATGCCTTCTATTTCCATTACAGTTGCTTGCAATGTCCATTCCTTGACTGATACCAACGACTTCAAATCGGGAGGGGGGGGGGGGGGGGGGTTGTCGCATGGGGAATAGCATCTGAGCAGGACCATTCTATTAGTGTCCCTGAAAACAACATCTCCCAATGGTGTAAAGGTAAGCAAATCCCTGCGACTTGCCAACCACCGCCCAGCCTTGTGTCCCCAAATTGTAGTCCCAACACGCTGAACTGGCTAGACGGCCTCCTGAGTCAGTATAAGTTGTACCCTTCTATGGCACCCTTCGCCCTATTCGGGGCTAGTAACATCCTACAGAAAAGGGAATGGTGTGCGGTGGCTGGTTTTGGACCCAGTAGCGATGGATTCGACAATAGCCCCAACCTTGTTGAGGTTGAAACTGTACCGGTGCACCAGTGTTGGTTGCCACAAGATGTTTCCTTCCCTGGAAAACTTGGCCCGTCACCAACTGGTCGATCTCTAACAATTAGGTTTCAAATTATGGTCATTCTCTCGCCACTAGAGACAAAGACTGTCGGCGAAGTGTTAATCTGCTGCATGCCTGTAAAACTTGTATGTATCATTGCCTTTAGGAGATACACAACACGGCACATCTGCATGCAACCCCACCCACCCTACCATTGTGCTCTGATATTGTAAGCATAAAACTTCAATGTGATGAACCCACTGACAGAACATGCAACCCACAGCTTGCACGCTTTGTTGTGCTTAGCATCCCGAATGACCGGTGTGACTGACCTATGGTTGCACAAGGTCGTGATCCTTGGGTCTTACAGCCATAAACCGAATTAACAGTAGTCAACAAGTGCACTTATCGCCACAAATTCTAAAATAAGCAACACAATCATGAAAAACGTGCTTGAGTGTTGGTGTGCTTAGGACATTTTATGACATTATCGACCCAGTGTTGACCAGGGTCCCAAATGATAATAGTCCATATCCTAACACGCCTGGATTCTGATAGTTTATATAAGCTAAGTATAGCCCGGACAAGAATGAAGATTTTCAGTCTTGAAACGACCATAAAGATTTCAGCAAGATCAGCCTGACTCGACAAAGAAAAACAATCAGTAAGTGTATAGATGAAAATATTGCTTGCTCTTAAATAGTAAATAAAGATTGTTGAATTCTCTTTGCCTGATACCGCCCATGTCTGAACCAAAAAGAAGCAATCATCCACCGGGCCTGGAACTCATTGAGACCTGGGATCGAGTGACCCTCAGAAATCGGCGACAGAAGCCAGACACGGACAGACGTTATTAGGCAAGCTTTGGTAGACTTAAGGGCTAGATCAATATCCAACGTTATCCCACCTTGTTTCTCCAATATTGCTGGCATTGGTACTTTAGAAACCCAACTAAGCCCTCATTTGCGTGTGCGGGAATCATATAGTTTTGAAAAAGGTACTGACGAGCTCCGATTATAATTTGCTGCCATCATTAGGAAAATTCCAAAATAATTTAACTGGGAGCTGTTGTTGCCATCTTATACTACCGAGGCCACGACCATCCAATCCATTCTATTGTATTTGAAACTAGCGATTTTGGTAACGTACAGACCAGGTAAAATCCAGCTAGAATATAATTTGCTGACATCATTAAAAATTCCAAAATAATTTAACTGGAAGTTGTTGCTGCCATCTTATACTACCGTTACCACGCCCATCCAGTTCATTATACCTGTATTTGACGGATGCATTTCGGTTAATGTACGGACCAACTCAGATCCAGCCAATTAGGAAAATTCCAAAATAACTTAAATGCGAGCTGTTACCACATTTTATACTACCGAGGCCCCGCCCATCTATTCCATTCTACCTGTAATTGAGACTTGCAATTTGGGTAACGTACGGACCAACTCAGATCAAGTCAAAATATAATTTGATGCCATCATTAGGAAAATTTCAAAATAATTTAACTGGGAGCTGTTGCTGCCATCTTATACTACCGAGGCCACGCCCATCCAGTCCATTCTACCTGTATTTGAAAGTTGTAATTCGCGTAAAGTACAGACCAGCTCAGATCGAGCCCGATTATAATTTGCTGCCATGATTAGGAAAATTCCAAAATAATTCAACTGGGAGCTGTTGCTGCCATTTTATACTACCGAGGCGACGCCCATCCAGCCCATTCTACCTGTATTTGAAACTTGCAATTCGGGTAACGTCCGGACCAACTCAGATCCAGCTAAAATATAATTTGCTATTATTAGGAAAATTCTAAAATAATTTAACTCAGAGCTCAGATCAACTTAAGTCAACGTCTTCAGTCGGATTGTTCAGCCAAATCAACTTAAGTCAACTTGTTTCAGCTAGATAAAATTCACGCCCACCTGTCCGGTCAGGTCGCTCAGCCAGATAAAACTCAAACCTGCTTTGTTCAACTAGATTAACTTAAGCCAACCTTGTCCAGTCAGATAAAACTGAAGTCAACTGTGTTCAGCCAGATCAACCGAAGCCAACTTTGTTCAGCCAGGCCATAAGCAACCAGCCGTGGTGCTTTCCAGATGGGAACAAATAGAAGTACATCCAGCTTCTACGCGCCACCAACTTCAGTACAAGCATACTTAATACTATGATTATAAATATTTAAAAAGAACACATAGCTGTTTAGTCATTAAATCCAATCAATTATCTTTGTGCATTTATTTAATACAGGTATTCATTTAAGTATTAAACTTATCCCATTATTGAGCGTTTCTTTTGCCTTTAGATAATATCTACCCGATAGTATTAACCCATAACCCCTCTCCTGCCCAAGCTATCCACTTGATCTACCGTTCTACCCAATCCGATAGTGGGGTGTTCGTGCAGTGCCACGAGCCCCATATGCATACGACTCTTAAGGCGAGACATTATAGTTAGGGGTTACAAATAATATGGCAGTAGAGATAGATAGGCATCCTGGTTTCCAAACGGATACAGACCACTCAGACCTGACCACTGCTGGGGAGCCAACACTCAACTTAGCTCGAAGGTTCAATAAGCGGGGCAGAGAGTAACAGGGTTGAAAATGTGTTAAAGATTCATCGATCCATGCAACTTGTAGCGAGCGAGCAGTCCACCTGACATACACTACCAGAGACACTAGGCACTTTACCGGATCCTTGTGATTTGGTTGGTGGCAGTACACATTACCAAGACACGGTGGCGATGCCTAATGCGGCCACAGGATCAGCAGAGGAGTCGCATTATTTAAGCCCTCATGTGCTGAGCCTGTACACTCCACCCTCACACACGTCACGCATGCATGCACGCACCAACAACGCACATATAATGCATCCTTATGAGGACCACTCACCAACAAACATACGACTGATAGAAGGTTAAACACCTTACCGAAATATAACCTGCTAGCGACCTACTTCGTTACAGAATACTGTATTCAGGCGTGGTCACCATACCTTATCAAAAATGTTGAACACATGGAAAGAATTCAAAGAACATGTACAAAATCTGTGGGTGGTCTTCTCAACAAAGGTTATGAAAGTCGTTTAAGTATACTAAAACTTATGACCCTTAAATAGCGCAGATTAAGAGGGGATATGATAGAGACATATAAAATACTAATTTGTATTAAAAACATAAACTCAGGGCAACTCTTCATCCCTGCTGTTAAAACACATCTACATGGAAAAAAAATTCAAAACTAGGTAGAACACAATTGAGACAAGCTTTCACTAGTTAAAAAGTTATATGTCATTGGAATAGCCTACCGGATCATGTGGTCAATGCAAAGAACAAACAATTTTAAGAAGCAATTAGATCAGTTGTGGGGGGAAATGGATATAAAAATAGGCCTAAGGCTTATCTTAGTCTATCAAATGGAACAGTAACTGTATATGATTCCTCAGCCATCCACACGTGTAAGCTTTACACATTTAAGTGATCAGGGTCACATTTCTGTGTCATTACCATTTCCAATGGCTTATTTGCCTCCACCACTACCGCATAACTCTCTACCCGTGGTGTCAACTTCCAGAACTGTAACTATATTCTTCCAGATATCGGATACCTAACGCAAAACGATCTTATTAGTAACACTAGTCTGATATCGAATGTAGCTATTGATCAATATTTCCCTGGTAATCTGCGTAGTACTGCTGGTCTCGAGACATTTGTTAGGGGAAATATTACAGTACCGTCTTGCCAAACCTGTGCACAATTTCGTACGGCCAGAGTCATTACGACAGAATGCTGTACCTGCACCAAATGATCAAACCAAGTGGCCATCGACCAATACTATGCTAGATTTAACCACGGTAAATGTACCTATACCTCCGCCGCTGCCTTGTTTCTCTAGACAAATGAATGCATAAAATCCAATCCTAAATATTGTTCAAACCCCAACCCCAGTAAATGTGGCAGGAGGTCCTCCATCATGCTTTCTCACTAAGCCTCAGCATCAGATTAATTTAATGACAGCAGATCCCTTTATTGTGCCTAGCCATCAGAATAAGCTATGGCCACTGTATAATCCGTGGAAGGCTGTTACATATCTGTGGGTCCTGGCTGAACAACTCAACAGCAGATATATGTGAAGCTACTCTACATCTTAAACAGGATATACAAAATACCAGCAGTTCAATCCACTCAGCAAGCTACACAATTAGCTGCCTCGCTAGATATACCCCAGATTGATAGGCTAGTATAACCACACTCAACCAAAAAGACACGGTTGACAAACAAATACCTACCTCTTCTCTGCCTAATGATGAATGGAACCTTCCACTGTGTCCATCCATCATATGACGTTATAATTAACTGCGTGGTGTATCGAATGACATACAATCAATGACGTCATTATGGCATCATGAATGACGTAGATAAGTACGTCACAAACGCATAGTTGAAGACGGACTATGCGCAGTTGTATGAATTGTATGTCTTTACTATTTACTAAATATCCTGGTGAATATTTTGAAACTAATTTGACTGACCGCTGGTGCTGCCATAGGCACCATAGGCTGCAACAGCACCCAGTCAAAATATTCAACAACTTAACTGTATAGTTTTCAAGAAATTGATAGTCAGAGCATTCAGTGATCGATCAATCCCAACATGGCGAAGTGTGGGTGGAGCTTAGCTAGAGATATATGGCGGGAAATAGCTAAAACTGGAAAGGTCCATTACCAACACCTGGCTCTCCTAACAATCTTTCTAACCACATTGGCAACAATATTCCTCCTGCCAATGAACCTACGCTGCATTGTGACAGCGATACCCTGCTAGCCAATGCAGAAATGCCAAATCCCGTAACAATAGCAACCAAACATGCCAAATTTGGTGGTCAAGAATTAGCAGTACCACAGCAGGCATTCAGTGATGTTCCTCACCAGGATAATTTTATCAAGTGGCTAGCCTACAAACAAAGCCACCGTAACACATATCCAAGTATAAGAAAACACACACACACACACACACACACACACACCACTTTAAAATTACATCTTTTAATGTTGAAGGCATTAGGGGAACGCTCTCTACATTGAGCGAATAGCTAATGATTCTGATATATTGTGTTTACAAGAACACTGGTTATGGGATTACGAAAAACATACTATTCAGTATTATCTTCTGAACTTCTGATATAGCTGCAGGTCTGTCGATTCATAAATACCAACATGTAAATTACAGCATTCCAGAGGCGATGGTGGAGTCACCATCACATGGAAGAAGCAATTACATAGTTCAGTAAAACAACTAAGTGAAGGGAATAATGAATTATCTGCATACAGATACAAACTAAACATAAACCAATCTGTCTTATCAATACATATATGCCCACTGCTGGGTATGCAGACTCAATTTCTAAACTACTCAGCGTGTCTAGACACCTTGCACATTATCTTCAGAAAATATGCCACTAGCCCACTACCTATATTATAATCATCGTCCTATTGCACGATCCTCGCCCTCCCGCTACGTTCCCGTATCGAGTACCGTGCTTGCACGCCTTGATGTTTGTGCTAGGTTCACGAAGCTTCATACATATTAATCAGCTGGGGTCAGTCAACTTGTGCCAATGAGATTGCTCGATAAGAAATCAGGAAGTAGACAAATTTACACATGTGCATAAACCAAACTAGCGGTTTTTATTACTGAAAACCAATCTACACATTTTCTGTTCCTCAGATAACTTGTTTAGAGCAAAACTATTGCAAAGTTTTGCAAATGTCTCTTTCCACTTCAACAGCATCGCGATCGCTGTTGTTTTTGTGATTGTAACTTAGGTCACCAGACGAAGTCTCGCCTATCGCGTGAAGTAGGCAGTAATCTGATTGGCTACCGCCAGCCCATTAGCGTAATGTTCCTTCACATAGCAAGAAATCACAGGTCTGCAAGTACGGCCTCGAACAGCGTAACTATGTGAGTGGGCATATGTTAGTACGATGTGTTATAATATGGGCTGGGGACATGAATGCCACAGTGTTTCCCAGGAATAATTTATCCAATAGGCTCCTGCGTCATTTCCTGGAAGAAAATGGTCTATCCGCCTCCCAGAAAATGCTCAATACCCCAACTTATATCCCTTGGTGGCCATACTTCTCAAATTGACTACTTTACTGTTAAAGATCTACATTTAATATCAGAGCTCAAGATTAGTGACACGGATGGTGCCAATACATCAAGTTATGTGCCTATCGTCTGCAATATCAAATGTGATATAT
The DNA here is from genome assembly GCA_034401795.1 of Chaetoderma sp. LZ-2023a. Classification (NCBI taxonomy): domain Eukaryota; kingdom Metazoa; phylum Mollusca; class Caudofoveata; order Chaetodermatida; family Chaetodermatidae; genus Chaetoderma; species Chaetoderma sp. LZ-2023a. Next base: position 100,634,065 of record CM067373.1, on the reverse strand, counting down.
CAATAGCACAGCTGAGTAAATCCAAGACTATACCATCAACTAAGTTAGCATGGGCGCAATTGGACAAATACTCCTACCAAAGTACTTTGTTAGATTTGCTCCAAAAAGGTTGACCCACATGATACTGGTGAATCAACAGATCTCAACAATACAGTCAAATTCCTCCGAATTGCATTGAGTAAGGCTGCAAGACTTGCCACACCTTCAAAACTGGTTAAAACCTCTGGACCAAAGTGGAAGGCATCTCCATCAGTAAGAAAGTTGTTATGCCGAGGAAAGCTGCTTTATATGGAATGGCTATCCACAGGAAAGCCTTTCCCAGAGCAACCATATTGTTTAAGAAACAACTCCGGTCACAGCAACGCTCTGAGGTTGCTAGCGATAGAAAATCATTCATTAACAGGGTCATGCAAGAGCATGGCACAGATGCTTTTTACAAACTGATCAAAAGGTCCAAAGCACAGCAGAGCCGTACAGACTCCTTGGTCACTGATGGTGTTGTTATCTCAGATCCACAATTACAATGCCATAAATTCGCTTCTGATTACAAAGACCTCGCATTACCCTTGAGTCACCATACATTTGACGCTGATTATGAGGCTCGTCTTGAAAATAATATGCATCTACTGCGAACTGCATATGATTCAAATAACTTCATTAGAGGTATCATCAACAATTGGTAAACTTCACACAAAGAAGTCATCAGATGAGCATAGCATCTTCGCTGAACATTTCATCCATGTGGAACAAACTATAACACCAATACTGGTACAGATATTTAATAAAGTCTTAAAAGGCAAAATCATCCCAGAGTCCTTCAAAACAGGAATGATTATTCCGGTACATATGAAGGGCAAAGATATTGTCAATCTAAGCAACTATCATGGTAGTACAATAACTTATCATTGCAAAAATCTTCAAACATATTATCCTAAGTAAGATAGAACACAACTACCAACAAGAGCGCCGCCCGCCCATCTTTAATGAATTTTAATCTTTTCAGGGAGGGTAATTCGGGCAAATATGGACAGATCTCGCCGAAACAAAATCATGACACTTCGTCACTACATATATGATCACTGGAAATTAAATTTCAAATGTAGGTTCAAAAGTCCTCGAGATCTGGGCCGGGAAATATTTTTTTTACACATTTTACTCTTTTCAAGGGGGCTAACTCTCACAGATACAGATGGATCTCACCAAAACAAAATCATGACACATCATCTCCATATAATATGTGCACTGGAGCAAAAATTTCAAATGTAGGTTGAGAAGCTTTTGAGATATGGCCCGGACACAGAATTCTTGACACATTTTACATATTTCAAAGGGGGGAACCTCTAGCAAATATCGATATCATGACACCTCGTCTCTGTCTACTATGTGCATTGGAGTAAAAATTTCAAATGTAAATTCATAAGTTTTTGAAATATGTCCAGGACATGAAATTTTTGATGCATTTTACACATTTCAGGTGGGATAACTCCAGCAAATATCGACAGATCTCAATGAAACAAAATCATGGCACATTGTCACTGCCTAATATGTGCACTGCAGCAAAAGTTTCAAATGTAAGCTAAGACATTTTTGAGATTCGACCCGGGCACAAAATTTTCAACTCATTACGCATTTCAGGGGGAGGGGTAACTCTAGCAAATATCGACAGATCTGGACGAAAAGAAATCATGACACATTGTCTCCGCCTCACAAGCGCACTGGAGAAAAAAAATTTCAAATGTAGATTAAGTAGTTTTTTTAGATACAGGCCCAGACAAACTGGAGAAAAGATTTCAAATGTAGGTTAGGAAGTTTTTAAGATATGACCCAGACACGGATTTGCTAACAGATGGACAGATGGAGACAGACAGACAGACAGACACCATCACATAATACGACTTGTTTTTAGCCTTTCTCCACTTATGGCTGGTCTGTCATTTCTGAAATCTGTCTAGAATACACCGGCCAAAAATCACCAATCTATATGACCTTTCTTGATACACAGAAGGTCTATGATGGAGTCCCTGAAGTGTCAGTTATTTGACCAAGGTATCAATATGCACCTTCTACAGACCATAGATATGCTTTACACAGACTTGACATCCAAAGTTAAATGGAAAGGTATCTCAGTGACCCATTTCCGATCAAACAAGATGTTCGCCAAGGTGGCACCTATCTACCGGCCTATAAAAAACTTACATTAATATTCTGCTAAAACAACTAGAAAACTTACAAGTTGGCTCCTACATAGGGATGCACTACACAGGCTGCCCAACCATGCAGATGACCTGACACTCTTCAGCAAATGAAAAGTAGAGCTCCAGATTATGCTTGACCTAACTTACTATTATTCTACTTGGGAAAGGTATATTCTACAGCATGAAAAATCACTTACATTATATAATATTCCAAAGAACACCAGCTCTGAAACACATTTAAGCTGGAAACTTGGTGATACCTTGTTACCGATTGCATATAGTTCTACACACCTAGGCCTCATTCGTGCATTCAATGGAGAAACCAAACAAAACATTGAAGAAAGAATCGCATGCGCTAGTCAAACCTATAGCCTCACTGGCATTAGTATGCATGGTTACAAAGGACACTCAGCTAAAGTTTCCCATAGCAATCCTTACAACTTATGTCATGCCACGTCTGCTTTTACAGTCTCGAAATATTTGTGCTTGATCCCCCAAGCGGTTTATTTCTAAAAATTGGTCATAATCCAAGATGGTCAATGTTCAAATTGGCCCATCGGCTTTGTTTGAACAAACCTGAATCTCTATGGCCCAAAGATTGTTTCTGCCAAATATAATTGAAATCGGCCCAGTGATTCTCGAGAAGGCATTTTAAATTTCTCATTGCTTTAGTATGGAAGTTTTTCTCGGGAAAATGATCCAAGATGGCCACCAAACAGTTTATTCGACAGTTCAAGCGGTAAATTTGAAATCAGCATACACAAAAAACCTATATAAAACCAAATTTGACTTCAAAATCCATCAAAATAAGAAAATCCAAAATGGCTGCAAAACACTCTACATTTTGATTGGTCCACGGCGGCCATATTTTTGGCCTATCAACTTCCCTTGAACGAACTTTAATGGGCCTTAGTCTCATATCGCCCACATTTCAGCCCAATCGGATCAGCGGTTCTGGAGAACTTGTTTTTCCCAATCAAATTCCCTTGAACAAACTTGATTCCCCTTTTGACCTAGATAATATTCATGACTTTTGAATCGATCTCCCAAGCGGTTTCGGAGAAGATTTTTAGACATTAAAAAAAATCAGCCAAAATCCAAGATGCCCGCCGGGCAAATTGGCTGACTGGCTTCATTTGAACAAATTTGAATCTCTACGACCTAAGGATGTTTCCTACCAAATATCATTCAAATCGGTCCAGCGGTTCTTGAGAAATCGTTTAAAGGAAAAGTTGATGGACAAACGGACAGACACATGATGGATGGTCGCCATGGCATAAGCTCACTTGGATAAAAATGGTCTAATCAAAATTCTGAATAGATGTTCTAAAACCTACTACCGTAGGATCTTTCCAGGCATATTTGGTTACAATCCACCAAGTAGTTAAGGAGGAAATGTGCTTTGACAATTTCCAGTAAATTTATCATAAAATCTAAGATATTTCCGCAAAAGAATTTACCAAGCTAAATTCTGTATAGAAGATCATAAGGCTACTAATGTGCTTCTAGTTATTGCTTTAAAATGTATCTTCTAAACGTTGGAATTTCTATTCACAACTTTGATTGGTTGATTTTTTAGGGTGATAATAGGACATTTTATGAAACTGTTTACTGGAAATTATTAAAATGCTTGACAGGTTCCATCCAAATTGGACTAGAAGACTAAGTAGTATCACAGTGAGGTAATCATGGTAGTAGCTATGGGATGTACCCGCCCTAGTCTATTTCTCAATGCCAGAGACTCAACATCCAAATTTTCCCACCACCACCCCAGCACACTTCCAAGAAAGTATATAAGTATCCACAAAAGGTTACAGTAATCATGTATATCAGGCAGTATCCTACAAGAGTTTGTTTGTAGAATGCCACTGGATCCACCAACTCCATACCATGGAACCGATAGGAATTAACTTAGCGGTGTAGGAACCTTCTTTCGAATGCCCCAGGCACCACCATGGACAGTCCATGTAGTTATTACTGTCTTACAAGAGATTACAGTAATCATGTATACCAAGGCATTTACCGGCATACCATGCAGCGGGCAGTATCCACCAAAGGTTTACAGTAATCATGGATACCAAGACATTCACCACCATATCATGCAGCATAAAGTAAAAACATTTAAGCATTATCAATACTCATGTAATGTGCAAATATCGTTTATTAAACAATCTGGGCACGTAGGTGACTTAAGCATTGGATGCCTACCCAGGGCAAGTAACCAATACATTTGGACATAAGTGCAGGCGCGACCGGTTTATGTCCATTCCGCCAAAATAAATATGTAAACTTACTCATCTGTCCTGTTATGTGTGCATAGATTAACTATCAGTACGTACAGATAATGGATCGCTAGTTTAATTTCTTTGTATAAGTATTTGACACAACACAAGATCAGAGAGCCTTGAATGATTTAAACAGGTAATGGAGCTACTAGATTTCTAACTATGCCGCACCCATTTCTAGCTATTGTTGGAATCGATTTATATACCTTGATCCCTGAATTTTGTGAATACAAATTTCAAGGTAATTATTGAGGTAAGCTGTCAAATATTTTGAAACTAATTTGACTGAGAGCTGTTGCTGCCTATAGCATCAACATCTCCTAGTCAAATTAGTTTCAGAATATTCAACAGAATACACATTCATCATAAAAACTGGTTTGTTCTGACGATGAGCAACAGCGTGGATCGAGATCCAAATGCCAAAGCTCTGTTTTGTAGTTGTTTTTATATGGTTTGGCTCTCGGTTACAAAGCTCCACAGGTGTAACCGCTTGGAAATTTCTGGTTACATGTACTCGGTTGAAACTGTGCGTAACCGAAAATTTCATTTGAAACCCTTAAATGGAGAAGGTTACTGATTTGCAACCAGCTTTTGTGTTGGTGTAACTGTTAATTTGGTTGTGTAACCGTTAATTAAGATTTACTTCATTATGGTGTCACAGGAAATTTCTGATTGTTTAGTTACAGCATAACCAGAAATTTTGTGATTGTTTGGTTAAAGTGGAAATGGAAATTTGTGATTGTTTGGTTACAATGTAACCAGGAATTTTGTGATTGTGGGTTACAGTGCAACGAGAAATTTCTGATTGTTGTAACAGCAAGATGTTTGTGTGTAGCTGGCTAGCCGCTAAATCTTTTCGATATTTTTTGGTCGAGTGTGACCGTTAAAATTATATTATGATGATGGTCCAACTTTGTTGCATTTTGACGGGACATTTTGGTGTTCCTTAATAGCCCCTACTTGTTTCTGTTGTGGTCATGGCCAAGTGTTGGTACTACCCATTAGTGAAACATGGCAATCTTGACATAGGTTCTTCTAGTTTGGAGAAACCCTGAGTGGATGATTCAGATTTCTAATTCATACACTTTTGTAACAGACTTTTTGACTTTCCGTGATGGAGCTATATGTCATTTTGATTGTGATGTCAGCTAATATGCGACAAATGTGCTTATGACATCAGATACTTGAGTGACAAATCCCTCCATAGCTAGCAAAGTTACAGAACCAATCATTCCACCGCTAAGTTTTGCAAAATATTCTTATCTTAGTCTGTAAATGGATATTTTAAAATTTTTTAATTTTATTTCACTGATAAATATTCGACGAAAGGCAATGGAGGGATCTTGTCTATCAATCAAGAATCTGCATCAAAATCAATTGAGTCAATTGTTAGCTGATGTCAAAATCATAATGAAGTATTGCTCTGTCACGAAAATCAAAAGGTTTGTCACAAGTCTACGAATTGTATGTCATTCTGTTGAATATTATGAAACAAATTTGATTGGGATTTGTCACCCAGTCAAATTAGTTTCAAATTGTCCAAAACATTCTTGACAGACTTTGACCAGTAAATGGTTAATGGTATTGTGTACTTCCTTATATATAAAATGTTTTATCTAATATATTATACAAAATATACAAAATAAATTAACAATTGACAATTAATCTTCTTCTTTTCGTTCGCTGATCATACCGTCAGTCCTGTAAGTGACTATCGACATGATCATAAGCGATTAATAATTAATAATATTTAAGATATACATTTGACATGTATAAGCAATAAAATGTATAAGACTCTGTGGATTGCTTCATGGAAGTGGACAGATGGTTTATCACAAATAATAAAACAAGATTATAATGGAAGAATCCAGTTTTAGCTATGTCCCACCCATCTCTAGCTAAGCTCCACCCATGTTTTGACCGTATTGCGGTCGATCAATCCCTGCACTTTTTCAAGCTCAATTTCCAGAAAACTATACAAATAAGCCTAAGGCAGCAACAGAGCCCAGTCAAATTAGTTTCAAAATATTCAACAGCATGTTTATTAAATAGTATGTATGATTACTGTATTCTGTGGCTGTAGTAGTAGAAACATCCTACAGCTGCAATCAGTCCTTCTTCGCTTTTGCCCACTGTCTCTTGTCCTCAGCCGAAATCCTTAGCTTCCTCAGGTCCATTCTTGACTTGAGTGTACCGAGTCCTGTTTTCTTGAGGTCACCTAATAGCATGCTTAGCAGATTTATGCAATGACGTCCTCCCCTGGCTTTGTATTTGCAGGCTCCGAGTAGGGCAAATTCCAAGGCTCTCTGTGCTGGTGTCTCTTCTGGCATCCTTAACACATGGCCAAACATGGACCTTCTTTGCTGGGTGACTTTTACAGACAGCGGCGACGTATTACACATATTGTCCAGTGATGGTGTGTAGGTGTTTGCGGTGGCAGGCATCGAGTTTGTCTAGAGCTGCCTTTGGAGCTGCCCAGCGGTTACAGTTATACAGCATCAAGGATACACAGGTTGCATTGTATAAACGTAGCCTCTTTATCAGAGGCATCTTTGATCTATGAATCCATAGCTTCTAGAAGGACTGGAAAGCTATGTTCCCCATGACGCAGCATGCAGAAATGTCAGCAGTACTGCAAAGCAGTGAGCCCAGGATTTTACTTTTCCTCCAGGGTTCGCCGCCATGAAGTGGGTTGTCATTTTCTATAGTTTCATGCTTTGTCGATAGGTATATGTGGGTGAACTCTGTTTTGGATTCATTCATAAAAAGATTCTCAATTTTTAGTTTGCTTGCAGCTATTGGGAGAAGTTCGTCAAGGGGTTTCTTTTCCTCGTCTATTAAATAGTAAAGCCATACAATGTGTACAACCTAACAGACCATTAAGATTTTAAGACTGACTAAGTCGAGTCATTCATAATGTAATTGATCATAACATCATCCTATACATCATATAGTTGATTATGACACCATATGATTGACTAAGAAACTGGATTCATGAATTGCTAATATATAAAATTTAATATATTATACAAAATATACAAATATAATTTGACAATTAATAATAAATAATATTTAAGATATACATTGTTCATGTAAAATAAAATGTATCAGACTATATGGGTTCTTTCATGGAAGTGGACGGATGGTTTATTACAAATAATAAAACAAGATTATAATTTATTTTTATGTAGTAATTAAATTAGTTGTCTCTCAACATCATGACCCTAGAATGGACCCTTCCGGTTTTAGCTATGCCCCGCCCATCTCTAGCTAAGCTCCACCCACACCTCGCTCGTGTTGGGATCGATCATCTTTGAACACCATGACTATCAATTTCCAAAAAGCTACACATATAATCTGTTGAATATTTTGAAACTAATTTGACTGGGTGCTGTTGCTGCCAAAGGCAGCAACAGGGCCCAGTCAAATTAGTTTCAAAATATTCAACAGCATGTTTATTAGATAACAAAGAATTATAGACATACAATTCATACGTGTCAGACTGTTTGAGATTTGATGATGGTCTCGGGAACTCTTTGTGAAGCAATGATTGTGACGTCATCCTACACGCGCTGAGCTGATTATGATGTCATACGGTCTGATGATGGATGGATACTCTGAGAAGGTGAATTGTAGTGATTTGGCGATAGCAGCGGGATCCATTTCCGGCTATCCCATTCCAATTTCTAACTAAGCTTTTTTACGTGTGTTGGAATGAATTTGCCACTTTCAAAACTGAATGAAAGAATCTAAATTTCAAGGTTATCCTAGCTGTTGAATATTTTGAAACTAATTTGATGACAGGCTGTTGCTGGCTATGGCAGCAACATCAAATTAGTTTCAACAGAATGTTTATTAAATTGTAAATTCAACAAAGACATATAATTTGTACACATCGTGAGACATTTCAATGTTCGTGACAGAGACTACGTTATTCTGATTGCGACATTAACTAAACTGTGATGCAATAGAGGAATAGTTCTAGCCAAGCCCCGCCCATCTCTAGTTAAGCGACACCCATGCTGTTCATGTGCCGGGATCGATTGATCGTTGAACTCCCTGATTATCAATTTCCAGAAAACTATACAGGTAAGCTGTTGAATATTTTGAAACTAATTTAACTGTCAAACTAGTTTTAAAATATTCAACAGCATGTTTATTAAATAGTAGACATACAATTCATACAAAAACGCTTAGGCCATCATCAATTAAGCATTCATGACAAACTTATCTATTTCATTTATGATGTCATTGATTATGACATTATCTTACACATGGCTGAGTTGATTATGATGTCATATGATTGATGGATAAACTGGAAAGGTCCATTGATTACAAGAGGCCCAAGGGGCCTGTATCGCTCACCTGGACCATAGGCATTTCAACTAGAATGCTCTTTATCAACAAACCGTTTACACATATAAAACCAATTTCGGCCTCAAAATCCATCAAATAAAAAATCCAACATGGACGCCAAACATGCTATATTTTGATTGTCCCATGGTGGCCAGGTTTTTTGACGGATCAACTTCCCTTGAACAAACTTTAATGGCCCTTGGTCCCTAATCATATCTGCCAAATTTCGGCCCGATTCCTTCAGCGGTTCTGGAGAAGTCGTTTTCACTACAACTAGGTCAACCAAGATGGCCGCCAAACCATTTGACAAATCAAGTTCCCTTGAACAAACTTGGTTCAGCTCTTTCCCTAAATCATATTTCATCAGGTTTGCATCAATCCCATAAGCGGTTTCGGAGATTTTTTAAAGACGCTTCTAAAAATCGGCCAAAATCCAAGATGGCCATGATGCCCAATCGGCTTCATTTGAACAAACTTGAATCTCTACACCCAAAGGATGTGTTCTGCCAAATAAAATTGAAATCGGCCAGGTAGTTCTCAAGAAGAAAACATTTTAAATTTCCCATTACTTTAGTATGGGAGCTTTTGGCGGGAAAATGATCCAAGATGGCCACCAAACCGTTTATCCGACAGTTTCGAAAATTTCAAATCTGAGCTCAGAATACCCCAAAACACACAAAACCAGTTTCTGCCTCAAAATCCATCAAATAAAAAAATCCACTATGGCTGCCAAACATGCTATATTTTGATTGGCCCACGGTGGCCATGTTTTTTGACAGATCAACTTCTCTTGAACATGCTTTAATGGCCCTTAGGCACTAATCATATCTGCCAAATTTCAGCCCGATCCCTTTAGCGGTTCTGGAGAAGAAGTCATTTTCGCTACAACTATGTCAACCAAGATGGCCGCCGAACCATTTGACCAATCAATTTCCCTTGAACAAACTTGGTTCAGCACTTGCCCTAAATCATATTTCATGAGGTTTACATCAATCCCACAAGCGGTTTCGGAGATTTTTAGAGACGTTTCTAAAAATCGGACAAAATCCAAGATGGCCGCCGGCCCAATTGGATGATCGGCTTCGTTTGAACAAACTTGAATCTCTATGCCTTAAGGATGCTTTCTGCGAAATATAATTGAAATCAGCCCAGAAGTCCTCGAGAAGAAAACATTTTAAATTTCCCATTGCTTTAGTATGGGAGCTTTTGGTGGGAAAATGATCCAAGATGGCCACCAAAACAAATACAAAACCAAGTTCTGCCTTAAAATTCATCAAATAAAAAAATCCAATATGGCTGCCAAACATGCTATATTTTGATTGGCCCACAGCGGGCATGTTTTTTGACGGATCAACTTCTCCTGAACAAACTTTAATGGCCCTTAAGCACTAATCATATCTGGCAAATTTCAGCCCGATTCCTTCAGCGGTTCTGAAGAGGAAGTCATTTTCGCTACAACTAGGTCAACCAAGATAACCAATGAACCATTTGACCAATCAAGTTCCCTTGAACAAACTTGATATAGCGCTTACCCTAGATAATATTTCCTGAGATTTGCATCAATCCCCTAAGCGGTTTCGGAGAAGATTTTTAAAGACGTTTCCTAAAATCGGCCTACATCCAAGCCGATCGGGATCATTTGAACAAACTTGGATCCCTATGCCCTAAGGATGCTTCCTGCCAAATATAATTGAAATCGGCCCAGTGGTTCTTGAGCAGAAGTCGTTTAAAGGAAAAGTTGATGGACGGACGACGAATGGTCGCCATGGCATAAGCTCACTTGGCCTTTCAGGCCAGGTGAGCTAATAATGTCAGGTATGTACTTGAGTGACAGATTCGATGGTCATGCCTCCATTGATGGCCACTTTCTCATTTCAAAACAAAAGAGTATTGGAGAAAGGAAAACGTCCCAATTACGTCTTTTTAGCAGTGGCTGAGTACATGCAAAACACTGATCATATCATCACTGTCAGCAATGCCTCCAACTTAATCATTGAACAAAATGCTGCACTAAACTCACCATTCAAGAGAATCGACAAGGGATCAAACCGACAACTGGCACCAGTGCCTAGCATCATATCTATGATACTAGGCACTGTTCCTAGCTGTGGGTTCTATCCTCCGTCGGATGCTAATACCGTATTACCAGAAATACCTGTATAAACATTCACGAGAAGCAACTGATTTCTTCTGTATCAATCAGAGATTGGTACCAATACCATTATATCTATTTTAAATGTAAGTCATACATCAGCCAAATGATTGACATCTTTGATGCCTTTATACAAAATGCTCTTATTCAATCATTATGCACATAGGTCGACGAATATATAAAGATGATAAAGAACAGTAACCTATGTTATTGATTGCATGTATGAAAGTGGAGGTCTTGCTAAGCACACCCAGATGTTTGTTATGAAGTCCAATATTAATACCACATGGCAGTCAAAGACATGTGACAAATATTCGAGGGAAGACAATGGAGGGATGCTATCTATCACTCAAGTATCTGCATCATAATCAATTATTTCACTTATTAGCAGACGTCACAATCATAATAGTGTTGCTCTGTCGCAAAAATCGACAAGATTGTCACAAATCTATGAATTGCACATCATTCTGTTGAATATTTTGAAACAAATTTGATTGGGAGCTGTTCCCCAGTCAAATTAGTTATAACAAATTCATCAGTTTACCTGTATAATTATCTTGAAATTGGTATTCTGGTAATTCAAGTTTCAAAGTATATAAATTGATTCCAATATGCTTAAGTGTGTTAAATCAAAATGGGCGGGGCATAGCTAGAAATGAACCCATCTATTTCAATGCCTAATAATGATGGCATAAGAAGACCAAGTGCATCAGAGGAGATGTGAAATGGAGGAATTCAGTTTAAGGCTCAATCATATGACGTCATAATAAAATACGGCACATGTAGGCTGACATCATAATCAATTACGTCATGAATTCCATGATTTAGTTTGTTATAAATGCTTAATAGTCCGTCAAGTTGTACGAATTGCAGGTCTTTACTATTTTATAAACATTCTGTTTAATATTTTGAAACTAATTTGATTGGATGTTGCTGCCTGCTGCCTAATTCAACAGGTTACCTTTTTCTCAAAATTGCGATTCAGAGTGCAGGGATCGATTGATCCCAACACAGACAAAGCATGGGTGGAGCTTTACTAGAGCGGAGAATAACTTAAACTGGATTCATAATTCTATCCTCACACATTGAAAATCACAACCACCACCCAAATGCTCTCAATCTATATTTATCAAATCTCCAGGTGTAATGATTCAATTCTGAAATATATCAACAAGATGGCTGCCGAAAAAATTGACCAATCAAAATTCTGTATACAAGTTATGAAGTCGTGCCCTGTATGTCCCTCCAGTCAAATTAGGTTGAAATCAGCCAAGCGGTTAATGAGGAATGGCGTTTTGACAATTTCTGGTAATTTTTCAGAAAATCTATGATTTTCACCCAGAAAATTTAACAATCAAAATTCTGTACACAAGCTCTCAAGCCTACCCAATAGGGTCCATCCAGCCAAATTAGGTCGATATTCGGAAAATGGTTAATGAGTAGCATTTTTAAACAAAAGTTGCCAGATGCTGTATGGTCGCCATGACATAACCTCACTTAGCCATTCTGGCCAGGTGACCTAATAATAATTTGACATGGAGAGTTCAATCACCAAGTACAGAGTGTAGAAGTTGATCACAAATGGTAATATAGTCCAGTGCAAATTAGGATGCAAAACATATGCTGGAGTAAAGATAACTTGTAAACGTCACAATAAATATGATAAATACTGGCCCACGTTCTATACATACTCAATATATACAGATATTCTGGTTTTAAAATGAATATAATTAAAATGATTCATTAATATATTCCATATCTAACGGTACTTAATACTGATATATGCAATAAATTAAATGTTTAACCCTCAAAATCTTTCAAAGCAAATTTTAATTTTCTCAAAGAAAATGTCGATTTGCAGACCAAGAGATTAGTAAAATTTACCACTTGAATGACTGGCTTAGTTATTGAGCCATTAATTTCAGTGGTAAATTAAAAACAAGATCAATAGAATTTCGGTAGCGGCAGGTTCCAGATTTTGTTGATTCAGGGCCAAAGTTGTGGAATTCTAGTGTATGGTAACATGCTTTCAAGTGTTAAGATTTGAGCCAAATCAGACCAGTAGCTTCTGAGAAATTCACAGATCCTGAATTTCATCTGATCTGTGGTCCTTTATCCAGATCACAGCCAATGTCCAAAAATCCTCTTGCATGGCAAGTTACTTTGTTGTGTTAAAATTTGAGCCAAATCTGGGTTTTTAGACACAGCCCAGAATAAGCTTTTATAATTGACTAACTGACTAAGTAACATGATTTATTGAGCGGCTACCCGCAGCTAAAAATCGTCTTCTCTTGGTCGGCAAAGCGACATTTCTCAAGACCACTGGCACAGAAGCCGCTTTTAGCTAGCTTGAGTGTTAAAGGGTTAAAGGGTTAGGAATTCACCTTTCCAGAGTACCCACCCATCATATGATGTCATAATGAACTGCGTGGTGTGTACAATGACATCATAGTGAACGACGTCGATAAGTACGTCACGAACGCATATTTGATGACGGTCTATGGCTGTTGTACAAATTGTTTGCTTTTACTATTTAATAAATATTCGGTTGAATATTTTGAAACTAATTTGACTGGGCGCTGTTGCTGCCTATGGCAGCAACAGCACCCAGTCTAATTAGTTATAAAATATTCAACAGCTTCCCTGTATAGTTTTCAGGAAATTGATAGCTAGGGCATTCGGGGATCGATCAATCCAAACACGGCGAGGTGTGGGTGGAGCTTAGCTAGTGATGGGCGGGGCATAGCTAAAAATGGAAAGGTCCATTAATATTTACAAGCAGAATTATATATTAAAGCACTGGTGTTGAAATAGTCAATTCTGCATGCTGTAGCTAGACTCCAGCAAATTATTTTTGAAAACAATTTCACTGAAAGGTGTGGCTGTCTCAGACAAAATATGCTGTCAAAATATGCAGCCGGTTTAACAGCTAACCTCCTTTAAATTTGTGAAACTTCACATGACTGGAATATATAGACTGGAATGAAAAAGTGAAGCGACTGACAAAGAACTTTAGAGGGTGTTCTGTCATCTTGGTACTTGGCCTGCAAAACAGAATTAGAACAGAATTAAAGTGCCTACAATTTCTAGAACTATCTACAATACTAGTCATTGTACCGCTACACACACGCATGTATGCACGCACGCACAAACGAGGCATGTGCCACTCTAACCCTAACCGTAACCATTTCACCGATAAATTCCTGAAAAAGTAAATTCTTTCCAATGCATAGCATATTCTGTTGTATATTTTGAAATTAATATGACTTAATATGTCATATTAATTTCAAAACATTCAACAGTTTTTCCATCAGCAATATTTGAATAAAGACTGGATTCTCAAACCTGTAGCCCTTGAAATTCCAGTCTCAATTTCAAAACAGTTATACAGGAAAGCTGTTGAATAGTCTGAAACTAAGTTGGCTGTAACCTCTTACAGCTATAGGCAGAAACAGCTCCAAGTCAAATTCATTTCAAACTATTCAATACATCAAATAGAATTTGTTGTTTCTAGTCTGTGAGGGTTAAAGGGTTAAATGAATAGACTGTATTAACCCTTTAACCCTCAAAATTTGTTCAAGAAAATTTCTATTTTCTCGTAGAGAATCTCCATTTGCAGATAAATGTTTTTGAAAATTTACCACTGGAATGACTGGCTCTGTTATCGAGCCAGTCATTCCAATGGTAAATTTTCAAAAATAGTCTTCTCTTGGTCTGCAAATGAATATTTCTCAAGAACACTGTAGAAGGCATTTTTGGCTGATATGAGTGTTAACCCTAAAGACCTACGACTCATTCTGGCAAAGTTTGTTTAAAAACATCTCATATTTCTATATACAAGCTAGCCCATCATTAAAGGGTTTGTTCTTCTAGCAAATCTTGGTTCACATCAGCCAAGCGCTTAATGAGTATAAATTAAGATTTTTCTCCAAAAATCTGGTCCTACTGATGACCACCTGTTAAGATAGGTGATGCATGTACATGTTTGTGTACTTTAACCTTTGGCTTCGTCATGGAAGATTAAAATGTTTACAAATGTGGAATGCAGGTTACTGGGCCAGTACTGAATCAATACCGGGCAAATAGGGCCCAAAATTCACCAAGTAACCTGCGTTATTAGGATTAGATCTACAGGTGCCAAGTCATACATCAATTGCTCTATTATGTCAAAATGTGGATGCATACCAAGGCTGGTGTCAAAAACTGTCAAATGCATTTAAATACAAATACAAATACATTGGAATTCTTAAAATACAAATAGTTGTTTTTTGCAAAGTATTTAAATTCAAATACAAATACTTATGGTAAGTATTTGAAATACTTCTCAAATACTTCTTACATGTCTTTTAGAAGACCAAAGTATGGGACAGATGTAACTCTAGTGAGGGACAGCCAGACCCTCAAACTTACATGAGCAGACAATCATAGATACCAAACTAAAGGTGGCAAATGAAACAAGTACGATTATATGAATGGAAATATTATGTAAGGAAAATATCTATGATATCAGTATATTATTTTAGACATATTTGTGGATGAAATTAATTGTATACCATATCTAGCGTCAAGCTCGAAGGGCTAACCATAGTTAAATATCGTTGACTAGATCTCAGCTAAACTGGAAACTATAGTAAACTACATGTAGCTAGTAAAGTTAGTGAAACAGAATCCTGAATGGTTAATGCAAAATTACATCAAATTCAACATGGCAGTTAACCTTCGCTTTCCACATTTAAGTGTAAATAGACACGTAAATATTTCACCATCTAATTTAAGTTTAATGAAATTATACTCTCCTGATCTACGTCAATGTTCCCAAGGCCTATTCCCTTCCCACTTTATCTCAAATCGACACTGTTTGACACTTTATCATGCTAACCTTTCTGGAGAAAATTATTATAATCTATATCAAAATCTGATACAGATTCCAATCATTATCTCTGTCCAATCAGTTAGAAGTTATATCTGTATGTTTCAATGCCAAACTATTAATTTAGAAATTAATGACATAACATGTGATGGCCTAGTATTTTACATTGGATCCCTCTGACCTCCATATTCCTCAAAAACTACGTCAAAGCGGCAGGCTTTTTATATGAAATATGTTAAAGAACTATTTCTTTCTTCATGGACTAAATACTTGATGATTTTTTTCTAAGACTATAACTCCGATAGCTTAAATCAAATTAATGCATGTGTGATGCGCACTGTTGAGCAAATTCACTGCTGATTCATCACGAATAGCGGTCGACATAGCTTCAAAATTTTGCTATGTAATAGCCACTTAAACCTTTAACCCTCAAATTCGTTCAAGAAAATTTAAATTTCTCATAGAAAATGTTCATTTGCAGACCAAGAAGATTATTTCTGAAAATTTATCACCGGAATGACCGGGTCGATTATCGAGCCAGTTATTCCAATGGTAAACTTTCAAAAATACTTTTCTCTTGGCCAGCAAATCGACATCTCTCAAAACAACTGCAGTTTTCGGCTGGCTTTAGCGCTAAAGGGTTAATATTGGAATTCTGCAATGTGGACAGACATTGGTATAACTATATTAAAACAAAGACATTCAAAGCATCCTTTCAAAATGTGTGACCATGTAGTGTTTTTACATTATTTTACATTATTGTCTGAGATTGTTTGAATATCAAAGCAACATACCTCGTTTTAGAATATTCTGTCTGGCTTTAACAAAAGCCATAATATCAGCATCAGCACGAGCGTCACCTGTTAGTGGTATAGGTGCTGTATCATAGTTTGCCCTAAGAAACACACAAAATGTTTGAATAGTAAATTAATGAAGGATTCCAGTTTATCCATCAATCATATGATGCCATAATCAACTACGTGATGTGTTGGATGACATCATAATCAATTATGTCATGAATGAAGTAGCTAAGTTCATCACGAATGCTCAATTAATGATGGACTAAATGTTGTGGTATGAATTGTATGTCTTTACTATTCAAGAAACATGCTGTTGAATATTTTGAAACTAATTTGACTGGGCACTGTTGCCATAGGCAGCAACAGCACCCAGTCAAATTAGTTTCAAAATATTCAACAATTTACCTGTATAGTTTTCTAGAAATTGATAGTCAGGGAGATCAGGGATTGATCGATCCCAACACAGGCAACATGAGCTTAGCTAGTGATGGGAGGGGCATAGTTAAAACTGGATTCCTCCATTATTGAAAAAACATTAGTATTTATGAATAGAGCGGAATAGTTGGAATTACAGTCTTCTTCTTTTCGATCGCTGGTATCACACTTGGAGAGCCGTTCTCAAGATGAAATCTGTGGTTTTCTGCAGTTCTTCCACAGGCCCATACAGCTTTTCAAGAAAAGAGGTTGACAAAGGCCAGATCTCTTCTCTCAGCAGCTGATACGTACTGCAACATTGAAGTATGTGCTCTGTGGTCTGTTCTGCTTCTCCACAAGGACAAGCGGGCGATGTCGTAAGGTGGAACCGCCTGTACATGTGTTGGTTTAGTCTGTTATGTCCAGTTCTAAGATGAAAAATGGTCACTTGCTCTGGCCTCGAGAGATGATGGTAGGCATCTTCTGATTCAGGTGTTCTATAAAGTGACTTGATGGTAGTCTTCATCTCTGTATGTGTAACCATGTTTTCTGTCTGATTCTCTTCTGCACCAACCTTTGCCGTCGTGTCTGCTTCCTCATTTCCTTGGACACCACAGTGTGAGGGGATCCACTGCAATGCTATCCGAAAGCATTTGATGGTTTGTAATGCTTCTTTAAGTTGTGGCAGCTTACTTTTGGTGATAGCCTCAAGGACGGAGCGGGCATCAGATAAAAAGACAATCTGTGCAATAGGGTCTGCTGTTCTGCTGATGGTATTAGCTGCATGGACCAGTGCTTCGACTTCAGCTCTGTAGTTTGTGCAGTGTTTTCCTGTCGGTATTGCAGCTGACTCATGTTATCCGTTTGGATACTGTATGTGCAGTCCGGCACCTCCGCTCCTAATTGCATCTTTGGCTGATCCATCTGTGTAGATCCTTATCCATGTCTCATGAGGGTACATTTCTTCCAGCATGGATAGGGTCAGGGCCTTCTTGCTCACATCACTGTGTTCATCTTTGGTTGTGAGATGAGGTACTGTGGTGCGAATAGCTATGTTCTCTAGTTTGTTTTCCCAGGGTGGAGGATCAAGGGTGTGGTTTGGGTCTTCTATTTGTGCTGGCAACATTTCTTGGTGTTTCCTTTGAAGTGCTTTTGTCTCTTTCACAAAACTTGATCTTTTAAGTCTTCCTGATGACAGCTGTGCTTGCCTGATCTTCATCGGGTGGTTGTTGAATGACTTGAACTTTGCAGCTTGGATCAGTGCTTTGCATTCCCTTCCTTTACTAAGTGGGGGGATGCCTGCTGTCTGCTCCATTTTTTCTATTGGTGTTGATCTCATTCCACCAGTTATATAGAGGTATCCAATCTGTCAATAAAGTATCTGACATCATATTTAAATATGTCAAATGTTGGCTAACATCCCGCTCAAAATGATGTATGATATAGCTTCATCACGAAAATCCATAAGTCTGTCACAACGTATGCAGCATCAGCCATGAGTAAAATTAGTTCTAAAATATTCAACAGCGTACTTCAATACTTAGCTTGAAATTTAAATTCTGACAATGCAGGTGTAAGTTTCAAATCGATTCCAGCAAGCATAAAACGTGGGCAGAGAGTAGCTAGAAAGGGGCCGACCTAGCTAGAAAGGGGCGGACCTAGCTAGAAAGTAATCCCTTTCTAACGTCACAGACATGTAATGGACAAGGAAGTGTAGTATTTCATTTTCGCTTTTATTACATCATAATTTTGTGTTAATGGTGTCATCACCTGATGCTAATCTTTTTCATTTAACAATACCGTAACCCTTTAACAGTTTAAGACCACTATAATGTATCCCTTTATGATACAAGAAATATTCTGTTGAATATTTTGAAATTACTTTGATTAGGAGCGGTTGCTGCCTATGATGGCAATAGCAACAAGTTCCAGTCAAATTAGTCTTAAAACTGAGACAGTGAAACTAAGGTCTCAAAGGTTAACAAACTGGAAGTATGTAATCACTTAGCCTGTTAACCTTTAATTTGATCAAAAGAAAATGTCAATTTTCATATCAAGAAAATTTTATTTTTAATTTGCCATTGGAATGACTGGCTCAATAATCGAGGCAGTCATTACAGTGCTAAATTTTCAAAAAGTCTTCTCTTGGGTCTGCAAATGGATATTTCTGAATACCACTGCAGAAGCAGTTTCTGGCCAATGTGTGTACAGGGTTAACAAGCACATAGGTGCATCCTCATCAAATTCTGTACCTCTCTTCCTCAATCCACAGACCACATGCACCGCAGCATATAATTACCTGTTTTGTTGCAATTGTTGTTGATTTTCTGATGATGTATTTTGTGTATTATATCCACTTGTATATGAATCATCACTGTTTGGAGATTTTAGGTTGCATAAAAGCATATTTCGCCGTGGGTAATTTTGACTCGAGCGCACCTGATCAGATGTCATATCAGATTCAGTCATCCGCAACCTCTCAGAGGCATGGATTGAAGTCTAAAAATAACAAACACAGATACACACATATGTCTTGCTGAATGATAACGGCTATTGGATTAAACCTAGCTGATACAAAAAATGGTGCCCGAATGATCATTTCATGGACACTGTCCAGAGAGAATCTGGACGACAGAAGAGAATCAAAAAAGCATCCGCTTTTGTTTCTATGAGAATTCTTAATACTTACCAGATGTACTATTATGATAATGCCTATTAACTAGTCTAGCTCAAAATAAACAATTAAAACCTCCGCACTCTCCTGGTCCTGCCCATACTGTGTCCGGGAATTACCATAGCCGCCCCTGTTTAAGACTATATGCTCGGCCTCAACGTGGCGCAGGGGTGTAACCCACTGGGTGTCAATCCAGACATTTGGAGGGGCTAACCAGAGCATTATGCACAACGCAAATGAATGACACTTGGAGATCGAATCAAACGGAAGGAGCCCACCCTCAGCTACTGGAGGTCCCATCAACTCGTCTTGTGGAGTCAGGAGACGAGGATGGAGAGCTACTGGCCAACCGAAAGAGAAGACCAAACCCAAAGAGAACCCCAGTATCAACATCATGCACTGGAACGCAGAAGGGGTTACCAACAAGAAATCAGAGCTCGAACAGTTCCTGTACGAAAACAACATTGATATCTGCTGCATCCAAGAGACACACCTGCAAGAAGGAAAACCATTTAAGATCAGAGGTTACCAGATTTTCCGGTGTGGTCGAGGAGGAAGAAAGAAAGGCGGGTGATCACCTTGGTCCGAAACAGCGTGAATGCCAGCCAGATCAAAACCTTTATGGAAGAGGCAGAATATATCAAGATCAAGGTAACAACCAGCAACTCTGTGATTGACATTGTCAATTATTACTGCCCTAATGACAAGAATCTCTCACTTGACACAATCCAGGTCCCGGACTGCCACTTCCTCATTGCGGGAGACTTTAATAGCCAGTCTCAGAGCTGGGGATACAGAACACTTGATAAACGAGGAGAAGACATTGAAGCATGGCAAGATGAAAAGCACCTTTTACTTGTCAACGATCCCACAGATCAGCCTACCTTCTACTCGCGCCGGTGGCACTCAACAACAACGCCGGACTTGGCATTTTGTACAGAAGACATTCACAGAAACCTCACTAGAGTGGTCGGATCGCAGTTAGGAGGAAGCGACCACCGCCCAGTCCTCCTCTCTCTTTCTGGAAGTATTTCAACAAGTTCACCTCAACATCCAAGAACTACAAAAAGGCAAACTGGAGTCTGTTCGGCATTCGTTCCAATGAGCTTACCCAAAATATAGCAGTAGAAGGGTGAAACATCAACAATGCGGTCAAGGAATTTAATTCAAGTATCCTCAAGGCTGCCAACGAAGCGATTCCTCGAGGGTTCAGGAAAAACTACCGCCCCAACTGGACAACAGAACTTCAAGCAGCACATGATAAACTAGACAAGGCCAGAGAAGATGCAGAGGGTAATCCCTGTCATGAAAACCACTTCACACTACAACAAACTAAAGCCAGGTACCTAAAGACCAAGCTGGAGGCCAAAAGAAGAAGCTGGAGGGAAAAGACGGCAGGGTTTAATTTAGAGAGAGACACAACAAAGCTATGGAGACTGACTAAAGCACTGAATGATGAGGGTGTCGGGGGAGAGAAGATTACTTTTGAAGAAGATGGACAAACACTGTCAGGAAAGATGGCTGCGGATGCCTTTGCGAAGGCATATGCAAAAGAAAGCAACATTTCGATACCACAGATGCGTCAAAAAGAGGTTAGAAAAGAGCAAAAGGAAAGAACAGACACCAACACTCACGATGCAATGAAAGTTGACATTAGTTTAGCAGAACTGAAGAAGGCTATCCGCCAATTGAAGAAGAAGAAATCTCCCGGGCCAGATGGCATTACGAATGAAATGATCCAACACCTTGGTAATGCATCTCTCTGCAAGTTGCTAGACATCTTTAATCTCAGTTGGACCAATGGAGAGGTTCCTCAGTGCTGGAAGGAAGCCAGAAGGACTCCTATTCTGAAAAAAGGGAAGACCAAGACGAACGTGCTTAGCTACCGTCCTATCAGTCTTACAAGCTGCATATGCAAGACCATGGAGCGCATCATCAACCAGCGGTTGCAGTGGTACCTGGAGTCGGAGAACATTATAGTTTCAGAGCAGGCCGGCTTCAGAAGATACATGAGCACAGAAGATCAAACAACACATCTTGCACAGGTCATAGAGGACACTTTTCAAGCCAAGAAGGTGATGCTAGCTGCCTTTATCGATCTGCAGAAGGCATTTGACAAGGTGTGGAAGGATGGCCTCCTCGTGAAGCTCCGGCGCACAGGCATCAGTGGCAACATGTTCCGATGGACCAAGTCGTACCTACACAATCGCAGGGTTAGGGTGCTGGTGGATGGACAATCTGGACAGAATGTATTGCTGAGACAAGGGGTGCCACAAGGCGGAGTATTATCACCAACCCTGTTCATACTCTTCATTAATGACATTGTAGCAGAGCTGTCCAATGGGATCCAAGCAGCCCTCTATGCAGATGACCTCGTACTCTGGTGCACCGAGGAGTACACAACGACTGCCACGTACAGAATGCAGCTCGCCTTGGACAGAATTACAGCTTGGGCCAATCGCTGGTGTATTACCATCAACAAAGAAAAATCATCAGCCATGCTATTCTCACTGTCCACCAAAACCAAGGTTGGCAGTCTGACACTGGGCGGTACTCCACTCGAGTACGAGGACCAGCAGACATACCTGGGAGTCACCTACGACAGAAGATTAACATGGAAGGAGCACATACAGAATGCAGAGGCAAAGGCCAGAAGAAAGCTAAACATCATGAGGAAGCTGGCAGGAACAAAGTGGGGTGCCAATGAAAGGATCCTCAAGACCATCTACCTAGGTGCCGTACGACCACACCTTGAGTATGGATCCAGCTCATGGATGACAGCAGCTAAATCTCATCAACAGAACCTCGACAGAGTACAAAACCAGGCACTGCGCATCATCACTGGTGGAATGAGATCAACACCAATAGAAAAAATGGAGCAGACAGCAGGCATCCCCCCACTTAGTAAAGGAAGGGAATGCAAAGCACTGATCCAAGCTGCAAAGTTCAAGTCATTCAACAACCACCCGATGAAGATCAGGCAAGCACAGCTGTCATCAGGAAGACTTAAAAGATCAAGTTTTGTGAAAGAGACAAAAGCACTTCAAAGGATACACCAAGAAATGTTGCCAGCACAAATAGAAGACCCAAACCACACCCTTGATCCTCCACCCTGGGAAAACAAGAGAGCATAGCTATTCGCACCACAGTACCTCATCTCACAACCAAAGATGAACACAGTGATGTGAGCAAGAAGGCCCTGACCCTAGCCATACTGGAAGAAATGTACCCTCAGGAGACATGGATAAGGATCTACACAGATGGATCAGCCAAAGATGCAATTAGGAGCGGAGGTGCCGGACTGCACATACAGTATCCAAACGGACATGAGTCAGCTGCAATACCAACGGGCAAACACTGCACAAACTACAGAGCTAAAGTCGAAGCACTGGTTCATGCAGCTAATACCATCAGCAGAACAGCAGACCCTATTGCACAGATTGTCTTTTTATCTGATGCCCGCTCCGTCCTTGAGGCTATCACCAAAGGTAAGCTGCCACAACTTGAAGAAGCACTACAAACCATCAAATGCTTTCGGATAGCATTGCAGTGGATCCCCTCACACTGTGGAGTCCAAGGAAATGAGGAAGCAGACAAGATGGCAAAGGTGGGTGCAGAAGAGAATCAGACAGAAAACATGGTTACCCATACAGAGATGAAGACTATCATCAAGTCACTATATAGAACACCTCAATCAGAAGATGCCTACCATCATCTCTCGAGGCCAGAGCAAGTGACCATTTTTCGTCTCAGAACTGGACATAACAGACTAAACAAACACATGTACAGGCGGTTCCATCTTACGACATCGCCCGCTTGTCCTTGTGGAGAAGCAGAACAGACCACAGAGCACATACTTCAATGTTGCAGTATGTACCAGCTGCTGAGAGAAGAGATCTGGCCTTTCTCAACCTCTTTTCTTGAAAAGCTGTATGGGCCTGTGGAAAAACTGCAGAAAACCACAGGTTTCATCTTGAGAACGGCTCTCCAAGTGTGATACCAGCGATCGAAAAGAGGAAGAACCATAGCCGCAGGTACCGAGTCAATTCCCAATCACAGTCAGATTCGTCTTATATTTGCCTTTACAAAGAGCGAAAGCAGCTCAGCCTCACCTCAGCGGGGCGGCTGAGACAGGGCCATAGTACATCTGGTAAGTATTAAGAATTCTCGTAGAAACAAAAGCGGATGGTTTTTTGGTTCTACTTCGAATAATACTTACCGGCTCTCATCTACCATCCGACAGAGAAGGCTGTGAAGAGACTAGAACCCCGGCATACGCTTGGGTTCTGCCATTTGACTCAGCTAAACTTCCATGGTCTAGAGCGCACTCCCCCCACCCCTCCTCATTTGTCCGCACAAATTCCAGAGGGCTGTCAAAACTGGGAGCAACACCGACCAGACCCGTGTCAGCCCCAAGTCTCAGCTAGGGAAGTCCAGTAGAGTGCAAAGAAGCTACTACAACTTCTAAATTTTGAAAAAACTATCAGTATATCGATTAGATTTTCAAACTAGAATGAGTCTAATGTCTGTTAAAAGAATAAGATGTTCTTGTTCAGATTATTTACTTAGATAGTCTGATATTTCGACTATAAGTAAACTTAAAATTAGTCACTTAATTAAGGCAAACACTCACCATTTTTGAGTGCTTGGTCTTTCCTGTTCATCACAGGAGCTCAGCCCAAGCCACGGTCGTTCTCGGGTCATGTGCATGGCCATTGTTCAGTGCAAGTGGAAGAAACTTGTGAAGTGTGCGAAATAGTGGTCGGATGTGGCTTTAGTTCAGATTTGATAAATTGGCGACAGCTACCGGATTAAGTGCGCTGGAGATGTCGCGAAGGTAGAAATCAGTAAATGATGACTCGGCATACCATTATGCTACAGACATCGCCTCCTCTAATGAGACACCCTTATAAAGGGCCGATGCTGCTGCTAGTGCTCGGACCTGATGGGCATTCACACGATCAATCTGCTTTCCTGTAGCGATTTTGTGCGACATCTGAATAGCATCGACTATCCAACGAGAAATGGTATCTTTGGAGCGCGCAAATGAGGAGCTTTGAGACATAACTACAGAGATTTCGGGTCATCTCGCCACTCTTCAGTACATTTCTTATACATTTTCAGACATCTGACAGGACACCAAGCAGAAGGGTTTGGGTCATGTCTAATTAAACTTGGCAAATTGATCGGCTGTCGTGGATATTTAAGTGACTGATTCTTTGCCAGGAAACAAAGACGTGGAAGTAGTCTTAAACCTTCACCCGTGACGACAAAACGGTCTTGTTCGGCAGAAAGTGCATGTATTTCGCTTCTCCTTCTCGCTGACGCTGCTGCAACCAAGAAAACTGATTTAATAGTTAACAGTTTAATATCTATAGATCTAATTGATTCAAAGGGAGCATGCCCTAAA
Organism: Chaetoderma sp. LZ-2023a; assembly: GCA_034401795.1. Taxonomy (NCBI): domain Eukaryota; kingdom Metazoa; phylum Mollusca; class Caudofoveata; order Chaetodermatida; family Chaetodermatidae; genus Chaetoderma; species Chaetoderma sp. LZ-2023a. Next base: position 100,608,909 of record CM067373.1, on the reverse strand, counting down.
ACCTGTAGTACAAGAGATAGAGTCCATGCTGGGATAGGAGTTGGCTGTCTAGGTCACAGATTGCTCATTCCTTTAATAACTTCATTTAAAGTGTCATTCTCCACTCCTTCAATGGCCAGACTGGGAATGACAGACTAATGCAGACTTGTATGCTGCTAGGGTTGAAGGTACAAGTTTGTCAACTTCGTATAAATGACAGATAAAATCTGCTACGTGTTGAACAGATGCAGAAAAGGGATCGATATCTCTTTCCTTACACCATTCGTCAAATTTGTTGATTCTATAATTATATGTCTTGGTGGTTGACCCTCTTCTGGCTGAAGCGACAAACTTCGCTTCTTGCTCAGAAAAGCCACCCTTAATTGCACGCTGCTTGATTACATCCATGCAGTCAATTTGAACATTTCCTGTCTGTCGTGGAGATACAGACCTTTGTTCTGAGAGACTAGATCTCTTCTGTCTGGAAGAGGGATTAGATTGCAGAGCAGAAGGTCCAGCAGATCCGTAAACCATGATCGGCCTGGGTAATAAGGGGCGATCAGCAGTACTTGGCACATACCCTCTCTTATCTTTGCCAGAACCTTTGGGATGAGAATCGTTGGAGGATATGCATATGCGTACATTCCCTTCCAACTTATCGCCAGTGCGTCTACTGCTAAAGCTAGCGGGTCCGGGATCGGTGACACGTATGTGACCATCTTTGCATTCTGTTTTATCGCAAACAGGTCCACATTTGGCTAGCCCCATGTTTGCATAGAATCTCAGCTACCGATTGGTTGAGCTGCCACTCCATCGGACGACAAACCGTCCTTCGATTGAGAGCATCTGCTAAGATGTTCAGTCTTCCTGGAAATGTGTGCTGCCCGAAGAATAACATTCCTCTCTTGGCACCACAGCAGAAGGTTCCAAATCATCATACACAACTCTGGTGATCTCGTCCCGCCTTGGCGGTTCAAATAAGACACCAATGTTGAGTTGTCTGTCCTTACTAGGACAATCTTGTCTCTGATTAAGTTCTCGAATTCTCGAAGTGCTAATGCCACTGCTAATAATTCAAGAACATTGATATGTTTCCGCGCATTGGTCCAATCCCATTCCCCTGACACTGACTGATCGTCCAATACCGCTCCCCAACCCGTGGTTGATGCATCTGTGAAGATGGACATCTGTGGTTGAGGAGGTTGTAGAGGAACACCTCGCAGGAGATTCTGTTCTGATAGCCACCAGTGAAGGTGGAATATCAATGGTTCTTTTACTGGAATTCTCAGAGATAACGGATCCGTTCTCTGAGACCAGAATGACATTAGATACATCTGAATTGGCTGCCTGAGTGCCGCATAAGGAACCACTTTCTCCAGAGACACTAGTAAACCCAGTATCCTGAGAAATTGGCGGGCCGTCAGAAAAACTCCTAGAGAAACTGACTCCAGTACTGCAATCAAACTCTTGACTCTGCTCTCCACCGGAAAAGCTACGCCATCCCTGAGGTTGAAAAATATTCCCAGATAAAGAAACTCCTGGGATGGAGTCAATTCTCATTTCTCTAGATTCACAATCCATCCTAGGTCCTTTAGCAAGGCTAGGACTACCTGAAGATTGTTGCGCAGAGTGACTGGATTCCCCGCCTTCAGCAGCCAGTCGTCTATGTAAGTATGAACAGCTATGTTTCTCCTGCGAAGATAAGAAGTCATGGCGAGAACCACTTTGGTGAAGACCGGTGCTGTGGTCAGGCCGAATGGAAGCGCATTGAACTCCCAAACATTGTCTTGGAATGCAAAGCGAAGGTATTTCTGAAAAGGAATTGACATTGGAATATGAAAATATGCATCCTTCAGATCTATCGACACTGCCCACATGCCTTTTCTCAGCCCTGTCATCATCGCTACTACAGTCTCCATCTGAAACTTTGGAGAAAGAATAAATTTGTTCAACGGTTTGAGATTGAGAATTGGTCTCCAACCTCCGGTACGTTTCGGAATGAGGAATATCATCGAATAGAAGCCTAGGGAGGACTGATTGCGGACTAGATGAATCGCGTTCTTCCACTGAAGAGCTTCGATTTCTGAGCAAATGGCATCTAGACGATCGGATTCCCTTGGAACGGGAGTCCACACTGGAGTCGATGTTAACAGAACTAACGATTGACGGATGAGCCAGTCCGGTTCGTCGCCATTTCTTAACCACTGACAGACTAAACAACCTCGCACGACAGGTTCCCATTGGCTTGAGAACAGTTGAAGTCTGCCTCCGACAGTAGGAATCTGCACACAGTTGGCGGTCGATATTGCACGATAAGACGCTAAATCACTTGGGTGAAGATTCTCGACTCCCTTCGTTCCTGACGTCACCGGAACTGATTCCGCCGGACACCTGTCAGGACCGATCTCCACAGCTGCCCCGCAGTTTCTTGGAGTATGACGGTCCAGGACCGCCGCCACGACTATCTTTATGATAACCGCCGTGACCCGAACCGCCACCCTCCCTGTCCTCCTCATACGGCCTCTTATTAGAGGACTTGTATGAGGACAAAGGCCAGGTCCCTGCGATCTGGATGCCCGATGGGCATCATGGCCAGAAGGACGGAAAGCCAATCTCTGGCGCTGCCTCTGTTGCTCCTGCCGATGCTGCTTGTAGGACTGCTGCGGCTGTGTCCTCTTAGTCGACTTCCATGACTTGCCGACTACTTCCTGCTCTGCGACCATTGACGCGACCTTGGATAAGGCTTGCCATGCCGAGCCGCCGAACAAGCCTGGACCAATGAAAGGCGCAGAAGATAACGCAGCCCTCATCTCAGGTCCTGGTTCTACACAATCGAGAACCATTCTCCTACGCTCTGCCAATGATCTGGTGACCCTGGTCAGGCAATCCTGGGACAAGCGCATGGTGTCCCGGACAACTCCGGGAGCAGCCTCTGGCACTTCCCCACCTTCCGCCATGCAGGTCAGCATACCCTGCAGGATGGTACACCCGTGCGAGAGTGCAGCCATGGCTGCCCTCGCCGCATCCTCAATGAACATTAACTCATTAAAAGGATCCTTATTGGCCTGGGAAACTAAGGGACGAGAACGACCCTTCGATTTGCCAGCCAACGGCCTATTCAATGCCTCTCACTCCCCGACGGAAAGCCGTGGAACCCGGGGCATACTGATGGTAGGCCTGCTCAGGAAAACAGACCCTACTCCTTATCCCCTTCGGGGCCTTGGGAAACAAATAGTCTGGTTGAACCGAAGAGTCACTTGACAGAGCGCTAGCCGCTCGCTCTGACATCCGTTCCATCGCCGGATCACGCTGAGATCCCTGATCAGATGCCAACCCGAGACGGCCGGTCATCCAGTCAAGGACCTGCACCCATTCAGCTTCAGTGCAAAATGAGGACTCGTCCATCAATGGACTACGGTTCTCATCTTCGTTCTCACCCTTTGGATGAGTAGGTCACCGACGATCCATGCTGAGAACTATGACCCGCACTTCTTCCAACATGAAGCGCGTCCATAGCCCGACTAGTAGCGGCAGCAGTGTCCAGCGAATCGCCGGACACGGATTCACCGCAGTCCATCGGCTCCAGCACGGGAGCCGAGACTACAGCCGCTTTCACTACGGTAGATGACGGAACTCCGAGAGGAGCCGCACCTAATGCCGCCGGGATGCCGCTAGGAACCGCAAAACATGGCTCCAACGACAACGCTGGATGAGCGAAATCTGGGTGAAAGATGCCCGACGGAACGTCGACATCACCACCTGCCTGGCAAACCCGTACAATACCCGAGGGAGCTCCCTGGGATGTACCTGGTTGAGCCGTTAATGAAATATCCGGCATGCCGGAATCTTCCATGAGTAAAAGATCTTCCTCCTCTTTAGCCAAGGTCGGAGAAGGGACAGGTGCTCGTCTCTCCGCAGAACTAGCCGGACCACCGAAAGGTTGCCCTGCACTAGCCTGCATCGTCGGGATCGTGGACTGCAAAGACTCAAACATTGCCTTAAACTGGGCTGCCCATACGCCCAATAGTGGGTTCATCTGCTCATTCAGATGCTCTTCAAGTCCCTTTACTGACGCCTGATCCAGCTTGGCCGCCTTGTCCCTCGCGATCCTCTCCAAACGCGCACGTCGATCACGATCGAACTCTGCCACCAACTCCGACGACCACTTCACGCACACGTCACAAGGACTTCCCACTTTGCGCAAGCCACACAGTGGTGACCACTGAACTTGCGCTTCATGAACCTGTTACACTTTTGACACAGAGTGTCCTGGTACTTGGTCTTCTGCAAACACAGAGTAAGAATTAAAACGCTGCACATGACTTATGCTGACGAGCAATACGCACAATTGACTTGATTGTAAGATAGAATTACTTAGAAACATTAACTTTCTCTTAAATTAATGATAATCAAGCCTTTAGGCAGGAAATATTTGAAACTTTTTCGAGTGAAATTTAATAAACACAACTTGGAAATTAACTAACATTAATAAAGCCAAGAAATAAATGCTGATCGCTACAAACTAAACGAAATCTAGGATTTCTTTTTTCACGAGAGAGTTGATACTTACCTCCCTAGATACTTTTGATATTGCTAAATATTGGCGTTCACTCAATAAAACACTCAGATTAAAAACAGTTAGGTGCCCCTACTGGGCAGGTAGACAGAGGTAGTCAGTCGGATGCCGGCCCCACCACCGCGCATGCGCCGACTACTACTTCCTCTGACTAATTTATTGGCTGACACACATGCAACTGCTAAGAGCCTGAAGACCAAGCCTCTGTGGGGTGGAGAGGCCGGGTCCATATCTAGGGAGGTAAGTATCAACTCTCTCGTGAAAAAAGAAATCCTAGATTTCGTTTATTTCACATCAAGAGTATACTTACCTCCCTAATACTTTTGATATTGCCAGAATTCGAAAGTGAATCTAGCGGGAGGGAGGCGAGGTCAAAAGACCAGCTCTTCCCTATACGCTTTCACACGTTTACGGCACTTAAAAACGTCTGAAAACTGTGTGAGAACACAGTCAGGATTTGACAAACCAACAGATAACACAACCGATGCATGAGAGATGACCGAATGTCATATGCGCTCCCCCCCCCCCCCCCCCCCCCCCCCACCCCCTGGGAGAAAGACTAGATGACCTCAATGTCCTATACACTCTCTACGTACTAGTGCCACGTACTACAGGACAGAGACGAAAGTACTCCATTTTCGTATACTCTCTATGAACCACAAACCACACAAACCATCACCATATTAATAATAACGGGTAACGTGACAATACATTTAACAATGAACAACACTAAACAAGACTGACCTTGTTGAACTTGGAAGCTGTCATCACGTTCCCAGTAGAGAAGCCTGATGCAGTCCCAACAAGTGGTTGTTACCATAACTTAAATGTGATGTATATAAGCAACGAGGAAACGCTCCTCATAAAACATACAGGCGATTATTGTTTCAAAATCGACAAGGCGAGAGGATTGAGGTGTCACGGAGGTAATGGTCTGTAAAACTTGACTCCCAGTGCCACTGAGCCACGGACATAATTTCATCTACAGGGACCCCACTAAACAGGGCAGTGGATGCCACGACACCGCGGACACTGTGAGCCTTGGCCACATCAACCTGTCTCCCGGTGGCGGATTTGTGACAAAACTGAATACATTCTACAATCCACCTGGAAATGGTGTCCTTAGACGCCCTGCCATGGGGTTCAATATATGACAACCATAACGCTGACTGGTCGGTACGCCACTCCGAAGTACCCTGTTTGTACTGGAGCAGCGCCCGTACGGGGCACCATACTTTAGAATTAGGATCATATCTAGTTAAAGATGGCAAAAAAATAGGTTGACCTGGATATTTCAAAGACTGATTCTTAGCCAAGAAATTAATCCTAGGTAGAAGCTTAAGGCCTTCCCCTGTAACCACAAAACGGTCATCCTCGGCTGATAAGGCGTGAATCTCACTCCTACGCCTTGCCGAGGCCGCAGCAATTAAAAACACAGTTTTAAGAGTCAACAATTTCATAGAAATGGACATAAGTGGTTCAAAAGGCTTATCTCCTAGTACCTGAAGCACCAGAGATAAACTCCAAACTGGAATCAGTGGTGGATTCCTTGGTCTTAGATTGCCCATGCCTTTAATTAATACATTTAATGTACTTACTTCATCACTCCCCCTGTTAGCCAAGCAAGGAATAACAGCCATTAAAGCTGACTTATAACCAGCAATAGAGTTAGGCTTGAGGCTATAGGCATCATATAGGTGACAGAGGAAATCAGCTACTACCTGAATAGATGCATCCATTGGATCAATACATCTGTTTGAGCACCACTCTGCAAATCTGTTGATTTTATAGTTATATGCTCTGGAGGTTGACCCCCTCCTGGCTTTGGCCATAAACATGGCCACTTGCTCAGAAAAGCCCTCCTTAATTCTAGATTCCTTGACAACATCCATGCAGTCAATCGGAACATTGACGGATTGTCGTGAAGGGCCTTGCCCTGGAAGATAAGGTCGTCCATCAGAGGCAGAGGAACCGGACTGCAGACCAGAAGGTCCAGCAGATCCGTATACCACGATCGGCTTGGCCAATCCGGGGCGATCAGAAGCACCTGGCACTCCTGCTGCCTGATCTTCTGAAGCACCTTTGGAATCAGGATTGCTGGAGGGAATGCGTATGCATACATTCCCGCCCAGCTGATAGCTAACGCATCTGTTGCGAAAGCGCTTGGGTCTGGGATCGGAGAGACGTACGTCGTCATCTTCGCATTCTTCTTTGTTGCGAACAAATCGATGTTGGGCTTCCCCCAATGGTCGAACAGACGATCCGCCACACATTGATTTAGTTGCCATTCCGTGGGTAAAATACTCATCCTTCGGCTCAATGAGTCTGCTAGCAGATTTAGCCTTCCCGGAATATGAACTGCTCTCAAGGTAATCCTGTGATCCAGGCACCAACAAAGCAGTTTCCAAGTCATCATACAGAGACTGGGCGACTTCGTTCCGCCCTGGCGGTTTATGTAAGTCACTACTGTTGAGTTGTCTGAACGAATAAGAACAATCTTGCCCTGAACTTTCTGTAAGAAATGTTCCAGGCCCAGGACTACTGCTCTTAGCTCCAGTAGATTGATATGTTCCTTTGACTGATCCAGATCCCAAAGCCCTGATATTGTGGACTCTTCCAGACAAGCTCCCCACCCCACCCATCGATGCATCTGTATACACAGTCACCTGAGGGTGGGGAGGGGTTAGCAAAACCCCCAGCAAGAGATTCTCTATATTCAACCACCATTGCAGGTGGTGAATTAGAGGCGCCAACACTGACACGTTCGAGTCCAGCGAACCTGAACTCTGGGTCCACTGTGTCATGAGAAACAACTGGATCGGGCGCCTGCGTAAGGCCGCCTGCGGAATGACTGGTTCCAATGAAACCATCAAACCCAGCATTCTCAAGTAAACCCGTGCCAGGACATGACGACTGTCGCACACCGACTGTATTAAGGAGATGAGTCTCTGAACCCTCTCCTGAGTAGGATAAACATATCCCGTCTCCAGATCGAAGAACATGCCCAGGTAAACAAACTTCTGGGATGGAGTCAGCCCTGATTTTTGGAAATTGATTATCCAGCCCAAGTCCGTGAGAGTTTTCAAAACAATCTCCAGATTGGCCGATAACGTTTCCTGGGTGTGTGCTTTTAACAGCCAGTCGTCTATGTACGTGTGGACTGCTATGCTTCTCCTGCGGAGGTATGCCGTGATCGCGAGAACCACACGGGTGAAGACCCGAGGAGCCGTGGAAATTCCGAAGGGTAATACCCTGAATTCCCACTGTCTGCCCTGGAATGCAAATCTCAGGAAGCGACGGAAACTCCTCTCTATGGGAATGTGGAAATAAGCATCCTTCAAATCTATTGAAGCTGTCCACATTCCCTGCTCTAACCCCGCCAACACCGAGCGCACAGTCTCCATCTTGAAACTGGGCGCCTCTATGAACTTGGTCAAAGCTTGAGGTTGAGAATCGGCCTCCACCCTCCGGTGTTTTTTGTTACTAAGAACACGGTTGAATAGAAGCCCGGGCACCCCTGCGCCGGCTGAATAGCTCCTTTTTGTAGGAGGGAATTTATCTCCTCCTCGATACACAACCTTTGATCTGGATCTCTCGGAATCGGAGTCCAGATCGGCACGAGAGACAGTCGCGACGGCGGGCCTGTCATCCAATCGGGATGATAGCCGACTGAAAGCCATCGCAAGAGTAAACGGTCCTGAGTCAACCGCTTCCACTCTGGCAAGTGGTCGGCCAATCGGCCGCCCACCGGTCCACCTAGGGAGAGAGGTGGACATAAGGAGTGCGAGAGTGGCACTGTCTTCTCGGCCAGAAACACCGGAGTGGCTCCCACCGTGGTAACCGGCCCATCAGGCCCGATTACCGCGACCAGATCCCCGCGCGCCACGCCCAGCACTGCGCGCACCTCGGTGCGCGGGTGGCTGCCTGACTGGCTGCGCCTGGGGAGCCTGCGCCCCCCTCGCTGCGGGCCGAATCGCATGCGGCCTAGGCCGTTGCTGCGATGGTGGCTGGCCTCTGACCTGGCCACCTCCACCTCGAGCCTGCAGGGGACAATACGCAGGGGGTGCTGCGCGAACGCTCGCACGACGGAGCACTTCAAATTGCTCGCGCAGCGCCCTCTCGTTGTTGACCAGAGTCACCGTCTCCTGGAGGTGCTTGCATCCCTCACCTCCAAAGAGACCAGGACCTGTCATAGGCGTACGCAGTAGCCTATTGTACAGGTCCTGGGACGAGCACAGATTGTCCATGGCAAACGTGCGCCTCGCCCGGACACTCCTGGTCACCGCCCGCGTCAAACAGTCCAGAGCCAGGTTGATACCATCCTGGATGGCTCTCTGGACTGTGACCGGGCTTGGTTGGCGCGATGCGGATGCCGTTACCACCCCCTGTAACAGCTGGGAGACGTGGGACAGAGCAGCAATCGACGCTCTCCCTCTCCTCTGCATCACGCAGCGCGGCATTTGCCGAACGCAACGCGTTCGAGCACAGGACATCCGTGTCAGAACGGGAGCCTGGCCGCGCATCTTCGCCCAAAGCCGCGCGGTCATCGACGCTTGGCTTGGGCACCACACCGTACCGCTGGTAGTCCAGGGGCACGATGCGGCAATGCCTGGCCACCTCGCGAGGGGCCTTCGCGAGATGCCCCTTCGCCTTAATGGACGTCTCCGCCGCCTCGAACATGTCCACGACATGCTCAGCCAGCGGCAGAGATGGCATAGCGTTTGCAGTCGGCTTACCAGCTAACCACGGCCTGTGATCTCGCTGGCTAGCCGACTGCTCCACGGGCAGGTCTGGCCGAACACTCACCAGCCACTGGCAAGCGTCCGACCAATTCTCCTCAGTGGCTAGCTGCGAGCGCTCTACAAGACGGGGGCCTTCGTCTTCCTCCTGAGCGCACGCAGCAGAGCTTGATGGCGGGTATGCTGATACCGCTGGCAAACCAGGGAAAACATGCGGCCCCGAAAGACCCGGCCTGCTAAGCTCACTGGCTTGACCAAGAGCAGGCGCCGTGGTAGAGCGTGGGGCAGACACCGCCCCACCACGGTCCAGACCAGCACCAGCGACACTCTCGTCAAGCCGAGGTATGCGGTAACGCTGGCCTTCAGCACAGCCCAGGGTCACCTTCTGGACCGTGAATTCTACTCCTGCGTGAGTAGAACCATGGACCACGTCGCCTGCATTCCCCGCGAGGGGTGCACAGACGTCGTAGTCCATGGTCACGTCCCCAGACGGCGACCCTAGCAGGAAATCCTCTTCCTCCTGGCCAGAAAGGTTAGACTCCGGGTCAGCAAAGAAAGCTAACCCGGACTGGCCAGGGAAGGTGCCATAGGAGGCATTGGCACCCGCGGCGTGCGGATACCCAGGGTCTGATGAGCAGACCGCGGGTTCCTGCGACAACCGATGTCCACGGCCCCTCGGCGCGGCACCAAGCCTGCTGCCAGGGTCGTGGAATGACCCCATCAATGGGGCCACCTCTGAATCGTTCTCAAACAACGGAATCGACCTACGGAAATTAGATACAGAGGCGGGGATAACCTGCTCTGAAGCAGATGCTGAGGACAACAAAGGAGCTGACCCAGGAAGCATGCTGCGAAGCAACTCTGGGACCAAATCCTTTATTGTCCTCTGCATCTCTCCCAACATTTCGGACCGGAAGGTCTCCATGTCCACCGCGGACGAGGCCTTCCTCTTACCCTTCTTCGAAACACTCTCTTTCTTCGCCTTCCTCTCCTCCTCCATGCCCTTCTCCTTTGCCTGCAATGACAAAAAGTCAGACATTAGTTCGCCCCCCCCCCCATTGCTTACATACGTCGCACTTAAGCAGCGGTCCACAGGGACTGCAGCTGAAGCACAAATGGGGAGCAAACCGATCCTTCAGAAACCGGCCACAGGATGGACAACCCGGTCTCTGAAACAGGACACAGGACGAGGACAATGAGCAAGTTAGTCAAGGTTAGCTTTTTTAAAAACTCAAAACCAACTAAAGAGAGGGAAAAGATCATAAAGATCAGTAACCATAAGAAACCAGCGTTGGAAAAAACTTTAAATGTAAATAAAGAGCAAGGCTGATTATGACGTCATCAATCCCATGACAGAAATTAAATCGGTCCGCAACAAGCATCTAAGTGCAAGAACGAATTGTATTCCTAACATAACGTCCTCACTTGGATATTCAGACTACACACCATCAGATACACAATGATAACAATGGTAAATAGTCATTATTTCTTCAAATAATTCATATCACCTCATCATTAATTAGATACCTGACACCTGGTATAGACAAACCATCCAACGTGATGCACTGGAGCACTCCACCAAGACTACGCCTCTTAACTCTCTCCACCTAAGGGGAAGGAATTGGCTCAAGAGGGCAAAGTGAGAAGACCTTTATATCAAGCCTCCAACTCACTGAGCATAGATTGTTTGGTTAGATAACCTAACAGTATTAGTAGGAAATGGAACCGTGGTGGAGAGAAACAAACCCTCCTGTGCTGAGATGTCCACTAATAATGCAAATCCATACCTGTGGACATAAACACAAAGAGAGATTAGACTTATATAGCACCGAGTTGAAAAAACCAACTCAAACCGGCGCTCATCACGGTAAGCGCGAGTCCCGGAAACACATTACACCGGGGAAAAACTCGCTAGAATATAGTTGAAATCACCTGATAAAGAGATCCAGCTCCCTCCTCCGGAGAAGTCGCCCTTTCTGACATCTTTCTCCTTCTTTCCAGGTATATTCAAACTATTTTACACAGGTAAACGAGTGAAAACTTCTTAACAAGCACAAACGCATGTGAACTCTCTGCCAATAAATTAGCAAAGAGTAGTAGTCGGCGCATGCGCGGTGGTGGGGCCGGCATCCGCCTGACTACCTCTGTCTACCTGCCCAGTAGGGGCACCTAACTGTTTTTAATCTGAGTGTTTTATTGAGTGAACGCCAATATTTAGCAATATCAAAAGTATCTAGGGAGGTAAGTATACTCTTGATGTGAAAACCCTCGTCAATGAAGCGAGAGCTAAAGATCAGCATAAAACAGAGTGCGTAGACACGACAAGCCAAGACAAACGTTAATCATGGGCACCGCCATCTTGGCTAAGGGCGCATCCATCTTGGAAGGAACCGAGTCGCAAGAGAAATTAACCGAGTACCTGGATGAGATTAAACAGTTAACGAGTACTGGAGCGACTCCAACAATGGCTACCATTTTAGAATAATGTGCCAATTTAAGAAACTTTCAATCAGTCATTACGGCACGAATGTATAAATTCTAGATTGATACAACCTGCCCCTGTGTGATGACTCTCCTTTTCCTTCCATGATGCCAGCAACAAATTTTTAAACTAGAAAAAACATGCGACTTTCCAAGTCAGCAAAATAAGCGAATCTGACTGTGATTGGGAATTGGCTCGGTACCTGTGGCTATGGTAATTCCCGGACACAGTATGGGCAGGAGCAGGAGAGTGCGGAGTTTTTAATTGTTTATTTTGAGCTAGACTAGATAATAGGCATTATTATAATAGTACATCTGGTAAGTATTATTCGAAGTAGAATTCATATACACACTTTGAGCCCTCTTAGCCCTTTAACACTCAAGCTGGCCCAAAATGGCTCCTGTAGTGATCTTGAGAAATGTCCATCTGCAAGCCAAGAGATTATTTTTGAAAATTTATCATTAGAATGACTGACTCGATAAGTGAGCCAGTGATTCTAGTGATAAATTTTCAAAAATAATCTCTTGTTCTGCAAACAGAGATTTTCTATGAGAAAATAAAGACTTTCTTGAACAAATTTGTGAGTTTAAGTTAATATATATATCATGGTTAAGTAAGGCATATATGGCTGATGGTCAGCGGGGAAACATATCAAACATATATATTTGGAAACTTTGTGAATATGCTTGTAGATGTTTAGGCAACTGGAAGTGGATGTGTACACAGGTTCATAGGCAATATGAAGCAACAAAGCACATCTAACAAGAAAGGTCACTTTCCATCATTAGGAAAACAGTTCCAACTTGCATGCATGCAGACAGACAGACAGACACAGACAGACAGACAGACAGACAGACAGACAGACAGACAGACGCACGCACACACCACAATACAACCGCTTGCTGCTACAAACCTGTAATGAAAGCAGTCGCAATGATGATGTTGTTACAGTTATGATGCCAACCATTCCCACTATACACATGAGAATTCAATTAACCCTTACCACTCTGATGTCAAATTTTTTCAAATTAAATTAAATGACGACCTGGTGTTCATTTTTCAACAAATTTGGTGGAAGATGTTGCTGTCATAGACAGCAATATCGTCCATCAAAATTGTTGAAAAATGTACACTAGTTTCTTTGCTATTGACACAGTAAAAGATAGAAAATTGACCTCAGAGTGGTATGGGTTAATATTGGCTTTGTCAGTTTTCTATGGCAATTAGGACATCGATTTAACAGGTGCCGAAACTTTTATGTCTAATATTAGGTCCAATTTCTGGTTGTGGTATTTAACTCTGCCAGGTAATTAGCCCATGAACAAAGCCTTTAAGGTGCACCTCTCCGCTGAATATTTTTAATGGAAACGTGACCGGATAATTTAATACAAGTTGACAATCATACACTATTATTATGTGAATTAAATGGAAACCTTGCAACTATGAATACGAGCATACTTAATCTGCATACCAATAAATCAAAAGGAAAATGACTAGGTTTCTAATGCTTTCCCATTTAGCAAATACTTATAACGTTTTTTGTACTTCAAATTAATTCACAATTATGGGTTGAGGAAGTGGTGAAGAAAATACCATTCCCCAGTAAGTTAATGCTTCCAAGTAGCAACAGCATAGTCTTGTGTTTACAGGAAGCAGGATAAGGCTCATCAACAAATACTAAATTGGAAAATATGTATCCCAAAGCATTTGCTAAATGTCTTGCTTAAATTGTGAAGCACAGGGTCGAGCAAACCTATAATTTGTGAGAAATAACTATGTGAATGGACTATGACATTCTAGATAAGAATAGCTATAGTGGCATATAAGATGGTTTATGTCAGGAGATGATTACCTTTATAGGGCTATGCTGTGGGGGAGTGACAGGCGGTGTTCTCCAAGCTTTCTTCACCGTACTACTTCTGCTACTACTTGCTCCGTACTCGTGTGTTTTCTAAAAGAATAACATCTGAGGTTACCGCTCTTATATACGACATTCACAGATATCATCAATACAAATATTCGCAATCATGTTGAAATTTACTTTATAAAAGATAATTTTGAACTACCACCAACTGATATTGTCAAGAAAATCAAAACATTATCTTAGTGACTGTCCATATTCCATAAATGTCTGGAGTGTCACTGTTTGTTTTAGTCCGGATACATTGTGCTAGTTACCTGTGCCATAGTCACTTGTTCTGCCCACCACAATTCAAAATCCTTGAGTAGTTTCACTTTTGATTTCTCCAGAAGATGTTGTAAATGTTCAATTTCCGTTTTCATTGTTTTTAGCTGACCAAAATACTCTTTGTATCTGGGTGAAGAATAAAACAGATTCATATTATGAAGAAACAGTTCTGCATTTAAGCAGCCTTGCGCGATTATCTGATTAAATCGAAAATCACGATTAATCTTTAAATCCTGAATGTATATGATTAAAAACAAAATAATCGAATAATCGTGAATAATTCCACTGCATAATATTTCAAAATCTACCTTTTTATTTACATTTTACTCGAGCCAGGCATTCCAGCGATACATTTTCAAAAATAGTCTTCTCTTGGCCTGCAAATGGACATTTCTAAACACCATTGCGGCTTTTGTCATTGATATACCTTTGTTATTATATCGGTGTAATTTCTAACCGGGTTGCTTAATTGAGTAACGACAATTATTCTTAAACAATTGATCGCGATCACTCAAAGTAATAACCGCGCACGCCTACATTTAAGGCCAGAAATAAACCTGGTTAAGACCCGTAATGGACGCATTCATTTCTCGCTATGTCATTCCCATTTCTAGCTAAGCTCCGCTCATCTTGCACACATATTTGAATCGATTTTGATCACTTTGAACCCTGAATTCCCAGAAACACAAATTCAAGGTCAATATAAGCCAAGCTTTAAAATATTTTAAAACTAGTCAAATTAGTTTCAAAATATTAAACAGAATATTTATTAAATTGCAAATTCACTAAAGACATACAAATTCAGACGTTTACTTCAGAGACCTGCCATTTATTATCAGCGCTATGTCATTTTGAGTGTGACGTCATTTAACAACTAACATATTTTGAGCATAATGTCAGATATTTGTATGACAGATAACTAGATATCTACTGACAATTGCACATAAGAGGGATCCATTTCTAGCTATGCCCCGCCCACTTCTAGATAAGCTCTGCCAAAGCTTAGTCCATGTTGGGATTGGTCGAACCTAGAATTCCTAGAATTTGAATATCAAGGGAACTCTACAGCTAAGCTGTTGAATAATTTGAAATTAATTTGACAGCCCCCTGTCAAATTTGTTTCAAAATATTCAACAGAATGTTTATTAAATAATAAATCCATCAAAGACATAGACTTTGCATACTTGGCGGACTATTCCAACGTCATCACAGAGTACCTCTGTAATTTATGATTGTGATGTCAGCATATATGTGACGTAATTGATTAGGACGTCATATATTTGAGTGACAAATCAGATTCATCCATTATAAGCTTATATTATTCAGTTAAATTTTGTATGACAACTGGTGTAATTTTGAAAACAATGTGGCTGTTAGCTGTTACTGCCTAATAGGCAATATTGTTCTCAAAATTTCATCAGCTTCCTACAGTCCTCTGTAGACTATGACCCGTTTGTTTGCCGCATAACAGTTATGGGTGAGGGCAAGTGTGAGTGCGTGTTGGTGTTAACAATGATCATGAATATGAAGTCAGGACTGATAAATTGGCATTTTCTAATCTCCAATGAATTAAATTTATTTCATGTTGACATGAATTTTTATAATCCCTTTAGATCTATACTTGCTAATGAGCAGAATCCTCAAATTTGTTCAAGAAAATTTCAATTTTTTCATCGAAAATGTTCATTTGCAGACACAGATTTTTTTGGACAATTTATTAATTGAATGATCATTTAAACAGTCAGTCATTTCAGTTGTAATTTTCAAAGATAGTTTTCCATTTGTCTGACATTTCTCAAACACTGGAGAAGCCATTCTTGGCCAGTTTCAGTGTTAAAGGGTTAAAGTACCAATACCAGGATTATTAAGAAACTTAGTGGTTACGGCTACATTATTGATATTGGTTAGCATTGAAGCTTTTGAAATGGTCTGCTTTAATGAGAGTGGTCGAGAAGTCCACTGAAATTCCAGATTACTAAATTACATGTCCTTTCATAGGATATCTCGGATCAGTTTTATGAAAGCTATCTATATACAAAGAATTGCTAAGTGCACAACAATGATGCAACCATTATTGGAAGACATTAACAGCAAACATAGCAGACTAACCAATGGCGCTTATATTGTAAACAGTATTGCTGTAGGTAAAAAAAGTATACCATCTATTTAGCCCCACTCTAGCTCCACATCTGGTGGCAGGGGAGGGGTCAAAAGGTCAAATTGATTGTAATGCAATTCCTCTGAAACTGTTGGCTGGAATTCACCCCAATTTGCTATGTACGTTACCCCTATGATTGTGGAGTGCAAGAGTATGTTGATATATGGCTCTGCCCCCATTGGAATGGTGGTTAAAAGGTCAAGAGATTGTTTGTAGCTCAATGCCTCTGAAACCATTAGACAGCTTTCAACCAAATTTGGTATGTGAATTACCCTTATGATTCTTTGTCCCCTCTTTCTATAATAATCTAATCCTCAGCCAGAGTACTTACTGCCATGCACTGTTCAAAATTTTGTTGGAGAATGTCCGAGCTCGCAGGGGATTCTATGCTTTTATATGAGAATGGAGGAATCCAGTTTTAGCTATGCCGCGCCGATCTCTAGCTAGGCTCCACTCACACTTCACCCATGTTAGGATCGATCGATCACTGAACTCCATGACTATCAATTTCCAGAAAACTAAGCAGGTAAGCTGTTGAATATTTTGAAACAAATTTGACTGGGTGCTGTTGCTGCCATTGTTGGCACTCAAATTTGTTTCAAAATATTCAATAGCACATTTGTTAAATTAAATAGTAGACATACAATTAGTACGACAACGTTTAGTCCGTCATCAATTAAGCATTCGTGGCCAACTTAGCTGCGTCATTCATGACATAATTGATTATGACATCATCCTACACATCATGTAGTTGATTATGACATCATATGATTGATGGATAAACTGGAATCCTCCATTCCATACAACCCTGACAATAATGTTCAAACTAGATTGATCGGTCGAGGACGCGTCATCGCAAATTCCCACGTTCACCGCTTTGAACCTTTGACACCCCCACAACCCACCCCCAGGGGTGGAGCCAAATGTAAAGGTTCTTTTGCACTCCGCAATCATATGGGTAACTCCATACCAAATTTGGTTGAATTTCGTACAATAGTGCCAGAGGAGTTGCATTACAATCAATTTCATTATCTTTTGACCCCATCCCACACACCATGGGGCGGGGCCAAATGTAAATGTGCTCATCCACTCCACATTGATATGGGTAACTCACACCAAATTAAACGAAATCTAGGATTTCTTTTTTCACGAGAGAGTTGATACTTACCTCCCTAATACTTTTGATATTGCTAAATATTGGCGTTCACTCAATAAACACTCAGATTAAAAACAGTTAGGTGCCCCTACTGGGCAGGTAGACAGAGGGTAGTCCGGCGGATGCCAGCCCCACCACCGCGTATGCGCCGACTACTACTTCCTCTGACTAATTTATTGGCTGACACACATGCAACTAATAAGAGCCTGAAGACAGAGCCTCTGTGGGGTGGAGAGGCCGGGTCCATATCTAGGGAGGTAAGTATCAACTCTCTCGTGAAAAAAGAAATCCTAGATTTCGTTTATTTCACATCAAGAGTATACTTACCTCCCTAATACTTTTGATATTGCCAGAATTCGACAGGGAATTCGGCGGGAGGGAGGCGAGGTCAAAAGACCAGCTCTTCCCTATGCGCTTTCACGCGTTCAAGGCACTTAAACGTCTGAAACTGTGTGAAAACACAGTCAGGATTTGAAGAAACATCGGCTAACACCAACCGATGGATGAGATGACCGATGTCATATGCGCTCCCCCCCCCCCCTCCTTCCTGGGAGGAAGACTAGCATGACCTCAATGTCCTATACGCTCTCTAGGTACCAGTGCCATGTACTATAGGACAGAGACGAAAAGGCTCCATTTTCGTATACTCTCAATGATGAACCACATCAAAACACAAACCATCACCATATTAATAAAAACAGGTAACGTGACAATACAATCAACATTGAACAACACATGAACAAGACTGATCTTGTTGAACTTGGCAGCTGTCATCCTCTTCCCAGTGGAGAAGACCGATGCAGTCCCAAAAAGTGGATGTTTCCATTGATTAATTGTGAAGTATATAAGCAATGAGGAAACCCTCCTCAAAAACATATAAGCGATTATTTTTTCAAAATCGACAAGGCGAGAGGATTCGAGGTGTCACGGAGATAATGGTCTGTAAAACTTGACTCACAGTGCCACTGAGCCACGGACATAATGTCATCCACAGGGACCCCATTAAATAGGGCAGTGGAAGTCACTACGCCGCGGACACTGTGAGCCTTGGCTATGTCAACCTGCTTACCAGTGGCGGATTTGTGACAAAATTGGATACACTCTACAATCCACCTGGAAATGGTGTCCTTAGACGCCCTGCCATGGGGTTCAATATATGGCAACCATAACGCTGACTGATCGGTCCGCCACTCCGAAGTACGCTGTTTGTACCGAAGTAGCGCCCGAACGGGACACCATGCTTTAGAATTAGGATCATATCTAGTTAAAGCAGGCAAAAAAATAGGTTGACCTGGATATTTCAAAGACTGATTTTTAGCTAAGAAATTAATCCTAGGCAGTAACTTAAGGCCTTCCCCTGTAACCACAAAACGGTAATCCTCGGCTGATAAGGCATGAATCTCACTCCTACGCCTAGCCGAGGCCGCAGCAATTAAAAATACAGTTTTAAGAGTTAACATTTTCATAGAAATGGAACTAAGTGGTTCAAAAGGCTTATCTCCTAGTACTTGAAGCACTAGCGATAAACTCCAAGACGGAATCACCGGGGGATTCCTTGGTCTTAGATTGCCCATGCCTTTAATTAATACATTTAATGTACTTACTTCATCACTTCCCCTCCTAGCCAAGCAAGGAATAACAGTCATTAAAGCTGATTTATAACCAGCAATAGAGTTAGGCTTGAGGCTATAGGCATCATACAGGTGACAGAGGAAATCAGCTACTACCTGAATAGATGAATCCATTGGATTAATACATCTTTTTGAGCACCACTCTGCAAATCTGTTGATTTTATAGTTATATGCTCTGGAGGTTGACCCCCTCCTGGCTTTGGCCATAAACATGGCTGCTTGCTCAGAAAAGCCCTCCTTAATTCGAGATTCCTTGACAACATCCACGCAGTCAATCTGAACATTGACGGATTGTTGTGAAGGGCCTTGCCCTGGAAGATAATGTCGTCCATCAGAGGTAGAGGAACCGGACTGCAGACCAGAAGGTCCAGCAGATCCGTATACCATGATCGGCTTGGCCAATCCGGGGCGATCAGAAGCACTTGGCATTCCTCCTGTCTGATTTTCTGAAGAGTTTTTGGAATCAGGATTGCTGAGGGAATGCGTATGCATTCTCCCCCAGCTGATAGCTAACGCATCTGTTGCGAAAGCGCTTGGATCTGGAATCAGAGAGACGTACGTCGTCATCTTCGCATTCTTCTTCGTTGCGAACAAATCGATGTTGGGTTTCCCCCAATGGTCGAACAGACGATCCGCCACACATTGATTTAGTTGCCATTCCGTCGGTAAAACACTCATCCTTCGGCTCAATGAGTCTGCTAGCAGATTCAACCTTCCCGGAATATGAACTGCTTTCAAGGTAATCCTGTCATCCAGGCACCAACAAAGCAGTCTCCATGTCATCATACAGAGACTGGGCGACTTCGTTCCGCCCTGGCAGTTTATGTAAGTCACAACTGTTGAGTTGTCTGAACGAATAAGAACAATCTTGCCCTGAACTTTCTGTAAGAAATGTTCCAGGCCCAGGACTACTGCTCTTAGCTCGAGTAGATTGATATGTTCTTTTGACTGTTCCAGATTCCAAAGCCCTGATATTGTGGATTCCTCCAGGCAAGCCCCCACCCCTCCATCGATGCATCTGTATACACAGTCACCTGAGGGTGAGGAGGGGTTAGCATAACCCCCACCAAGAGATTCTCCGTGTTCAACCACCATTGCAGGTGGTGAATCAGAGGCACCAACACTGACACGTTCGAGTCCAGCGAACCTGTACTCTGGGTCCATTGTGTCATGAGAAATAACGGGATTGGCCGCCTGCGTAAGACGGCCTGAGGAATGACTGGTTCCAATGAAACCATCAACCCCAGCATTCTCAAGTAAACCCGTGCCAGGACATGACGACTGTCGCACACTGACTGAATTACTGAGATGAGTTTCTGAACTCTCTCTTGAGTAGGATAAACATATCCTGTCTCTAGATCGAAGAACATCCCCAGGTAAACAAACTTCTGGGATGGAGTCAGCTCTGATTTTTGGAAATTGATTATCCAGCCCAAGTCTGTGAGAGTCTTCAAAACAATCTCCAGATTGGCCGATAAACTTTCCTGGGTGTGTGCTTTTAACAGCCAGTCATCTATGTACGTGTGGACTGCTATGCTTCTCCTGCGGAGGTATGCGGTGATCGCAAGAACCACACCGGTGAAAACCCGAGGAGCCGTGGAAATTCCGAAGGGTAACACCCTGAATTCCCACTGTCTGCCCTGGAATGCAAATCTCAGGAAGCGACGGAAACTCCTGGCTATGGGGATGTGGAATATTTCCTTCAAATCTATCGACGCTGTCCACATTCCCCTCTCTAACCCCGCCAACGCCGAGCGCACAGTCTCCATCTTGAAACTGGGCGTCTCTATGAACTTGTTCAATGGCTTGAGGTTGAGAATTGGTCTCCACCCTCCGGTGTTTTTTGTTACTAAGAACACGGTTGAATAGAAGCCCGGACACCTTTGTGCCGGCTGAATAGCTCCTTTTTGTATGAGGGAAGTTATCTCCTCCTCGATACACAACCTCTGATCTGGATCTCTCGGATTCGGAGTCCAGATCGGCACGAGAGACAGTCGCGACGGCGGGCCTGTCATCCAATCGGGATGATACCCGACTGAAAGCCATCGCAAGACTAAACGGTCCTGAGTCAACCGTTCCCACTAATGCATGTGGGCGGCCAGCCGGCCTCCCACCGGTCCACCTAGGGAGAGAGGTGGACATAAGGAGTGCAAGAGTGGCACTGTCTCCTCCGCCAGAAACACCAGAGTGGTTCTCACAGTGGCAATCGGCCCATCAGGCACGATTACCACGACCAGATCCCTGCGCGCCACGCCCAGCACCACGCGCACCTCGGTGCGCGGGTGGGAAACACAAATTCAAGGTCAATATAAGCCAAGCTTTAAAATATTTTAAAACTAGTCAAATTAGTTTCAAAATATTAAACAGAATATTTATTAAATTGCAAATTCACTAAAGACATACAAATTCAGACGTTTACTTCAGAGACCTGCCATTTATTATCAGCGCTATGTCATTTTGATTGTGACGTCATTTAACAACTAACATATTTTGAGCATAATGTCAGATATTTGTATGACAGATAACTAGATATCTACTGACAATTGCACATAAGAGGGATCCATTTCTAGCTATGCCCCGCCCACTTCTAGATAAGCTCTGCCAAAGCTTAGTCCATGTTGGGATTGGTCGAACCTAGAATTCCTAGAATTTGAATATCAAGGGAACTCTACAGCTAAGCTGTTGAATAATTTGAAATTAATTTGACAGCCCCCTGTCAAATTTGTTTCAAAATATTCAACAGAATGTTTATTAAATAATAAATCCATCAAAGACATAGACTTTGCATACTTGGCGGACTATTCCAACGTCATCACAGAGTACCTCTGTAATTTATGATTGTGATGTCAGCATATATGTGACGTAATTGATTAGGACGTCATATATTTGAGTGACAAATCAGATTCATCCATTATAAGCTTATATTATTCAGTTAAATTTTGTATGACAACTGGTGTAATTTTGAAAACAATGTGGATGTTAGCTGTTACTGCCTAATAGGCAATATTGTTCTCAAAATTTCATCAGCTTCCTACAGTCCTCTGTAGACTATGACCCGTTTGTTTGCCGCATAACAGTTATGGGTGAGGGCAAGTGTGAGTGCGTGTTGGTGTTAACAATGATCATGAATATGAAGTCAGGACTGATAAATTGGCATTTTCTAATCTCCAATGAATTAAATTTATTTCATGTTGACATGAATTTTTATAATCCCTTTAGATCTATACTTGCTAATGAGCAGAATCCTCAAATTTGTTCAAGAAAATTTCAATTTTTTCATCGAAAATGTTCATTTGCAGACACAGATTTTTTTGGACAATTTATTAATTGAATGATCATTTAAACAGTCAGTCATTTCAGTTGTAATTTTCAAAGATAGTTTTCCGTTTGTCTGACATTTCTCAAACACTGGAGAAGCCATTCTTGGCCAGTTTCAGTGTTAAAGGGTTAAAGTACCAATACCAGGATTATTAAGAAACTTAGTGGTTAAGGCTACATTATTGATATTGGTTAGCATTGAAGCTTTTGAAATGGTCTGCTTTAATGAGAGTGGTCGAGAAGTCCACTGAAATTCCAGATTACTAAATTACATGTCCTTTCATAGGATATCTCGGATCAGTTTTATGAAAGCTATCTATATACAAAGAATTGCTAAGTGCACAACAATGATGCAACCATTATTGGAAGACATTAACAGCAAACATAGCAGACTAACCAATGGCGCTTATATTGTAAACAGTATTGCTGTAGGTAAAAAAAGTATACCATCTTTTTAGCCCCACTCTAGCTCCACATCTGGTGGCAGGGGAGGGGTCAAAAGGTCAAATTGATTGTAATGCAATTCCTCTGAAACTGTTGGCTGGAATTCACCCCAATTTGCTATGTACGTTACCCCTATGATTGTGGAGTGCAAGAGTATGTTGATATATGGCTCTGCCCCCATTGGAATGGTGGTTAAAAGGTCAAGAGATTGTTTGTAGCTCAATGCCTCTGAAACCATTAGACAGCTTTCAACCAAATTTGGTATGTGAATTACCCTTATGATTCTTTGTCCCCTCTTTCTATAATAATCTAATCCTCAGCCAGAGTACTTACTGCCATGCACTGTTCAAAATTTTGTTGGAGAATGTCCGAGCTCGCAGGGGATTCTATGCTTTTATATGAGAATGGAGGAATCCAGTTTTAGCTATGCCGCGCCGATCTCTAGCTAGGCTCCACTCACACTTCACCCATGTTAGGATCGATCGATCACTGAACTCCATGACTATCAATTTCCAGAAAACTAAGCAGGTAAGCTGTTGAATATTTTGAAACAAATTTGACTGGGTGCTGTTGCTGCCATTGTTGGCACTCAAATTTGTTTCAAAATATTCAATAGCACATTTGTTAAATTAAATAGTAGACATACAATTAGTACGACAACGTTTAGTCCGTCATCAATTAAGCATTCGTGGCCAACTTAGCTGCGTCATTCATGACATAATTGATTATGACATCATCCTACACATCATGTAGTTGATTATGACATCATATGATTGATGGATAAACTGGAATCCTCCATTCCATACAACCATGACAATAATGTTCAAACTAGATTGATCGGTCGAGGACGCGTCATCGCAAATTCCCACGTTCACCGCTTTGAACCTTTGACACCCCCACAACCCACCCCCAGGGGTGGAGCCAAATGTAAAGGTTCTTTTGCACTCCGCAATCATATGGGTAACTCCATACCAAATTTGGTTGAATTTCGTACAATAGTGCCAGAGGAGTTGCATTACAATCAATTTCATTATCTTTTGACCCCATCCCACACACCATGGGGCGGGGTCAAATGTAAATGTGCTCATCCACTCCACATTGATATGGGTAACTCACACCAAATTAAACGAAATCTAGGATTTCTTTTTTCACGAGAGAGTTGATACTTACCTCCCTAATACTTTTGATATTGCTAAATATTGGCGTTCACTCAATAAACACTCAGATTAAAAACAGTTAGGTGCCCCTACTGGGCAGGTAGACAGAGGGTAGTCCGGCGGATGCCAGCCCCACCACCGCGTATGCGCCGACTACTACTTCCTCTGACTAATTTATTGGCTGACACACATGCAACTAATAAGAGCCTGAAGACAGAGCCTCTGTGGGGTGGAGAGGCCGGGTCCATATCTAGGGAGGTAAGTATCAACTCTCTCGTGAAAAAAGAAATCCTAGATTTCGTTTATTTCACATCAAGAGTATACTTACCTCCCTAATACTTTTGATATTGCCAGAATTCGACAGGGAATTCGGCGGGAGGGAGGCGAGGTCAAAAGACCAGCTCTTCCCTATGCGCTTTCACGCGTTCAAGGCACTTAAACGTCTGAAACTGTGTGAAAACACAGTCAGGATTTGAAGAAACATCGGCTAACACCAACCGATGGATGAGATGACCGATGTCATATGCGCTCCCCCCCCCCCCCCCCTCCTTCCTGGGAGGAAGACTAGCATGACCTCAATGTCCTATACGCTCTCTAGGTACCAGTGCCATGTACTATAGGACAGAGATGAAAAGGCTCCATTTTCGTATACTCTCAATGATGAACCACATCAAAACACAAACCATCACCATATTAATAAAAACAGGTAACGTGACAATACAATCAACATTGAACAACACATGAACAAGACTGATCTTGTTGAACTTGGCAGCTGTCATCCTCTTCCCAGTGGAGAAGACCGATGCAGTCCCAAAAAGTGGATGTTTCCATTGATTAATTGTGAAGTATATAAGCAATGAGGAAACCCTCCTCAAAAACATATAAGCGATTATTTCTTCAAAATCGACAAGGCGAGAGGATTCGAGGTGTCACGGAGATAATGGTCTGTAAAACTTGACTCACAGTGCCACTGAGCCACGGACATAATGTCATCCACAGGGACCCCATTAAATAGGGCAGTGGAAGTCACTACGCCGCGGACACTGTGAGCCTTGGCTATGTCAACCTGCTTACCAGTGGCGGATTTGTGACAAAATTGGATACACTCTACAATCCACCTGGAAATGGTGTCCTTAGACGCCCTGCCATGGGGTTCAATATATGGCAACCATAACGCTGACTGATCGGTCCGCCACTCCGAAGTACGCTGTTTGTACCGAAGTAGCGCCCGAACGGGACACCATGCTTTAGAATTAGGATCATATCTAGTTAAAGCAGGCAAAAAAATAGGTTGACCTGGATATTTCAAAGACTGATTTTTAGCTAAGAAATTAATCCTAGGCAGTAACTTAAGGCCTTCCCCTGTAACCACAAAACGGTCATCCTCGGCTGATAAGGCATGAATCTCACTCCTACGCCTAGCCGAGGCCGCAGCAATTAAAAATACAGTTTTAAGAGTTAACATTTTCATAGAAATGGAACTAAGTGGTTCAAAAGGCTTATCTCCTAGTACTTGAAGCACTAGCGATAAACTCCAAGACGGAATCACCGGGGGATTCCTTGGTCTTAGATTGCCCATGCCTTTAATTAATACATTTAATGTACTTACTTCATCACTTCCCCTCCTAGCCAAGCAAGGAATAACAGTCATTAAAGCTGATTTATAACCAGCAATAGAGTTAGGCTTGAGGCTATAGGCATCATACAGGTGACAGAGGAAATCAGCTACTACCTGAATAGATGAATCCATTGGATTAATACATCTTTTTGAGCACCACTCTGCAAATCTGTTGATTTTATAGTTATATGCTCTGGAGGTTGACCTGGCTTTGGCCATAAACATGGCTGCTTGCTCAGAAAAGCCCTCCTTAATTCTAGATTCCTTGACAACATCCACGCAGTCAATCTGAACATTGACGGATTGTTGTGAAGGGCCTTGCCCTGGAAGATAATGTCGTCCATCAGAGGTAGAGGTACCGGACTGCAGACCAGAAGGTCCAGCAGATCCGTATACCATGATCGGCTTGGCCAATCCGGGGCGATCAGAAGCACTTGGCATTCCTCCTGTCTGATTTTCTGAAGAGTTTTTGGAATCAGGATTGCTGAGGGAATGCGTATGCATTCTCCCCCAGCTGATAGCTAACGCATCTGTTGCGAAAGCGCTTGGATCTGGAATCGGAGAGACATACGTCGTCATCTTCGCATTCTTCTTCGTTGCGAACAAATCGATGTTGGGTTTCCCCCAATGGTCGAACAGACGATCCGCCACACATTGATTTAGTTGCCATTCCGTCGGTAAAACACTCATCCTTCGGCTCAAAGAGTCTGCTAGCAGATTCAACCTTCCCGGAATATGAACTGCTTTCAAGGTAATCCTGTCATCCAGGCACCAACAAAGCAGTCTCCATGTCATCATACAGAGACTGGGCGACTTCGTTCCGCCCTGGCAGTTTATGTAAGTCACAACTGTTGAGTTGTCTGAACGAATAAGAACAATCTTGCCCTGAACTTTCTGTAAGAAATGTTCCAGGCCCAGGACTACTGCTCTTAGCTCGAGTAGATTGATATGTTCTTTTGACTGTTCCAGATTCCAAAGCCCTGATACTGTGGATTCCTCCAGGCAAGCCCCCACCCCTCCATCGATGCATCTGTATACACAGTCACCTGAGGGTGAGGAGGGGTTAGCATAACCCCCACCAAGAGATTCTCCGTGTTCAACCACCATTGCAGGTGGTGAATCAGAGGCACCAACACTGACACGTTCGAGTCCAGCGAACCTGTACTCTGGGTCCATTGTGTCATGAGAAATAACGGGATTGGCCGCCTGCGTAAGACGGCCTGAGGAATGACTGGTTCCAATGAAACCATCAACCCCAGCATTCTCAAGTAAACCCGTGCCAGGACATGACGACTGTCGCACACTGACTGAATTACTGAGATGAGTTTCTGAACTCTCTCCTGAGTAGGATAAACATATCCTGTCTCTAGATCGAAGAACATCCCCAGGTAAACAAACTTCTGGGATGGAGTCAGCTCTGATTTTTGGAAATTGATTATCCAGCCTAAGTCTGTGAGAGTCTTCAAAACAATCTCCAGATTGGCCGATAAACTTTCCTGGGTGTGCTTTTAACAGCCAGTCATCTATGTACGTGTGGACTGCTATGCTTCTCCTGCGGAGGTATGCGGTGATCGCAAGAACCACACGGGTGAAAACCCGAGGAGCCGTGGAAATTCCGAAGGGTAACACCCTGAATTCCCACTGTCTGCCCTGGAATGCAAATCTCAGGAAGCGACGGAAACTCCTGGCTATGGGGATGTGGAATATTTCCTTCAAATCTATCGACGCTGTCCACATTCCCCTCTCTAACCCCGCCAACGCCGAGCGCACAGTCTCCATCTTGAAACTGGGCGTCTCTATGAACTTGTTCAATGGCTTGAGGTTGAGAATTGGTCTCCACCCTCCGGTGTTTTTTGTTACTAAGAACACGGTTGAATAGAAGCCCGGACACCTTTGTGCCGGCTGAATAGCTCCTTTTTGTATGAGGGAAGTTATCTCCTCCTCGATACACAACCTCTGATCTGGCACGAGAGACAGTCGCGACGGCGGGCCTGTCATCCAATCGGGATGATACCCGACTGAAAGCCATCGCAAGACTAAACGGTCCTGAGTCAACCGTTCCCACTCTTGCATGTGGGCGGCCAGCCGGCCTCCCACCGGTCCACCTAGGGAGAGAGGTGGACATAAGGAGTGCAAGAGTGGCACTGTCTCCTCCGCCAGAAACACCAGAGTGGTTCTCACAGTGGCAATCGGCCCATCAGGCACGATTACCACGACCAGATCCCTGCGCGCCACGCCCAGCACCACGCGCACCTCGGTGCGCGGGTGGCTGCCTGGCTGGCTGCGCCTGGGGAGCCTGCGCCCCCCTCACTGCTGGCCGAAGCGCACGCGGCCTAGGCCGACGCTGCGATGGCAGGTGGCCTCTGACTTGGCCACCTCCACCTCGAGCCTGCAGGGGACGATACGCAGGGGGTGCAGTGCGAACGCTCGCACGGCGGAGCACTTCAAACTGCTCGCGCAGCGCCCTGTGGTTATTGACCAGGGTCACCGTCTCCTGGAGGTGCCTGCATCCCTCACCTCCAAAGAGACCAGGACCTGTCATAGGCGTACGCAGTAGCCTATTGTACAGGTCCTGGGACGGGCACAGATTGTCCAAGGCAAACGTGCGTCTCGCCCGGACACTCCTGGTCACCACCCGCGTCATGCAGTCCAGAGACAGGTTGATACCATCCTGGATGGCTCTCTGGACTGTGGCCGGGCTCGGCTGGCGTGATGCAGATGCTGTTACCACCCCTTGTAACAGCTGGGAGACGTGGGACAGAGCAGCAATCGACGCCCTCCCACTCTCCTCCGCATCACGCAGCGCGGTATTTGCCGAACGCAACGCGTTCGAACACAGAACACCCGTGTCAGAACCTAAAGCTGCGCGGTCATCCACGCTCGGCTTGGGTACCACACCGTACCGCTGGTAGTCCAGGGGCACGATGCGGCAACGCCTGGCCACCTCGCGAGGGGCCTTCGCGAGACGCCCATTCGCCTTAATGGATGACTCAGCCGCCTCGAACATGTCCACGACATGTTCAGCCAGCGGCAGAGATGGCATGGCGTTAGCAGTAGCCTTACCAGCTAACCACGGCCTGTGGTCACGCTGGCTAGCCGACTGCTCCACGGGAAGATCTGGCCGAACACTTACCAGCCATTGGCAAGCGTCCGACCAATCCTCCTCCGTGGCTAGCTGCGAGCGCTCTACAAGACAGGGGCCTTCGTCTTCCTCCTGAGCGCACGCAGCAGAGCTTGATGGCGGATATGCTGATACCCCTGGCAAGCCAGGGAAAGCATGCGGGCCCGAAAGAACAGGCATGCTAAACTCCCTGGCTTGACCAGGAGGAGGCGCCGTGGTAGAGCGCGGGGCAGACACCGCCCCACCACGGTCCCGGCCAGCACCAGCGACACACTCGGCAAGCCGAGGTATGCGGTAACCCTGGCCATCAGCACCGCCCAGGGCCACCTTCTGGACCGTGAATTCTACTCCTTCGTGAGTAGATCCATGGAATACGTCGCCCGCATCCCCCGCGAGGGGTGCACAGACGTCGTACTCCATGGTCACGTCCCCAGACGGCGACCCTAGCAGGAAATCCTCTTCCTCCTGGCCAGAAAGATTAGACTCCGGGTCAGCAAAGAGAGCTAAACCGGACTGGCCAGGGAAGGTGCCATAGGAGGTACTGGCACCCGTGGCGTGCGGATCCCCCTGGACTGATAAGCAGCCCGCGGGTTCCTGCGACAGCCGTCCACGGCCCCTCGGCGCGGCACCAAGCCTGCTGCCAGGGTCGTGGATCGCCCCCACTAATGGGGCCACCTCTGAGTCGTCGAACAACGTAACCGACCTATGGAAAAGCGACTCAGAGGTGGGGATCACCTGCTCTGAAGCAGACGCCGAGGACAACAAAGGATCTGGTCCAGGAAGCATGCTACAGGACGGACAACCAGGTCTCTGAAACAGGACACAGGACGAGGACAATGAGCAAGTTAGTCAAGGTTAGAAAAAACTCAAAACCAACTAAAGAGAGGGAAAAGATCATAAAGATCAGTAACCATAAGAAACCAGCGTTGGACAAAACTTTAAATGTAAATAAAGAGCAAGGCTGATTATGACATCATCAATCCCATGACAGAAATTAAATCGGTCCGCAACAAGCATCTAAGTGCAAGAACAAATTTTTGTATAGGGGTATTCCTAACATAACGTCCTCACTTGGATATTCAGACTACACACCATCAGATACACAATGATAACAATGGTAAATACAGTCATTATTTTTTCAAATAATTAACATCACCTCATATCATTAGTTAGATACCTGATACCTGGTATAGACAAACCATCCAACTGATGCACTGTATCACTCCACCAAGACCACGCCTCTTAACTCTCTCCACCTTA
Organism: Chaetoderma sp. LZ-2023a; assembly: GCA_034401795.1. Taxonomy (NCBI): domain Eukaryota; kingdom Metazoa; phylum Mollusca; class Caudofoveata; order Chaetodermatida; family Chaetodermatidae; genus Chaetoderma; species Chaetoderma sp. LZ-2023a. The sequence goes on along the minus strand of CM067373.1, from coordinate 100,579,082 downwards.
GGGGAAGGAATTGGATCACGAGGGCAAAGTGAGAAGACCTTTATACTAGGCCTCCGACTCACTGGACATAGACTTTTTGGTTAGATAACCTAACAGTATTAGTAGGAAATGGAACCAAGGTGGAGAAAAACAAACTCTCTGATGCTGTGATGTCCATTACATATCCTCACCTAGACCTGTGGACATAAACACAAAGAGAGATTAGCATTATATAGAACCTAGTTGAAATAAACCAACTAAACAAGGCGCCTATCACGGTAAGCGCGAGTCCCGGAAACACATTACAACGGGAAAAACTCGCTAGAATATATTTGAAATCACCTGATATAAGGATCCTGCGCCTTCCTCCGGCGAAGTAGCTCTCTCAGACATAATCCAGGTGATATACTCTCACACAACAAGACTAAATAAGCCCAGAACGAGTGAAAACTTTGCACAAGCACAAAAAGCATGTGAACCCTCTGCCAATAAATTAGCAAAGAGGAAGTAATAGTCGGCGCATGCGCGGTGGTGGGGCTGGCATCCGCCGGACTACCCTCTGTCTACCTGCCCAGTAGGGGCACCTAACTGTTTTTAATCTGAGTGTTTATTGAGTGAACGCCAATATTTAGCAATATCAAAAGTATTAGGGAGGTAAGTATACTCTTGATGTGAAATTGGTTGAATTCCATCCAATGGTTTTGGACCAGATGCGTTAAATCAATTTTTGCAGGTTAAAATTTGACCTTTTGACCCCTCTCCCGCCCATTGTGCGTGGAGCCAAATCTAAATGGCCTCTTGCACTCCGCAATCATATGGGTAACTCAGATCAAATTTGGTTAAGTGTCATCTAACAATTTCACAGGAGTTGCATTAGAATTAATTTCATGACCTTTTGACCCCATCCCTCATCCCCAGGGGATGGGGCCAAATGTAAATGTGCTCATCCACTTCACATTGATATGGGTAAATGACATACTAAATTTGGTTGAATTCCTTCCAGCAGTGTCAGAGGAGTTGCATTACAATCAACTTTTTTACCTTTTGATCCCCAGACCACACACCCCCCCCCCATCCCCTGGGGGCGGGGCCAAATGTAAATGTGCTGTACGCCACATTGATATGGATAATCTACAAACCAAATTTGGTTGAATTCTGTCCAACAGATTCGGCGGAGATGCATTGCAATCAATTTCTGCAGGTTAAAATTTGACCTTTTGAACCCTATCCCACCCCCCGGGGGCGGAGCCAAATCTAACTGGCCTCTTGCATTCCACAATCATATGGGTAACTCAGATATCAAATTTGGTTGAGTTCCGTCTAACGATTTCAGAGGAGTTGCGTGACGGAAGGACGGACAGAGGCGATTACAATATCCCCGACGCTTCTTTAAAACGTGGGGATAATAAACTGCCAATGACAAACTAAATATAAAATGGCATATACACCTCTAGCTAACTAGTGTCCATAAATTAGCAAGTAGTTCGAAATGTATTTAAGATCCATGTCTCTTATGAATTTCTTTACAAGAACTTTAACTGTGTAGTAACCCTAAGATAACGTCAGTCCCAGTATCAAAACTTAAAAATAAATTTCCAGGAAAGCTGTTGAATATTTTGAAGCTACTCTAACCGCCATAGTCAGCAAAAGCGCCCATTAAAATTAGTTTTAAAACATTCCACAGAATATTTATTATGGTACAAATGACTTTGTATTTGATTATTCAAGTTAAAATGGCTAAGATATCAGAAAGTTTCTTCTTCCCTGCGATGGTTGTTAGAGATAGGTTTAACAGGCTGCAATCATTTACTCACTTTGTTTTTTCCTGTTCCATATCATTACGAAGCTCCAGCTCACCTTCGCCAGGCTCTAAGCTCTCCGGGTCAGCCAAACCTGTGTCAATACAGATATGGTCACCATATATTTTAGTCAATAGAAGTAATATTTCTCAGAACCTAAAGACTATTATGTAAATCCATCTACGTCATAACCATGTAATGCTTAAAGTTCTCATCTATTCTTAACAGATACATATCCTAGCTAAATTTATGACTATTTTTTAATTTATGGACACTAACTAACTAAAACTGTAGCCGCCATTTTAGATAGATATTTGCTGGCGCCATTATTTCAGACTCTATTGTCTTCGCCGGTGAGCAATTGCTCGTATAAAACCATTCTCGTAATGCTAATGCTAGTCATTCTTTTGCTGGCTTTCACGGTGAGAGCATAGATCTGCATAGCATGGTTCAATATGAGTTGTGTATATTTCCTATGGTGCAAGTGACAACGAATATATTTATAACAGGTAACAGCATTCAGTAACTTGTTATAGATATATTTGTTTTTATTTGCACCATAGGAAATATAGAACTAATATTGTTACTATTGTATTACGCTATGCTTACTATGCGCTCACCTTGAAAGCCAGCAAAAGAATGACTAGCATTAGTGTTACGAGAATGGTTTTATACAAACAATTGCTCACCGGCAAAGACCATAGGCTGAGTTTAGGCAAAAACTCTCATAGCTACTCTAGGGTAGATGAGCATGTGATCAGTTACCCTCGCGTAGATGAGCGCATGTTTAAATTACATTGATTTCACTGCAAACACGTGACTACTCGATTTACCCTTGCTGATAGGTGGGTATCCTCGAATAGGTACTAGAGTATGTACGCCAGCCGTTTAGGCACTACTCTAGTAACTCGAGTAGCCACCCTACTAGAGGCATAAACTCGGCCAAAGAGTCTGAAATAATGGCACCCACAAATATTTATCTTAAATGGCGGCTTAGGTCCAAGTTAGTTAGTGTCCATAAAGTAAAAATAGTCCTAAATTTAGATAGGATATGTATCTTTTAAGAATAGATGAGAACTTTAAGCGTAATTTCATAATTTGATTTACTATGCAGAATAATTTGATTAACTATGCACAATCAAATAACCAATCAAATTCAAGGGATTATCAAAGATAATTAATAATTATTACATTTATTCAATCTATTTATTATGTATGCAAAACTGAATTAATGTGAGCAATATCAATGAATTATTATGCACATTAATTCTGAAGAATTTCAAATTTCCATGGAAAACGTTTCACTCACCATGAGATACTGACTTAACACTTAACAAAACCATTCAATTATGTATGTTTCACATACAAGTAGGCAAGTACCGCGAGTAGCAACGTTAACAGACTTAAAAATACTGCATATCTAATGTTATTTAGAATCTGAATCTTTATTGAAGCACAACTATCAGCGATATTTTTTGTGAAGTTTGGTAACCCCTCTATATGTTAACATTAACAAAAGAAATATATAAATCTTTTTAGGGAAAAGCATCGCTAATGATACCCACACACTATCATTACGGGTACCCAAATAGGATGCTTACAAAGTATATGAATCAAACATGTTATGTCAATGTTAAACAAGAAACATTCAACACAAAGAATGGAGAAATCCTTTTTAGTTTAAGCTTTGCCCAACCCATCTTTAGGTAAGCTCCACCAATGCTTTGCCATGATTGAACTCCCTAACTATCAACTTCCAAGTTGTTGAATATTTTGAAGCTAATTTGACTAATTAGACCAGTCAAATTAGTTTCAAAATATTAAACAGCATGTTTATTAAATAGTACAGCCATACAATTCATACAACAACGCCAAGTCCGTCATCAATTATACATTCGCTACAGACTTATTTACATCATTCATGACATCATTGATTATTACGTCATCATACATGTCACATAGCTGATTATGACATTGTATGATTGATGGATAAACTGGACTCCTCCATTGCCCCTTACACCAAGAATGTGACTGGTCAATCTATTGCACATAATAAATCAAGTTATTACATAGAATAAATCAAATTGTTACATGTAGTTGATACAGGATTATGACTGTGATGGTTTTCCATAGAGGCTATAATAACAATTAACATCACTATATATTATCCTGCCAAGATATATATATATAGTGAGGTGGAGTAGGTACAAAATAAACTGACGTCATTATAATATAATAATCTTACAGAGGATACATCAGCCATATATATTTACTTTGCATTGCCATGTGCAGTCGATGCTGTTCAATCTGACTCTTAATCTGATCTGAAAGACACATAATAAGCATTGATTAGAGACTGGCGTATACATGTCAAGCCCTTTTATTGTATTATTCTAGCACATCATACATCACACACTATGCATCAAACATGGCAGAACATTTAGATTGCTTTGTCAAGCCATCATCTATATCGAACATAAGGTTCGCCAATGACATTATTAAGTATTAACAGAATGAAAATATTTATCCAATGGTCTTATACAAATAAGCAGGGGTTTTACTTCTACTCCAAAGAACTGTTGAGAGGAAGTGAGAACAGCCTAAATCATCCAAAGTAACCATCAAGAGGTAGACTTTAACATATATCTTAAAGTTGTGAGTAACATTTTGAGTACATTTGCTTGGAGGAGTGTTGCAATAGTAGTGTTGTGTTGCTGGCATGTCAAGAGCTCAAGACTAATGATGCAACACTCATCCTAGTTAAACAATTAACATTCAAGCAGGCCAAAGACAGCTTCAGGTCAAGTTATCTCAGGAAATGTCCATTTGCAGAACAAGAGAAGATTATTTTTGATAAATTTATTAGGTCACATGTTAGCTGACATCACAATCAGAATGACACATTGTTCCATCACGAAAATTTGAAAATGCCATCACGGAATGTATAAATTGTATATCTTTGATGAATTTACAATTTAATAAACATTCTGTTGAATATTTCGAAACTAATTTGACTACATAGGAAGCAGCAGCACCCAAATCCCCCAACCCTGACCCAACACACATCCTTTGAAAATTAGATTCTCGGAATTCAGGTTTTAAAGTTTCAAATCGATTCCAACATATGCCAAAAAGTGGGCAGAGCTCCGCTAGAAATGGATCCCTCTATCACAAAATAAGTACTGTGAAGTAAATCAGCATGGAGCAACACCTACTTATATTTGTCCTGGCCATATTCACTTGTTCACCGAGTCGTTTAGCATCTGTATAACGATGCCTCAGTAAATTTTTGTGCTCATCAATGGTGGCATTATGCTCATAGTCTCTGCGAAAAATTTCAAATGCTTCCTGACGACCCATTGACATATCTCCCACTAAAAGATAAAAATTATGAATGTAAAGTTAAAAGTAAATAATAAATATATTAGTAATGGTGGTAGTAATAGTGGGCCTAGCTCGGCTAATGGGTGTGTAGTAGTAGTGGTAGTAGTAGTAGTAGTAGTAGCCGTAGCCGTAGCAGTAGTAGGTAGGTAGTAGGTAGATAATATGTAGCGGCGGCCACAGTAGTAGTAGATGGGTAGATAGGTAGATAGGTAGTAGGTAAAAGGTAATAGGTGGTAGTAATAGTAGTAGTAGTAGCAGTAGTAGTAGTAGTAGTAGTAGTAGTAGTAGTAGTAGTAGTAGTAGTAGTAGTAGTAGTAGTAGATAGTCCTAGCAGTAGTAGCTGCAGCACAATTTCACATACATATGTTAGCTTTTGTCCTTTCTTCTTTTTCGGCTCTAAGTCGTTCTTTCTCTTTCTGCATCCAGCCTTTATCACTTGATGGACGCTCCCTCACCTGATCACCAACATCTGGCAACACTGCATAATTATTACCATGGCCATTTGTTGTTGATGACCGGCTGGAAGATGGCGTTCTATGTGGACTGCTGCTCTGTGTTTCAGGTTGAGCTAGAGCATCACTGGCTCGCTTCTTCTCCTTCTTTAACATGCCTACTAAAATGTCTGATCAGCTTAAGTCAAGGACCCACATTTATAACTCAAAGCCTCAATCGCGCAATGAGGCATGATGATAATTGACATATATATATATATCAATTGTAATATGTACATTTGAATATATCACAGAGCATCTTTGCCGGTATAATTAAGATATAACTCCTTCATTCTTAACATCCTGCTATCTCAACTTCCAAAACATTACATAGGTAACTGTCGAATTAATATTCAAAGTTAAAATAGAATGTTTATTGTGTTAAGCAGAACAAGAAAGTCTGTATAGACTCAGCTATGATGTCAATAGTTACCGCTAGAATACCCCATCATGTTTTATTGAGATCCGTTCATGAATAATAGTAATGTGTTTTTTAAAATTAAAGGGGACTTTCTATACTGCACCATGGGGTGAATAAAACACACAGCTGCACCATTATGTTGTGTGGTACACCTAGCATATGCCAGGTGCCGTGAGGTACACCTAGCATATGCTAGGTTTACCTCACAAGATAATGATGGAGTTTGGTGTTTTATTCACCCGGTAGTGTGGTATAGAAGGCACCAGCCCCCAATCCACCCCTCCCCTTGACACCATTTAGTTTAAAATTCACAATTCGAAAACTTCTCAGGTTTTATCGAAATCTATTTATCAAGTACATAGTGATTTTTAAATTTAAAAGTGGGGCACGGTGGGGTGCCCTTTTAAAATCCACCAGGGTGCTGATTCAAACATTGGCTCCACAAGAACATCGATCGATTTATCAAGATCCAACCTTCAATAAAAGACGAGGTAGGATTTTAAAATTTAAGGATGGGGCACTCTCAGAAAATATGCCCCTCACGTTTTATCAAGATTTGTTCATCATGGTTCAAAGATTTAAAGAGTTTTACAGTGACATTGCCACCAACCATCAACCATTTCACTAATAACTTTCTATCAAATACAATTTCAAATAATCATAATGTTAATAACCTTTTATGCATAGTGACAAAAAAGCTGTTGTCCTTTTGGGAAAAAACAACATGAAAATACTCCATAAGCAAACAAACAAGCTTTTACCACATATGGCTTAATTTTTAAAATTACAATATATTTAACACACTTATATTAACACTTTAACCCTTAACACTCAGGTTCCTTCAAGAAAATTTCACTTCTCTCAATGAAAATGCCAATTTGCAGACGAAGAGATTATTTTTAAAAGATTTATCACTTGAATGACTGGCTCATTTGTCGAGCCAGTCATTCCAGTGGTAATTTTCAAAAATAGTCTTCTTTTGGTCATTTCCCAAGACCACTTGAGAACCCGTTTTTGGCTGACTTGAGGTTCAAAGCATTCACTACCTCATTTTGAAGATCACTACATCAAAGGTGTTGAGTATTTTGAAACTATATTGACTGGAATATGTCTTTGTTGCTTCCATAGGAAGCAAAAGCTCCCAGTCGAATTAGTTTCAAAATATTTAAAGAATATTCGTTACATCACAGTCTATCGTTTTAGGTTTGTTAGGTTTAAAGGGTTCAATAAATTTTACAGTATGTTTTCTAGTGAGTAACAAGAGGCCCAAGGGGCCTGTATCATTCACCTGGACTTATTGGCCACTGACAATTCCGAACAAAATGAGATGACCACTGGAACTAGATGATATTTCATGAGTTTTGAATCAATCCCCCAAGCGGTATCGGAGATTTTTAAAGACATTTTAAACTAGAGCCGACCTCCAGAGGATCCTTCTAACCAAATTTGGATGAAATCTATCAAGAAACCAAGAAGATGCGTTTTGACAGTTTTCGGTAAATTTTGCACAAAATCTAAGTTTTTTACACAAAAAATTAAAATATCAAAAATCTGAATAGAAATTCTAAAGCGTACCTATAGAGGATCCTTCTAGCCAAATTTGGTTAAAATCCGCCAAGCGGTTAAGGAGGAGATACGTTTTAAAGCAAAAGTTGATGGACAGACAGACAGATGGATGATGGAAGGTCGGCGTGGCATAAGCTCACTTGGACATTCTGGCCATGTGAGCTAATAATTAAGTCCTTATTACAATATTAAAACAAGAAGACCAGTACTGGTCACATGTCCCCCAATGCAGGTGTTTTTAGTAAAGACAGATTTTGGAGGTATCATCGTAAACAGTTGACAAAAAAAATCTTGTGTGAATCGGTGCAGGCCTTTTGACGTTATGATCCGGAAACCATATTTTTAACAAATTTTAAGTATTTCAAGGGAGGTAACTCCGATAAATCTGGGCGCATTATGCTGGAATGCAATCTCCACCGTGGCATCATCGTAAGCAGTTGACAAAAAAAATCTGGTGTAAATCGGTGCAGGCTTTTTGATATTATGCTCCTGAAACCATATTTTTAATGAATTTTAAGTATTTCAGGGGAGATAACTCCGGTGAATCTGGCCACATTTCGCTGAAATGCAATCCCCACCGAGGTATCATCATAAGCAGTTGACAAAACAAATTTGGTGTGAATCGGTGCAGGCCTTTTGTCATTATGCACTGGAAACCATATTTGTTGAAATCTGCCAAGAAACCAAAGAGTAGCGTTTTAAAGCAATTTGACAATTTCAGACAAATTTTAAATAGAATCCAAGTTTTTTACCCAAAAAATTGAAATATAAGAAATCTGAATAGACGTTCTAGAGCATACCTCCGTATGATCGTTCTGGCTAGATTTGATTGAAATCTGCAAAGAAACTAAGTAGAAGATGCATTTTGACACTTTCACGTAAATTTGCAACAAAATCTAAGTTTTTTACCCAAAAAATTTAAATATAAAAAATTTGAATAGAAGTTTTATAGCCTATGTCGGTACAACCCTTCTAGCCAAATTTGGTTGAAATCTGTCAAGAAACTAAGGAGGAGATGCGTTTTGACACTTTTCGGCAAATTTTAAACAAAATCTAAGTTTTTTACCCCGAAATTTGAAATATCAAAAACCTGAATAGATGTTCTAGAGCCTACCACCATAGGATCATTCTAGCCAAATATGGTTGAAATCCGGCAAGCCGTTAAGGAGGATATACATTTTAAAGCAAAAGTTGACGGACAGGCGGGCTGACGGACAGACAGACGGATGACGGATGGTTGGCATGGCATAAGCTCACTCGGCCATTCTGGCCAGGTGAGCTAATAATGATTATGTCAAAAGATACTGATCTCATTATCTCTTTGAATAACAAGTTCCTTGAGTTTGTTGACTTCAGTATTTCTGTAAGGACCAGTGTCTTCATCAGGCTGTTGAGAGGAAACGAGCTGTTCGGGCGAAGTGACAGGTGGCGGGTTCTCTTTTATTGTTTTCTGTTTAAAGAAGAGATATATTAACATTTGTCGTACAAACAATATTTTACTTCTGTCTAATACGCAAATACTGTAATCCGATGATTATTGAGCATTCTAAAACATTAGATCCTCACCAAACTGATTAATGTAGCAAATATATCATCGCAAGCCATTTTATTTATTACAGCTTTATTACAATATTACAATAAAATAGTAAGGCTTTCTAATTAAATATTCAAATAGTATGCATGTTCTCAGGCTGTCAGCGGCAATGACAGATTTATGAGTATATCAAAATATCATTCTGCTATGGGGAAAATTACAATAATTCTGTTTATTTGACATGCATGATAAATAGCATCTAAAAAGCATTCCTATTCAATATCATAATTATCAACTTGGCTAAGTAGATATAATTTTGAACTTGCTAAAGCATGTTCCAAATAATACATACTAAGCTCTGGTGATAGTGTTAGTTCACTAACAAAGCCATTCATTCCAGTGGTCTAAGATATTCTCTTAGCAGGTAAATGGAGATTTTTGAAGATCAGTATAGACAGCATTCTCGGCCGTCTTGAACATTAAAGCATTACCTTCATTGTCCTGAAACACTGCTGAATCTTGCGTGTGTCAGAGCCAACATTAATTAAAGAATTTGGGTCTGGATCATTCAAATACTGCATCACCATCTCCCCACACCTAGAAATTGTAGATAAACCCTTTAACACTCTTAGCAGCCAAAAAAGGCTTCAGCAGTGGTCTTGAGAAATGCCCATTTGCAGACCAAGAGACTATTTTTGAAATTTTACCACTGGAATAACTGCCTTGATAACCGAGCCAGTCATTCCTGCGATAAATTTTCCAAAATAATTTTCTCTTGGTCTGCAAATGGACATTTTCTATGAGAAAAATTCAATTTTCTTGAAAGAATTTAAGGGTTAAAGAGAACATAGGTTAGAAGCCATTAATCATAGGGCCTACATGTGCCAAGTAGACCATTTTTGGACATTGAAAACAGCAACATACAGGTGAAGTAAGAATGTTGTTCAATTTCCGCCCTAATGTGACTGCATCTTTAACCCTTACCACTCAGTGGCCAGTTTCATAAAGGTGCATAAGCTACACTCTGTCGTAAAGTAGAACACAGACCAATCAGAATGCTTCATTTGATATTTACGCCATACTTAAAGGGATATTCCACTGGGGGATTTTATGCATCTGACGTAAAGTACTAATTTTCCGCATTAATTTGAGACCAAGAGCACAATTTTATGCCAACAAATAAAAAAGATATCCTCAATTTAAATTGCTAAAGTAACCAGTAGATAGAGGCGCCATTTTGGACAAGCAGCTGACGTCACCGACACACCTACTCTGTTTGCCCGATCGAGGATAGCCGTAACCAGGGGAGGTAAATCTTGCATCTCGTGGATAATTAGCGCACTGGCTAAACAACTGACACTTTGCCACAGTGTTTGGAGGAAATTAAAGTCCAATTAGTGTCCCGATGATCGCGGCAGTCATTGTAATGCTAAATTGTTAAAAATTGTTTTCTTATGTGCAATTTCTATTTTTTAAAAACATTGAAGGGTTATGCCAGGAGCGTGTTTGCAATCAACCAGCTACAACAAATTCTTGAAAAATATGTTAGTTGAATAAATGTTGAATGTAATTTCTCTGAAAGCTGTTGCTATTGCAGCTTCTGCTATCAGTCAAATTCCAGTTTCAAAATATTCAACAGGCAGTAAATATGGGTCAACATTTAAAAATTTGGGATCAATTAGTTAACTCTTTCAAGGACAGAAAAGCAGAAAGCTTAAAATTTACCCTGCATAGGCCTATTGTGTGAAACTAATTAGTTTGGAAGCTACTGCAACATAATTCCAGGAAAATTTAATTCAGAATATTCAACACTGCATAGTTATTTTAAAATTGGGAGTAAACGTTGTAAATGATTAATAACGCTGGATTTTAATAGTGTGAAAGCACTAAACTACTAATTATGTCTAGCGTACACTTGTCATTATTTACTAGCTGTCACCTCCTATCGTCTACGAAGTAAGCCGCTAAGCGGTTGCCTATAATTGACAATATGATTGGACAATCAGCGACATCGTTTCATTTTGGTTTGCAAATTCCGTTTTACAATTGATGCAAGCAAATACGACGTTAATTGTCGAGTTTGATTCTGTTATATTAAAATTAAGTACCGCGCCTTTTGTTTTGAAATTCATGACACATTAGTTTAAAATTATACAGACTATATGTTCTAAACTTGTGTCTTCCAAATTTAAATGTGGAAGATATCCATCTTTCAGTTAGCCCCTTTTCATGCGGATGCTTCTGTGGATCCGGTATCTGAAAATGTGATTGCCGTACCCTTTCCATGCTCGTTTCTATTACTGCAAGCCCATGGTTGACATGCGGACATGATGCGATTTAACCATTTCACGCCAGCACTGGCCTCTGCAATCGTCAAGTTGAGGACGCAGGTAAAAAGAAGGCTATTTTGAGAATTTACAACTAAAACGACTGTCTCAGTAACAGAACCAGTCATTCCAGTGGTCAATTTTCAAAAATAGTCTTCGCTTGGCCTGCAAATGGCCATTTAATAAAGAAATATTCTGATTTTCCTGACAGAATTTGGTCATTAAAGGGTTAATTAATATTCGGCCTTCATAACGCGAAGTAAACAGGTAAATCTAAAAGCGCTGGCGATATTTTGCTGGTGTGTCGTTGACGTCATAATCTCGCGGTTTCTTGCTCTCAGTGCGAGAAAATGGATGCGCCCAGGAGTCACGTTTTCCAGCGTTTTGGGCATATTCATTTTATCATTTCTCGGCAATGGAACAGTGTATTTTATATTTTTTTGCGGCAACTATTTCGGATTATAGTATATTTTTAGTTGACTTATTCCCGATTTTCACTGGAATTTCCCTTTAAGTACCCTAGTGTACGTAAGTAGAATTTGTGAAACTCTCCAAATGTCAATATTCTATCTTTTACTGTGTCAATAACAAAGACACTGCTGAATATTTTTCAACAATTTTGGTGGATAATGCTACTGTCTACAACAGCAACATCGTCACGTATATTTGTTGAAAAATGTACATCCGCTCATCTTTTAATTTAATTTGAAAATTGAAAATTTTGACATTAGAGTTGTAAGTGGAAAGCTTTGTTCCCCATGACGCACCGCACAGAAATGTCAGCAGTACTGCAAAGCAGAGTCCAGGATTTTACTTTTCCTCCATGGTTCGCCACCACAAAGTGGGTTGTCATTTTCTATAGTTTCATGCTTTGTCGATAGGTATATGTGGGTGAACTCTGTTTTGGATTCATTCAGAGATTCTCAATTTTTAGGGTTTTTTGCAGCTATTGGGAGAAGTTCGTCAAGGGGTTTCTTTTCCTCGTCTATGAAGTCCACATCGTCGGTATATTCCATCTCTAGCGGCATGCCCAGTATTGACACTGGGGGGTTTGGGCTTGTGGAACTTTCCCGCACAGATTTCAATGCGGCAGCAAGGTAGCAGGTGAAAAGCACCGGAGACAGACCATCTCCCTGTGTAGTAGGGCAGATATGTGAAAAAGATGTTGCATTCTGGCAGAAAGCATGAAATTTGGCATATAGGTGGTTTACGGTATCCTGATCATAATTAGATGCGGTGCCACGTGATTCTACCAAGGGAACCCATTCAAAATGTCGGATTCAAAATGGCCACCTTCCCAGCGGAAAATTTGCATTACTCAAGGTCTAGACGGAGTGGAGAGATGGGATTAATGTCAAATTAGGGGTTTCATGGGTCAATCGTTATAATTCTACTCACTACAATACTCTAAATATGTAAATATCAATCCTTCCATAGCGACCACCTGTGTTTGATGTCAAAAGACGGTGGCTCTTTAAGATCTGTTATCTAAAAGATCCATCTCTTGAGAACAAAAGCAATATAGCATCTAGAAATAGTTTAAATTACTTGATTTCTTAATATCGAACCAAGTAATGGTCGTTATAGATACTTTCAATTATCCTATTAGAGTATGCAAGGCTATACATGATGCTGTTGATTGTTGAATCATGATTCACAGACGTCACACGCACTGTGCACCGCATGAGCACAATTGTGTACAAGGTAAGTTGGATTTATAGCATTTGCATCTGCCAGTGCAATTACATTTGCAAGCACATTTCACGAGTTCCCGGCATGCCTTAGATGCGTCTGCAAGCAAACTCCATTGCGGTGACCATGTGTCTCCATCTCTCACCCAAACCCAGTCAGCTGGTGATGGCGTTTTTGCATTTGCATGGAGTAATTGGCCCTAAAGATGACCTGCCTGGAACGCAGCACGTTTGGTGTGTTGCAGCAGAGCTGCACTGGTCGGAGGAATGTTTTCTAGCTGCCTGTTGCCAAAAGCGAAAAGCCGTTTTCGTGCCTCATTAACCTTTGACAATGGTGATGTGCGTTTGTACAGTAGTACGACAAACCTCTCCAGCATTTCCATGTCATTGTCACAGAGACGCCGGGGCATCAGACAGTCTTCTAAATAGTGACTTGAATAGATTTGAGGTCCTCAAAACTTCCCATGCTGTCTTCTTGCCAATCCCACAAAATGCAGACACAGTGTCACACCCAGAGAAAGCATGCATAAATAGCAGTCCTTGTGATGCTTCTGCACCCAAAACTGTTGCAATGCCATGAGCTGATACATAGCGGTAGGTCTTCCCATGGCCAAATGCGACCCAGAGATCACACCCATTAAGAAAGTTTGCTGTCCGTATGGCTAGGACTACGACGTCTGTATCTGTAGCATAAATCATTATTGTTCGATAACCTTGGTGATATGCATGGAAGGTGTGGAGAAACATTCTACCATCTGCTTCATCTTGCATGCATGGCGCGAGTTGTGAGACGTCATGCTCTGGTCTCATCAGCACGTTTTCCTCACATGTTGTGATGAGTATCTTTCCTTCTGGTAGCTCGAATGACTCCAATGTATGTGCGAGAAAGGTGAAGAGGCCTGTTTTGTTTGCATCAACTCGTAGGAAAGTTTTCCAATTTTGAGGGAGTCTTGTACTCGATGCAACACGAAGAGCTTCACCATGTCCCCGTAATTCTCTAGCGTGTGTCTTCAAGCTTCCCACCTTATACACGTCCCATACAACATCCAATCTTTTAACCGTCTGGAGTTGTCTAGCAATGTGTGGGAGGAAGACGTGCTCTGCAAAATCTCTAAATGTGTTCACAACCACGTTTGATTTCTTGGGATCTAGATTATGCATCATAGCTGCTCCGTCAATGATCTTCACTTCAACCTCTGGACAATCAGCTGCACGAGCTACTAATGCTTCCAAACATCCCATCAGATCTGATTTGCTGCCTTGGCGCATTGCGTTGCTCTCAGCAAGTGATGGGGGCCATGGATGATTCTCATGCTCAAAGAATGAATCAACGTCTCTGTCTCTGGATTGGCAGGAAATGTACAGTCTAGAGAATAACTGTACATCTCTCTTCATTGCAACAAGCTTCTTGTTGGTTCTGGTACTCTTCCTCTGTTTTGATTTGAACAAAGCCAAATTGTTCTTTTGGATTGGGTCATATACCGATTTTGATGAGACAGATAGTCGATCTGCGACGAATGCGTGGTACTGTCTGATGCCTAGTTCTGCTGTTCGGATCGCATTCACTACAGACTCAGACATAATTACTTTGGTATCTAGAGTCACTAAGTCAAAACTGTCATCTAAAAATGGGTTTCCCATTTCCTCGATTGCATCAATAAGACAAATTGTGTTTAAAGCAAACAATTTCTGCTTACTCGGAATCTGCTCATGGTGACAGTTATCATTGATATTTCTGTGTGTATGTTTCACTTCGTACTCGCTGATCATCTTTCCTATTTCTGGACCTGACACCATCCATCATTTCAAAGCAGCTTCATTTTCTGTGATTCCGATAATTCCACCATCGCCCTTCAGAATAGCATTTTGCTGCTCGTGGATTTGATCATGTGCCAAGGCTAAGAACTTGTGAGCCGTTTTCTGAGGCAGCATATGCATGTTTCTGCAATACATAGAGAGCAGCGGATGTCACCTGGTGTGCCCATTGCCCTCGTGATGTATGCGAGCCAGTTTGAATGGCATCGGCTCGGCCTTCTGTTGTTACATTAGCTGTTGTCATCACAGCCACCCATCCACTGTTGCTTAGCCAGTCTCCCAACACATTGAGTAGCGCCATCTCAACGTGAAGTCCACCCATCATCACCACATACTTATCCTCACCATATAGAAGGGGCCAAGACCATTGTATCTTCTTTGCAATAACATACAAAGGCTGATCAAGAGTGATGACTGGCACCTGTCCATGATTGATAAACTGTGTAGCTTGCTAATTAAATCCATACCATGTTTCAACATTGCCAAACTATGAGCGTTGTCACGAAATAATGCTTGGCAAAGTGAGGGCCTGGCATATAATTACTTTTACTGGAGAAAACGTGTAGACCAATTGTTTTTAGTAGCAAAAACTTGTTTCTAAAATGTTCCGCCTGGAACATGTGTGTACAAACGTTTAGCAATAATACTACTAATTTACAAATGTTACAACAACAATGACGACGACCACAACAACAACAACAACAACAACAACAACAACAACAACAACAATAATAATAATAATATATTTTTTCAGCATGTTTATCTATTTAGAGTATTGTAATGGGTAAAATCATAACCAGTGACCCAAGAAACACTTAATTTGATATCAATTCCAGCCCTCTACTCCATCTAGAACTTGAGTAATGCAGATTTTCCGCTGGAAGGCGGCTATTTTGAATCCGCCATTTTGAATGGGTTCCCTTGGTAGAATCACGTGGCACCGCATCTAATTATGTTCAGCACACTTTAAACCACCTATATGCCAAATTTCATGCTTTCTGCCAGAATGGAACATCTTACCTCAAATTTGTTACATATCCGCCCCACTAGTGGGGAGCTGATTGATGTCTCAAACTCTACAGACTTCACCTACTTGACTCGTACTCTCAGCTTGGTGTCTGCAAGTAGTAGTCTCACTAGTCATAGCTCATCTTCATTGCAACTGGCCTGGCATAGTACATCTAGGATCTTTGAGCGTTTAATTGTGTCGAAGGCTCGTGACATGTCAATGCCCATTTTGTGGAAGTCCCAGTGTTTTGACATGACTACCGACACAAGTATGCGTTGAGCCCATACAATGTCTGCGCAGCTGCGTCCACGTTTGAAGCCACTGACATGATCCGGTGAAGTAATCTATCTTGTCTCGGATGCGGCATAGAGTAACATTGGATAGGATTTTCCGTATGCTGTTGAGGAGCACAATGGGCTGCAGATTGGCTGGGGGCCAAGGTGGCTTCTTGGGCTTGGGTAATGCGATAAGGGTGCCTTGGCCTATAGCGTCGATGGGAAGGTGGTGCAAAAAAGCTGAATTGATTAGGTGCGTGATCGGTTTTGAGTTAATGTCACTTGCATATTTGAATAGTTCATTGCTCATGCCATCAGGTCCAGATGCACGTCCATTTTTCAGGGCACGTCCATTTTTCAGGGCTTTAAGTGCCTTCTCAATTTCTGCTGTTTTAAGTGGTGTTAGTAATGGCCTGGGGTCTCCAGAGAATGGGTGCAAGGGCTCATCATCATTGTCAGTGAACTGTTCCTTGAACCATTCTCGGATCGCCTCAGCTTATCCCTGGTCAGTCCCGATAAAGTGTCTTTCAGAGTTGTGTGCAGTGAGTGGTGTTGTGTAGTCAGTAACTCTCAGGGCTCGGGCTGCCCGAAACATTTTGTGACAGTCATCCGTGGCAGTGATTTCATCTGCTACAGAGTCTGCCTGTTGAATAGCAAGATCTTTTAAGCGTTCCCTAATGTGGCGCAGAATAATATTGCGCTCCCGGCGTAGTTTGGTGTGGTCTTCACTTTGGCCACTTTGACAGATGCGCAGCCATAATGCTTTCTGCTCTGCTGACAGTTTTACTACCAGAGGGTCATCAGTATACCTAGTTTGGTTGTTTTTAAGAACACGTATGGTGCTGGTAGCGGATGATTCCATAGATTTCAGTATTTTGGCTAGGGCTTCGTTTGGATTGGAGCTGACATCGATGTTAGCTATCTGCACCCACCCCCCCAAGGGCTTTTTTGTATGACATTTGAGTGTCAGTGTCACTGATGGGCTTGGGAAGGTTGTAGGTGACTCTACCCTCTTGCCTGGTATGGTGTTTATATATTATGTAGAGCTTGTTCATCTGAAGGCATATAATGACTAGCTTATGGTCAGAATTGAGGTCTGTGCCTCCATGCGAACGAGCGTTCCGGAGTAAGGGTTCTGCTTCTATCTTGCATAGTATGAAGTCTATTTGGTTGAAGACAGCTGTTATAGCCTTTGAACCTTTTGGGGCTTTGCGATCAGTAATGTGTCCAGTCCATGTTTTCCGGTGACGGCATGGGTGTTTGAAAGCCGTATTTGTGACAAATAGGCCATTGGAACTAAGGAATACCACCAGTGCATCTCTATTGCTGTTGCTTGTGCCCTCTCCAAAGGATCCCATGCATAAGCCAAGTCCTGAACTTTTGTACGCAATTCCGAGTTTACCCAGCTTGGAGTTCAAATCTCCACACACGAACAGTTGCCATCTAGCTGGGATTGTAATGGCGGAGCTCAGTTCTGCATAGAAGGATCTAACATTGCTGGATTCTCTTTGGCTTTTTTGGTAGTTGGGGTCGTATGCATTGACAATTCGACACTTAGTGGTGGTATGTTTTCACATAGGTATAGCCAGGTCGATTAATGCAACACGATCACTGACGTATCCAAAACTAATGACATGATCCAAGACCCTTGGTCCGATTACGAAGCCTAAGCCCCGGTATGTGGCCTGTTTTTGCTCCATGAGCACTAGCTTATGGCCTGTCTGTAGTTGCTGCTCTGAGTGTTTAGCTACTTTAGTCTCTTGAATGCATGCAATATCGATGTTATAGTGTTCACAGTCTGCACCGAAGGTTTGCCTCTTTGATGTTGCACTCAGACCACATATATTCCACGTAGCTATGGTAAGCTCCTGGGAAGATTTCGTCGTCCAAGGTTAGGTTAGCCATGATATAAACTGGACATTTCCAGACAACTGCAGACAATACATCTGGCCATCTTGTCCATTAACACTTTCACAATTAAGTCGGCCAAAAACGGCCTCTGTATTTGTAGACCAAGAGAAGACTATTTCTGAAAATTTACCACTGGAATGACTGACTTGATACAAAAGCCAATCATTTCAGTGAAAATATTTTTAAAATAATTGTCGCTTGGTCTTCAAATATACATTTTCAATGAGTAAATTAGAATTTTCTTGAAAATTTTAGGGATAAAGGTTTGCAAAACCAGTTATAACAGAACCGTTTAAAGCAAAATTCTGTCCTTTCCTAAAATTTGTTATTTATAATATGTAGACATTGTCTGATTGGACTCCCCTAGAATTTGTGGCCAATATTGTTCCAAAGTGATGACGCCATAAGCATTTGCATTCTTTTACTTACTGGTTCGAAATTCTCACTGCTAAATCCATGACATTTTTGGGCCGGGAAGGAATAAAATGTAGTGACATCACCATTAACAACCCTATACAGTGTAAAACTGTCCACCAAATGTGTACTGTATCTACATAAGAAGGATGGTGGCAAATACAATAGATGTGCTCCTGAATATTACATAAAAAGTCAATTTCTAGTTAGAGGAAATTTTGCATATTACATACACCGGCTATAGTCATCATAAAATTGCGAATCTGAAGGACTTTATTGACCTTATTGCCAATAAGATTTCTGGGCATATAAAACATTTCAACCGATTCTAACAATAATTTAGCAACAAGAGTTATTTTTTCACATGTATACCATGTGAATATACCATGTACCTCTCCATATCTTCCTCACAGAGCTCATCATTTCTCTGTTCTCCGGTAAGCAGCTGTATTTCTTCCTTCAGTTGCTGGTTCTCCTGTTTCAGTTTTATAATCATTAACTTTGGGTCCAGTTCTTCATTTAGCGTGACATCATTTTTAATCATTGCTACCCTCTGAGCAAACCTGCATGTTGATATGGATTCCTGGAGGAAATAGTCGTTAAGAATGTACAAGCAAGTAAGCTTTAACCCTTAACCCGTACAACTCCCATGTCGATATTCTATCTTTTACTGTGTCAATAGCAAAGAAACTGGTGTACATTTTTCAACAATTTTGTTGGACGATATTGCTGTCTACGCCAGCACCATCTTCCACCAAATTTGTTGAAATATTAACACCAGTTCGTCTTTTAATTTAATTTGAAAATTATAGTTTGACATCAGAGTGGTAAGTGTTAAAGTGATAAATCCAGATAACAGACATAAATACCAGTTCATCTTTAGGAATGCCACCAGAGAGTGGGTAAGAATGTGCAAGCAAATATAGTACGGCTCAGAAATAACATAACATGTTTCCCAAAACAAAACAAGAGCTCTGCAAATGGCGCATAATACCCCGCAATGATGACAAACCAATGAATGAGAGCTTTCAGAAAATATTTATTTCTTCCTCAGATCCAGACCAGTCATCCTTATGAAGTATCAAAGCGCTCCGTTAAACGGTCAAGGAGGTATCATCCGTAAACCAATTTTCAAGATGGCTGCCACTGACTGGCAGTCATATTGGATTTTAGATTATCATAAATTTCTATAAGTTTCTTCACCAGACATATTCCAACGACCCTATGAAGTGATCCGATAAGTGGTAACAGAGATATTATCCAGAAACCAACTTTCAAGATGGCAGCCCGTGGCTGGCAGCCATCTTGGAGTTTGGATCATCATCAATTTCGATAGGTTTCTTCTCCAGACCTAATCCAACCACCCTATGAAGTTTCAAAGCCATCCGATAAACAGTAATGGAGTTATCATCTGGAAATCAATTTTCAAGATGGCCCCCGGTGGCTGGTGGCCATCTTGGATTTTGGATCATTGTCAATTTCAATAGGTTTGTTCCTCAGAGGTAGTCGAACCATCCTATTGAAGTTTCATAGCGATCCGATAAACGATAGCAGTTATTATCTGGAAGTCAATTTTCAAGATGGCCACCGTTGGCTGGCGGCCATCTTGGATTTCGGATCATCATCGATTTCGATAGGTTTCTTCCCCAGACCAGTCCAACCACTTTATGAAGTTTCAAAGCGATCCGATAAACGGTAACAGTTATCATCTGGAAATCAATTTTCAAGATGGCCACTGGTGGTTGGCGGCTATCTTAGATTTCGGATCATTGTCAATTTCGATAGCTTTCTTCCACAGAAGTAGTCGAACCATTCTATTGAAGTTTCATAGTGATCAGATAAACAATAACAGAGTTATCATCTGGAAACCAATTTTCAAGATAGCCACCGGTGGCTGGCGGCCATCTTGGATTTCGGATCATTGTCGATTCGATAGATTTCTTCCCCAGACCTAGTCCAACCACTCTATGAAGCTTCAAAGCAATCCGATAAACGGTAACTGAGTTATCATCCAGAAACCAATTTTCAAGATGGCCACCGGTGACTGCCGGCCATCTTGGATTTCAGATCATTGTCAATTTCGGTAGGCTTCTTCACCAGACCTCGTCCAACCACTCCATGAAGTTTCAAAGCGATCCGATAAATGGTAACGGCGTTATCATACGGAAACCAATTTTCAAGATGGCCACTGGTGGCTGGCGGCTATCTTGGATTTTGGATCATCGTCGATTTCGATATGTTTCTTCCCAAGACCTAGTCCAACAACCCTATGAAGTTTCAATGCAATCTGACAACCGGTAACGGAGTTACCATCCGGAAACCAATTTTCAAGATGGCCACCGGTAGAAGAGATTTGTATATCATTTCAGCTTTTATCACTGAATTTTATGTATGTTTCTCTGAAATCTGCATTAGTCTAAAAGAAATCAAAGATTGCAGACCCTCGCCCTCTCATCTTCGTCACCTTGTAAAATGTTTTCAGATTTTCCGGTTTTTAATGTTGTCAAATTTTTCAGATTTTGTTGTGTAAAAATTTGAGTAAAATCGGACAAGAAGTTGCTGAGCTATCCATAGATCCAGATTTCGATCCGATCTGGATCCGAGTTGTTTTATTTGGATCACGGTCTAAGTCTGGTAATCCTCTTTCATGGCATGTTCATTCATTGTATCAAAAATGAGTAGTTATTGAGACAAACCTCCGGACAGACAGACAGACAGACAGACAGACACGATTGCAATACCCTCTTCCCTTTACGGGGTGACAGTGATAAATACTCACATCTATATTTCTTTTGTCCACAGAGCATGTGGCGATCATAGTTGTCATACAATTACCACCTAAGCTGTCTCGGAGCACTGAAGTCATCAGTGAGTTACGATACGGAATATGCTGACGATTCTTCTCAGATAGGGCAATAATTACCTAAAATAAGTATGTCAGTAGAGACTATTTCCATGGAGCGGAGACATCCATTACATAATTTACAAAAAATATGTAAGAAAGTTTGCAACTTATTTGGCCAAATATAAATAGATTTCATTATTCAAAGGTGCTGCTTTTATGGTTTATGCCAACAAACAACAAGGTTGTGAAGTAGTTTAAACACCATTTAATAATAATTAAAACACATTAATACATCATTTGCCATCAGGGACCGACTCAGCTCATCCTAGAATCTGACTCTTAGACCTCGCCACGACGTGATACGTTTCCGTGCATGTAGATGCCACATCGCGGCGAAGAATAAGTGACAGATTCATGGTATTCATCTGCCCTGAGCGGGTACATAATGGTAGTAGACTTCATGAGTTATCTGTTACCAGCTGGGAGATGGATACCAGGTATACTGACATGGCTGAAAGCTGTTAACTGCAGGTCGAAAAGGACCTGATGGCGCACATTTGTGTGAGAAATCCTGTTCAAAATCAATATTGTGTCATAAAATGTGTCATAAAAATACATCAACTTCAAATCCTATTATCAGAGTAACAAACATATAAATAGACTAAATCTTTATTCCATTTTAGAAGCACTGTCTTTGTATATTATTAAGATGTAACCACACAATGCATTGTATTAAATCTAGCATAGCATTAATTTCAAAAATCCTCTATAAAAACCCAGATATAGATTCATTACTAGAGTTACATAAGAGAAAGACATACAAGACCATGGTATTTTCATGCAGCTTTAATTTTCTGTGTTAATCCTTACTTGCTCTAGATAATGCAAAGACAGATTGATGTACTTGGCCTCCGTTAACAGCATACCATTCACACCGCTTTTTGCCACACGTTCTGATCTGTAGCATAATGAATGTGAAATTATTAGCATTCCCATACTGCAGGACCTAAAATGAAGGCTAGACCACAAGCTCAAAGGGCCAGGTCTCATCCGATTTCTGGATTGACCCATCCAGTGGGCTGGTACTAATTTGTATCCTTAACACTTTAACCCTCATAAAAAAACCAAGATCAAGAGATTATTTTGGAAAATGCATCACTGGAATGACTGGCTTGCTTTTCGAGGTAGTCATTCTAGTGGTAAATTCTCAAAAATAGTTTTCTCTTGGTCTACAAATGAACATTTCTCAAGACCATTACCGAAGCCATTTTTGGCCAGCTTGAGTGTTAAAGGGTTAGCATCCAGGGATTCTCATAAGGGTCCTTCTGAAGGTATATACGCCAAAATGCAGCTTAGGACCCCCCAAAGGTAGTAGCAGTGGGTCCCATGGGACACCTGAAAATCTTGTATGATTACAGTGTAATATTAAGTAGTCTTATAGGTTTTTGCACAAATATACCTGCAAAATCTAGCTTGGGACGAAAATAATTTTACTTTGCAAGTTCATCATACATGTTATATCCTCTTTTTGAGAAAAATAGCTTGGGAACATTTCAGATTTCAGTTTGAGATCTCACAGATTTCAGCTGGGGATTTCCATGTTGCAGGGTCCCTGGGACCTCTAAAATTTAGATGTCATGAAAAACACTGTTAGCAACCCTATGCAATGTCAAGTTTCAAGACAATTGTTTCTATATGTAAGGTGTTAAATAATTTCCAAATTATTAACCCTTTAACGACTAAATTTCTTCGAAAAATTAATATATTTACTTATTGAATATCCATTTGCAGGCCACGAGAATGAAGGAAATTTCAATTTCCCTTTCTCCGAGATCTAACAATACTTACGATTATATTACTTATTGATAATACAGCTACCCTAAAGCTGTGCTCAAGGAATCTAGATTTAGAAAGCTCTACCGGCTCCTGGAACCGGGTACCCGGTTCCCAACAACCGGGTACCCGCCTGCCAGAGCTGCCCATATTGTTTGCATAGCTACCAAACAAGAGATCTGTGGCTTGCCTCCGTGGGGCTCGGAGGCAGGGTCCGTAATGTAATGGTAAGCATTGTTAGATCTCGGAGAAAGGGAAATTGAAATTTCCTTCATTCTCCTTCGATCAATACTTACCATTACATTACTTATTGATAACACAGGATTTAGTCAGTAACCTGGTGGGAAGGGGCAAGCCATACAAAACCTTTTTGCCACTAGAGAAAGAACTTACTTAGACTTAAACTTGTCACATGGAGACCTAGAAGGGACCGAATCACATTCACATCACCGCTCCCAACCCGCACCCCCAACCCATTTCTCCTAAAAAAAGGGAGAGAACTCACAAACATGCATCTCGCCTGAAACACAAATGTGCGAAGAGGGTTAACAGCTCTTGACACATATAAGCCTGGGAATGAGCATGAATATATAAGATGAATGATCATGATATATAAACATAATACAAAAAAATGTCAAACTTGAATTAACTCATGAATTATGGATTCCAGATGTGGAGCCACAAACCAACACACTTTCGACCAAACGTGTCACATATGGTTGAATTCCTCTCACTTGACCATGTCTGTTCTTACTACTTTTGCTTTATAAAGTTACCAAAAGAAGACGAGCAGTGTGGCCACTACCCTATCATTTCAAAACAGCCAAAGCGAGTAGATTGGCGGAGTCTGCCATATCCCTCATATAGTAATCCGTGAAAGAGGACTCACAGTGCCATTGTGCAACGGCCATGATGTCCTCTAATGGGAAACCATTGAATAGGGCAGTCAGGGCGGCTATTCCTCTAACATCGTGAGCCCTAGCACATTGCACCTGGTGCCCAGTCGCAATCTTGTGGGTAATCTGAATGCATTCTACTACCCAACGAGAGATAGTATCCATGGATGCGGCGCCATATGGCTTCTTATGGCAAATCCACAGATGTCTATCATTTGACCGTAGAGTCCGTCCATTTTTTGTACTTGGTCAAAGCATGGACTGGACACCAGGCACTGGCATCACGATCAGACCTAGTTAGTTTTGGTATAATGATCGGTTTGCCGGGATATTTCGAAGATTGATTCTTTGACATAAATTCTGCTCTTGGCAGCAGTCGCAGACCCTCTCCAGAGACAACAAATCGGTCCCTCTCTGCTGAAAGTGCATGGATCTCACTGCGCCTTCTAGCTGAGGAAGCTGTCAATAGAAAAATCGTCTTAAGAGTCAGATGCTTTAGACTAGCCAAACCCAAAGGTTCGAAAGGGTGCTTGGCTAGTATATTGGAATGGCTACCGGTTGTTTCGGTCGGAGATTGCTCATTCCCTTCACTATCACGCTTAACTTGGCCACCTATGGACTATCCCTGTCGGGAGTCCAGACAGGAGCCAAAGACAGATTTTGTGGCGGGAAATCCCACCACTCTGGCATGTACCCCTGGGATATCCATTCCAGGACCAGACTGATTACGTCACACCTCGCCAAGCCTTGACAAAATGCATGAGCCTTCCACCCACTATAGGTCGATTGACGCCTAATGCGCGTGCCTGGCTCATGATCAACTCTCCCACCCCCCTCTTAATGAGGGAGATCGAACCGTTTTGGTCTTCGCTTGACTGGTCTAACTGGCACTGCTGTTCCTGGTACACAGGCGCGGTCCAGACGGATATGAAGGGAGCTATCATACCCTGAGATACGATCTGCTCCCTTCTTTCCGCCCTTGGAGGACTTCCCTTACCACACCGACTGAAGCAAGCGAAGGGACAGGACTTCTTTACTGTGTGCTTGGCTCTTGTCCACAAGTGCCAGAGTGGGACCACCCGCTCCTACACTCTGGACACAAAGAACCCAATGGTCATCCTCAGTGGCCGTTGGGACCACACCATAACGCTCGTACTCACCCCTGGGGATATGGCACCTTGCCAGCACCTCGCTAGAGGCCACAGGGAGCTGACTCTTAGATGTGAGCTGCTTGGCATATATAGCCTCAAGCAACTCCTTGAACTTTGGATCCAGTCCAATGGACTGGATCCGAGCCATGGGTAAGAACCCCATCCGAATCGACGCAACTGACGGATGGGGCATGTCTTTCTCAGCTGTGGCCGAGACCATAGATGGGTCCACCCTGGCTATCCAAGCCAGAGCATCGGACCAGTTCACTTCCGAGGGAGACACCTCTGTAAACACATCACCAATTGATGTGTTCATGGGTCTACCAGCAGCGGCCTTCCGGCAAGGAGCCACTGCTGGATAGCCAACAACACCGGTACCGTGCAGTTCTGCCGCCACCCCATGAAACAGTTCCATGGAGTAGGCCTGCACGGAAAACCGTGTGGACCCATAGCGGTTACGAAACCATGGCCATACACGGGCGCCAACGGCACCCTGTGTGTGGTCGCTGGACCAGGCAAGATAGGTGAGTACCATGCCTGGCCAGCCACACCCATCACCGTGTCGGTTGGTGGCAAACCAATCAGCACTGGACGGGTGCCCCGTACTGGTGTGACCTCAACTACAGGCGGAGAGGCTGCCATGGCTTGCGCCAAGCCAGACAGATGGAGGGTGGTTCCGTCCAGGACAGAATCGTTCTCCATGCGCTCTACCCACAGTATCTCAGGCTGCAACAACCTCTCCTCTTTGGCCTCCTCATTCTCAGACCACGAAGAGTTGTCACAGGATGAAGACACTGGAGCCGTCTTGGCAGACGGCTCCCATGCCCAACAAACCGGTTATCGCCACTGGACCACCTGGAGGTGGCCACAGAGCAGCAGTACCCGCCAGGCCAGAGCCCGACAGGACCGCCGGGGAGCCATACAAGATGGCCCCCTTGGTAACCAGTCCAGAACCCTGTCCAAGGACAGGGTCTGAACCGGACACAGAGAGGTTGCACCAGTCTTTGGTATCAGAGACGACACCAGCGTGGGTAGGATGCTATGCAAGAAGCCTTGCATAGCGGGCCCAAACCATGCCGGGGTTGCCATCTGCGAACCCTCCAACTGTGGATAAGGAGCGCCCCCAGGGGCCGAAACGGACGCTCCTCGATTTTTTTTTCGGTCCGCCTGACCACGCGTCAGACTCCGCTTCTGGGCAAGGAACTTGACCACAGACACTACACTGATCATCAACGTCACACTTGGCACAAGGATAACAGACATGGTCCTTGAAGGCCTTTAAGAATTTATGGCACTCTGGACATGATGGCGGGGTAAAACGGAACCAGGAACCATATCGGATACATACAAAATTATAGTACTCAAACGAACGCCAAATGATACGAGAAGGAACAACAAAATGAATTAACACTACTGCTGTAGAACACGGTAAAGCCGCAGAACACACATCTTAATCAAGAATTTTTTAAATCATCGATCAATGCAAACAGATCGTGATTACACGCAAAACTTGACATAATTCAAAAGTTTCTGGTACAAAAACGCACGCAGCTACCAAGAATAAGATGCGCGAATTATTGAAACATTTCCTTCACCAAATAATCCGAGCAATAAAAGGGTGTGAGGTCACCTGCTCGGACCACACAGTTGAACGACGTAAGCAGATTTTAGTGTTTAAAAACCATAGACAAACACCATTGGTATTTAAAGGAGGCGATTTTATCTGGCATATTTTGTTATAACCACACCTCCCAGTTCCAGGTTCAGAAAATGGGACATGCAACACACATACATGTAAGTCTCCATATAACTAGAGAAATAAAATGAAAGAATACGACCCGACGTTCAGTAGCTCCTTCCATAATTAATGCAGTAATCCAGTAATATAGAAACAGCAGAAAGAACAGGGGAAAAACACAAAGAAAACTAAGATTTTTCCAAGACAAAAAGCTTGTATTCTCTTGTAGCTATGCAAACAAGAATGGGCAGCTCTGGTGGTTATTGGGAACTGGGTACCCGGTTCCAGGAGGCGGCAGAGCTTTCTAAATCTAGATTCCTAGAGCACAGGTTCAGGGTAGCTGTATTATCAATAAGTAATGTAATGGTAAGTATTGATCGAAGAAGAGACTATTTTTCAAATTTACCACTGTAATGACTGGCTCGGTTACCGAGCCAGTCATTTCAGTGGTAAAATTTCAAAAATAGTCTTCTCTTGGCCTGCAAATGGACATTCTCAAAACCACTACAGAAGCCGGTTTTGGCCGATTTCATCACGAAAGGGTTAAATAGTTTATCTCTAAATAATTGTCTTGAAAGTGGCATTCTTGACATTGTGCTAAAAAGAAATAATATAGGTATATGGCTTTCAATGACAACTTTTTACACTCCTTACAGATGTTGCTTAAAACAGGTTAGCCATACAAGGCGACTCACCCTGCTAAATCAACAAGATGTAACTTGGCTCTTCTAATAGTGGCAGATGTTGACTCTCTGGATGAAAGATGAACCGTGAATATACAATGAGATCTTGTAGAGGCCTGATTCATTGGAGTCTGAAAAGACAATTAAAATTTATAAACAAAAACAAACACGTACACGCATTATAGCTATGTGAATGACGTCAGTCACAGACCGACGGGCTGACAATACTGACTGCCAAACTGACTTATAGCAACCATGAGTCGCATATAAAACTAAACAGTAACTAATACATAATACTATTGAGCAATGTAACAATTCAATTTCCTGATTAACGTTTTGAAGCTTAAATACTGAATCCTCAATATCACACATATATACTAAGAACAAGTCTGTTGAATATTTAGAAATTAGTTTGACTGGGAGCTGTTTCTGCCTATTGCAGCAACATGTGCCTGTGAAATCAGTTCCTATAACTAGAATGAACAGTTCTATAAATGAGCCAATCGCTATGAGGTTAACTTTTCTAAAATAATAGACATACACAATATTTCATAATACTTCTAGTCTAATCAATTTCATCCACTAAAGTATAATCATTGGTTTCATTCAATACCATATATGGTCAAAATCCAATAATCTACATGTAGTTATCACTAAATCCTAGAAATGCTTATTCTTACCTCCGCTATCATCCTGTTAGTGTCGCCCAGGAAGAGAAGATTCAAGGCGTCTTCTTCATTGTTCGCTTGATGTACTGACAAGTTCTTCAAATGAATATTTTGATCTGTGTCCTCCATCAAACTCACTTTCCTGCAAATGGAAGCATCCAATCTGACACTCAATTATATGTCATAATCAAAATATGTCGCTTGTTAGCTAATGTCACAAGCATAATGATGAGGGTGGAGGGAGGAAGGGGACAGAGGGAGGGAGGAAGGGATAGAGGAATGGAGGGAGAGGGAGGGATGGATGAATGGAGGGAGACATGTATTCAGTGTTTTATAACTCACGGTAGATCTTCCAGCTTGGCAGCTTCATGCTTTGGATCCAGAAGATCGTAGCCACTTTCATTGTATATCTCCAGATATGAAACATGCAATGTGAACTGTAGTCCAGAATTCTACAAAGCACAGAGAAAACATCATTATTACTCAAGACAATTATTAAACAAGAGGCACCTTATTGCTCACCTGGAACATGTGGAACATAAGCATTTCAACTAGAAAGGGCATCGCCTTTTTGCTAACACTAAAGTTTGATCAGAACCATAACAAGAACAAGAAAGTGTCGTACAAAATTTGGTTAAAATCGGTCATGTGGTTCTCGAGACGATATTTTCAATTTCCCATTGCTTTAGTATGGGAGATTTTGACGGGAAAATGATCCGTGATGGCCACCAAACCATTTAGCTGAAGTTTCGAATGTGGAAATTTGAAATCAGTATACCCAAAAATCTACACAAAAACAATTTCTGGGTTTTTACATATCAACTTGATCAAACTTTACTGACCCTTAGTCCATAATCATCTCCCCCAAAATTCAGTGGTTTGACGAATACTAGGTTATTCAAGATGGCCGTCAATCCATTTGGTCAAACAATTTCTCTTGAATAGACTTGGTTCAGATGTTGTCCTAAATGATGCTGTAGGAGTTTTGACTCCATCCCACAAGAGGTTTCAGAGATTTTTGTTTGCCAGAATCAAGATGTCCGCTAGCCAAATTGGATCATCGGCTTCCTATGAGCAAAGCTTAATGTCCATTAACGTATCATATTTCCAAAATTTCAGCCCGATCCAGTCAGCGGGTTTGGAGAATTCGTTTTCGTGAAAACTAGGTCATCCAACATGGCCGCTGAAGCAATTGGCCAAATAACTTCCCTTGAACAAACTTGGTTCAGCTCTTTCCCTAGATGAGATTTCATGAGTTTTGAATCAATCCACAAAGCGGTTTCGGAGATTTTTCAAGAGGTTTCTGAAGGTCTGCCAGAATGCAAGATGACTGCCAGCCAAATTGGCCTATCTCCTCGCCTTGAACAAACTTGGATCTCCATGCCCTAAGGATGCATCCTGCCAAATATAATTAAAATCAGCACTGTGGTTCTTGAGAAGTCATTTACAGAAAAAGTTGATGGATGAATGACGAACAGACAGTCACCACGGCATACGCTCCCTTGGCCTTTCAAGCCAGGAGAGCTCATGAATTATTAATATCTCATGTGAATTCAATATAAAAGCACCATTGTCAGGTTAAGAACATTTAGATTATTCGTTAGGGAATGGGTACCTATAGTTTAAGAGAAGACTATTTATGAAAATTTACCACTGGAATGACTGATTTGGTTACATGTATTGAGCGCTTTGGTAAAATTTAACAAAATAGCCTTCTCTTGTCCAGCAAATGAACATTCTTCAATATAATTGTGGAAGCTGTTTTAGCCAGCTTGACCATTAGAGTGTTAATGGTCATGATTGGTCAAGAAAGTTTATATCTTTGCTTTCAGCCTTTGTGAATGTCTATAAACAGGTCAGAAGACTATTTTTGAAAATGTTGTACTGGAATGATTGTCTCCATTATCGAGTCCATCATTGCAGTGGTAGATTTTCAGAAAATGTTTTCCTTGGTCCAGCAAAGGGATATTCCTCAAGACCACCGTAGACGCTGTTTTTGGATGGCCTGACCATTAAATGGTTAATGACCAAGATTGGTCAAGAAAGTTTAGACTTGTTTAGTGAATGCTCATTTACAAGCCAAAAAGATTATTTTTAAAAGTTGCCTACTGTAATCCACAATCATATACTAGGTAACCCACAAAACAATTTGGTAGAATTCTAAACAACAGTTTCAGAGAAGAAAGCAAGACAGATAGACAGAGGGGATTACAATATACCCATAGGTTTGCACGATTATGTGATTAAATCGAAAATCGCGATTCTTTTTTAAATCGCGAATTTATATGATTAAAAATTAAATTATCGAATAATCATGAATAATTCTACAACATAAAATGTTTCAAAACCTACCCTTTAATTGCTCTTTAATGCAATCGGTCACGGAAATTTACATTTTGCTCAGCGAAAAATTAAGCCAGGCATTCCAGTGATACATTTTCAAAAATAGTCTTCTCTTGGCCTGCAAATCGACCTTCCTTAACACCATTGCAGCTTTCGTCATTGATATGCTTTTTTGCTGTTATAACTGGGTAATTTGTACTCATGCCGATTAATCGAGGAATCGCAATTATTATTTAATAATTGATCGTGACTACTGAAAGCAATGATCGCGCAAACCTATATACCAGCCCTTTTTTCGAAACCTGAGGGTAATAACATTCACATTAGAGGCTTCATCATTAAACAAACCTTCTGCATCTCCGCAAATATGTATGAAAGTGATCGAGGAATAATGCCTCTATCCATGTAACGTTCAGCACCACCAGTGATTGTAAATGTCTTTCCACTTCCCGTCTAAAGAAAATACAAAAAAAATTGTTACTATGTAATGGGATACGATACTTAAAGCAATGCATGAGAGCAATTAATGGGGTTCTTCTCCAAACCAAGTCTGATGGCCATAGGATTTTTACATAAAACTGATAAACATTAGCAGTCCACATTTGAAAATCACTTAGCTAGTTCAAAACAACACCATTAGATCATACCTCATCAATAGAGGGATCTGATCTACTACTCAAGTATCTGACTCCATAATCAATTAAGTTACTAGTTAGCAGAGGAGAGTTCTGGAAGGCGAATGTTTGGCGAACGTTTGCGTTCGTCATGCGACAGTGTTCTGTAATGTGTCGTCTACATTACTAAACTGAAGTATATAGTCAGTATACGAAAAATTACTGAACATTGTCCCATGGCGAATGTACATGATCCGCCTTCCTGAACTCACTGCTGACGCCACAATCATAATGGCGCATAGCTCCATCAAGAAAATAAAAAAGTCCATCACTAGTGTATGAATTGTATGTCATTGATGACTTTAGAATTTACTAAACAAAATGTTGAATAATCATTCTGTTAAATATTTCGAAACTAATTTTACGGGGAAATGGCAGTAACATTCTCAGTCAAATTAGTTTCAAAATATTCAAAAGCATATCTGTAATTCAGATTCTGGAAATTCAGGGTTTAAAGTATTATAAAGTGATTCCAAACCACGTAAAAACCGGGTGGGAGTACTAGAAATGGATGTGGCATAGCTAGACAGAGACACCAGTTTGCGACTAAGATATAAAAGGTAAACATTCGACCTATTTTATAGAATAATTACAAATCATACGTTAATCATGTATTTCGATGGCCAAGTAATCTAATGCAGGCACTATATATTTATTAATTAAAATCTTCATGCATATATATATATATATATATATATATATATATTTATATATATATATATATATATATATATATATATATATATATATATATATATATATATATATATATAATTTTTTGACAAAAATAAAAGGCAGTTGTTCCAGTCCATATATTCAACCATAATAATGGACCTTTCCAGTTTTAGCTATGCCCCACCCATCTCTATCTAAGCTCCACCCACCCACACCTTGCTCGTGTTGGGATCGATCAATCTCTGAACTCTGTGACTATCAATTTCCGGAAAACTATACAGGTAACCTGTTGAATATTTTGAAACTAATTTGACTGGGTGTCAAATTAGTTTCAAAATATTCATCTAGATGTTTATTAAATAGTAGAGACATACAATTCTTACACCATGTCGGACTAATTAAGAGTTAAAGACGGGCCTAATAGAATCATTTATGACGCACTGATTATGACATCATCCTACATGCCGCTTAGCTGATTATGATGTCATATGATGCCAATTCATCGATGGATACTCTGGAAAGGTGAATTCTTGTCTAAGGCGAGCGTAGTGTTGCATCTGGTTTGAAAGTTTGAAATATGTATACAATAATATGCTTTAACCCACTCATGATGAAGCCGGTCAAACAGGCCTCTGCAGTGGTCTTAAGGAATGTCCATTTGCAGACCATGAGAAGAGTATTTTTGAAAATTCACCACTGGAATGACTAGCTCACTGACCGATCCAATCATTCTAATGGTAAAATTTCAAAAATAGTGTTCTCTTGGCCTGCAAATGGACATTAAATAAGCAAATATTTTGATATTCTTGACTCATTTTGCCATTGAACTAGGGTTAAGGAGGCATATTTACATTCCTATTTCCAATTGTATTCTATATCACTTTCTATAATCGCACCACTGCTTCCCACTCTGGCAAACAATGAAGGTTATCTAAAGAGCCAGGTAAAATATTTTTGTGCAAATGTTATACGAGGAGCATGACAATAACATAGAGTTTATCAAGGCGATAGAATGTACAGACTTACCTGTCCATAAGCAAATATAGTTCCATTGTATCCTTGTAAAACACTGGAATAAAAAAAACACCCAACATTTAACGCTTTAACCCTTTCACGGTCAAATCCTGGAAAAAGTATTCTCCTTACGATATACGAAGTATTCTGCTGAATATTTTGAAATTAATTGAACTGGAATCTGTTACTGCTTATGCAGCACCGGCTTGCAGTCAAATTAATTTCAAAATTTTCAACAGTTTTCCTGTATGGTTGCCTTAAAATGAGATGGGAATTCATCAGTGAAGGGGTTAATAGTCAAGTCAGTCTACACCAGCCTCCACAGTGGTTTTGAGGAATATCCATTTACAGGTCGAGAGATTATTATTGAAATTTATCACTGGAATGACTAGCTTAATAATCCAGTCAGTTATTCCAGTCGTAAACTTTCAAAAATAATCTTCCCTTGGCCTGCAAATGGATTAAGCATCAAGCAAGAATTTTAATTTTCTTGAAAAATATTGAGCATTAAAGGGTTAATAGCAGCTATTACTGAGCTAAAATAAAGACATACTAAAGTCAGCATGAAAATACAGCTGGGGAATTAGTATTTGAACCATTTGCATTTAAATAGACATAATGGATAATTTTCGAAAAATCGTTCTCGTTTGATATGTTGAAGTCTACCACCATATGATCATTCCACGTTGAAATTGGGCCATTAATTAGGGAGTAACATTTTAAATGGCTCTGAAAAATTTTCACAAAATCCAAGATGGCCACCCAAAAATTGACCCACCAAAATTCTGAATAGAAGTCCTAGAGCGTAGAATCCTTCCAGCCAAGTTTGGATAAAATCCACTAAGCGGTTAGGGAAATGCAATTGACAATTTCTCAGTAAATTTTTCATAAACTCTATGATTTTCACTGTAAAAATTGACCAAGCAAAATTCTGAATAGAGGTTCTGGAGCCTACCACAACAGGGTCATTCTAGCCAAAGTTTGTTGAAATCTGTCAAGTAACTAAAAAGAAGCGTTTACTAGATAATTTCCATTAAACTTTTCATAAAATCTAGGATTTTCACCACTCCAAACAAGGCAAATCAATAAATTGATGTCTGCTCTCCGAAGGCATACTCTGCAGAGAAACTGAATGGATAACCCCGAAGGCATATGCTTCAGGGGAAAGGTTTGGAACTGTGGCTCAGACACAGAGAAACGAACTTGAAATTGTCAATGAGATATCACCATATTAGGCCATCCTTAAAATTTTGTTGGTTTGGGGTAATGATGTTAAATCCACAATTTGGGGAGTAGGAATGATTCAGTGGGCCATCATTCTTTTGGTCTGGCGGGATTTGCTCTAATGAACAATTTGTTAAAGACAGCTTAATAAAAGCAAAATCTAAGTTTCTCTAAATAAACACAGAGATATTTTCTGTAATAATCAATACCAAGTTTGGTGACCATATGTGAAAAAGTCTTGAAACTATGGCCCGGAGAAACATTTTCTGTGATATTCAGTCGACCATGAAAAGTAGGTCAGCATGACCTACTTTTCATACTGTGCACACCTTCTCCATAAGATGCATCCACATACCAAGTTTGGTGACCTTATGTGAGTCTTGAAACTATGGCCCGGACAAACATTTTCTATGATATTCAGTCGACCATGAAAAGTAGGTCAGCATGACCTACTTTTCATACTGTGCACACCTCCCTAAGATGCACCCACATACTAAGTTTGGTGACCATATGTGCAAAAGTCTTGAAACTATGGCACGGACAACCATTTTCTGTGATATTCAGTCGACCATGAAAAGTAGGTCAGCATGACCTACGTTTGACCTACTTTTGATACTCTGCACACCTTCTCCCTACGATGCATCCACATACCAAGTTTGGTGAGCACATTTGCAAAAGTCTTGAAACTATGGCACGGACAAACATTTTCTGTGATATTCAGTCAACCATGAAAAGTAGGTCAGCATGACCTACGTTTGACCTGCCTTTCATACTCTGCACACCTTCTCGCTAAGATGCATCCACATACCAAGTTTGGTGACCATATGTGCAAGTCTTGAAACTATGGCACGGACAAACATTTTCTGTGATATTCAGTCGACCATGAAAAGTATGTCAGCATGACCTACTTTTGATATTCCGCACACCTTCTCCCTAAGATGCATCCACATACCAAGTTTGGTGACCATATGTGAAAAAGCCTTGAAACTATGCCCCGGACAAACATTGTCTGTGATATTCAGTCGACCATGAAAAGTAGGTCAGCATGACCCACTTTTGACCTACTTTTCATACTCCGCACACCTTCTCCCTATGATGCATCCACATACCAAGTTTGGTGACCATACGTGAAAAAGTCTTGAAACTATGCCCCGGACAAACTTATATATGGTGAACGGACGGACGGACGGATGGACGGACAAAGCGGCGACTATATGCTCCCGCGAAATTTTTTTCGGGGAGCATAAAAATAGATAAATCAAAATTCTGAATAGAGGTTCTGGAGCCCACGCCAATAGGCAAGCCAGCTAGGGCTGAAATCATTCAAGTGGTTAATGAAGAGTAGCATGTTGACAATTTCCGGTACATTTTTCATAAAACAAGATTTTCTCCAAAATGATTTACCAATTAAAATTGTGTATATAAGTTCTGACGCTTACCCCATAGTGTCCTTCCAACCAAATTAGAATCCACCAAATGGTTGATGAGGAGCATCATTTTAAGCAAAAGTTGATGGATAGATGACAGACAGATGACAGATGGATGGCGGACGGTCGCCGAGCAATAAGCTCACTTGGCCTTTCAGGCTGAGTGAGCTAAAAAATGAATGGGAATGCAGAGGCCAAGTTCAATGGAGGGATCCGTGTCTGTCACTTAACTATCTGATGTCATAATCAAAATATGTCACCTATTAGCTGCCACCACAAGCGAAATGACGTAGCTCTGTACGAAAGTCCAAAATTCTGTCACAAAAGTATATGTCGAGTTGTATATCTTTGATCAATTTACAATTTAACCCTCAAATTTATTCAAGAAAATGTCCATTTGTGGACCAAGAGAAGACTATTTTTGAAAATTTACTGCTGGAATGACTGGCTCGGTTATCAAGCCAGTCATTCCAGTGGTAAATTTTCAAAAATAGTCTTCTTTTGGTCTGCAAATGGACATTTCTCAATGGCACTGCAGAAGCTGTTTTGGCTGATATGAGTGTTAAAGGGTTAATAACATTCTGTTGAATATTTTGAGATTAATTTGAATGGGAGATGTTGCAGCCATGTTTGTCACAGTGATATATATTGACAATACCTTTACAGGACTGGTATAATTATATATGTACAACAGAATCTCTTTAACCAGTAAAGTCAAAATTGGTGAATAAAATGGTAATTTTATCAATTTGTAATATCCACTTCCAAACCATTAAATAATACTTGCGAAAAATTATCACTGAAATTACAGGCTAGTAGTCATTTTATTGGTAAATTTTCTAAAATATTCTTCCGTTAGTCTGAAAATGGATATTCTCAAGAAGATTGTATAAGCCACATTTGGCCAACTTGACCATTAAAGTGTTAAACAACAAATAAGAGCTGACCATTAAAGTTTTCATCTATTCATATATTATACATATCCTAGCTAAATTTAGGACTATTTGTTACTTTATGGACACTTTAACCAACTAGGAGTATAGCCGCCATTTTAG
The DNA here is from genome assembly GCA_034401795.1 of Chaetoderma sp. LZ-2023a. Classification (NCBI taxonomy): domain Eukaryota; kingdom Metazoa; phylum Mollusca; class Caudofoveata; order Chaetodermatida; family Chaetodermatidae; genus Chaetoderma; species Chaetoderma sp. LZ-2023a. Next base: position 100,542,240 of record CM067373.1, on the reverse strand, counting down.
ATAGCTATTTGCAGGCGCCATTATTTTAGCTTCTATTGTCTTTACCGGGTCACAATTGTTTGTATAAAACCATTCTCGTAACGCTAATGCTCTTCATTCATCTTCAGGCGTCCACGGTTAGCATATACTAGTAAGTGCCTATAACTCAATGCTAGTTTATATTTCCTATGGTGCAAGTGACATATATATGTATAACAAGTTTATTGAAAACTGTTGCTGCCTATAGCAGCAACAACTTTCCGTCAAATTGTTGTCAATATAATGAGCTGATAATACAATTGTCACTAGATCAGGGCTTCAGAAACAATTTTCCCAGCCGGACATGCCACTTTGGAAGGGGGTGGGGTGGGTGGAGGGGGTGATGGGGCAGAGAAAATGCAGGATGTAATACCGCTGCTTCTAATAGGACAAGGGCTGTAAATTTTCTAAATTGAAAGCTCCGAGTAAAGGGGGGTGGGGTGGGGGGGGCCCGCATTAAGTACATTTCACGAAAAAAATGATTAAAAATAGCACGAAAATAGAACACATTTCATGCTAGAAAATCTTACCATCTTATGCCTATGCTTAATGTATTAAGTACATTTCACGAAAAAATAAAAAAAAAATATTAAAAAATAGCACGAAAATAGAACATATTTCTTACCATCTTACACCTAAGCTTAATGTATACCTTATATTCATCATCACAGGAGTGAAATTATTAATTGGGACCACCTAAATATTGCGCATACTTTAATAAACATTGTTTATTTCATCAGAATTAATCCAAATTTTGACATAAAATGTCGTCCAGATAAAATAGAAATCCCGGGATTTATCAGCTACCGCTTATTGTCTCCCTTTGTATGACAGGTCGTTACTCGAGTAACACGATGATGCTAATATTAGTATCCGGGTAGAGACTTGCTCATTCCACATATATAGGAATGGAGTTTCGAGTAGCTACGAGAGTGATGGCGTAAACTCGTCCTGTTGCGGAAGCTGATTAATACTCGGTAGAATCGTCTTCATTTTACGAGCCTAATATACTGGACTCGCGAACTCGGAATGTACTACATATATATATATATATAATCATTTCGCGATGGTAACCAAGTATTATACGCTCAATCCGAACCGCATATTTGGTACCCATTAAAACAACATTTTCCATTGATAGTTGTATCATACAAGGAAGTGACGTAATTTGGAAGGTATTTCCGTGAAGTTATTTCAAAATTTTGTTTCAAATCTTGTTTCATTTAACATTTACACATTATTTAACTCAGAAATTTTTTTTTATTTACACAAACTGCTGAAATTTGGATGCAACTTCTATCAGATAGATTTGCTGGGTTTTTTATTCACAATGATTTAACAAAATACATATATTGCTGTCCGACTGGACATCACATTTACTGGTCATCGAAGACAATTCTCGGACATGTCCGGACAATATGGACGTTTTTGAAGTCCTGCACAAGATAAAGATTTGATAACAATTGGCTGAAGATCGTTGACACAACTTTCAATCAAATTGTTCTCAAAATAACCAGCAGGGCAGTCAATGTTGCAAGACGTGGTGAAGATATTTCGAGCAACTGTATTGGGAGTCATTTCTGACTAAGGCAGCAACAGCGTGGTCTAATTTTTCTCAAAATAATCAGTGAGCTTTCTGTTTGGTTAGCTAACAAGTGCATGCCAAAATAGGTAGGCCTATATGATATACGAAATCTAAACCCAGTTGCAGATACGCTCGAACAATGTGTTCATTTCATCGTCAATCAGGATGTAAGCATATTATTCTATTCACGGTAGGCCGATGTCGGATGCGATCGTCCACGTGCTGGTGGATTGCAGGATCCTTGTGAATATATTTCACACGGGAATACACATATGATATAGGTCTAACTAATTGTGTATGCACTTGTTAGCTAACAAAACAGAAAGCACGCTGATTATTCTGAGAAGAATTTGACAATGCTGTTACTGCCTTAGTCAGAAATGACCGTCAATACAGTTGCTCGAAATATCTTCAGCAAGTCTTGCAACACTGGTTGCCCTGCTGTTTATTTTGAGAACAATTTGATTGTTAAAAGTTGTTGCGTCAAGGATTTTCAGCCAAACTGTTACCAAATCTTTTTATATTGATAACAATTTGACGGAAAGTTGTCGCTGCTATAGGCAGCAACAGTTTTCAGTAAACTTGTTATAAATTTATTTGTTGTCACTTGCACCATAGGAAATATACAACTAGTATTGTATTGCACTGTGCTACGCTTACTATACACTCACTGTGGAAGCCAACAGAAGAATGACTAGCATTAGCATTACGAGAATGGTTTTATACCAACAATTGCTCACAGGTGAAGACAACAGAACCTGAAATAATGGCGCCTGCAAATAGCTATCTAAAATGGTGGCTATACTCATAGTTAGTTAAAGTGTCCATTAAGTAACAAATAGTCCTAAATTTCGCTAGGATATGTATATTTTATGAATAGATGAGAACTTTAAAGGCAGCTACTGGCTCTGACTACATGTAAATATCATCAATCAAGCAAATGAGCTACATGTGCCTACAAGATGATAATGGACCTGTCCAGTTTTAGCTATGCCCCACCCATCTCTAGTTTAGCTCCACTCACAACTCGCTCATGTTGGGATCGATCGATCCCTTAACTCCCTGACTATCAATTTCCAGAAAACTATACAGGTAAGCTATTGAATAGTTTGAAACTAATTTGACTGGGTGCTGTTGCTGCCACAGGCAGCAACAGCGCCCAGTCAAATGAGTTTCCAAATATTCAACAGCATGTTTATTGTTTAGTAAAGACATACAATTTGTACAGCAATGCATAGTCCATCACCAATTATGCGTTCGTGATGTACTTATCTATGTCATTCATGACATCATTTATTATGATGTCATCCTGTACATCACATAGTTGATTATGATGTCATATGATGGATGGATAAACTGGAAAGGTCAATTCTTTAAAACTTAGTCTATGGATTAATCCTCTAGTTAACTAGAGGTCAAATCAGTCAAAACCAGTCTTTTAGTGTAATGTTTGTTTAGTAAATGTCCATTTGCAGGTCAAGAATACTATTCTTGAAATTTTACCACTGAAATAATTGGCTTGATAACCAAGCCAGTCATTCCACTGGTAAATTTTCAAAAATAATATTCTCTTGATGTGAAAATTGGCATTTATTAAGCAATAAAAATTTAATTTTAACTTGGCAATTCATAACCATTAAAGAGTTAACCACTCATAAAGAATCAAGATTTTCTGGTCTTAAAACAGGTGATCTCTCGAGCAGGCTTTCCTGCAGGTTTAAGTACAGAGGCCGCTGATGACTAAAGCGCAGTGCACTCACTTATCAATGACAGGCTGCGATACGGTCTCAAAGACCTCATCCTGTTTGCTGTTCTGGTCAAACACTTTCTGAAATCTGCAAAACAAAAATATCTTTGATATTATTGACTAAAAGTTGTTTCCAAATTCCAAAAATTATTCATAATATGGAAAATTTGTTAACTATCGGGGGTGTTGAATTTGTTCGAGTGTAGCTTTCGTAAGTATCTCAGTCACTTCTTCGGCATAACTCGCAATCACTGGCTACTTCAGAGACAAGGGCTACCATATAACCAGCAGTCACACAATCCATGCTGGCTCATGACTCCGCAAGAACTGACCAGAGTGATGGAGACAGTGACTACAGAAGTGACTGAAGTGGTCACGAAAGCTACACTAAAACAATCTGCCGGAGAAATGAGACTCCTTATTATGATAGAAAGTTGTTGTAGCTGACTAGTTGTGTAAGGCTGGTAATAACACTAACAGGATTCAAAGGTGATACCTTTTAACCCTTTAATGGTCAAATTTGGTCAAGAAAATTTTCATATTATCTTATTGAATGTCCATTTACAGGCTGAAAGAATACAATTTTTTAAAGTTTATCACTGGAATGACTGGCTCGGTTATCTCGGTTAGTCATTCCAGTGATAAATTTTCAAAAATTGAATTCTCTTGGCCTGTAAATCGACATTTCACAAGACCATAGCAGAGGCCGATTTTGGCTGATGTATGACCGTTAAAGGGTTAAATGTATATGTAGCTTTCAACCAGCTTTTGCTCATAAATATGCTTCATCAAGTCATTATGTGAAATATATACACGGTTTATACACATGAACGAATTCAGCTCAAATACAGAGGTTACGTCATATTTTGCACTATTCTGTATGTACAATAAGATCAGAGCTTCAACACCAGGTGCTGTCCAGACATGTTTGACACAAATCGGCCCAATGGTCAATGTGGAGGAGTAAATCTTTTCAGGAATTTCTATGAACCGTTCAAATGGTGGAATTCGAACAAATTTGTATTCTGACTTACATGTACCCATAGGATTGTGAGATGACATTCATACATGTATTAGGATTCCTTGACCCCTATGATCTGGGTAGGGTGGGGTGGGTAGGGCCGGTGGTCAAAAGGTCAAAGCGGGATAAAGCACAGAATTTGCGATAGCTTACCATCAATTGCATGTTCTAGTTTCAAAGTTGAATTTTTTTTATTAGGATTTCATAACTAGGGTCCCAAGGGGCTTGTATTGCTCACCTGGAACATTGGCATTCAAGTAGAAAGGTCATGTTCTACATATAAAGTACTATAGCTTTTTTGTCAGAAATTCGACAGTTCGTGCCATAAACAGAAGTTTAAGTTTTAACATGTAGAAATTGTGTCTAGGCAAATTAGGAGTAATATTTTAAACAGTTTTCTGGACATTTTTTGGAAATACAAGATGGCCCCCCACCCATCCAAATTTTTGTTAAAGGTTTTGAAGCCTACAACCATACAATCATTCCACCAAAGTTTCGTTGAAATCATGTCATTATAAAATGAAGGAGGATTCAACTTTTCATGTACATGGACATGTACATTTATTTCCGGAACATTTCTGCAAAAATCCAACATGGCCATCAGAAAACTTGACCAATACAAATTTTGAGGACATGTAGATCATTCAGCCACATTTCGTTAAAATCCAGCAAGCGGTTTAGAAGATACGTTTTAAGCTATTTCTGGAAGCAGAATGGCCTAAGTGAATATGGGTGCTGGAGCCTACAACTATAAGATGCTCCAGGCCAAATTTGTTTAAAATCTACCAAGTGCTTTAGGAGGAGATGTGTTTTAAAGAATTGTGCTCAAAAATTTTCTTAAAAATCCAAGATGGCCGCAGAAAAAAATTGACCCATCAAAATTCTGAACAGAGGTCCTGGTGCCTACCGGTACCATATGATCCTTCCAGCCAAAGTTGGTTGAAATCTGTCAAGCAGCCTAAATCGAGTAAGAAGAGATAAGAATTTAAAGGATTTTCGGAACTATTTTGGAAAATCCAAGAAGGGGACCAAAGAATTTGTTCAATCAAAATTCTGATTAGAAGTCTTGAGGCCTACGACGATATATGATCATTAAACCCAAGTGCAGTTGACTTTACATTATTTATGAAGGAGGAGGTGGAGCATTTTAAATCATTTCCAGAAAATTTTTGAAAATACAAAATGGCCGCGGGAAAAATTTACCAATCCAACTTCTTAACAGAAGTTCTGAAGCCTACAACATAGGATCCTTCCAGCCAATTCTGGTCAAAATCCGCCAAGCGGTTTATGAGGATACGGTTTAAAGCAAACGAGGGTGGACAATGGACAGATGATGAACAGTCGGCAATCTGCATGGCATAAGCTTACTTGGTCATTCTGGCCAGGTGAGCTAAAAGTGTTCAAACATATACATGCATTCCTTCTTGCTTTATTTTTGGTGACACACTCCTAATGCTAACAGCAGATGTTATAGGGGATTAACAGATGTCATAGGGGATTAACAGATGTCATAGAGGCATCGATATATTATGTGACTTCTAACAAGGGAGATATACCAGAACCATCGATGATATGTTACGGAATATTAGTGTGTATGGTTCAAAATTTAGGGTTATCTGGACAACTAATATATATATTACTGTAGTAATTAAAGAAAAGTTATATGCCCGACGCTTTCTCTGGTTTGAGACGAGTCTGGATGCCAATTGCCAGTTGTGGCCAGCTTTTATATGGTCCCGATGTGGGTAACAATGCTACATTGGTCATAGAAGTTCTTTGCCACGATCCTGACAACCCAGATCGTGAATCTTACTGGATCCACCAACTACACACTATGGATCCAGTGGGTATTAATCACACTGATTGGTAACCCCCAAACCCCACGGGCTATTATCCAAAATATATTTTACTGGCCTACTAGAAATGGTTACGTCATTGTACCTTATAAATGTCTTATCATTGACTTGCTTCGTTTATGTATAGCATAGTTGGGTGAGAAAGGTCAAGAAAATTGTCATTTGTGCTTAGCTTCCATTTGTAGGAGAAGAGTAGACTGTTTTTGAAAGTTCATCACTGGAATGACTGCCTCAGTTATTGAGCCAAGCATTCCAGTGATAAATTTTCATTAATACTGTTCTCTTCACCTGCAAATGGATGTTTGTCAAGACCACAGCAGAGGTTAGTAATATGACTGGCGTGACCATTAAAGGGTTACCTCAGACCTTAAAATGACTGTCGCAAACATACTGCTACAACTTTCTGAATATATTTTGAAATTGAAACATGACTGGGAGCTTCAACTTTTGCTTAAATCAGCAACAGCTTCCATTCAAGTTAGTTTCATAACATTACCATAAGATTCAACAGTATATTTCTTACACCTCATACAATGTTTCATCAGTTCTACAGTAGTGTGTCCCTTTATTAATGGTGAAGTGGGCCAACAGGAATGTCTGTTTGCAGGTCATTATTAACTATAATTTTTTTAATTTTATCATTCAAATGCCGGGCTTAATAACTAAGCCAGTCATTCATGAAATTCTAGTGATATTATTTCATAGTGTCTTCTCTTGGTCGGCGAATGGGCATTCACTAACCACAAATTTTTATTTTCTGGACTAACCAATGCTAAAGGTCCTCTAAAGTGCTGCATACCTACTTAGTGAAATTGCATAGGAAAACTATGATAGAAATCACTTACAGAAGTTATTTCGTGAAAATTAGCTCAGTTTTCCGAAAATAGCAAAATTAAGATTGAATGACATCATCAAATGTGCAAAACCCGCCTGTAGCCTTATGACATCATCGGATGAAGAAGCGCCATAGAGTGAGTGCCCTTGTTTACATTTGACTCAGTAAATATCATGTTTTTATTTTAATCCACAACTGCCTCCATTCAATATAATTTTTAGATTTATTAAATTTAGTATCGGTGGCTAGCTGAAATATCAATATATAATATACAAGTCATCGGATAATGTTTACACTACGAAAGTCGTGTCAAAATTCAAGTTACGATCCAATTGTTCCTACTTAGAAATCCGGCTGTGGTTCAGTGTGAATGCCTGAAAATAATATTTTCGGAAACAGGAATAATAGAACTAACACATAGGGCTTATCGTTGCACGCAAAATTTCTATGAAGGCTAAACTATCCAGACAAATTTACACTTTTAGCAACAGCAACAACGCTGTCACCGCCGATGACAACAACCAATGATGACGACAACAACAACCAATGACGATAACGACAATGGCGGTGGTAGCGGCAGCAGCACTGCCAGCACTGTTAGTGTTCAGCGCAGCAGCCAGAGCATTCTGTAGGGGGTTGGTTGCCATCTCTGAACAATTATATGTTAGTATTCATGGAATATTTGCCTTCCAGAAAATTGGCGTTTTGACATTTTTGTAAGTTGCTTAAAAGCTCGTCCTTAAGAGATACAAATTAACAGTACATTTTAAATTCATAACCTATCAAAGATGGTTTATTCTCCCATATGAAGGGTGGGAGCATGGACATAATGTAAAATTGTCTGCTCTGAGACGCCATTTCCTGCATTCTGGGTGATACAAGAGCATCTTTACTTTGTTTTAAATTGTAGATATCTTCATTTTAAGAGGACTTATTGATACATTGAAATCTTTTTTGGATACTAATCCGCATATGTAATCTGATATGGTCTATCTAATTGGATGTAAGAAATATTACATTCATCAGCTCACCTGGTCTGAAGGGTCAATTGAGCTTATACCATGCCGATGGGCAGTTGTCCGTCTGTCGTGCCTCGTCTGTCATCTATCCGTCAACTTTTGTTTTTAAAAGCCTACTCCTCATTAACCACTTGACCGATTTTAATTAAACTTGGCTGGTAGCATCCTAGTGTGGTAGGCCTCAGAACTTCTATTCAAAATTTTGATTGGTTAATTTTTCCGGCGGTCATCTTGGATTTTCAACATATCAAACAAGAATCTTGATTGGTCAATTTTTTGCTGGCCATCTTGGATTTTCCGAAAGTTATCCATCATGTCTATTTAACTGCAAATAGTTCAAATGCTAATCATCCAGGTGAGCGTCACAGGCTCTTGGGACCTCTTGTTAAAAATAGGATTACGTTGGATTTTGAAGAGATGAGATTGTGCCGTGGCCCCTCCACAGCCCACATGCTCCGGGGAAGTGGCATCCCACCCGGCCACCTTGACCACCACTCTCTTCATCACTGCATCTGACAGATATGATAGCTATTAATTGTTTGTATATAGGCTTATAAGCAAATATGAATAAAACATGTGCAGATACCACATATTTAACAAGAGCGCCGCAAACGGCGCATAATACCCCGTCATGATGACAAACTAATAAATGACAGCTATCAGAAAATATTTATTTCTTCCTCAGACCAGTAATCCTTATTAAGTGTCAAAGCGATTTATCATCCGGAAATCAATTGTTAAGATGGCTGCCGGTGGCTGGCGGCCATCTTGATTTCGGATCATTGTCAATTTCGATAGGTTTCTTCCCCAGACCTAGTCTAACCACTCCATGAAGCTTCAAAGCGATCCGATAAACGACAACGGCGTTATCATCCGGAAACCAATTTTCAAGATGGTCACCGGTGGCTGGCTGCCATCTTGGATTTCGGATCATTGTAATTTCGATAGGTTTCTTCCCCAGACCTAGTCTAACAACTCCATGAAGTTTCAAAGCGATCCGATAAACGGTAACGGCGTTATATTCTGGAAACCATTTTTCAAGATGGAGGCCAGTGGCTGGTGGCCATCTTGGATTTCGTATCATCGTCGATTTTGATAGGTTTCTTCCGCAGACCTTGCCCAACCACCCTATGAAGTTTCAATGCGATCCGACACACAGTAACGGAGTTATCATCCGGAAACCAATTTTCAAGATGGCCACCGGTGGCTGGCGGCCATCTTGGATTTCGGATCATTATCAATTTTGATAAGTTTCTTCCCCAGACCTAGTCTAACCACTCCATGAAGTTTCAAAGCGATCTGATAAACGGTAACAGAGTTATCATCCGGAAACCAATTTTCAAGATGGACGCCGGTGGCTGGCGGCCACCTTGGATTTTGTATCAAGAAACCTGTCGATAGGTTTCTTCCCCAGACCTAGTCCAACCAAGATGGAGGCCAGTGGCTGGTTGCCATCTTGGATTTCGGATCATCGTCGATTTTGATAGGTTTCTTCCCCAGACCTAGTCCAACCACCCGATGAAGTTTCAATGCGATCTGACACACGGTAACGGAGTTATCATCTGGAAACCAATTTTCAAGATGGCCACCGGTGGCTGGTGGCCATCTTGGATTTTGGATCATCGTCGATTTCCATAAGTTTCTTCCCAAGACCTAGTCCAACCACCCTATAAAGTTTCAATGCGATCCGACAAACGGTAACAGAGTTATCATCCGGAAACCAATTTTCAAGATGGCCGCCGGTGGCTGGCGGCCATCTTGGATTTCAGATCATCGTCGATTTCGATAGGTTTCTTCCCAAGACCAAGTCCAACCAGCCTATGAAGTTTCAATGCGATCCGACAAACGGTAACAGAGTTATCATCCAGAAACCACTCTGCCGCCCGCACGCCCGCCCGCCTGCCTGCCTGCCCACCCGGACGGACGGCGGCATTACATAATACCCCGCCAAATTTTTGGGCCGGGTATAAAAATGGAAATGATAGCCATTGAAGACATTGCGTGCCCAATTTGCAAACAAAATTATTTTATGTAAGTAACAGTGGCACAATTAAGCAGCACAGCGTACTTATAAGTCCTGCTCGTTGCGAGTCGTGAGGATTGTCGCATTAGTTTTTTAAAAGCTCAGGTAAAAGTTAGGTTTTTATATTTATGATTCAATAGCTTCATAATTATTTGTTTCATGATCATGGCCCATGGGTGTGTTGGGAGGGTGATCCAACACCCAAACACCCATCGCTACTCCACTGATTTTGTCTCAAAATAAGAGCAAAGATTCAAAATCCTAGTACATGCAGGTAAACTCACGCACACGCACTCACTTCACTACACGCACGCACGCACGCACGCATGCACATACAGACACACGCACACGCACAAGCATACAGGCAGGCCCATGTGCAATACAATTTTTCTAGGGGTCGGTGGGGAGCTAAGGTATTGAATATGAATGAACGCATTAGCTACCTGTTTTATTGCATTACCTCGTTACTGTTAATGTCACTTTGTTACCCATGACTAAAAATAACACTTCAATTTTGGAGCTTATATTTGTATTAGTAAGTTGCTAACCGGATGTCAAAGTGATTATGTTTATTATTGCCACATTGTCATTATACGTTATGATGTCCAGTCCTAAATGCATTAATTACACATTTAATGTAAATGAACCTGTATATATATATGTTTACATTGATGTTTATATTATATATTATTTATGATGTATATGCAAGCATTTATATACGTGAATGTGTGAATATGTGTTGTGCATGCGTGCGTGATGGTGGATGGGTGTGCTTGTGCATGTGTGTGTGCCTGCACGCGCATGCCCGTGTGTGTGTGCGTGTGCATGCACGTGTGTGTGAGTCTGTACATACATATGTTTTCCTAGTTATCCGCCAATAATAATTGTACTCTCAATGACCGATGGTCTATTGTGGAAATAAACTACTACTACTGTCATTGGCATAATAATAGGCTAATATTTTGAGAATTCCACCATCCGCCTTTGGCCTTAAACTTTTGAGACCAAAATCATGATACCGCTTCAGGACTCACTCACCAACTCACCCACCCACCCAATCAACTACCCATCAACCCACTCGCACTCACATTGATGCATGCATGCACGCACACCTACTCACCCTCTTGCCCGGCCACTCATCTGCCCGTCCGCTCGCTCATCCGTCCGCTCACTCGACCACTCGCTCGCCCACCTGCAGGATCACCGACCCACCCATTCACTTTCATGCACACAGGTGCATGCACGCACTCTCTAATGCACCCCCGAATGCACACACGCATGCCAGAATGCACGGACATCATCATTATCATCATCTTTATTTAATCAGTATCGCCATATTTCTATTATTATCCACACGCATTTTGGACAAGAAACGGATAAGATAGAGCAAACGCCTCTGTCTGTTTGTTCATCTGTCCATCTAGTCAGTCTGTATGTTCGCCCATCCGTCCAGCCAACCGGCTATCTCCTCTGAAACTGTTTAGCGGAATTCAACGTACCATAACAACTCCCCCACCCTTTGCTGTTTGAAGCCGCCCTTGCCCCTCAATATAAATTCTTCTCTCAATCAGCAATCATATGGGTAACTCACATAACAAATTTGTCTGTCTGGGTGGGGTGGATGGGGTGGGGTGGGGGGGGCCTCTACCATGTCCACATTATCATGCGCCTGTGATATGATGGCAGATATATGGACAACTTCGATGAATATTTGTGGCCGATCTAGATGTTCGACTCAAAGGCTCTTGTAGCTAGGGCCTATATTATCAATGATATTCATTGTGGAGCTTTAGCATACGTCTTCCCATGAGAATCTTAACCTATATGTGGAGATACATACAGGCCAACAAGGCTACTTTAGTTCAACATTTTATTTCTTCAGATATAGAATATTATTATTTTTATATCTGAATTGCATTATAACACAAGATATTTCAACTTATCTCATGATTTTGTAGACATTTTTTCTATCAAATATTGATGCTATTTTCAACACATTGAGAATATCATAATCCACTATTTCTCCTAGATTGACACGTATAAAATTTATTGCGATAGCTCTATTACTTTCGGAGGTAGATACGCTTGAACGTGCATACCCTGTGTTTTCATCTTCCCGCCTTCATCCGATGATGTCATAAGGGTTGCGTTCAATTGTGTTTTGTTTTTCCAAGCGGGTTAAAATGACTGACTTTGAGACATAATTTTGTCTAGTTACCAGTCAAAATTTTCGAAATGATGTATCTACAACTTATAGTACTGGCCCCAATATCTTTAGGGGTATATATGCATTTTCGAATATGCATTTTCCGGGACCTTTAAAGTTTGTTACATTTTGACTTCTGATAGAAGTTATTTTCATGCATAATGACATACAAACTTACTGAAGGACAACCACATGGTAAAATGGCAACTGCATGTGGGTCACTACTAAATTGTCTTAACCCTTTAACACTCAAGTCGCCCAAAAATGGCTTAATATGTTGCCTTAAGAAATGCCAATTTGCAGAAAAAGACTATTTTTGAAAATTTATCACTTGAATGACTGGCTCGAGTCTTTTCTTGGTCTGCAAATGGACATTTTCTACAAGAAAATTTAAATTTTCTTGAATAATTCTACAGATCAGTGCTGCTACATATATGCAACAGATCGTCACCAGTACCTGAATTTGTAGTTTTCTTTCTTGTTGTTAATGAAGCCATCAGCCAGATCCCTGGGCACAGTGATGGTCAACCGAGGATGTCCATCATCATCGTCATCCAACTCATAAACCTGAGGGTTAATCACACAAAAGAAAGCAATGATGGTTTGATAATTTACTAGTTCATGAATATAGAGTATAATGGAGGGTTCTGAGCTATCACTCAATTATCTACTGGCAAATACGCTATACAGTCCATGATGTCACAATCAATATGACGTACTCATCGCAGTGAATCTTGAAACATCTTTAAGTGTAGGTATTGCCTGTCTTTGATGAATTTACAAATTAATAAACATTTTAGTGAATATTTTGAAACCTATTTGACTCAGAGCCTCCATAGGCAGGAAGTAGCCAGCAGTAGAATTTGTTTCAGAATATTCGAACAAATTTTCTGTATCGCTTACATTGAAATTGAGGTCATAATAATGAGTTTAAAGTATATACATTGATTCCAACACACGTACAAAGTGTGTGGGGGCGTAACTAGAAATGAGAGGGGCATAGCTAACAAGAGGCCCAAGGGGCTATGGCGCTCACATGGACCATTGGCATTTAAACCTGGCATTTAAACCATTTGCATTTAAATAGACATGGATGACTTTCGGAAAATCCAAGATGGCCACCAAAAAATTTACCAATCAAGATTCTCGTTGAAGCCTACCATCATAGGATCATTCCTCCCAAGTTTTGTTGAAATCGGGCTATTGATTGAAGGAGTAATGTTTTTAAATGGATCCGGAAAACTTTTAGAAAATCAGAGATGACTGCCAAAAGACTGATCTATCAAAATCCTGAATACAATTTCTAGAGGCTACGACAATAGGATCCTTCCAGCCAAATTTGGTTCAAATTGCCCAAGCAATTAATTAATGAGGAGTAGCATTTGATACAAATTCCCATTTTTCAGAAAATCCAAGATGGCCATTATTAAAATCAAGCCGTCAAAATTCTGTATAACGGTTCTGAAGCGTACCGGCCCAGGGCTCTTCCAGCTGAGTAATAGCCATTTAACTGATTTCCAAAAATGTTCAGAAAATCCAAGATGGCCACCGGAAAATTTGACCAATCAAAAATTATGTATACAAGCTCTGAAGCCTACCACCCTAGGCTCGTTCCAGCCAGTCTGGTTGAAATTGACCAAGCAGTTAAACGATTTTCAGCCATTTTTCGGAAAAACCAAGATGGCCACCGAACAAATTGACCAATCACAACTCTGTATACAAGCTCTGAAGCATATCACTTTAGTGTCCTTCGAACCGACTTTGCTTGAACTTGATCAAGCGGTTTAAATGGAGAGTAGCCTTTTAACTGATTTACAGAAATTTTTAGAAAATCCAGGATGGCTGCCTGAAAAATTGCCCAATCAAAATTCTGTATACCAGTTCTGAAATCTACCCGCCTAGTATCTTCCAGCCAAGTCTGGTTGAAAGTGCTCACGCAGTTAATGAGTAGCATTTTAAACGATTTCCAGCCATTTTTCAGAAAATTCAATAAGGCCACCGAAAAAATGGACCAATCAAAATTCTGTACAGTTCTGAAGCATACTACGCTAGGGTTCTTCCATCCGAGTTTGATTGAAATCAGCCAAGTGGTTATCGAGTAGGCTTTTAAGTGATTTCCAGAAATTTTCAGTAAAATCAAATATGGTGGCCGGAAAAATTGACCATTGATCAAAACTCTGTATACAAGTTCTGAACCATACCAGCATACTATCCTCCCAGCCAAGTCTGGTTGAAATTGCCAAAGGAGTTAATGAGGAGTAGTGTTTTATACGATTTCCTGCCATTTTTCAGAAATTTCAAGATGGACACCAAAAAAAATTTACCAATCAAAATTCTGTATTCAAGTTCTGAAGTCTACCCCCCATAGGGTTCTTCCAGCCATATTAGGTTGAAATCAGCCAAATGGTTAATGAGGAGTAGCGTTTTTAAGCAAAAGTTGATGGACGGACACCAGGCGGATGGATGGACAGACGGATGGTCGCCATGGCATAAACTCATTTGGCCATTCCGGCCAGGTGAGCTAAAAATGGATCCCTCTATTGGCTTCCTTACTGTAACAAATTTGTATTGATCGTCGTTAACCCATTAATCCTCAAATTTGTTCAAGAAAATTTCAATTTACTCATTGAAAATCTCCATTTGGACGAGCCAGTCATTCCAGGGAATTTTTTTTTTAAATTAGTCTTCTGGTCTGATGATGGACATTTTACAAGAACACTACAGAAGCTGTTTTTGGCTGACTTGAGTGTTAAAGAGTTAAGATATATAGCAAAACGATGTGACAAGTACATGTAGTTCAACTCATTTGAGCGCCCTCAACCATACTCAGACTGACAGTGACACTGCTCGAGCAGTCATGTCAGTGAAATTCCTGGACACTTATCCTCACCACAGTTGTTCGATTATGGAAACAAATAAGCGATTATGATGTCTGGAAAATAATCGATTTAATCGAATAATCAATTATTTAATTATGGAACAATGGAAGTAGCAATTGCATAGTGAGGAATGGAGAGAGAGAGAGAGAGAGTGAGAGAGGGAGAGCGAGCGAGCGAGCGACAGAGAGGGAGAGAGAGAGAAATCCTACACCTTTCGTAAGCTAAGGGAGGGAGGGAGGTTATTAAATAAATAAACAGGAGGCCCAAGGGGCCTGTATCTCTCACCTGGAATTATTGGTGACTGGCACAACCGAACAAAATGAGATGACAACTGTAAAAATTTACCAATCAAATTTCTATGAAGCAAGTTTAGACAAGTTTTATTATAATTGGCCCAGTAATTAATAATTAAGTCTTTTTATGTTTTTCTCAGAAATTTGCAGAAAATGCAAGATGTCTGCCTAAAACGTTAATATTTTGATTGGTTCATGGCTGACATGGGTTTTTTTCCATATCAACTTTCCATGGACAAATTTTAATGGCGTTTTGGCCCTAATTATATCAGCCAAATTTTGGCCCGATCCATTCAGCAGTTCTGGAGAAGACATTTTTGCGAAAACTAGATCATCCAAGATGGCAGCCAAACCATTTGGCAATTTAAGTTCCCTCGAACAAACTTGGTTCAGCTCTTGCCCTCGATCATATTTCATGAGGTCTGCATCGATTCCCCAACCAGTTTCAGAAGATTTTTCAACGTTTCTAAAAGTCAGCCAAATTCCAAGATGGTTGCGGGCCAAATTGGCCAATCATCTTCCTTTGAACAAACTTGTAGTGGTTCGTGAGAATACATTTTAAATCTCCCATTGCTTTAGTATGAGAGCTTTTTGCCGGTAAATGATCCAAAATGGCCGTTTATCCGACAGTCTCGAAAATGGCAAATTTTAATCATAATACGCAAAAACATACATAAACCAATTTCTGCCTCAA
This sequence comes from Chaetoderma sp. LZ-2023a, assembly GCA_034401795.1. Taxonomy (NCBI): domain Eukaryota; kingdom Metazoa; phylum Mollusca; class Caudofoveata; order Chaetodermatida; family Chaetodermatidae; genus Chaetoderma; species Chaetoderma sp. LZ-2023a. The sequence continues at coordinate 100,526,064 of CM067373.1, read as the reverse complement.
AATCCATCAAATAAAAAAATCCAATATGGCCGCCAAAACATGTTACATTTTGATCAGTCCATGGCAGCCATCTTTTTTTTTATGGATCAACTTCCCTTGAACAAATTTTAATGGCCCTTAGTCCCTATATCATATATCACAAATTTCAGCCTGATCGCTTAAGCAGTTCTGGGGAAGCCGTTTTTGCAGAAACTAGATCATCCAAGATGGCCGCTGAACCATTGGCCAATCAAGCTCCCTTGAACAAACTTGGTTCAGCTCTTGCCCTAGATCATTTAAAACGCGGATCCAGGTATTTACATGGCAACATGCATGCCTGCCAATCGGCAAATATCTGTCAAACCTCTGCGTGATGTGTGTGCGTGGGAGCTCGCGCGTGTGTGCGTGCATGCATGTGTGCGTGCGTAAGGTTGGTTAGGGGAGTGAGATCGTGTGTGCGTATGTAGGTTGGTTGTGCCTTTATCAATGGGTGTGATCAGAATGTGAAGTTCTATTTGGATTCAGACATTTACGCTATTGGAGGCGCATGTCTGCCAATCCTTGGGGCGTGTGTGCGCGTGTGCGTGTGCATGTGTGTGTGCCTGTGCGTGTGTGTGTGTGTGTGCCATCACACTCAAACATTACAGCCACAGACAAAACAGCACTTGCAAACAATGAAAACATAGTCATCAGACCGGCCGACAAGGGATCGGCAATTGTCATACTAAACAAAACAGACTACATGGCAGAAATACACACACAACTTTCAGATGACTCATACTACTCTAAGCTAACGGAAAACCCCACATTAGAATACAAAGCCACAATCAATTCTTATACCAATGAGTTAATCGTCACTGGAGCCATCACAGAACAACTACACAGATACCTAACTGAGTTCAAAGTCAGAACCCCACGACTCTATATTAACCCCAAAATACACAAGGGCAAAACACCACCACCCTGTCACCCTATTGTATCCAATTGTGATGGTCCCACATCCCGTATTAATGAATTCACAGATCACCTACTAACAGACACTGAGAATGACATCCCAAATCTATTGTGAGACACAACCTCTTTCATCCAGCACATAGAACACACAAAAACAGACAACGCATCCATTCTTTGTACCCTGGACATCAGATCCCTCTACACAAACATCCCGCATGAAGAAGGCATACATATTGTCACTGAACATTACAGACAAACACTAGATAAAACAACAAAGAACAACATTGAACACGATCCAGCATACATTCAAGCTGATGAATTAGAACAACTTATGAGATACATCCTCACTAAAAACAGTTTCCAATTAAAGGAAGATTTTTACATAGAAACACATGGAACAGCCATGGGAGCCAAGTTTGCTGTTAAATATGCTAATATCTATGTACACACTATATTAGACAGAATGCTCTCAGCATGGACTAGAAATTCTCCATCACATTTAGTAAGATATATAGATGATATATTTTTCAAAATCTACTCAAATTAGACCTATATAGAAAACCAACAGACAAACAACAATATCTTCACAAACAATCATGCCACCCTCAGAACACAAAGCACTCTATCATCGACAGCTAGTCACTACGATACAAACGTATAATAACAGATCCTAGGATTTTAGAACAATACACACAGGAACTCACACAAGCATTCATCAATCGGGGATACAAAGAAACAGAAATCAAGGCCATCTTAGAAAAAAACAAAAATACACCCCGAGAGAACATCCTTCGCAAGCACCGCATGCAGACACAACCCAGATCAGCTTGCGCGCGTGCACGCATGCACGCACGCACACACACACACACGGATTGACATGCGCCGCCAATAGTGTAAATGTCTGGATCCAAATAAAACACACAAGCATGCACACACCTACATATGAACACACACACACACACACACACACACACACACACACACACACACACACACACACACGAACACACACACGAACACACACACGAACACACACACGAACACACACACGAACACACACACACACACACACACACACACACACACACACACACACACACACACACACACACACACACACACACACACACACACACACACACACACACACACACACACACACACACACACACACACACACACACACACACACACACACACACACACACACACACACACACACACACACACACACACACACACACACACACACACACACACACACACACACACACACACACACACACACACACACACACACACACACACACACACACACACACACACACACACACACACACACACACACACACACACACACACACACACACACACACACACACACACTCCAAGGATCAGCAGACGTGCGCCTCCAATAACGTAAATGCCTGGATCCAAATAGAACATGTACGCATACATACACGCACACGCACGCACACGCACACACACACACAAGGATTGACATGCGCCGCCAATAGTGTAAATGTCTGGATCCAAATAAAACACACAAGCATGCACACACCTACAAATGAACACACACACACACACACACACACACACACACACACACACACACACACACACACACACACACCCATGACATACACACACACGCACACACTCCAAGGATCAGCAGACGTGCGCCTCCAATAACGTAAATGCCTGGATCCAAATAGAACATGTACGCATACATACACGCACGCACGCACGCACGCACGCACGCATACACACACACACACACACACACACCAAGGATTGGCAGACATGCGCCGCCAATAGTGTAAATGTCTGGATCCAAATAAAACACACCTACATATGAACACCTACATATGAACACACCTACATATGAACACACACACACACCCTCCCCCCCCCCTTGACATACACACACACGCACACACTCCAAGGATCAGCAGACGTGCGCCTCCAATAACGTAAATGCCTGGATCCAAATAGAACATGTACGCATACATACACACACGCGCGCACACACCAAGGATTGGCAGACATGCTCCTCCAATAGTATAAATGTCTGGATCCAAATAGAACTCCACATTCTGATCACTCCCATTGATAAAGGCACAACCAACCTACATACGCACACGCGATCTCACTCCCCCAACCAACCGTACGCATGCACACACGCGCGAGCTCACTCACACACACACTCACGCATGCACGCACGCACGCACATCACTGAGGTTTGACAGATATTTGCCGATTGGCGAGTATGCATGTTGCCATGTAAATACCTGGACCCGCGTTTTAAATAAGCTTGGTAACACAAATTTGGTCTGTCATTTTGTATCTATATATATAGATCCCTCACAGCACGTACGCACGCACACATACACTTACACACGCACACACACCCATGCATGCACACACAAATGAGGTTTGACGGATATGAATGAGAGATGATGTGGTTTATCGAAACAACGGGAAGTTGTATGATACAGCCCATCATAATATCCTATTTTTAAGATCATATTTCATGAGTTTTGAATCGATCCCTCAAATGGTTTCGGAGAAAAAGATTTTTAAAGACGTTTCTAAAAATCGGCCAAAATCCAAGCTAGCCGCCAGCCAAATCGGCTCAAACCAAACTTGAATCCCTATGGCGTGAGGATGCTTCCTGCCAAACATAATAGAAATCAGCCCAGCAGTTCTTGAGAAGTCGTTTAAAGGAAAAGTTGATGGACGACGGACGGACGGACACACAATGGATGGTCGCCACAACATAAGCTCACTTGGCCTTTCAGGCCAGGTGAACTAAAAACATGGACCGATATGATGTCATAAATGGAAAATAAACTGTAACGAATAACCATCGCAGTGTAAGATGCATTGTATTCAAAACCCTAAAGCATAGCATCATTGCTTGAATGAAGTAATAAACCATACAAGACCATCAGAGAAAGCAGAAGGAAAAAAACTTCGGCAGTCAAATATTAGTGAAGTCCACCGGTAAAGATCTGCAAGTCTATATGAATCCACATCAAGAGAGCAAGAGGTGGAGTGCGACGATTACTTCTTTGTTAACTTTCTAATGCAACTCTGATACATATGATTTTTTCTAACAAAAAAATATGGACAGAGACCGGCAGAGAAAGGCCAATCACAAAATCTCTTAAAAATACACGTACCTGTGAACACAAAGCACAACATGTGGTTACCTAATCAAGGCATCAAATAAGTTCAAAGACCGTACAATGATGCCTTACATGTACCACACATGATTTAGACTATGATAGGAAGCTAAAAAAGCTACAAACTCAGACACTAAATGAATAAATTTGGAACAACAAATTAAAATAGCCAGTAAAAATTATCAAGCGTGTTGCAATGGCGACCAATAATGAAGAAAGAGGATATGACAGTCAGTCTGCGCATATGCGCGCAGCGCCGTTGGGCAGCACATCCACCGAGCTGTCAGATGTATTACCTTGCTTTTGAAGTCTGGGTTTTATTGGAACTAGGTTGATGGTCAATTGCTGACCAATGGGACGCACCCGCAGGTCTCCCTTTTAAACACCCCTGTTGGCCTCGGCACATCATAATCTCGCCTGTGCAGTTTGCCTCTTGCATTCCTCTAGTATTGCTAAAAATCCCTCCCTCCCACCCACAAATTCTTGCACAAGATTCCTGCACCTTCCACACGTACACTCACCTGCTGCCTTGCATATGCCAGGGTCACAACCAATTGTACAGTTAAACCGTTAACCCTTAAATTCTAAATTTTTCTCAAATTGTCCATTGGTAGGCTAGGAGAGGGTTGTTCTTTAAGGACTTTCCACTGGAGTGACTGGCTGGGTACCAAGGCAGTCACTCCAGTATTAAGTTGTTGGGAATAGTCTTCGCCGGGTCTGTTAAGGGACAATCACCAAGACCTGCAAAACTGGTCGGGACCGCCTGGAGGGTTAAGGCGTGTTTAAGTTGATATCAGATCTACCTGTATATATATATATATATATATATCGCTTATTACTGTATGTATAGTTCGTTTATGGATACGGCATAACGTTTGTAGTTATAATTGTTATAGTTTATTTACCAATAATGCATAGTTTATTAACTTATATGTAGTTTAGTTTATATATGAGGGCCATAGATTGATAGCTTTATGTTACACATCGCAATGCTTTGTTTATTCTGTGCCTGGGCACACTGTCCCAGGGGTTTTCTCGCATCAATAAATCTATGGCTTATTCACATGTCTCACCAAAACCAGTCTTGCTTGCTCTTCTTTACTGACCATAGGGTGGGTCGGAGGGATCCCTCCCCATGCCTGTTATTAATAGGTTGATATTTAGGAAATATCAATGAGCATTAGGGTGGTTAAGTATACTCTTGAAGTAAAATAAGCAAATCTACAGACAATAACAGAGTCTCAAGAAGTGAGGGAGTGTGCATGTATTGTAAAACCGTTGATGCCCACATATTTTACTGATGAAACCATCATCATCATTTTACGAGGCATAAGCCATTGGCTTGTTATTGCCTCAGTGTTTTTTGTTGTAGTATGATTTTTTCTGTCTAATTCAAAAGTTCTTTTCTTGAAGTCGATTTCTAGTTTGTTCTTGAATGATTTGACTGTTGTTGCTTAGTTAAGTCTCCTCGAAACCGTTAGATTTAAGACTGACCCTTATCACTCTGATGTCAATATTCTATATTTTGCTGTGTCAATAACAAAGAAACTGTGACAGCAGCATCCTCCACCAATTTTGCCAAAAAATTAAACCGGGTCATCTTGTAATTTAATTTGAAATTTAAAATTCTGACATCAGAGTGGCAAGGGTTAACATTGATTTGTGGAAATGCTGTGGTACAGACGGGTGTTCCCCATGTTAGCTGCAGTGTGCCGCCTACACTCATGGTTACTTGTTGACTTGTGGAGGCCACAGTTGGTCTTATTGCTGTTGTTTTCATTTTCTGTATTTATCGCTATCCGAGTCTCCTTCTCTATGCTAGTGTCCCTTCATGCTACCACAGAATGTGGACGTGGAAGCAGAGACATATCTAACGATGATTGAAATCGCTACAGAACATGTTCTTGCCGATACACAGGCTACTCCAAGATTAGTCCACTGTATTGGAAGAATTGCAGTATGAATTTGTGATGGGATGGTATACACATGCCTGTTCAGTCGAATTCAAATGTTCTTTCTTTGCAACAGATATCTAGTTTGCTCTACAATAATTCAACCGTTATTGTTTCGACTATTGTAGCTTGCAGTGAATTCAAATGTGGTACCACTCTATTAGCAAAAAAGTGCTGCCGAATGTCTTTGTTGCTGTGTTTTATGTTGAGTTTGAACCTATGACCTCTGGTCTGTGTAATGCTGGATGGTTCGAAAAAGTAGTGTTATCAATATTATATAGATCCCTGATAAGCTTGAATGTGTCAATTAAATTTCCTCGTAACTGTCTATTTTTCAGTGACATTAGGTTTAGGGCTTCATCTCTTTCTGTGTAGCTATACTCTCTGATTTGCGGGACGAGTTTTGTTGCTCGGCGTTGAACTCTTTCTAATAGCTTGCCTTTTCAATCTTGGTGGCCATACCGAGTTGCAATATTCGAGAATAGATCTTACTAGAGACTTGTACAAGAGCATGAAAGTAGATGGGTCTATGTTGATTAGTCCTATTGTGCTGTTTGCCTTGGATACAATATTTACCTATATGTATATCAAAAGATGTTTCTATCAATATGCACTCCCAGGTCTTTTTCGACCTCTGATGCTGATACAGGATGCATATCGGGCGTGTCTGTCAAATAGTATATATAGTTTGTGGGTTATTCCTGCCAAAATGTAAAACATGCATTTTATCTATGTTGAAGGATAACTTCCATGTCTGCGACCACTTCCATACTTTGTCTATGTTGTCTTAGATCCTACTGGTAGGTGAGTTGCCATATATTTTTGTGTCATCTGCATGTTAGTAGATCTGGTAAATCATTTATGTATATCAGAAAGAGTATCGGTACCAGGACACTTCCTTGTGGCACGCCGCTTGTTACTTCTACTCAGTCCGATGTTGCATCATTGATCCTTATTCCTTACTCTACATAGGTAGTTTCCTATCCATTTTATTAGAATGTCACCTATACCACAGAGTTCTGTTTGGAGTCATTGATGTGGTACAGTATCAAATGCTTTTGAGAAGTCTAGTTGTTATTACTGTATTACACCACAAAAACATCTATACTGTTCAATCATTACTTGCTAAATCAACTACTCTGCATTTAGCCACCAGAATAAGATTTTTATGTTTGCTTACATACCCCCATATGCTTATTCCATTTCAATATACCCTCAACCAGGCTACTGGTAGGGTACACCCCCAGCATATGCCCTGATACAGACTGGCACCAGTCTGTACTCACTCCTTGGTGACACCTGTCACTAAGCATGTCCGTGCATGTGCAATGGAGCCTAAATAGGAAACATTCACTTTTCAACTATTCTGCAAGCAGTACAGTCTGCCAATATTCCATCTTAAGTTTTTATACTTTGCGCTGTGTTCACCTTAAGTTTTTGAGAGTTCTTCTATTCAGGATTATGCCTAACATGAAGTCCATCCTCCCTAAGATGTTTATTGAGTATTTCGTGGTGTTATTACCCTTTTATGACTGTGTTACCGGTTTTCGTGGAAGTAAACCATTTTCGTGGTAGTCAATCATGCCTAAGTCATCATCATCATTTGAAATCCTTCAATTACTTATCCATTATATTCACTTATATTTTACATGTTTTAATACCATGGCTATCAGGTTTTTGACAGCCATTCGCACGGGCAGGAACAGTCATCAAAGTCGGACGATAACCGGAAGGTTATCGGGTGTGCCCGCAATTAGGGGAAACCGTCTTCCCTCACGTCCAGACTAGAGGTTCGGTCCCCGAAACCGAAACCCAAAGACTCTAAGGAACAGCCCATAAAGGTGGTTTCGTGTTAAGTCACCGGGCAAAACCCACCTACGCCTTGAGGGGGGGCATTACCCTCAAGCAGTGGTGTCGGCGACGGAAGACCCTGATTCAGCTGCCTATGCCAAAGTTCAACTTTCCATGATTCCGGTGGCCAGAAACGTCAAGAGATCACCTATTCCTTTCTTAGCAAAAAATAATAATAATAATAATTATAATAATAATAATAATAATAATAATAATAATAGCTTCCGGTTTGACAAGCACTTCCGGTAGGTGCTTAGTAGATTTGGGTCGGCAAGACCCTGGGCTACTTCTGGTTTCCATTTCTGGTCCTTCCTCTTCCCCTTCCGGTTTCCTTCTTCTGGTTTGCATATTTCCGGTTCCTATTCTACTTATGTTTTTTTACTGTACACCTGGGTCTGTAGGATCCGATTCAGTTTCCAGTTGTCTACTTCTGGTTTGCGCATTTCCGTTTCCTATTCTACTTCTGGTTCATGTATTTCCGGTTAAAAAATTATTCCACTTCCAGATTTCGTATATCCGGAGATAGGGTCATTTCCGGTTTTCATGGATCTTTCTGGTGTTCCAGGATTAACTTCCGGTCCGGTCTTCCTGTTTTGGATTTCCGGTGATAGAGAACTTCCTGGGCTTCCAGGTTTGTTCTTCAGGTCCGGTTTACATGTTTGCTTTCCTCGGATCTAGTCATCATCTTGCCTAAGAGTTAGTCTTATTTCCGTAATTGTTTTTAAAAATCGGAATGTTTAATGGCTGAAAATCTTCATACCGAGACATTGCCAGTCTTGAAGACTCTCTTGAAATTAGATAGATATTCAGCATTTATTCTTTTATCAGTGACCATATTTCAACATAATTAAAGACTCTTCCAACTGGTTGCCATATGGTTTTTTTGTTGCAGCTTATATCATATGCGCATATCATCGCTTAATTTTGAATGGTCTCGCACAGCTGATACATCAGTCTATTCTATGCATCATCTCTAATAATGTAATTTGTCCTTTCATCCAACTTTAGATGGCCAGTTGTCTTCGGGCCGTTCAGCCTTTTCTCTCACTCTTTTTTCCTCTTATGTCAGCAGGTTGACATATTTAGTTTAACCAAAAGGAGTTAATTTGTTGCCCTGATTCTAGTGTAATTCTTATTCTAAATCTGCTAGTCACTGAAAGGAAATAGAATCAGAAGAGGATACATAGGGAAGAGAATGGCACCAAAAATAATGACCACTAAGAAAGGAGAAATAACCCAAAAAGGAAAAAGGAAGAAGGAATAAAAGCCGAGTTTTCTTCTCTGTCGCCATGGTTTCGGCGAGTCATTTCGCCCTGGTTTCATATTGCCTTTGTCTTTTCAGCGTTTTTCTTACTTTTTCTATATTATTTTCTGTCTTTTTGGCTCGCTTCTAGTTTTAGCCTTTTCCTTCAAAGATTATTCTTTCCTTACATCTCGGCATCAGTTCTATCAGCTAGTAAATTTTTTTAATTTTGTTGTTTTCCTACTGCCGGTAGCTGTCGATCGTCGTCTTATCTGTCAGTTTGATTCTTCCTTTCCCTTTTTCTAGCGTAATTTTTTTAGTCTAAATCTTAGTTTTTATTTCAATTTGGCAGTTGAATTTCATTCTATGGCCTTGATTAGGTATGACGTCTCAGTGCGTGATTCAACCCAGAAATGTGTATTTCGCTTTATTTCATCATAACCGCATATTTATGACGTCTTCATTTGTTGTTAATCAAAAATCAGTGTTTTGTGTATTTAACATTCGAGCTGATCCCGGAGATTCATTATCAATCAATCAATTAATCAATCCTTTTATTGGCATATCAAACACAATGACATACGCCATGGTACAAACATTTATCTACATTTCACAAAGATGAAAATATAGGTTCTAAGACAATAAATATAAAAAATAAATAAATAAATAAAAAATGTACAGGCTTAATGTGTAGGGCTATGATTTAAGTTTACTGCCACTAGGCATAAATATCGGATTGTTTGTGACATCTAATTAAACAATATATCAAATACAGTGAGGTATGGTGAATTTACCAGGACTCATGAAGTTGGCTAGTTTCCCAATGAAATTGATATGGTCGTTGATTAAAATATAGGACACATGATCAGCGTCGAGAATGTCATTCCCAGGGTGACGTTGAAGAGAAGACTAATGTTCGTGGCCTTCTTCTAGAAGCAGTCAGTACATTCTAGTTCCCTCTGATGGGTGTTCCATTAATCAAGACCTCCCCTCAGGTGATTATTTCATGGTTTTTTTCACAGTAGGGGTGGGGAGCAGTTTGGGACTCGCTGATTTTGCAAGTCTTTGATCCCGGGACGAGTCATTTTCTCACATCAATTTAGTGGAGTTGTGACGTGTCAGGAAGCCTCTCCACTTTTTGTCGGATCGAGTGATAGGCCAACCCAAAGATCTCGATTCGATCAGTCAATGCCACAGGGTTTTCTTTCATTTTCAGACGGAGGAACGAGGTCTTTCCTTCTTTATATGGGGATTTTGGATCCTTTTCTTGGGATGTCACTAGATCCAAATCTTTCTAGTTTCCAGTCATGTTCCAGACAGACAGATATTCCTTGCGAACCAGCAGGTCAGTCCCAGCAAGTTCTCACTCACCGAGTGGCAGTTTAAGAGGTCGGTTGACAAAAGCGTTTTCAAGCTTCTAGGTTTTCCCCATGTATATCTTTTTGAGACATGTCTGATTACCCAGATCTCATCTTTCATGTCTCCCTTTTTGGACAATCAGGTTTGGGCGATGATCGCACTGTCTCAGTTCTGGACAGGATTGTTTGATTTCACGTTCCTTCCAACATTCCTGATTCTAATGGTTCTGAAGATAGTCATGGACCAGTTTAAAGAATTTCTTCTAGCAGCTCCCTTTTGGTCAAAGAGGATCTGATTGGTAGCCTTTCTCGATCTTCTGGTAAGATCTTGCTAGCCTTCTCCCAGTATCATCAGATCTCACTCAAGTAAGGGGCTTGCATCTTCATTCAATCCAGAATTCTTCATCCTGTGTGTTTGGAGAATTTTTTAGTGTCCAGTCTGTGAGATCAACTTTTCTTCAAGATCTCACGAAATCATTGTCTCTTCTAGGAGGGAGTCGACCTGTCAAATTTGTACAACGGTCGACTATTAAATCTTTGGAGAATGGTGTTTAAAACATGGTTTCTTGCCTGATTCTGTTTCTATTTCGTAGGTGTTAGATTTTTAATCGTATCTATTCGATTCATTTCATTTATCAGCTATCACCATTAGGGGTTATAGATTTCTTTGGCTTCTTCTCTTCTTTGTCTTCTGAATGCTGATATCAAGGATTTGAAGATTCTCAATGGTTTTATTAGAGGTTTGGGCAATATTTGTCCTCCAGTGGCTAAGCCGTTGTCTTCCTGAATTTTGGCCTTGATTCTTCAAGTTTTGGCAGATTACCATTTTGAGCCAATTGGATCTATCAGCCTCAAACTATTGACTCTTAAGGCTGTTTTCCTAGTTGCTGCCACTTCCGCTAGGGGAAGATCCGAAATTCATACTCTTTCCGCAGAAAAAGACAGATTTATCGAATCTGGGGACGGTCTAGTTTTATATCCCAGAAGGGATTTTTTATCGAAGACCTAGTCTAACCGTTACTCAGCCAAACCTATTATTCTTAAATCTTTATCATCTTTTTCGCCATCCGACAGATTCTGGTGTTCTGTCAGGGTCTTAAAAGTCTATAAACGTCGTAACAATTTTAAAAGATCCGATTCTTCGCTATTATGGGTTCCGTGGAGGAGGTGGCTAGACCAGTTTCTAAGTCCACAGTTGCCAGATGGATCTGTGAGACCATAAAATTATGCTATGAGATTGCCTCCCCCAGGTGAGATCAAGTTAGCCCATGTCAAGGCTCTCGACCTTCGTGGTATGGCTACCTCCTTCTTTCTTTTCGCCGGCTCATCATTGGACAATGTCATGCAAGTCGCAGGTTGGAAATCTGAATCGACTTTTACCTCTTTCTATTTAAAGGATCAGGCCTTTTTTTTAGAAATATAACGATTTTAACAAAACAAGCCAAGGACCATTTACCAAGCACATCTCACAAATTTCGTTAGTCTGTATGCCTGTCAGATATGGTGAGAATATTCTCTTATTTTGTTTATTTCATTGAGTTGACAATTTTCTTTGTTTGATAATCACTGTGTGATCTGTTATGGATGCACTATTATGTTAATTTATCAACATTTGGATACGAGTTGTTTAATTTTTATCCTTGTTTAAGGATTCTCAAATCTCCACCCACCAAGGGTTTTTTAAGTGGGGCACTGGCCAAATCTATGGCTTTAGCAAGTAGTGATTGAATGGCATAGATGTTTTTGTGGTGTAATAACAACCCCCAACAGACCCCCCTTGCGGGTTGGTCTGTAGTTTTATTAACCACTATAAAACATACTTACCGTTCAATCACTACAACCTGGCCTCAGTCACCCCGCGTGGGAATGATTTGAAAATCTGTTTATATTATTTGGCACTTAAATTTAGAAAAGTTAATATGTTTCCTATTTGGGTTCCATTGCACATGCGTGGACATGCTTAGTGACAGGTGTCACCAAGGAGTGAGTACAGACTGGTGCCAGTCTGTATCAGGACATATGCTGGGGGTGTTCCCTACCAGTAACCTGGTTGAGGGTATATTGAAATAGAATAAACATATGGGGGCATGAAAGCAAGCATAAAAATCTTATTCTGGTGGCTAAATGCAGAGTAGTTGATTTAGCAAGTAGTGATTGAACGGTAAGTATGTTTTATACCCCACAAGGGGGGTCTGTTGGGGGGTTTCCTGCATCTACAGTTTTGTTTGAATCAAGTTTGGTTGTTATGTCTTTGAGGTACTCTAGTAGTTGAGTTTTACATGATCTATTATCTCAGAATCCATGCTGGCATTTGGTAAATAGATTGGCTGTCCCTTTGAATTACTCCAGGACCTTAGACGAGATAGAGGTAAGAGTGATCGGTCTGTAGTTACTTGGGTCGTTTTTGGATCCTTTTTTGTGTATGCAGTCAGGATAGGGGTCAATTCCGATTGGAATTGGAATTGATCAGTCAATTCCAATTCAATTCCGGAATTGGACTTGGAATTGATAAATCTGAGGACTCATGAATTGGAATTGGAATTGATAAATTTTAAGACACCGGAATTGGATTTGGAATTGAGAATTTGAATTGACCAGAATTGATAAACAACTTAGTTATTTGTTTGATTTGAAGACTTAGAATTTAAGATACCGATAATTCAGTGATGAGCAAGTTAGCCCTTAACCTTTAACAACTAATCCGGCCAAAATACCTTCTGCAATGAGTTTGAGAAATGTCCCTTGGCAGGTCAATGGAAGACCATTTTTGAAAATTTACCACTGAAGTGGCTAGCTGGATAACTGTAACTGTAATTCTAGAGGTAGATTTTCAAAAATAATCTCCCTCTCTGAATTGACAAAATAGAGATCTGATAAATGCTATGACCTTTAACACACCTTTATTGAATTAACTCAGTTCTCCAGGACCAGTGACCAATTAACCTTTTTATCCTATGTGAGCTTTGTGCCTCCTTTATTCCATCAAAACCTCTGATCTTGAACTTATTTCATTCTGTATTCCCTGGAAACAGGTTTTCATCTCTATGAAATCATGCCATCTTTAAAGTCATACAAATTAGTTAAAATGATCTCAAATATATACGCTAGAACCAAGATAACCAAATTGTGCTAAAATTATTCATCAAGATGTTAGCAATAGTGTTCAGTAAAGGAATAACTATCATCTGTATGGAATATGGAATGAAATGGGTGAAGAAAGCAGTACATTACAAGATAATTGCCCTGCTACCTTCCTACATAACAAAGGAATCATTGAATAAACACCCTCTGTGAAATGTCTCAGCTTTTAAAACACAGAAAACTGAACTAGAGGTGTTATTGAAAATGCAACATTTATATAGCAACGTTTACATGTATCTATAATAATTAGACATGGCATTAACCGTTAGTCATATTCATCAGAAAAACCCTCATTACGCTATAATTAAGACAAATGAACTAAAAATAAGATCTGCTGAATGTTGACCTTTTGGACAATAATTTGACTGAAAGATCTAACTACCTATTGACAACAACAATTTTTAATCCAATTATTAAAAATATTAATAGTGAAGCCAGCCAAAAATGCCTTCTGTACTGGGCTTGAGGAACGATCATATATATGTATGCTAAGAGACTATTTTTGAAATTCACCAGTGGAATGGCTGATTCCATAACTGAGCCAGTCATTGCACAGGTTAAATTAAAAAAAGTAGTCTGCTCTTATACTGCAAATGGACATTTGCTAATGATACATCTAGTTTTTCTTGGCCAATCTTGGGCATTAAAGGGTTAAAATATAACAATGTTGTTATCAAGTAAATATTGGTATGGAATTGGAATTAGACTTGGAATTGATAAAAAGGAATTGGAATTGGAATTGAACTTGTCTGGGTGGAATTGGAATTGGAATTGATAAAATGAATCGATGTGGAAATGGAATTGAATTGATAAAATGAATTGAGGTGGAATTGGAATTGATAAAATGGAATTGACCCCATCCCTGTATGCAGCATACATTTGCAATTTTCCATATCTCAGGTAATACGCCTCCTTCCAGAGACTTGTTAAAAATTATACATAGTGGTTCACTAATTTCTTTAGCAGCTTCCTTTAATATTCTCACTGGGATTTCATCAGGGCCATTGCCTTTATTGGGGTTGTGTGCTTTCAATTTGTTTTCGTTGGTGGTAGGTGTTATTATTATGCCCTTTAACACAATACCATTGCTTCTGGTGCTAATGAATGGTGTAGAATGAAGCTCTTCTATAGAATGAAAATTGATTCACGTAGGACAGATTTACTCTTGATACAGTTCCAAAAAGCTTTAGGATTTCTCAGGCTTTCACTCACCACTTTACGTTCATAAGCCTGTTTGGCTTTTCTGATGCATGCCATCCTTTTGTTTTTAGTAATTTTGTAAAGCGTGTAATCAATGGTTTTCTTTGTTTTCTTGTATCTTTTGTATGCCCGATTTTTATATTTGAGTGATTGTGTTCAGTTCGTTCAGAGGATTCCTTAAGTCTGCTCTCATTTCATAATACCGTCCTTTGTTCATCAGCAGCTTTGGTTTAGCTGCTTCTTTGCTTGTGTTTAAGATTTCTGGAGGTGGTGAGACTTATAGAACGTCATGGCCACTTTTATCTAATGTGTTATTTCATGGACGATATTTTGGCTGTTCGTTAATGCCAGGTCTAAAATATTTGAGGTCTGATTTATTCTATGTTGTGTTGCATTGGTAACTAGTTGCTGTAAGAAAATATCCCTGGTAACACTATGAAATGCCTCTTCTTCCTCATTTGACCTGTGCTCCAGTTAAAACCGAATGAAAGTGGAAATCCCCTACAATATGAAATGTGGTCAGGATTAGTCGTTTCAACCTTGTTTAGCAGATTTAACAGTTTATTATAGTGAACGCAGTGAGCGATGGCTTCACGTGAAGCCATCGCGAACAAAGTGAGCATACATAGATAACATGTATGTACGTGTAATTAGGAAAAATCAACAAAAAATGAGACAGTGAACCAGGCTAAATTACATATACCGTGCAACTCAAAAAGTGTGGTTTCCGGTCATAAGAATTTTTACTTCCGGTTCCGGTTTATGATATAGTTTTTGTGGCTTCTTTTCATGGGCCCAACATTGCATTATGGT
This sequence comes from Chaetoderma sp. LZ-2023a, assembly GCA_034401795.1. Lineage (NCBI taxonomy): Eukaryota > Metazoa > Mollusca > Caudofoveata > Chaetodermatida > Chaetodermatidae > Chaetoderma > Chaetoderma sp. LZ-2023a. The sequence continues at coordinate 100,510,385 of CM067373.1, read as the reverse complement.
ATATGGTCCTTCATTATGCGTGTGTTCCCCCAGTTTTATTTAGATCAACATGCACCGCATTTTCAATGTTCAAAATTTGTGTTATATTGCTATTACAGAATAGCGTACATTTACTTCACAATGTAAAAAGATTAAATGGTGTGAAGCAGGCCAGGTAAAAGCTTTATGTAATCCTATTTATGCATATGTAGTTGCAAACGTATGGTATCGTTCACTGTCTCATATTATTTTTCACACCCAGACACCCACTCATGGCTATGGAAAGCCATGGTTGTCAATATCAAATGGATTTAGCACTGTAACATGTAAATTAAGGCCTGATACTATGCCATTTGCACATGGATGGAATGTGCATTCATGCATTTACTCGCAGACACACATTAATTCATGTTTTTGTAGCCTATTTACATATAAATGTGATTTGAAAATTCTAGTGGATGATATTTCTCTATGACGTCATTGTTACTACGAACGTTGTTCAAGATTCAAGATTCTTTATTTCCATATATGTAAATAATTTAACAATTCAATACAGGCATCCACCAAAGGCAAGGCCTATAATGCGGTGGAAACCTTGACATAACTTAAATTTATAATATTATGTTTATACATATAACATTTATATACATGTACATGTATATTTTATATTACAAATGACATAGAGTACGATACAATACATGTATGAATTAGGTTTACATTTAAACAAATTATATGCAGAGACATGACTTATGACAGAACATTTTACATTTAGGGGGGGTAGGGGAGGTGGAGGGAGTGGAGTGAAGCAGTCACATCAACCTCAAAACATTCAACAAAATATGCTATACATTATAAAGAATTTACTTTTTCAGGGATTAGTCGCTGAAAGGGTTAATGAGAGAACTTATGAAAATCACTGCTAAATTGCAATTGCATGAAAGTTTTGCATAGCAGATACAGCTATGCATGATTCAGAATGTATAGCAGTGGCCTAAATGTGTGTAGCAAATTCAGATGCGATACCAGATAAATTATTCCGTTATCCCTGTCACGTTTCTTATCATTATTACATGTATACTCATGCTGAATAATACTAATGATAAGAACAACAATATCATTATTACAATCGCATTGTTATTATTATTATGCTCAATAATAATAATATCACTATTTACACCATTAATATTATTTACATGTATTATTATTATTATTATTATCACTATTATCATTATTATTATTATTATTATTATTATCAACAATGTTATCGCCATAATGCTCAGCAACAATAACAACAAAAATATTATTAACATCATTACTCTTATTTACATGTAAATATGGTTATTATTATTATCATCATTTATCATGTGTAATTATTGTTATCACCATTATCATTATTATTTTTATTATTATTATGATTGTCGCATTATTATTATCATTATGTTTAATAATAATAACAGCAATGACAATACCATTACTATTATTTACATGTATTATTATTATTATCATTAGCATTATTACTATCATTATTATTATGATGTATTATTATTATGATTATTATTATTATTATTATTATTATTATCATTATTATTATTATATCTGCGTTCGCTTATAGGCAATGCCTATTTTCACATGATGAAAATAGGCATTGGCTATAAGCGAACGCAGACACCATTTATTGCTTAAATAAATAGGACAAATTTGTATAGGGTCGAAATGTCCCAAATACGTATGCCCACGTATAGTACATTTGAAGCTAATTTTTAATCATGCATGGAGGGCATTCTGGTAAATCCAGTCCACGATATTCACAACAATGCGTCTGCCCATTGTCAGTGATATCCGCCAGCATTATTGCGTCTTTTACCGGGGCCTACACCATTATATAGTTGCGCCAGTCCAATGATGTTATAAAATTTCTACCGACGTATCGCGGTGCTCCTCGCTATTTGGGGAAATACAAACAAGTTCATAGTAACTATGACTTCATAACGAAATGTCATCCGCTAGAATTTTTAGATCGCGTTTATCCTGACATAAACTACAAAAAAACGGAATTAATGCATAAATGTACATTCCATCCAAGCGCGAATTGCTTTAAATTTCCTACTATCGGCGCTAAATACATACCCCATTGACAACAATGACTTGCCACGGCCATGGGAATTAAAAATAATACGAGACCTCATATTGCATTTACAAGACCCATAAATAGGAATAAATAAAGCTTTTATCTGGTCTGCATCAGACTATTTAATAGCGAATGCAGTGAGCGATGGCTTCGCGCAAAGTGAGCATATATAGATAACATGTACGTAATGAGGAAAAATCAACAGAAAATGAGATAGGGAACCAGGCTAAGATACATATACCATGCGACTGAGAAAGCTTTGTTTCCGGTCGCGAGCTTTTTTTTGCTTCCGGTTTCGGCTTATGATATATAGCTTTTGTGGTTTCTTCATGGGCCCCCATTGCATTATGGGATATGGTTCTTCATTATGCGTATGTTCCCCTAGGTATTTTAGGGAAACCTAATGCGCATTTTCAATGTCCAAAATTTGTGTGATATTGTTATCACGAAATAGCGTACATTTACTTCAGAATGTAAAACGGTTAAATCGTCTGATGCAGACCAGATACAAGCTTTATTTATTCCTATTTATGCGTCTGTAAATGCAATTTGTTTTGTTGACTGTCTCGTATTATTTTTAATTCTCATAGCCGTCGAAAGTCGTTGTTGTCAATGTCATATGTATTTAGAGCTGATAGCAGGAAATTTAATGCCGGTACCACGCGATTCGCACTCAGATGTACATTCATGTATTTACTCACAGACATGCATTAATTCCCTTTTTTGTAGCGTATGTCTGGATAAATGCGACCTAAAAGTTCTAGTGGACGACATTTCATTATGACATCATAGTTAAGTGACTTGTATGTATTTCCCAAAATAACGAGGAGCACCGTGATACATCGGTACAAATTTTATAACGCCATTGAACTGGCACCACTATTTAATGGTGTAGGCCCCGGTAAAAGATACAATAATGCTGGAGTATATCACTGACAATGGGCAGATGCATTGTTGCAAATATCGTGGACTGGATTTACCAGAATGCCCTCCAAGCTATATTAAAAATTAGCTTCAAATGTACTATACATGGGCATACGTATTTAGGACATTTTGACCATATACAAATTCGTTGTATTTCTTTAAGCAATAAATGGTGTCTGCGTTCGCTTATAGGCAACCCCTATTTTCATATTAGTTTTACGTTCTATAGTAAATGTACGCTATTTAGTGATAACAATACCACACAAATTTTGGACATTGAAAATGTGCAGTAGGTTGCCCTAAAACAACTATGGGAACATACACATAATGAAGAAACATATCCCATAATGCAATGGGGGCCGATGATTGGCATGAAGAACCCACAAAAGCTATTTCATAAGCCGGAACTGGAACCAAAAAAATGCGACAGGGACGAGGGAGCAAAGCTTTCTGTCGCATAGTATATGTATTTTAGCCTGGTTCCCTGTCTCATTGTCTGTTGCTTTTCCACTCATTACACCTACTTTTTTGGTTTATGCACATCACGTTGCATGTTGCTGGTTGGAAGCTCATTCCACAAGTGGTAACCCAGTTTGAGTGTCCTGTTAAAATTCATACCACGAAAATATATCTATATAGTATCATACCCCGGTTTTAGCTTTTGTTGGTTTAAGTCTGGCATATATTTGAATAGTCTGTTTCACCATTGTCAACAACAAGGCTGAAACGCTATTTGTATTCAAATAAACAATAAATAATTCATCAAAATGAGAATTGTTTACATATTGTCAGACATGCTTCGATACTTCAATAGCGCACCTGCTGCTTTTCTGACAGATGATTGGATGAAATTATATTTTTGACAATTACGTCATATCCTGTTTGAACGTGGTTTTATAAGCGATTTAAAAATTACTCTTTTAGGAGACTCAACTTGACGCAATCTAAAAATAGAGCCTTGGTTTCATACTGATAATTAGCCTCTAATTCTACTTCCTTCCTTGATAAATATATAAATAAGGGCCTTTCATGAAACTTCATCATCATCATCAATGCACATTCTCTGAAACCGATACTGATGATGAGGAAATTAAATTTTTACAACCAAAATGTGATAATAAACTGCAGGAAGAATTTATTGACACTATAAAAAAGAGTACAGACACTATTTCATTTTCCGCGATCCTATTGATCCGAGTACTTGAATTCCTAACAAGAAATCTAAGATCATGCCCAATATTTGTCAAAGAACGGCAATCGCTGGTCAGACCAAAAATTGAATAGCTTCAACAGTCGGGGATCCACCAACATATGTGACCTGAAAAACCGGGAAATATATCAAAGTGCAACACAAAAAACAGAGTATCAGACTTGTATATAGATCCATCAGAAATCACCATTAACTACCAATGACAGAGAACGCAGAGGTGCTCGCAAATTTCTTTTCGAGTGTGTTCACTGTGGAACCGCCTGAAGACTGTAACCCAACAATAGAGATGACACAACTTGAGATCGCAGAGGAAATCGTACAAAAAGCTCTGAAAAAGCTAAACATCAGTAAATCTCCGGGACCAGACTGCATTCATCCAAGAGTCCTCAAAGAGCTAGCAGAACCACTAGCTAGCATATACTCAACTTCTTTGAAATCGAAGTCAGTTCCGGAAGCCTGGAAAAAGGCCAAGATCTCAGCCATATTTAAGAAAGGCGACAAGAAACAGCCGGGGAACTATCGACCAGTAAACCTAATGTAGCTCGCCGGGTAGTGTCGGGATGTTCCGGTGTATCATGTCGACTCGCCGTGCCGCAAGTGCACAACGAGTGATGACGCTGGTTAGCATCCGGTCTCAGGGTTATGGACCTTGTACGAGACTGCCCTGCGGGAAACAAAAAACAGCTCTTAAGGCCGGTGGAACTCAATCGTTCCGGTGGGGCAGTGCGACCATCGTCGCGAACGTTAAACACAATGGTCTCATCCCACAAGTTTGTGTCACCAGTATGCCTGTCCATAACAATTTCGTGATCTATGGACCTACAAGATTTGATTTGGTGACCTAAAAATATAAGTCTATACAATGAGTTTACCTAAACAATTAAAAATATGCTAGACAAAACTACAATAAGAGCATACGAAAATACGAGACATGGAGACAGGTAGATGAACTTTTAAACATGGGGCTCCCGGAGGTACCACACAGACTCGTAGGTCCGCAGAGGTATCCCCTGCAAGGGAGGCTCCCGTACACGAGACATAGCTATTTAACTTAATATAAGTTATTATACCACTAAGCTGAAAGGAAGAAGGTTATCTCAGACGAAAAAGTGATGTGCCTCACGCGGGCACTACTCCTAATGCAAGTTTTGGGTGAGGAGTATTATCCTGGTGTGGACCGTCATCGCTGAATCCTTGCGAGAGGCAAGTGCCTTGTGCAGGCCTCCGTCTCGTGAAGGTGTTGCCACTGATTAAAGCGGAAGAAGAAAGGTAGGTAAAAAATGGGCCTACCCCAATATTTCAATCAAAAATGCTTTAGAATGAAAATACCATTCCTAGTGAGATTATGACTATAGGGATGCGCACTGTTTTACGTGAAGACGGGATGGAGGATTTCCGATGGATTCCCTTGTCACCGTCTGATGTAGTTAAATAATAATAATAATAATAATAAGTACATTTATAAAGCGCTGAATCCATGACAATGCGTGCTCTAAGCGCTAGTGCGTAATAGCTATATCTACTGAGAATATGCTCGTTTGAAAAGGGTGGTTTTCAGTTGTGATTTGAAAATATCTAATGATGCTGAGTTTTTTAGACTAAGTGGTAGATTGTTCCACTCGGTGGGAGCTGCATAAGCGAAAGTTTTGTGGCCATATGTAGTAGAATTTACTTTTGGGACGTTTAGCAGCATCTGATTGACAGATCTGAGTGATCGACCAGGCGAATAGGGTTGTACTAGTTCAGTTAAGTATGCAGGGGCAGTACCGGAAACACATTGGTAAGTCAAGCATAAAATTTTGAAAGTGATTCTCTGCTCGATCGGGAGCCAATGCAAATTCTGTAAGACAGGGGTTATGTGATCATACTTTCGGCGGAGTGATATGATTCTAGCAGCGGTATTTTGTACAATCTGTAGCTTATGAATAAGTTGTTTTGGTGCACCAATAAGCAAGCTGTTACAATAATCAAGTCTTGACGATATTAACGCCAGTATAAGCATGATTGTAGCCTCCTTCGTAATATACCGTCTGATGCAACCAATATTACGTAGCTGGTACGAGCACACTTTGCAGAGATGATTAACATGCTTTTCCATGGTCAGTTCATTATCAAGCATTACCCCTAGATCTTTCACCACAGGTGACAGATTTATTTGGCTTGCTCCAACAGTGATGCATGTCAAGTCTGATTTAGCGCGCCTAATCACCGGACCAACTAGCATGGCCTCCGTTTTGTCATCATTTAGCTTCAACATATTCAATGTCATCCAGGATTTAATGTCCGAACAGCAGTCATTTAGTTGATCTGTTGCCATACTTGCGGCTGATACTGATGGTATAAAACTGTTGATGAGCTGCGTGTCATCGGCGTAGAAATGGCGTTGGATGTTGTGGTTCTCGATTTTCTGTCCAAGTTGCCGTGTGTATAGCGTAAATAATACTGGACCCAAAATCGATCCTTGCGGCACACCACACGTGAGCTTGATCGGTTCGGAGAATGATCCGTTTACGCAGACTGACTGATATCTCTCGGATAGATACGATTCAAACCAGTTCCATACTGGGCCATCTAATCCAAATGTATGACGCAATTGTGATAAAAGTATCTGATGGTCAATAGTGTCGAATGCGGCACTCAAATCTAACAATAGCAGCAGGGAAACATTACCTTTGTCAACAGCACTGCGAATATCATTTACAACCCTTAGAAGGGCTGTTTCGGTGCTATGGTATTGTCGGTATGCGGACTGAAATGGCTCATATAAATCACATTTTCGTAAATGGACTGACAGTCTTTTAAGTACCGCCTTTTCGACAAGTTTTGACATGAAAGGTAAGTTCGAAACCGGTCTATAGTTATTCAAGATATCGTGGTCCAGGCCATTCTTTTTCAGTAGTGGTTTGACAATAGCCCGTTTGAATGACGCTGGCATAGTCCCGGACATTAGACCAGAATTAACCATCATGGTAATCGACGGAAGCAGGAGGTCCGTGTATTTTAGCACAAGTTTGGTAGGGATAGGATCCAAATGTAGTTATTGGTTTGCTGTGTTAGTATTTGCCGCTTTATTTCGGTGGGCCTTCTGCTTTGCTTAATTCTTTTTAGTTGTTTTTAGAATGAGAATTAGTTTAGGCCACAACTGACTGATATTTACCTAGCTATTAGACACGGCTGTCATGGAGAACAGATGCCCCAAGACATCAATACTAGAGACACCACTCATACATGTTACGTAGCTTGATCTCCGAACTGGATAAGAATCCGGACATCCCACCCCGCACCCACATAAAACATTACAAGACATGGGTTACATTTCACAAAAGCATTATTAGACCATTTCTCCTATCGTTATGGTGGGGGTAAGAGAGACAAATTCCCACCATAAATGTCCTTCCCACAAGGGCGTGGCAGATCTAAATATCATGCCCGGACATTTTAACAGAATTCGGTGGGGATGCGCATCTCGCCCGTCACCGGGCCCTATGGAACTAACCGTTTTACCTGTCATTAGGTTTATATACAAGTTGCCAGTTTTGCACTGCAGTGGGGGAGGATTGTCAGTAAATAAGGTAATAATTAATACATGTGTTTTCGCAGTGCTTTCCTACATTGGCTTAAAGTGCTAACTACTAAGTATCCAAAGATACATGGGAATGTGTATGTGACACCACATCCTAGCCATCACCGCATGGAAACCCCAATCGTTTCCCAGAGTCGGATCAGCCCATGGTGCGGATGGGGACATCCAAACAATTAAGAAGCCACAAGGCTGAGTGGAACACGAAGAGAGACACAATCTTACTTATGAGTCTTACCGGAGTGCGGGGCTAGATTATCGCACTAACGAAAGAGAAGAGTATATTACACACTATGTAATGAAGAAAGTGTCTCTAATCATTTTGAACCTATCCTATTGAGCTGAATAGAAAAGGTTTAGTCGGTAGCATGCTGGGCTAAACAGAGTTATAGCACGGACAGCGACCTCAGTGAAAAATTGTTGGTGGTGGGAGAAAGTGTTGCATATATTTAAGTGTTGCTGTATAGTGTTTCCTACTTGCACAGCAGTCCTAAATTTTCTATGAATAAAGAAAACATATGAACGATGGCCACTGGCCATATATACACATAATCTAACCAGAACAATCAATACGGTGTCAAATGATGAAGATATATATATAACAGTACAGGTTAATGAACCTACTATAGTGCGGTTAGCAACACATGGAGGAAAATGAGAATAATTATCAACAAATACAGAAATTATGACTAGCGGTCCTAAGACCGTTACGGTTCCTTTTAGTCGTCGGGACCATTTTTGTGGATACAATATATTTAACAAAACCTATATAAGAGAAATAATTAAACTGTGAAGTATAGTTACTTGAATACTTGGTAGTCATTCCTAAGTTAGGCTACTGTGTTACTGAAATTGATACGTCGATGCTTAGTCGACGTGAAATGATGCGCTCTCCGGAAGCTGGAAAGTTCCCACAGGTTGGTTCCCACAAGCTGTTTTCCGCAAACAAGACTTCCGCAAGAACACTCATGGCGGGAGTGCATCTCTTACTGCTGTAGGCCTAATAGAATGTCTAACGAGCAGTCAGTAAAAGATATGATAGTATAACGTGGTGAAGAAAGCTCCCGTACACCGATGGCACGGATGGAAGGTGTAAACAACCCGTCACTAGCGGGGGTTGTCAGAGGCAAACGAGGATACAAAACAAAGCTTCATGGTGCTGGGTACGCCAACCAGCTTTGAAGACGCACCGGGCAGAGTTTACTTGCTGCGGTCAAAGGTTGGATGAACCGACACAATATGTGTGCGGCGGTGATTGAAATACCACTTTTAGGCGTGGCTGGCAGATTCGGTGAGTCATCCATTAAAGAACATCCTGTCTCTACATCTGTAGACTCACATATTCTGGCCGTAAAGGCCTCACCACAAATTTGTGTTCCGAATGTAGCTGTTAGTATTCGTGAACAATTATCAGAAGTTCCAAATTACTCCCATCAGTAGGGAGTCTGCAAAATTGTTTTTACTGCAGTGGGTTGGCTACTGCTAGCTACGGGAACGCGACGGAAACTGAAGTCATATGCGTAATATCTGTCGATCATAGCTAGTACAGATCCAACCTGTTCGGCCCTTGGCCGAGGATGCTCTCAATCACTGGATTGCTTCTCCTTTTATACACCTCATGACGTCACAGGCGCAGGCTTCATCCAATCATCGTTCGAGCAACAGCTAATCAGCGCGCAGCTAATAATAGTGCAGTCGAACGTTCTAGAACATTCTAGAAGCTTTACGTCCATGTGGTTATGACGTCACGGCAATATTTTGAAGATAATCATGAAGAGTTTTCCATGGATCACTCAGCCATTTCTCAACCGACTTTGAAATGGTTTACAGATTTGAAAAGCCCGTTGAATTCTGGTCTCGATTACTGCCAGATTTAATGGGAACAGGCAATCAATAAGGATTACACGGTACCATCTCGGTACACTAAATGCGGCATACTATCTAGGTCATAACTACGCGCTACATATAAACAGCGTCCTAGCGTGCATGCACATCATGCATTTTAACGAACTTAGTCGTTTTTCAACACGCTATCTCTCCCATAGGCCTATATACGCTTATGGCTCTACCCAGAGGGGCGTGTTCAGGAAACGAATCCAGGACGGGCGGCGCATACCCAGCTCAGCTGGTACGGCCGGTATCCGACTGGTCGATCCGAACTACACCAACCAGCATCCTATGCAAGGTATTGGAGGGCATAGTTAGGGACCACATCATGAAGTACATGACTGAAAATAAGTTCTTCAGTAAGAAGCCATTCAGATTTATCAGTGGCAGGTCGACGACATTACAGCTCCCCACGTCCTTGACAAAAGGACAAAAGTGATTGATCTAGACCATTCAGTTGATGCCATCAACCTAGATTTCAAGAAAGCCTTCGATACAGTCCCATACAGACGGCTTATGGACAAGATGAAGGCTTTCAAGATAACAGATCCAATTCATGGATGGGTTACGTCTTTCCTGAGTTACTGTATGCAGCAAGTAGCCATAAATGGTGAGGAGTCGAGCTGGATGGATGTTACAAGTGGAATACCGCAAGGGAGTGTATTAAGTCCATTACTTTTTGTCATTTGTATAAATGACTTGCCTGGACAAGTAATCCCAGACGCATATCTATTTGCAGATGACACTAAGATCTTCCGGACTATTCTAAAGCCAGATGACAAAGCCACACTGCAGACAGACCTAAATGAGCTAGCAGAGTGGACAAACACTTGGCTTCTTCGCTTTCACCCAGATAAATGTGTCCAAACGAGCTTCATGCGACCAAATGTAGAAGCAAGTAACTACCATATTATAGCCGACGGGAAAAACCTCAAAATTTTAAAATCGAAAGAAGAAAAGGACATTGGAGTGATTATAGATGAATCACTAAACTTCGAGAGACATTACAGAGAAGGTGAATAAAGCAAACAGTATGGCTGGAATTATTCGTAGAGCCTATATCAATCTAAACGAGAAAAGCTTTGTACCATTATACAAGGCAATGGTATGGAGCCATCTAGACTATGCCACAGCTGTATGGTGCCCATATAAAAGATCAGTCATCACACTCATAGAAAACGTACAGAGAAGAGCAACCGAACAGATACCTGGTCTACTGGAACTCAGCTATGAGGAAAGACTAAAAAGACTGAAACTGCCAACCTTGGCATTCCGCAGAGTATGTGGTGATATGATCGAGGTATACAAACTGCTGCATGGTGTATATGACAAAGATGTAGGATCTTTATTAATACTTAGAGAGACGGTAGTGCAGAGAGAGGATGTCAGGGGACATGACAAGAAAATCTTTCAGACGAGGGCAAAACTAAACATTCGTAGAAACCGTTTCCCAAATATTCTCGAAAAAGCTACCTAAATTTGTTGTTGAAGCTCCGTCTGTGAATGCATTCAAGGCCTGTCTAGATAGATACTGGAGAGACCAACCATTAGTGTATGACTATACAGCGCCTATTGAAACCGGAACAGAAAGTGCACAATATGATGATGAAGAAGAAGATCTGACCATTGAGGCATAAAGCCTGCGGTCAGAAACAACCTAAGTAAACCTAAGTAAGTAAAACCAACTTGAAGCCGTATAAAGGAAGGCTGCAAGGTTTGTACTGGGTTGCCCAGTGTACCTCTATCTGAGGGAGAATGTCTCAGCAATGATGAACCAACTGGGATGGGAAAGCCTTGCACAACGGCGAATGAAGGCCAATGTCATCTTCATGTACAAGATCCCGCAAGTAGCTATATCAACAGAATACCATCCTAAGTGGGCCAACGTAAACACCACCAGACACAGTCACCCACTGAAGCTACAGCCATATCAGACAACAGTTAGCCAGTACCATAGCTCATTTCTACCGAGAACTGTACAAATTTGGAACAACCTGGCTGAAGAAACAATCACTGCCACGGATGTAGAGATATATTTAAGACCTACATCCATGATACGACATTCTAAGACCGAAGGAGACGATGTAAATAGTGTACATACAGTTTTTAAATGGATCAATGGACAATTTTAATCTTGCAGACTGTGAAACCCAGCCATGTTTATGAGGCCATCACCTAGGTGTGATGTCCGTTAGGATTTTGCCTAGTATTCGTATAGATACAGATACAGATAATTTAATACCAGATCTGTACAGAAGAATATTGATAAAATGAGCACATTCTTAGACTCTAGTACAATTGAGTTTAGCATCATATAGGGATTACTGAGACCTGGCTGAAACCTGACTCACCTAAAACGCTAAGCCAACTTACTGCGTTAGTATATGGAAATAACTCATTATATGCCAACATAATGATATGGTTATATAATAGCTTTATAGACTATTACTATTTATATAAAATTTCATATCAAAAGTGCTAATTTTCGTCCCTTCCGAAAACGAAACTCGAACACCCGAAGACAAGGCTTATGACGTAATATCAGGGACCTGCATACGACGGAAAATTGACTCGGTAACATTCTGACAGCTCGCTTGCGTATTGTGGTTGCCGTGGGAATGCTGAAAGGATTAAATTAATTAACCCATTAATGGTCAAGATTTTCAGAAAATTTGAATTTTTTATCAGTTCCGGATTCTGCAATGAGCTTGCAAAACTGTGCGTTTGTAGGTCAAGAGAATCCCATTTTTGAAAGTTTACCACTGCAACGACAGGCTCACCTGCAAATGGACATTCACCAAGTAAAGCTTGCAATTTTCCTGACCAATCAATCTTGTTTTTCAGCCAATTTGACGAGAGGCCATCTTGGATTTTGGCCGATTTTTAGAAACCTCTTTAAAAATCTCCGAAACCACTTGGGGGACTAATTCAAAACTTATGAAATAGCATCTAGTATTAAAATTTAAATTGCATGGTAGTCATACAAGTCAGCTGTTTTTAACAAAGTTTTGACAGAAAGTAGGTGCTGTATTGAGAAATATCCTTTTGCCGCCCATAAGAAGATTAGTTTTGAAAATTTATCACTGGAATGACTGACTCGATTATCGAGCCGGACATGCCAGTGGTCCATTAAAAAAAAATTGGCTTCTCTTGGCCTGCAAATGGACATTCAATAAGCAGATATGTCAATATTCTTGACAAAATGTAGTTATTAAAAAGTTAATAGGCAAAATTGGTCTAAAGAACATCTAAAATCTTGTTTGCTAGCTGTTCATTTGCAAGCCAAGATTAATTTTTAAAGTTTACCACCGGAATCACTGACTTGATGTTATCATGTCACTCATTCCATTGTTAAATCTTTAAAAAATGGTCTCTTAGTCAGTAAACCAACATTCACAAGATATATCTAGGGGCCTGCTTTTTTCAGCTGGACCACCAAAGGGTTAAAGTGTCTGTGACAGCGAGAGAGAGAGAGGGGGGGGGGGGGAGGTGTGTACTATATACTTTATTATATACGATACGTTCCTGAATCTGTTGTCTTTTTATTCAATTTTGCAGTGTGTCTGGCATTCTTCAAGGAACTATATATATGGTACTATACTTCAATATGCTTACTTTCACATCGCCAATAGCAAATGATAAAGGACTGACAGCTCAGAAGAAGTGGACAATATATTTAAATAATTTAATCAAAACAATGTTCTTTCTTCTAGGATTTCTAAATGATGTTTGTTGGTGTTTGGTGTTATTGTATGTGTTCATTAGTAATAAGTCCTATCACATTCACATGACTGTAAATAAATCACAATCCATGCATTTCTATATCCCAGGCTTTGTTTTCTCATATACGTTTTAGCTGCGACTGTCTAAAAAAACTACTGATCCGATTTTGCTCAAATTTTAACATGAAGAAACTTTCCGTCAAAAAGGATTTCCAATATTGTCCAGGATCAGTATAAAAGAACCTGGATTCCGATAGGATCAAATTCTGAATCTGTGGATATCTCGATCGGAAACTACTGGTCTGATTTGGCTACAACTTTAACACATGAAAGGGTGTGACCATATATCAGGATGCCACAACCTGATGTGTAATCCGAAAAACATCCAGAAAAATGTGAAACAATCTGGACTCGCGATTAGTATAAGTCTGCCTGTCTTTGTCAATATTTTTACATTCCTGACAAAGATGCCAAAATCGCAACTGGAGCTCGTCCTCATGTGTTTTTAAAAACTAGGATGGGATATTGCATCGGTCAGTCAGTCTCTCTGTCCATCCATCTGTCTATCTAATCTGAAACCTATTTGTGGACTTCAATCAAATTTGTTATGTGAGTTACCCATAATATTGAGATGACGTTTACATTAGGTTTCAATCACATGGTCGGGCTGGGTGGAGGGGGGGGGGGTCGCAGAAAGTCAAAGTTGGTGGAATTCAACCAAATTTGGTATGTTAATTACCCATTTGGTTGCGGGTTACAAGACAATGTTTACATTAGGAACTAAAATGTGCAGTCGATGGCATGCCATCGCAAATCCCCAACCCTTCACCACTTCGAGCTTTACCCTCACTTTGACCCAAAACACAATAAATTCCTTGAAATGAAGTTTCAATGGGTAATGGGTTTCAAAATGAAATGCGACATGACCACTTTTGGATAAATTTAATTTTTGACTCACAATCCCCACCCCCTGAGCCCCACCCCTGGGGATCATAACAAAATTTCAAAAGTGTCATGCACATCCCTGACCATATGTGTAATTATACCCAAAGTTTCAAGTTTCTATCTGAAATGGTCTAGGCGGAGTTGCATTACAATCGATAATTACTGGCCAATTTTGACTTTTTGATCCCGCCCCATAACTTCAGTTTGAGCCAAGATCAAAATAGTTCCTTGTCCTGTAGACTACTAATCATTGGCTTGAGAATGATATGCGACATGACAATCTTTGGAAATAATGTCCCCACCCCAAGGGTCCTGTCCCTGAGGGTCACGCCAAGATTCAAAAAGTGTCATGGACATCCCTGTCCAGGTGTGCAATCATCCCCAAAGTTTTAAGTTTCTATTTGAAATGGTCTAGGAGGAGTTGCATTACAATCGATAATTACCAGCCTATTTTGACATTTTTACCCCCTGGGCCCAGCTGGGGGTGGGGGCAGAACAAAATGCCATGCACTTCCTTGCCCATAGGTATAATCATCACCAACGTTTCACGTTTCTATCTTAAATGGTCTAGAAGGAGATGCGTTAAAATAAATAAGTGCACAGACGGCCGACACGCACACAGGTCGCATCACGTAATCCCAACCTTTTCTTCGAAAAGCGTGGGGATAACTAGATTGATCGGTAGATGACGTGTCATCACAAATCCCCATGTTCAGCGCCTTGAACTTTTGATACACCCCACACCTCGGCGGCGGAGCCAAATGTAAATGTCATTTTGCAATCATATGGGTAATTCACATACCAAGTTTGGTTGAATTTCGTTGAATAGTGTCAGAGGAGTTGCATTACAATCGATTTTATGACCTTTTGACAGCCCCCCCCCCCCCCCCATTACATACACCCATGGGGCGGGGCCAAATATAAATGTGCTCATTAACTCCACATTGATATGGGTTACTGACATACTTAATTTGGTTGGATTCTGTCAAACAGTGTCAGAGGAGTTGCGTTACAATCAATTTCATGGCCTTTTGACCCCATCCACCACCCGTGGGGGCGGAACCAAATGTAAAGGTGCTCATCCACTGCACAGCAGAAAATTAACACACTGAATGCGTCTGGCATGCACCAAACCACAATGACATATACGCATGCCATTTTTACGTAGCAGCAGCAGCAGCAGCAGCAGTAGCAGTAGCAGTAGTAGTAGTAGTAGTAGTAGTAGTAGTAGTAGTAGTAGTAGTAGTAGTAGTAGTAGTAGTAGTAGTAGTAGTAATAGTAGTAGTAGTAGTAGTAGTAGTAGTAGTAGTAGTAGTAGTAGTAGTAGTAGTAGTAGTGGCAGCAATGGCTATGGCTGCTACTACTACTACTACTACTACTACTACTACTACTACTACTACTACTACTACTACTACTACTACTACTACTACTACTACCGCCACCCCAGGAAATTGTGTAGGCAGTGATTGTATTCAATTAACTCACCCCCCCCCCCCACTCACACCTATACACATTCCCTGCTGTTGAATATTTTTGGAATTAGTTTGACTAGGAGTTGGTGCTGTCTATGACAACAGCAACATAATCCAGTCAAATTAGTTTTTAAAATATTAAAATAAGAGCTTTCTTGTGTAGTTTTCTTATAATCGAGATATATAATATATATAAAGATATTACTACAAATGTAGTTGATGGTCTATGATTGTATTATAATAATCTTTGAGTTCGCGAAAATTGCTTGTCTGTTAGAACAAGTCGCCTCTTATGACAGCGCGTCAACGTTATTTCACTCAGCTGTTTCAGGCAAGCTCAGCTGATCCCCTGAAATGACGTCACGCGCCAAGGCCGTTCCCATTTCGTTTTTCAGCGAGTCGGCGCAGGATCGTCGAATTTAAAATAAATCCGAATAATATCTTCTAATAACACATTCTATTTCATTCTTTAATGCCCAATGTTGTATATGAAAGCCACTTTCAATGCCATTCTACTTCTTCTTTAATCTAAAAAACTATAAACTAATTGAGAATCACAGAACTACTAAAAAAAGTGGCGGTGTAGGCATCTACATAAAAAAACTACTTAAAGTGTACTTTGAGGGAAGATCTGTCAATAATAGAAGAATACCATTTTCATCGAGATCCCTATGGAAAAAGGAAAGAATAAATTTTATCAGTGTCACTTACAGACCTTCTGGTAGTAACATCAATAAGTTTACAGAAATGCTAGAAAAAAATCATACATACTATACAAAATGAAAGTAAAGCATTTTATATTTAGGAGACTTTAATATTGATCTACTGAAACAAAATATCTTTTACACCCAAGATTTCCGTAATCCTTAATTTAGTAAGAACATACGGTTTGTGCCCACTTATCAATAAACCAACGGGAATTACTGAAGACACAGCAACTATTATTGATAATATTCTCTCAAATAATACTTTAAGCACCAGAAATCAATCAGGTATTTTTGTTGCGGACATTTCAGACCATTTAAAAATCTATCATATCGAAAAAGAAAATATAAGACAAAGATCATTTATTAAAGAAGAAGTAACAAGTAGAGATTTAAAAAAAGAAAACATAGAAAAGTTAAAAAATTATATGGCAAATATCAATTGGGATCAAGTCCTAGAATCTCAGTCATGTGAAGATCCCTATACCATATTCCATTCTATATGTACTAACATGTATGAATCTGCATTTCCACTAAAACGAGTTAAAAGATTTAAGCCAAACCCAACTAAGCCATGGTTGACAAGAGGACTGATAGCTGCCTGCCGCAAAAAGAATAAACTACACTTGGCTTTCACTAAATGTCCAACAAAGCATAATGATTCACAATTAAAAAAATATCGCAGAAAAATAAACCAAATAACCAGGAGAGCAAAAATTAGTTATTATCATAATAAATTTGATGGACAAAAAGACAATATAAAAGAAACTTGGAAATTAATTAAAGTATTACTGAATAAGCAAAAATGAGATTCTGAAATATCATGGTTTATCTATGAAAATAACATCATAACAGACAAAAAGGAATAGCAGACAAATTCAATGACAATTTTATTAATAGTGGGCCCGAGCTATCCAAAAAGATTCAACCTAACTCGAATAAATGCATACAGGACTATCTGAAAGGCAGCTACCAGTGCTCAGTTTTTCTATTCTCAACAGACAATGAAGAAATCTACAGGATCTTAATGCAAATTAATACTACTAAAAGTGCGGGTATTGACAATGTCAAGTGGAAAAGTGTTTTAAACTGTGTTACTGAGATACTAACTCCTCTAAATCACTTGTCACTAACACAGGGCATATTTCCATCTCGACTAAAGGGGGCATGGGTAACCCTATATACAAAGTTAAAGACTCATCTAACTTTACTAATTATAGACCGGTCTCAGTACTTCCACTTTTCTCAAAACCCCTGGAAAGACTATACTACAACAGAATAATTAAGTATCTTAATAAAAATTATATTCTCTTCCAATCTCAGCATGGTTTCAGAGAAAAGCATTCAACACTGCTTGCCATTGTAGACATTTTGGAAAGAATATCTATCTCACTGGAAAAAAAATGAACACACTGTGGGTGTATTTTTTTACCTTTCCAAAGCATTCGATACCATTGGCCATAAAATTTTACTAAAAAGGTTATCCTACTATGGAATTAGAGGCACTGCATTAGACTGGATAGAAAGCTATTTGGCTGATAGGGTACAATGTGGTCAATTTAATGGTGTCATATCTGAAAATAGAAAATTAATCGGTGGTGTACCCCAAGGTTCAATTCTAGGACCTCTGCTGTTCCTACTATACATGAATGACCTTCCTAATTCCTGTAAACATCTATCACTAATCTTATTTGCAGATGATACCAATGCTTTCAGCAGCCACAAGGATATAATCTCATTGTACAAAAATGCATTTAAAGTAAATAAACTATCCCTAAACGTTGACAAAACTAATTACATACTTTTCACAAAATCCTCGAAAGTAAGGAAAACTGCTCTCCCTATATTTCGCATAAACATTCAGGAGATTCAGGAAGCCAAATATGCCAGATGTTTAGGAGTATATCTGGATAAGAACATAACTTGGGAGAAGCATATAGAAACAGTTATATCTACTGTAGCAAAGAACATTGATATCTTGCACAGACTCAGGCCATACCTTCCGCCAAATATCATGAAAGCCCTATACTGTATATTAATCCTCCCTCATCTAACATACTGTAATGCTATTTGGACATACAAAGATAAGCTAACAAAACTAAAATCATTACAAAAACAATCTATCGAACTATTCACCCAAACAGCAGAAGGATAAGATATTTTCAAAATAAACAAAATCCTAAAACTTGAGCACATTGGACGGGTCCAACCATACACTATTCTTAGGGACTACTACAATGGCAATCTACCCGTATCCCTTTCAAATATATTTACTAAGCAGCCGGACATACATTCTCATAACACAAGATCACACAATAACCTATACATACAACAAACACCATCATACCATGCAATACAATTATGGAATAGTACAGACACTAACCTACCCACACAAATCATAATACAATTGTCATTTAAACAAAACATTAAGAATACGATCATCAGTAAATACTAACACAATGTTTCACCAAGCACCAAATGTTGATCACCATGGCAGTCAGCAACTAGGTATAATAGCACCCAACCACCAAAATAATAATAATAATAATAATAATAATAATAATAATAATAATAATAGTTAAAAGGATAAGCATCCTTTTCCCCCACTGTATGTAAATGTATGTCACGTAAGTGTAAACTGTTATGTCACCTTCGTATAATGTGTTATCCATGTTGTCCAAATGTTTTCTAAACATTAATATTATACTACTATCATTAGGTTTTTAACTTTCTCTACCATAATGTTGATATGCTATCCACCCTATGATAGTGATATGATGGTGGTGTTTTTATTTATGTTGTACAATTCTTCTTATGTTATGTGTGTAAGGAGTCCACCACCCTATAGGCTCTGCCTTAGGTGGACTACCTCGTGTGACATTAAATATGTACAAAAATTAATGTAATAAATAACACTGAATCTTGAATCTTGAATCTTGAATCACCACCACCATCATCATCATCATCATCATCATCATCATCATTTTGCGAGGCCATTGGCTTGCTATTGCCTCAATGTTTTTGGTATAGTATGCCTTGCTCAGTCCCATTCAAAAGTTCTTTCTTTGAAGTAGATATCTGGTTGGTTTTTTTAATGATATGCCTCTTATTGCATAACGTTTAGCTCTGTTTTGTGGAAACGATGTGGTGATTACACCATACTGCACCTAGCATTTGGCTACATTTTAACTTGTGGATGCTATAGTTGGTCTTATTGCTGTTGTTGTCTTTTTCTGTGTTAATCACTATCTGAGTCTCCTTCTCTATGCCAGTGTCTCTTCATGCAACCACAAAGTGCGAAAGCATGCAGAGACCTATCTACTGTGGTAATTGAAATCGTTAGCTACTCCAAGACCCTGTGTAGGTGGAAATACAGTAAGACCGTATGATGGTCTGGTATACATGTGGCCTGTTCAGTTAAATTCAAATGTTCTTTCTTTGAAGTAAATATCTAGTTTGTTCTTTAATTGGCTATTGTAACTGGCTGTGAATTCCATTGTTCTACCACTCTATTAGCGAAAAAGTGCTTGCGATTATCTTTGTTGCGATGCTTTATGTTGAGTTTGGTCTGTGTAATACTGGATGATTAAAAAAGCAGTCTTTACCAATATTATATAGATCCATGATGAGCTTGAACGTTTCAATTAAATCTCCTCGAAAGCGTCTATGTTTCAGTGACATAAGATTTAAGGCTTCGAGTGTTTCCATGTTGCTATAGTATTTGATTTGTGAGACAAGTTTTGTTGCACAGCGTTGAACTCTTTCTAATAGCTGTGCCTTTTCAGTTTTGGTGACCATGCCGAGTTGCAGTATTACAGAATAGGTCTCATGAGAGACTTGTACCAGAGTGTGAAAGTAGATGGGTCAATGTTGGTAAAGGTTCTCTGATTAGTTCTCTTGTACTGTTAGCCTTGGAGATAATTTTACCTATATGTCTATCAAAAGAGAGGTCTCTGTCAATATGCACTCCTAAGTCTTTTTCTACATCTGATGTTGATATGGGATGCATATCGAGCGTATCTGTTGTATAGTATTTAGTATTCTTACCAAAATGCACGACACACGTTTTATCTGTGTTGAAGGATAGTTGCCATGTCTGCAACCATTTACATACGTTGTCTATACTGTAGACATGTAGCTGGGTTGCCATATATCTTTGTGTCATCGGCAAATATTTTGCAGCAGCAGATCAGACCGTCTGGCAGGTCATTTATGTATATCAGTAAAAGTATAGGTACCAGGACACTTACTTGTGGCATGCCGCTTGTCGATACATCACTCAGATAAAGCTTTTTCTCTAACCGTGTTATAGACTGGTTGAACTCCATGACATATACAGTTGTTGAGGCACCATCTCTAAATAGTTTTAAAATCAGACTCGTAAACTATTTTTTCAACATCCGGTATACTATAATTATCGAGCTCTAGACAAACCATGCAATAAAAAAATGACTATCAGATAATGTACCAAATTAGCAAAATGTCTATCAGATAATGTATTAAATTAGTTGATAATAGGATACAAAGTCTGTACATGTTATGATTATTATGATTATGATTAATGTAATGATTCACTGATGACGTGGATTTCAGGTGACAGAACTCCTTGCCATTAGAATTGGGATCAGAAAGCAGTGTAGGCCTACCCGTCAGCAATCAAGAATGCCAATTCATCTGGAATAATGCATCTCATTCAGCTTCCTAAACAGGACTTTATGTCAAATGTGATCAAAGACTTTTTCAATATCAAAGAAAATAATGGTGATGTCCTCTTTGCTGCCTGTGTATTCATAGATCACCTCAATAAGTAGAATACCAACAAGTATTTGCGCACCTTCTCTGTAAGGTGTAGCTCAGATTCCTTAGAACCGGGTATGGAATGGCCCGGGCTGAGATGCTCCAAACTCACCCTTCACGGTCCTATGAACCGGCGTACATAGCCCTGTATCAGCAGAGTGGCGAAAATTATTAAGTGCATAAGAGCGTGCATCACGTATGCTCGTCATTCGGGATAGCCTGCTTATGCTGCATAGACAACGTGGGGGGGGGGGGGGAGACATCTTTCATATATATAATTGCCTGTGTGTCCAAATTGTTAATACGAGGATCTTCCTCTCCAGCTAAAGACGAATCTTAACCAGAATTCGCTGGGAAACACGAATCCGTTTACCAAATTGAAATCCGACCAGGAATGGCCGAGTTATCCCTAAATTGAAATATCGTCAAAATTAAGCTATGACTACGCTTAGCCCTGTATCATGCATGGTCCAGCATTCAGTCAAGATTATTGTAGTATGACGTCACAAACACATGTTCTTCGCCTGATGTGGCTGTGCTGTGATTGGTGGAGAATTGGCCTGTTGTGAATTCTGATTGGTCACCATAAAGTATAAAAGGACCTGTATCTGCTACGATTCCTCAGTAGGGACGGGGAGGTAGTCCGATATGGTTATCGTTACCATAAGACTCTCCCAAACACAGCTGTTCTGGCAATCTACACCTGCACAGTTGGTGACTTTTACCTGACACTGTGGTCAGATGTCATAACTGCAGAAAGCGCCGACCAAATTTTCCCCGTCCCTTTGGTGACTAATAAACGAAAACGTATAAAATGTTGTAATAAGTACTAAGTAGAGGTATTGTAAGACCACGTTCTACACCATGTTTTGAAAGGTGCTCATTTGGACCAACACCATCTAAAATGTACTGTGCTTCACCTGCTAGTTTGATATCACGCAAGACCTGTCTGAGCCATGCCAAAAAAGTGATTCCTTAAAGTAGCATCTATCTAGTGCTAAAAACTCTAGTGCTTGGCCATGTTAAGTCGTTTTCACTGCCGCACATTGCTTTTTTCGCCTCACCTGAGCTTGTGGCGAAGATCGTCTTGGGAAGTTGCTGTAACAAACTTTTATAACATGCCTTCATCGTAACAACCCTGTGCATTTCCTGCACCTCTTTCGTCATCCAACTATTCTGAAATTTTGACGGTGCAGGAACATTCCTCACCTGTTCTGTGATATTAGACTTTTAAATATGACCATATGCAGGGACTTAACATACATTGTCATTATGTCTCTGCCATATGTAATCATCGAATGATTCATTACCACCGAAGGAACGCCATCGTCTTCAACATCTACCTCATAAACTCTTATTTTGCGCTGATGACTAACAGGCGCCTCTTTCTTAATTAGTATACTTATTTTTGCACTGATGATAAACAGGCACCCTTCTATTATTATTATTATTATTATTATTATTATTATTATTATTATTATTATTATTATTATTATTATTATTATTATACCATTTTTGCGCTGATTACAAGTAGGCGCTTAGGTCAGTCAGACATTTTTGTACCACTGTGTAAATTGTACTACGGCTAGATCGTTAGTGCTGTTCTTAAACTCTTCTTCTTTTTTTTTTGTTAATTGTATAAGAAAACCCATGCACTCATTTTTTAATACCGCAGAGGCATCACACCATTTTCTAAGCAGGATCACTTTTTCACTAGGGACCGTTTCTCATGCCTGCACCAATCAACACGGGACATGGGAGCGAACTTCTAGCTTAATATTAGCTCAGATATTAGGATAGAAAATAATAGCAGTTTGAGACCACTGCTCAGGATAGTAGACTGTTTTATTGTAAAGTCTCTTTCATGGCTTCGTAACCTAGCTACATAGCGAGCCATCTTTCTATAACTGGCCATCAACCTTAATGGCCTACTAGCCACTTTCGAGCAGGTGTCTCTTTCTACGCTTCTCCGGCCATCTGGCCAATAATTGTCTGATAATTCCCGCCACCGGTTTGGTTAAAGCCAACCCTTGAAATCGCAGAGGTTTCTCGATGATTGGAATCGAAATGTTGATGATGCACATACTTGCCCAGTACCTTCCCTGGTACCTCTTTGGATAAGCTTTAAGTCACGGTAAGGATTCACTGCGAAAATATAATAATAGTAGGAATGACCCAGCAGTGAACCTTAGGGCATTTACATAACCCTAACGCAGTTAACCATTAGCTCCCAGTGAACAAGTCTCATACAGCTCTTTCTCAGCACTCTAGATAGTGGCAAAAGACGGGCTCACAGACTAACTCAATGGTGACTGGAGGGGCCGAGTTGGTCCTCCACGCCTTCAAAGTAGGTCTGCTAGCTGCTTCTTCGGCCCTGTCATAACTAGATACATTGCTGATTTAACGCTTTTGTGCTTTCCTGGCTTTGTCTTCTTATATGTGGTTGTGATGGCATGTAGTCAAGAGTTGCTCTTCCACTCCATGACTCGTCTCCCGGGCAACAAGTACATGGCATTCGCTTGAGGGGTCCTCTCAAATGTTAAGTAGGACTAGGCCATTTGCAGCATAAACCTTCTGTCTCTGAACTCAAAACTTAACTGATAGCTTAGCTCCTCTAGAAAGCCTGCCAAAATAAAGTGGCACCAGCTAACTCAGCGACAAAGTTAGGAGGTCACCGTACCGGTTTCTGTTGAAATCTGTGCACGACCTCGACGTAAATCAGTGTACATCACAATAAACTGACCCGTATGCAACATATATATAATTCAACACCTTCGCATTATTTCTGAATGGGAGAATGATATTAAGCTGACTCTCATCCTCAGCTATGGCATGGTAGGCATTTTCCTGTGACGGAGGCCTGTGCGAGGCAATTTCCTCTCGCAAAACCAATTTATTTGAGGCATTAGTATATATTAAACTAGTGGCATTACTTTATATTAAGCTAGTTAAATCAAGCTAGGGTTTATCCATCACTAGGGTACCATCACTAGGGTATTAAGTAATACCATTGGGATGCAACGTCACACCAGTTACACGAATAGCTGGGATGAGACGGTGGCATTTCATACATGCGGGCATGGTCACCCGGCCCCACTGGAACATGAACATTACACTGGCCCTAGAGGCCAGTTCCTGTGTACAGTCAGTGTACAGTCGCCCATAGTCTCCCTCCACATTCCCCGAGCCTATCTAACCAGGAGGAGGTAGAAGCGGGACAATGAGGCGCCAGAGCTACAGACGCCTCATTGTGGATAGTGTTTATTTGAGTGGAACGTCATCTGAATAAAATACTGCATTTCACTACAATGTGTATAGAAACACAGTGAGCGTGAGAGCTTAAATAGAGTGCTCTTATGCTGCAACCTCAACTGTTGATCTCGTTCTAAGTGCAGGGGTTACACCCAGTAGATGGATAATTTTACGTTGTTTCTGCTGCACATCCGAGTCAGTCCATGTGCAATGAATTGGTCCTTTGGTAGAGCCCGATTTCCTGTCAGCATCTTTTCTGGTGTCTAGATCTGGATGCGTTTTTGTCTTCAATAATCTTGGAGTATATGCAAGTTTATAGTCATGAGCATGTTTGTAATGCTGCTGTTTCTGAATTAATTATAACAGACAAATTGTGCTGGACATGGATGGATCATCTTAATTTTGTTGATGTTTTCCTTCACAGATGGTACAGCCAAATTTTAACTATCTACTTCTATCTATGTATACTATCTTTGTGATAGAGTATGCCGTACATGGGTGTGTGCGTGCGTGTATGCGTGCGTGCATGTGCATGTGTGTGCGTTCGTGCATGTGTGCGTGCGTGCGTGTGTGTACATGTTTATGGTAATGTGAGCACCTGGGCCAAAAATTCTGCAGAAGTGCCTGCATTATGGTCTCTTCTTTCCTAAACAGTTTTGGTTGAAATATTAGAGTGGGCTCATTTTTGCCTACTACTCTTCTCCCGCTTTAAGCAGTGGCGACACCATCCCGAGACGGAGGCCCGTGCGAGGCACTTGCCTCTCGCAAGGATTCAGCGATGACGGTCCACACCAGGATAATACTCCTCACCCAAACTAGCACTAGGAGTAGTGCCCGCGTGAGGCACCTAACTTTTCGTCTGAGATAACCTTCTTCCTTTCAGCATAGAGGTATAATAACTTATATTAAGTTAAGTAGTTAAATCTCGTGTACGGGAGCTTCCCTTGCGGGGATACCTCTGCGGACCTACGAGTCTGTGTGGTACCTCCGGGAGCCCCATGTTTAAAAGTTCATCTACCTGTCTTTATGTCTCGTATTTTCGTATGCTCTTATGTAATTTTATCTAGCATATTATAATTGTTTAGGGAAACTCATTGTATAGACTTATATTTTTAGGTCACCAAATCAAATCTTGTAAGTCCATAGATCACGAAATTGCTATGGACAGGCATACTGGTGACACAAATTCTTGGGATGAGACAGTTGTGTTTAATGTTCGCGACAATGGTCGCATGGCCCCACCGGAATGATTGAGTTCCACCGGCCTTAGGAGCCAGTTTTTGTTACCCGCAGGGCAGTCTCGTACAAGGTCTGTCACCCCGAGACCAGAGCTAACCAGCATCATCACTCGCCGTGCACTTATGGCGCGGCGAGTCGACATAATACATCGGAACGGCCCGACACTACCCGGCGAGCTACAGTACCTAGACCGCAGCAGTGCCCTTGAGAATTGAGATCGCCTGAGCCAGTGAGCAGCCTTGAACGGTGTAGCACGGATCGACCGGTCGGGTACCGGCCATATCAGCTAAGCTGGATATGGGCTGTCCTTCCTGGATTCGTTCCTATAAGCGCTATATATATAGCTGAATAATCAGTGATTTGTGAGGCAGCCAGTTATGAGTATAAAAAGGGATGATTTCAGTAGATCGGGAGCATCGTCGGCTGGTGGCCGATCAGTCGGGAGCTCCCCAATGTATGGGAACCTGACGAAACAACCGAAGACAGATTTATACATCATCTCGGTGTCAAGAGGTTTTCCGATCAGCCCGCACCAAAGCAGTTCCCGTCTCACTGCATTAAGAACTTTAGAACTTAAACATGTTCCTATTTTAATTACCATCTATAAGGAGCTGTTCTTGTGGTGAGCCCTAGCGGGCCCGTCATGTAATTCTATGTGACGTAGAGCGGCGATGTTCCTCGGTGGATAACTCACCAGATCTGCCAGCCACACCGAAAAGTGGACATTCAACCACCAGACTGCATGTCATGTGGGTCCTGATTTATGTTTCGACCACAGCCAAGTAAAGTTTGCCCGGTGCGCCACTAGAGCTATTTGGCGCACCATGTACCATTAAGCTTTAATATGTACAGGCATAATTACAATTATATTAATAACCCTTCCTGTTAATGGGTTATCTTAGCTTACTTAACTTACCGTCATCGGACGGGAACTTTCATTACTACTGTATTATTATGTAGAACTTACTAGCAATCCAGTAGACATTGCTTATACTGTGTTTTACTGTCCTGAGTGTGTACCGCGTCCATTCTGGACCAGCATATAGGAGCCCTGTCTTGCGGGAGATCTACATGCGGAGACGTATCCAGCTTTCAGAAAACGTGTTAATGCATGTCACAAGTATAGTGACGTCTCAATTTCAGTAACATAGTAGCCTGTTATATAGGTATGGCTACTGGGTATTCAAGTAACTATACATGATATCTTTAATTACATCTTTAATTATTATAATTTATTACCATAAAAAAAGGTACCGATGACTAATAGGTACCGTACCGGTCCTCGGACCGCATCTCATAATTTCTTTATTATTACTGTTTATAGTTATCCTTATTTACTGTAAGGGGCTTCAACCAACCGCACACTATCAGGTCTATCAACCTGTATTACCACTGTTTTAATCTAATCATATATTGTTACCGTTTTGTACTTGGTTAGTTAGGTATATGGCCAGCGGCCATCTTGTTGATATGTCTTGCTTATTTGTAGAAAACCTAGGACTGCAGTGCATTAGGAAATACTATACAGCAGCCAATATATATGCATGACTTTCTCCCGCCACCAACAATTTTACACTGAGGTCACTGTCCGTGCTATAACTCTGTTTATCCTGGCATGCTACCGACTAAACCTGACTATTCAGCTCGATAGATAGGTTTAATGTGATTAGAGACAATTTCTTCGTTAGTAGACACATAGTGTACGCCTCTTTTCCGGTCGTTGTGGTAATCTAGCCCCGTACCCCGGCAAGGTTGTGTTAAATTGGCCAATATACCTATAAGGCCTCATATCTATAAATTTATTGTCTCTTTTCATGTTCCACCAAGCCTGATGGCTTCTTAATTGCTTGGATACCCCTACCCGCACTGTGGGCTGATCCGACTCTGGGAAACTATCGGCGGTTTCCGAGTGATGATGACAAAGGTACTGTGTCCCATATACTCCCCATGTATCTTAGGATACTTAGTAGGTAGTTATCTTTGCCAATGTAGGAAGCACTGCGAACACATTGTAATTATTATTTCATATTTATTTTAGAATATTGCCCCCACACTGCAGTGCATATTGGCCACCTTGAGCTTAAACCTAACGACAGGTTAATACTTAGCTCCATAGGAATTGGTGACGGATGAGATGCGCATCTACACCCAACTCATTAAAATGTCTGGGCAAAATGTTGGAATCTGCCACGCCCTCAAGGGAAGGACAGTGGTGGATATTCGTCTCTCTATCCCCACCGTAATGATAGGTCAGTTATAAAGATCTGCTTGTGACAATTTCACAGCACATTGGTTGAATAAAAGAGTGGCCCCTTTTCACCAAGACTTTTCCTCCGCTTCGGCAGTGGGGGCATTTTCCTGTAATGGAGGCCCGCGTGAGGCACTCACCTCTCGCAAAGATATCCAGTGATGGCGGACTATGCGAGGTTACTACTTCTCACCACAATTTTTATAGCGTCTAGAGGTAATGCCCGTGGGAGGCACAATGGCTTTCGCCATGCAAGGAGTTTCGTCTCCTCATCTTTATCAGCGTAGAGGTATTATAACTTATACAAAGATAATTAGTGATCTCGTATGCAAGAGCCTCCTTTGCGGGGGTACCACTGCGGACTCAACGGTCTGTGCAGTACCTCCAATGTCTCCACATGTAAAGGTTCATAAGCTGTCTCTACGTTATGTATTATTCAAATGCTCATTGTTATCTAGCGAACTTTACTGTTTGTATAGGTTATATTTTCTTATTTACTATTTTTAAACTTATCACAAATCCTTGTAAGTCCATAGTTTCAAAATTGCTATGGACAGGCATACCGGTGACACCAATTCGTGGGCTGACACTGTTCAATTTAATGTTATTGGCAATGGTCGCACGGCCCCACCAGAACAATTGAGTTCCACCGGCATTAGGAGCTGCAAGACTGCGTCGCTCAGGATCCGATACCCAGAGACCGGGAGATAACCATCCGTCTCATTCATTGTGCACATGTGGCGCAGTGACCCAACATCACACACAGGAATGGCCCAACGCAACCCCGTGAGCTACAACATCTGCGATTAAGTTTTTGCACGCTCTCGGACGGCCATCCGAGGGCAAAATAGCTAAATAAGAACTCCCTTTCCGGAAGACTCACAGAGGAGCTTTTCTGCGGATGGGCCTTGCGGGCCCGATGTAATTCTACAGGATGTGGAGCCGAGGTGATTCTTGGTCGATAACTTGCCAGATCTTCCAGATCATGCTGAAAAGTGGTATCAAACTTCTACACAGCATGTCGAGTGTTTTAATTAACTTTTAGACCACAGTCTGGTGGGTCTCTGCTCGGTGCATCACAGGAGCTATGCGATGTCTCCCGCATGGTGTACCCAGTTATGTACATGGATATTTAATTACCACTGTAGCCCTCTATGTTCCATCAACTTTCAAACTACCGTCACCGGACAGACACTTTGTAATTTACTGTGTAAATTTATGTACTAGTTATTCTGACTATCTAATCGACATCTTTCTACAATCGTTCTCCTTCACCGTCTTGAGAGCGAGCCGCATCAACAGTCTGTCTGCGTAAATCTTCCCAGCAACATCAGAATCGTGCCACCTTGCGCTACCCATCTGCAGCGCATCAATTTCAGTGATTTATGAACTCTTACTGTACCGATGAACAATAGGTACTTAAGCAACTATACTATTGTGCTATTCATTATTTCCGCAATAGGTACTGATAACTAATAGGTACCTTCCTGGTCTTAAGACCACATTTTTATATTTTCTGTTTTATACTGTATATATTATCTTTATTTCCGTGTGCTTATAACTAACGAGCACTGTAAGGTCCTATGACCTGATATACTGTTGGCACTGTACTAGTTAGTTATGTATATGGCAAGTAGCCATCGTATTTATTCTGTTTTGTTTATATAAAAACACTAGATTGCAATACGCTAGGCAATACTATATAGCAACACTATATCTGCATTACTATTTCCCCCAGCATCAATTTTACACTGAGGTCACTGATCATGCTCACATTGCTCGAACCTGACATGTGACTGACTAAACCTGGCTATTTTAGCTCGATAGGATAGGTTTAAAGTAGTTAGGGACAATCTCTCTGTAAGAGACACATTGTGTACGCCTCTTTTCCGGCTGTGGTTGATGTGTAACACCGCACACCGGCTAGATTGTATAAATCGGCCAAATACCTTAGGGCCTCTTATTAATATCTAGGGATTGTCTCGTTCTACACTCCTCCAGCCGCAAGGCTTTATAATTGTCTGGACTCCCAATCTACATGTTGGCAGGATCTGACTCTGGGAAACTATTGGGGTTTCCGAGCGGTATTAACTAAAGTGCCGATTTTGCATACACTCCCCCTGTATCTTCGGGTAGCAGTTAGTTTAGATACCCCCGCCAATGTAGGAAGCACTGAAAAAACTAATTATTTTATGTAACCCCAGCCTGCAGTGCATCTCTGGGCATTCTGGACCATAACCCTAATGACAGGTGAAATGTTAATTCCGTAACACACGGGTGACGGACGAGATGCAGATCTCCATCCAAATCGATATGGTGACTGGGTTTTGTCTTAGAACCCACCACGCCCTCACGGGAAGGTCACTAGCAATGGATATCTGCCTCTTGCTCCCTGCCATAAATACTATTGCACTTTCTAAATTGCTTATGTGAACTGTAAATTGTCCTCGTGATGTTATATGTGGTTATGGTGCGATGGTGACTGGATCGTCATATGATTCGGGAGGTGTCGCTCCATAACATGTCTTTCTAGAAGGTACTATGCGGGGCGACCTTCGGGAAGCTGGGCATCTGCGCCAGCTAGACATATTTGTCAAAAGATAAGTAGGAATCCCTGCCACTTGCAGCCAAAGCTTGGATGCGTATCTAATAATTAAATGGTAGTTAGAACTTAGCACAAGGCCCGCATAAATAAAGCGGCAACTACCAATGCAATATCTTTGGACCTACATAAGACAGTGACCTGTGAATTCTTTGGAAATCATCCATCCCGCCTTCACGTAAACCAGCGTGCATCACATTAATT
The DNA here is from genome assembly GCA_034401795.1 of Chaetoderma sp. LZ-2023a. Taxonomy (NCBI): domain Eukaryota; kingdom Metazoa; phylum Mollusca; class Caudofoveata; order Chaetodermatida; family Chaetodermatidae; genus Chaetoderma; species Chaetoderma sp. LZ-2023a. Next base: position 100,479,492 of record CM067373.1, on the reverse strand, counting down.
ATAGTTTCACTATGATTGACCACTGCACATAACTCTTGTTTGAACAAAAGAGTGGCCCTTTTTGCCAGCTCTTTTCCTCTGCTTCAGCGTTGAAAGCATTTTCCTGTGACGAAGGCCTGCGCGAGGCACTTTCCTCTCACAACAATATTATTTTGTGTGTGTTAGGGGTATAATTGGTTTATATTAAACTATTTAAGTACCCTCGTTGCGATGCTCCCTTGCGGGGATACCTCTCGGGATTTATGAATCTGTGAGGTATGTTCGGTGAGCCCACATAGAATGCACACCAGTTGATTCTATGTACTGTATTATTTTGCTCACTTACTAGCAAACGAGTACCATTGTTTGTGTAGTTATTTATTGTTAATTATTATCATCATGTCCAAACTTTTAAATTTGTTAATGGGCCGACATACCGGTGATACGAACAGTAGAGATGAGACCATGAGGTTCAATCTCGGCAGCAATGGTCGCACGGTCCCACTGGAACATTATCGTTCCACTGGCTCTAGAAGCTGGTCTTTGTACCTTTCGGAGAGTCACGATATGGGATCCATAACTCCGAGAACCCTAGCTAACCAGCCCTCCTGCATATTCTGTACATGTGGTACAATGGAGTGGAGCAATACAACGAAGCAGCGCATACCCCCGCGAGCTACAAACAGTACATGTGGATGGTATTTATTACTCAGCATGCAGGAGATCGTGCATATAAGTATTACATTTCTCACCACTTCCCCACCCCCACCACCTAGACACACGCTGCTCTCATGCTGTAGGAAGGGGACAACAAATCTTAGACTCATTCCTCAACTGTCCCACCGACATTGAACCCACACTATGGTCATGTGTATAGAAATTTTATTCTCCCTTTTAATATGCTTCACACGTCTTTCAGGGGCGGATACAGCATGAAGATACGATGGTATTGTCGACAAAAAAGGGCACTTCCCAAGGTTAAAAGGGCACATGTGGGCATGTGCAGAAAAGTGTGTGCGTGCATGCGTGCGTGCGTGCGTGCGTGCGTGCGTGCGTGCGTGCGTGCGTGTGTGCGTGCGTGCGTGCGTGCGTGCGTGCGTGCGTGCATGCCGGTGCGTGAGTGTGTGTGAGAGAGGTGGTGGATTTGAAGAATTGAAGTTTTCAATGTGTTTATTCAAGTCATTTAGTGATATTTTAATAGAGCACCAAATCATGAAATACATCACATTGGCCTATTGAGTCATGAAAGTATTACATCTGGCTAATCAGTGATAAAGGAAACATACACTATACTTACCACAGAAAATCATGATATAAGCTCAATTGAAAACTCAGTCTAGCAATATGTCAACAAATGCCATTCTTTTCGGATTTCTTCAGGCAAACTTATCAACGACTGCAACTAAGTCGATCGATATGCTATAATGTACTGCCATAAGAGCTAGTCCATTCATGCGATCTTGCACCATTGTTGTCTGCATATAAGTTTTAAGTCGAAGCAGTGCTGAAACTGATCTGTCGCATTCACAGCTGTTTACTGGAATAATTCCCATGATACGCATCGCAGTGGATATATTTGGGAATAATGTAGAGTCGCCGATAGGCAATAATTCACGGAGACTAGATGGTAAATAAAGTCTCCCATAGCAACATTTCAGACTCAAGAGTCACTGTTGAAGGCAAATCATCACCATATTTATTGCAAAAGACCCAAAACCTATCTCCCAATTCAGTGGTGGCTACAACTGTTTTTGGCATGGCACTGAACCCACTAATTATTGCTTCTTGACCACTATAGAAACGGCTGTTGAACTCTTCAATGAGATGATCCAAGCATGGAATTGTAATGGCCCGCTGATAGTAGTCTTCAATTGAATCTGCTGGTACATTTGCCCTGTTGCGCTGCCGTCCGCATATATATGTTTAATGATTCCGCCTGATGGTACCAAACAGCATGAATAGCTTCAACGTTTTCACGAACTTTCACAATCGACTCCAATGTACAACTTATGGGTTTGTATACATTGTTGATATCCTGCGCCACAAACTGGAACTTGAGAGTCAGTCCACGAGTTAATGCAAAGAGTTCCCTTGTAATGATAAACGTTATCAAGAAGCTAAAACTTGTAATTACATGATATAATCCATTAGATTTTGTAATTGATTCAGCATTCCAGTGACCAGCCGCATTTGTCTTGATTTCACCTAATGTAGTAACGACGGGCCCAAACAAATCAGTAAAAGTTTCCATTACTTCAAGTCGCTGAACCCAGCGGGTTTGACACACATCTAGAACCTTAGTTTTTTTGCTGGACACACTTCTTTAATAACATCATTAAGCAATTCTTGATTTTTGGCAGAATTTGAAAAAAGCCTACTGGCTTCACCTAGAGTGTCTAACATGTTTCTGATTTCCTGGCTTTTGCAGGAGGTCATCAAGCACACACTTAATTGGTGTGACGCACAGTGCACATAAACTGCTTTAGAATAATCCTGAATAATCAATGATGACACCCCTCTATGCTTCCCAGCAACATTTCCGGCCCCGTCATAACACTGTCCACGGCAGTTCTCCATATCACGGTCAAGCTCATTAATAGCACATGTTATGTAATCTGCAAGCTGATGACCTGATGTTGCATCTTCGCAATGGATGAACTTCAAGAGCATTTCTTGAATATGGCCATTAGAACCCACATATCGAATTATCAGTGCGCATTGCTCTTTGTTGCTCGCATCTTGTGCCTCATCTGCAAGTATTGAGAAGAAACGACTATTTTTAATTTCAGTGACAATTTTCTCAGTTATTAATGAACCTATGCAATTGATCAGTTCATTCTGAGTAGTTTTAGACCTGTAACTTGCATTTTAGGACGGTGTTTGAAATGTTCGGAAAAATTAATGTCATCAGCTCTACAACGCAAATCTAGCAAAGCCTGACAATTACCACAATTTCCAGAGTCATAATTTGAATCATCTCGATGTCCTCTCAGAGGAATATTTTGCCGTCCACAGTAGAACATGCAGTCTGTAATTGATTTCAACATTGAGCGATTTTTGTCAATTCGCTTGGCCTGAGCGGTATCTAACTGAACATTAACTGGTATAGATTTCTGTTCCATGCGACGCAAAAAAACAGTTTTTCATCTATCACAGCATGTTTGTGTATTTTTGATTTTGATTCATGGTTGATAAATTTTTGGTGCGCCACATTCCAGTTTTTTATTGGTTCATTTAGCAATCTGTCTAACTTCAAACCACCAGTAACGCTTGACTCAGGCTTTCCAAAGAAAACACATGACTAAAAGTATGTGCCATCCTCGACTTTAGAGTAAATTAGCCATGGGAATTTGTTGAGCCAGTTTAGTTGAAATGCCCGCAAAGAATTATATATTTTTGTCTTCGGAAATATAAAATCCTTTGGGGGATACCACAAATTATGTAATGAGTCATACATCTCTAAATCACTCAGCATAAGGTTGGGGCCCGCATACGTGGAAATATCGCACTGCTGCAGGGAGAAATCTGATGACTCTTCACATGATTCCATGATGCCTGCAATATAAATATTGACAATCTTTGAGTATATTTAAGGTTTATTCAGAAATTGGATCGACGTGGCGGATTAGGTGATGGGGAAAATTAATTCAATGCAAAACTTGGCCTAATCAATTTCCAGTCAAATCTCAAAGACTGCATAACCCAGTCGTATGTGGGTATGTTATCTCAATGTGGGGGGGGGGGGCAAATGCCCTTTTGTCCCTCTGGGATGCCGCAGTGGGGGCCTAGTGCATCATTAAGGCACAAGGTAGCGTAAGCAAATGTATGACATTAGCCCATATCTTAGACATGTGCTAATTTTGAACATTTGCTTATGCCCATCTTACGGCAGACTGGTGCACTAGATCCCTGGTTAGCTGGAATCAGGCACAATGGAATAACGTTTGTGGATACAGATCCAGGTATATGTGAACAGCCAACCGCACCACTAAAGTACACCTTTGACAGATAAATCAAATAACAAACAATTTGATCGAATTTGTCATGTGTTGGTGAACGCAAAAAGATGATATGTAGGATCATACTGTTAATGGAAAACCCCCAAATGTACCGAATTTTGAAAATGGCACACAACAGCACACCTAATAAAAAATACTAGACTATTTTCAAATCTAAGCACTGAATAGAAGAGAAATTATCATTACCTGGGATTGAATTATTATCATTTAGACCTGTTTCATCTAGAACTTGACCAGCAGAACCTTGATTACCCGGATCACAGTTATGTTTATTTATATCACTTGCTGACGGGTGACTGTATGCGTCATCAGAACTGATTAGTACATTGATTGTAGCAAGACTGCTTTCTTCCCTGACGGTAGGTTCTTTGAGATTAGGATGTGCATTGGTACTGGTGGTAGGTTCTCTAAAATCAGGACGAGCATTGTTACTGAAAAAATATGTTAGAAATCATACCTTCTATCTACAAATAATGTACTGTAAATGTCTCCCACCGCGGTTTCCATTGACCAATGTGGCCATAATAATTATCTATGCCAACACGTGAGCACGTACATATAAATATATACATATATGCATGTACGTGCGTTCGTGTGTATATAAAGATGGAGGGAGGGAGGGAGGGAGGCAGGCAGAGAGAGAGAGAGAGAGAGAGAGAGAGAGCGAGAAGGACGGAGTGAGAGGGGGTGGACGAGAGAGAGAAAGAGAGTGTGTGAGAGAGAGAGAGAGAGAGAGAGAGAGAGAGAGAGAGAGAGAGAGAGGGAGGGAGAGAGAGAGAGAGAGAGGGAGAGAGATTGGTGTGGTGGAGAGGAAGATTCTGAGGTAGAGAGTGGTGATAGGGGGTGCCGAGATAGGGAGGACGGGGTGGGGAGAGAGAAGTGGGGGGGGGGGGGGGGGAGAGACCAGCCATCGGCCCTACATATGGTTCACATTTGTGAGATCTGCTGCGTGAGCTTGTGAACAGAACCACCAACTTACACACCCAGCCACTACCACCATCACCACCACCACCAACCTAGCCACCTCACCACCCTCGCGCTCACGTGTAAGCTTAGCACACCCGTAACCACACACGAACATACATGCACGGACGCACACACCCAGACGGGCATGCATTCCTGTAACTCAGGAACACAGACAGGTATTATACAAACAGACACGCACGTACTCACACACGCCCCTCCTCCCTCCCTACATCACCCCACATGCGTGCACCTAGATATGCGAGATATATTGAGTTAGCTGGTCAATCTGTCGGACTAATGGGCTGTCGGACTATTGGGCTGTCGGACTAATGGGCTGTCAGACAATTGAGCTCTTGGACTATTGGGTTGTCGGAACATCAGGCCGTCACCCTGCTTTGTCCGTCCATCAGTCCGGTCCAGGAAACTTGGTAGCTGGATAATCTTATGGAGCTGGTGAAATTTAGGTCAGATTATCCATCCATTCATCTGTAGGTCTGTTACTCCCTCCGGTCATTTCACCTGTTTCAAGCTTGTCCAGTCCATAGTTTCAAGACTTTTACATGTCACTATTGTATGATAGTGAAACTTGGCAAGTGGATATTTTTGGGGATATGTTGTGCTGCAGGGTGAAAACTAGGTCAATTTGTCTAGCCATACGTTCACCCTCTGCAAGCCTGTCCAGGTCTTTCAACCATTTAGTGAATAAATTTATTCCTGAAAATTTAAATATTTGCTGTTTGAATGTCCATGTGCAGACCAAAATTTCCAACTGGAATGACTGGCGCGGTTATCGGGCCAGTCATTTCAGTTGTAAATCTTAAAAAATTAGTCTTCTCTTGGTCTGCACATGGGCCTTCCTGTAGACCACTAAGGAGGCCGGTTTGGGCCGGTATCGTCACTAAGGGATCAAAGGGCTCTTGTTAGGACCAATGTTTTGTAAAATGACACTTATCGATTAATGAAAGGAGGGTATTATGGTGTTAACAGTATTAATTTAAGGTCACTCATTTATGATTAACGGCTAAATTCTTTATAGACGTTCCTTACATGTATGTTGTAAATTATAGAAAATGGCACCCATCAGTAGTCAAATTATGTTGCATACTCTTTACCTGAAAAGTGTGCTGATTTTCATGCACTTTGCTGCAATTTCTTCACGTTCCTTTACTTTTCATTTCTCGTTTCTTTTGTGTGATGGCATTTTCAATGTGTTATTAGTAGTAAAATATTATTTAGGTAAGAAAGTTCAACAGAATCTGAAACATAATGACTATATTGTTGTTGATTGAACACGTGGCTCAGCCTCTCGACCTATCTAATTCAATTAGGGATGCCGCTGGAAACCAAATTTCGCGGAAATGACTGGCAATGAATGTTTTGATTGATGGCTTTTTTCTCAACCGATAATGTACAACTATATCGACAGGCCGTGTGGCATAGCTTATTATCGTAAACACTGTGACAAATATGACGGAGACCAGACTGAGACAGATATAACAAACATTACAATAAAACAAAAATACCTAATACATTTAGATGATATATAGCTATAGTAAATGCAATATTTATAAAAATAGGTTGGGAAGGTATGGGCAAGATGGTGTGTGGGGTGGGCAGCAGTGAAAATTAGGGCACTTGAAATTTTACGACCGTATTGCACAATACCCTCAATACCGTCTGGATCCGCACCTGTCTTTTATAATTTTGATTTTGAGAGTTGTCACTTCTAGTATCCCATGAGTGTCGCCGGAGATATCCCTTGTTTTAGTGTTATCACGAGGGTAAGATATCTCCAGCCTAAAAGCACTCCCATATTACTTTACGTGCTAATACAATAGTTCAGTCTGCTCTGAATATTCTAAGAACATTTTTAAAGTTCTAAGCTAAAGATTATTTTTAAATAGAAACGTGTAAAGGACACAGCTGCCCCCACTGCCCCGCCCCCCCCCCCCTGCCCAAAGGCCAATGGGGCAGCTGCCCCTGCTGCCCCTGTGCTTCCGGCGCCTCTGAGCCAGCGCATTACTGTTAAGTCTTCATGCATATATAAATACATTGGCAAAGTAAATGTTAAGCTCTCCTTTTTTTTCAGTGTCAGTTCTAGTGAGTGTACCGTCTTCACGTTTCAAGTCTGTGATGCTTGATGATGTTTTTAGGTTGGATTTTACATAGCTGAAGAATACTTTATTAGTTTTAGACTTTTTGGCAATAACATTTTCAAACTCATGCTTAGCTTATCTTACTTCCCCTTTTAACTGGTTTCTGCATATTCTTTATAGTGTCAATCTCAAAGCTGAAAAATGGCCAAGTCCTCAGGTCCTGACTTCATTTTGAATGAAATGCTAAAACTCGGACAGCACCAACTAACTCCTATTATATGTAGGATTTTTAATAATATTCCTATTAATGGTGCTTTCCTGAGGCCTGGCCTTGCAACTTTTTAACGCCGTTACATAAAAAAGGAGATAAACATGTTGCTGGTAACTATCGAGGTATTGCAGTCGGCAGCAATTTATGCAAACTGTTCTGCAGTATTTTATATGGTAGACCCTACCATTTTTCTACTGAGCATATATTGCTACCAGATCCATAAATTGGATTTAAAAAGAACAGCCGTGCCGCTGATCATAGTTGTGCCTTAAAGACCTTGATTGAAAGGTATGCCAAATCATCTAAACAACATTTATTTTGCAGTTTTGTGAATTTTAAATCTGCATTTGACTCTGTCTCCAGGAATGCTCTCTTATATAAATTACTATTGTCCGGAATAGGTGGTAACTTTTTAAATACACTACAGGGCATGTATTCCGGAGTTTCATATTGCATAAAATTTCAAAATTACCACAGTAATCCTTTCCCGTCTAGTGTTGGGCTTAAACACGGTTATGTATTAAGCCCACTTTTATTTAACATGTATATTCGTGACCTGCACAGCATTTTTACCCAACAGTGTGATCCAGTTGCGCTAGATAACATAACTACCAATTGCCTCATGTACGCTGCCGACCTGGTATTACTGTCTAAATCACATACCGGGCTCCAAACTGCACTCAATAATCTAAGTGCATATTGTGATAAATGGGGCCTGGTGGTTAATTTTTCAAAAACTAAGGTACTCATTTTCAATAAAGGTGGTAAACTATTAAATAATTATCTGTTTGCGTACAACGGTAACATTATTGAAATAGTCCAGATTTATTGCTACCTGGGTATAGCATTTGTTGCTTCTGGTAACTTTAAAACAGCTTGCGAACGCCTTTGCGAGCAAGCAACTAAAGCCATTTTCAAACTACGGCAATTTAACGTTAGGACCAACATATTTATGGGACTTGTTCTCTTCAAGCGATTGATTCCCTCTATTTTAATGTACGGATGCAAAGTTTGGGGCCCATATTTTCTTAAAGGTCTTAGGACTCATGTGCGTGTGTGTGTGTGTTAATTGTCTATTGTCTTAAATGTATACATGTAAATATTATATTATCTTCACCCATGATCCAACTATTACTGAATTATATGTTTATTATATGTTGAATGTAAGGGGTCCACCGCTGTATAGGCTCAGCCTTTGGTGGACTGCCTGTTGTGTAAATGTAAAATCTATGTGTTATATGAAAATAAATAATCTTGAATCTTGAATCTTGAAAGACAGAACCTCTTCAATGCACATGGCTCCTTTCGCGACTTCCCATCATTAAGTGATGATGAGAAGTTTGTGTTCCTCATGTCCTGCAATAACAGCGATACAGAAATCTCTGAATTGGTTTTACCCTTTGTACATGCATGTGTGCTAAAACAACATTCTACAACTATTGAGTCCATGCATTCGGATAGGCCTCTGTGACCATAACTTAATACATTGTATCTCTCCACCTATCCTGCTGTTTTGTAGATATGCTGACTGTTATATTGTGTATATATTGTTAATGCGTGTGTATTTTATGTTTTTAGTGTATATATTGCAAGTGCTGTATGCAGACACCATACTGTATGGTTTTTACGCAATAAATTGATTGAATTGAGTGTGTTTCATCATGAGTCTCTGAACCGATCGAATGCTTGGGGCTTGTATTTTACTTTCGCTTGGACGCTGGTGCTCATCCATGAACTTCTGTGTTTGTGTTTAGGTGAGTTGCTAATTTTCTTTCTGGGAAAGCAGTCATTGCCAGAGTCGAGAATTTTCATCCTGGTTACTGCCCATGATTCTTCGATGGTCTTTCCATTTAGCTCAATATCCCAGTCTAATCGTTCCAAAGCACTTCTCATCCTGTCATAGTCGCCTCTGTCGTAGGATAGTTTCTGTGTTTTAGTTGGACTTACTGTATGGCATATGGCATTTTAGTGTGAACAGAATCTATCCTTGGAACTATGCCTGGATCAGCATAAGCAGATGTTGTTGTTGTTGTTGTTGCTGTTTGGATCGTCCTCCTCTTGATAGGAGCACCCACGTACAGTGGTCAGTATAAGTCTAATCTGATCGAATGCTTGGCGCTTGATTTTTACTTGCGCTTCGACACTGGTGCTCATCCATGAACTTCTGTGTTTGTGTTTAGGTGAGTATGGCATTTGAGCAGAGGCCAGATGATTTTAAGCCAATCACGCTACAATCGACGCCTATCGTCTCCCCTAGCACTAATATGCGTCTTGGATCGCGTTAACCCTGCTTAATTAAACGCGAGCTTGGATGACTTTATGGAAAACTGTTAGCAGCCGAAATAAGTTAGAGAGAAATTTAGAATGGCAATGCCCAGGCGATAAGCATTTACCTCTCTTCACTTGCTTACTTCAACACATACATTGGCATTCATCAGTATACACGACTATATACTGTCAGGTAAGCAGTACGGCAAAATCTACACATTTCTCATGATCATTATCAATATATCATTGTGTTCCCTGTATTTGCGCATCCCCTCTCTTTGCGCATATGTATTCAGCCTCATGTGAGAGTTGCTCACGATCGGCACGCACACATATTGGTTTACATGTCAATCTACAGTTATTCATTTTGCTCATGAAAGATTTTCTTCTCTGGAAATTGTGAAACTACTTGTCAATACAATGTCAAAAGCAGTCAGCAGTGCTGTTGATTTCTGACACTGTCATATTATTTAAAAATTTTCATATAACTCACAAAAAAAATTCTCAGAAGCATAAAAGATTAAGATTTGTATCTATATTTGATAATTAAATAGATTCAGATGACATTTTTTCCTTTAAAAATAATACAGACGTTTTTACGCATTCATGGTCGCCATTTGTCAAACTGACCTTTCAAATATGATACATATGTTATCATTGCTTAAGCTGCAGTAACAATGAGCTTATGTGAAACATATTTTAAAGGTGTGGTAGCATATGCTGCAAAACATATATCCTATGGTACCCACATTTTGCGCATTTTTGAATTATCGCCTCCTATCAAATAGTCTAAGCAAAAATTGTAATTGTTGAATAAATATAAGAAACTATTATGGGTTCTTATTCACCTGTATGAAACTTGACTTTTTAATTATCGGCCTGCGTAAAATACAGCACAAAAGGGGAAGCTACCAAATCCAATGGTGTACCCACTTTTTGCGCACACGGGCAAAAAGTATGTATTGTGCAGCATATGCTACCACATCTTTAACATATGTTTCACATAAATGCATTGTTGCTGAAGATTAACGAATGGTAACATATGTATCATATTTGAAAGATCGGTTTGACAAATGGTGACCCTGACTGCATAAAAACGCCTGTGCTATGCTTAAAGGGGAAGAAAATGTCATCTGATACTATTTAATCACCAAATATAGGTATACGCCTTCATATTTTATGTTTCTAAGAACAATATTTTGCGATAGGTATGACAATTTTGAATTGATATTTCAGTGTCAGAAATCAACAGCACTGCTTTAAACCTATATTGACAAGTAGTTTCACAATTTCAAGCGGAGAAAGTTTTGTATGAACAAAATGAATAACCACAGATTGACATGCTAATCAATATGTGTGCGTGCCGATCGTGAAGGACTCTCACAAGAGTTTGAACACGTATGCGCAAAGAGAGGGGATGCGCAAATACAGGGAACACAATGATACTTTTTGCCAGCGCGCAAAAAGCGGGTATGCCATTGGATTCAGTATCTGCTCTTTTTGGTCTGTATTTTAGTTAGACAGATAATTAAAAAGTCTAGTTCCATACAGGTGAATAAAAACCCATACTAGTTTCTTATATTTATCCAACAATTGAAATTTTGCTCAGACTATTTATTAGAAGCCGATAATTCAAACGTGCGCAATATGTGGGTACCATAGGATAAGTCACAATAAATGAATAATCAATTCAATTCAACTCAACCCGGCTAACCAATGAACCATAATTTAAAAAAGGCTCGCGAAGGCGTGGTCTTATTATCCCAGATTTACAAGTACCTGGCAACAAATTCACAAATGATGACAAAGTAGTTTTAGTAGAATATTTCCAATCTGTGTATTACAGTATACAATAGATCTGGATGGTCATGATGATGATCGTCACCGTCATGGTGAAGCTCCATCAATCCCTAGTAGGAATTACCAGAGTCAAATAACCACTATGCATCACACCAGGAGTGAGTTCAGGAAGGAAAATGTTCGGCGAACGTTCGCCTATTTATGTTCGCTGTTCGTCGCGAACTATATTTGCCTTCCTGAACGAGTTGTCATGCATAACTTCGACGAGCATTCTTTTACGATGTCACGTGATAGTTATGAGGGTTAACTTTTTGTCAGATCCGATGCATTATGATGTCATAATTATTATGTCATAATGAATATCAGGGTCTCAGAAACAATCCACAAGCATACACATATTTGGGGAAGACTAACATAATACTAAGATCGCTAAGAACGCATTGGTATGCATTATTTATGGTTAAATTGACAATCAATGTGTCTCAATTGACGATGCTGTATATTTTGCCGCCTTCTTTGTTCTCATGGCAAATCATGGTGAGTCACCTATAAAGTTGTTCGTCTCGGCACAAAACATTCGCCGCACAGCTCATTCAGGAGGGCGAACGTACCACATGACCTAACAATTGTTCGGTGAACGGAAAATATTTGCTCTCCTAAATGGACCCCTGATATTGTAAACAATAATTTATTTATTTTGATATAAAATGTACAAATATCACAACCGCCAAAATATGGCCACAACCACCAAAAAAAGCACAATTGGTAGAAAAGTCACAACCAGTAAACTTGACCCCAACTGGTAAAATACAGGTTAACTGGTAAAAATGTTTGACCATACCGCCACATCTCCAAAAACTTCAAATGGGGGAACCGGCAATCTGGTTTTTTTCCTGCCCATATATGGTCAAGATCGACTCAATCCACAGGCTCACCCAGGAAGGGTATAAAAGGGACGAAAATTTCAGTCAGATCATTCAGACTTTTGGTCTCAACATTGCGACCAAGTGTCAGGCTAAATAAATAACCTTCTACAAGTAGCTCATATAACTGACTACGTTGTTATTTACTACTACAATTTGTAATTACACAACAGGTGGTCCACCAAAGGCGGAGCCTATATAGACGGTGGACCCCTACATAGAACAAAATATATATATATTATATATATATATATATATATATATATATATATATATATATATATATATATATATATATATATATATATAAATTATACATGAAGGACTGATATTATAAAATATATGACAAAATTAGTTCAGGTATAACTTAGTCCTAAAAGACAAACAAGAGAAATGGGACAGATGACAACACATTTACAGATGCATAGGTGTGCTTATCTTGCTAATTAAAATTATTATTATTATTTGCTTTGGTGACGGGGTGCAAGTATGATAATGCCATGGTGGTGTGTGGTTTTTTGGGTGTTACGACTTCAATATGCTTCTCCCATGTCAAATTCTTATCCAAATAGACTCCTAAAAACTTGGCATATTGGGCTTCATGTATTATCTGGTTGTCGATGTAAAGTTTTGGGAGAGATGCTTCCTTTAATTTATTAAATTTTGTAAATAATATATAGTTGGTTTTACTTACATTTAAGGACAGTGTTAATTTTAAACCAATCTATACACCTGTGCAAAAGTTAAGCACCAGCAAAAACAATAGAACGTAGAAACATGATGGTACAACTAGGCTGCCATACTTTTTGTCCCCGCGTTAGCTGACATAATTCCAAGTACGAAATGCACATGCATGCATGACTTCACGCCGCTTGATGTCCGTGCGTGGCGGGAAACAGCACACGTGTTCAGTTATGTAAAAGTCCAGTTTGAGGTGTAGAACATTACATACAGATTTAGGCGACAAGATTAGGAATTTTGTGTTCATGACCGTGGTTTATTTGTACAGAGAGAATTAGCTGTTGATTGTGAACCGCTATGGCAAGACGAAGGTTAGGTGATCGTGTGAAATAGCAAATCATAGGCATGCATACCACTGGTATGTCATGCAGAGAGATTGGCAGACAGCTGAACATTAACCATACTGTAATCAGTCGTTTGATTGCAAAACATGGGCAAACTAACGAGGTGAAGGACAGGCCTAGATCTGGAAGACCGAAGAAGACTACTGGCCTTGATGATCGAGCCCTAGTACGCCTTGTTAGGAGATCTCCATTCACCAACAGCAGAGTGCTCAGCCAGCAATGGGAAACGCGCAATAGAGTGTCAATGTCTACCGTCAAAAGGAGACTGTATGCTGCTGGCATGAAAGCTAGGAGACCTGTCAGACGTCCTCTCCTCACTGCACACCACAAAGAGGAGCGTCTGAGGTGGTGCAACGAAAGAAGACACTGGAACATGAGATCCTGGAGACGGGTACACTGGTCCGATGAAAGTCTGTTCCTGCTTCATACCACAGATGGTCGAACTCGTGTATGGAGGTCCAGACGCACGGCGTACGACCAACGTAACATCATGGAAGAAGTTCCATTTGGTGGAGGTTCCGTTATGATATGGGGGTGCATCTCATTTGATTGTAAGCTGGATCTGTTGACTGTACCTGGAACACTAAATGGACAAAGATATCAAGATTCCATACTGGATAGAGTTGTGGTCCCTCATTTTGTAAATCATGCACCTGGAACCCACCCTATATTCATGGATGACAACGCCCGACCACATCGTGCTAGAGCTGTGCATGAATACCTCCGCCAGAATGCCATCGAAACCCTACCATGGCCAGCAAGGAGCCCTGACATGAACCCTATTGAGCATATCTGGGACATTCTGGGAAACATGGTGAGAAGGAGGGATCCTCCTGTGCAGAACCTACAGGAATTAACAGACGCACTCCATCTTGAATGGCAACGAATACCACAATGGCGTATCAGTCGGTTGGTGACCAGCATGAGACGTCGTGTCCAGGCCGTCATCCAGGCACAAGGTGGATATACCCGGTATTAATAATGACAGTCTCAAACTCGTGCACAGATGTTAAACTTCGTTTTCAGACACCATTAATGACAATCTAGCCACGTGTGTCAACTGTAGGGCAATAGTTGTCAGTTGTGTCAACGTAACCATATTCAGGCCTCGTTTTCAAGTTCAAACAAAAACATGCAGTGTTTCCCCACCATCATAATCAGCATTCCTCTAGTTGCATTATTACCTCTTGCACTAAGATGGATGGGTACATAAACGTTTATGCTATTGCTTTCTTCATAGCACATGAATATACCCTCGCATGTGCGTAAAAATAGGGTGGTGCTTAACTTTTGCACAGGTGTATATTAACTTTGCCATTTCATTATTAACATGTTTGTAAAGAATTTCTATGTCTTTATGGCTGCAGAAAGCATTAGTATCATCGGCAAAGAGGATTAAAGAGAGATGGTTACAGACTTTGTGTATGTCATTCATATACAAGAGAAACAGCAGGGGGCCAAGGACTGAACCTTGGGGTACACCACAGATTACCTCTTTATATTTTGAAATGACTCCATTGAATTGTACACATTGTTTTCCGTTTGACAAATAGCTCTGTATCCAATTCAATGCAGTGCCCCGTATTCCATAGTATGCAAGCTTTTGTAATAGAATCGAATGGTCAATTGCATCGAAGGCTTTGGAAAGGTCCAGGCATACACGCTTTAGTATGTTCATTATTCTCTAGGGAGACAGATAGTTTTTCAATCATATCCACAATGGCAAGCATAGTAGAGTGTTTTTCTCTGAAACCATACTGAGATGGATATAAGATGGAGTTTTTGTTTAGGTAATTGGTAATTCTACTAAAATACAGCTTTTCCATGAGTTTAGACAAGAGTGGAAGTAGAAGAGTAGATTTAGGCAAAATACCCGAAAGTAGGGCTAATGCTAATATCTCTGCTATCTTAAAAAAAGGTGACAAACGAAAGCCTGGTAACTACCACCCTATCAGCCTCACTTCAGTGGTGTGCAAAGTAATGGAATCAGTTGTTAAAGACTCAGTTATGAAACACCTAACCAACAACTGTATGCTATCAGATAACCAATTTGGCTTTATGAGTGGCCGGTCTACTGTGCTTCAGCTATTGACAGTACTAAAAAAATGATTGGAGGCATTGGATAATGGAGGGATGGTTGATGTCATCTACTTTGACTTTATGAAAGCATTTGATAAAGTCCCCCACAAACGTCTACTTAAAAAACTAACCGCATATGGCAGTGACGGAAAACGATTAAAGTGGATCCAATCATTTCTAATCGGGAGGAAGCAACAGGTCGTCATTAATGGAACATACTCCAAATTACTAAATGTGACCAGTGGCACATCGCAAGGCTCAGTCCTTGGCTCGCTTCTCTTTATATTGTATATAAATGATTTGCCTGATGCAATTAAGTGTGGGTCAGAAATATTCTTGTTTGCTGATGATACAAAACTCTTCGAATCAATTCTTAAACAACCAGATTGTGATATGCTGCAGCAAGATATAGACTCTACGTGCCTGTGGACAGAAAACTCACTCCTAAAACTCCATCCAGACAAATGTAAAAAAAGTATGAGAATTTCTTCAAGAAACCACAGTTCCCCATATCTACACAATGGACTCTAGCCACCATATTCTAGACTATTCTCCCCACCGAAAAAGACATTGGGGTCATAATTGATGAAAAATTAAGTTTCAACCAACACAAATGAAAAAATAAACAAAGCCAATCAAATCATGGGACTAATTAGACACACGTTTAACTACATAGATAAAGACGACTTTAAGCACCTCTTTAAATCCCTTATCAGGCCTCATATCGAATATGCAAATGTAGTCTGGGCGCCTTTCCTAAAAAAACATGTAAATGCGATGGAAAGTGTTCAAAGGCGCGCCACAAAACTTATCCCAGGTATGCATAACCTACCATACAACGAAAGACTAAAAGAACTCTACTTACCAACTCTCATATTCAGAAGACTGCAAGGTGATATCATTGAGATATATAAAATACTTCACAATAAATATGATCAACCTCCATCAAACCTTATCAATCTTTTTGACAATAACAGTATTACAAGAGGTCATAGCCTAAACATTCAGAAAGTCAGAGCTAGGTTAAATATCAGAAAGTTTTCATTTCCACTGCACTGCACAGACCAATGGAACAAAATACCCGAACACATTATCAATGCACCTTCTATTAACTCTTTTAAATCCAGACTAGACAAACTATGGAGTAAACACCCACTGCTATTCAACTTTGAATCTGATCCAATCTTTCATCCCATTTTCTTTAAAGAACTACTAACAAATCATGAATGTGATGACAATCTACAACTGAATCAGCCATCCAGTATATGCAGCCCAGAACTGACACCAGAGGCGATTTGATGCCTTCTATCAGAAGAGGATTCTTGTGAGTTATGTTATGGCACTGGCCATGCGTCCATCCATTCATCTGATTCTTGTCAGTGCCAGATCTCGAAGTGATTTGAACCTACACTCACAATTTAGTTCCCAGCGGATGTGTTAGGTATAGAGAGTAACGTGATGATTTTGTTTCAGCAAAATCCGCCAATATTCGGTGGAGTTATAACCCTTGAAAGGCAAAAATTTGTCAACATTATTTTGTGAAGGCTAGATCTCGAAGAGTCTTGAACCTACACTCACAAATCTTTTTTCAGAACGTGTTTTCACTATTACTTTTTTGAGGGTTTATAAAAATTTTGATAACTGCTAAGGAAATGAAACAAACTGGTCAGTTTTCGCATCAGGCGACATATGCCAGTGGCTGTCAAACATGGTATGCTGGGCCTCATTTTGGCGACTGGCACTGTCAGTGAATTTCACTGACCAGGGTTTTGTTTGGTGCCCTGTACCCTTCCTCTTTCTTATATAAGCCAGCAAACCAGGCACAAACCAAGTCAGTGAATTCACTGACCGCATCAGTCGCCAAAACGCGGCCTTGATTTCAGCAACATCACAATATTTATAGTGTTTTCAAATCTAGATTGATCTTCTTCACACACATGCCCAATCCATACAGAATTTTGATTTTGAAAATGGTGTTGCTGCTGTCTATGTATACTGGGTATTACAAAGAATGGAATTTGACCCGGTCTAGATTTACTACAGGGCCAAGTGAGCTACCATGGCAGCCATCTGTCTGTCTGGCTGTCATCTGTTCGTAAAAAGTCTACTCGTTAACCGCCTGACCTATTTTGATCAAACTTGGTTGGGAGGAGCCTAGCATGGTAGGTCTCAGAACTTTTATGCATAATTTTGATTGGTCAATTTTTTCGGCGCCCATCTTGGATTTTCTGTGGTGCGCGCGGTGCGGGCCGTGGTGCACGAGGATCTGGTCGTGGTAATCATACCTGACAGGTGATTACCACAGTAAGGGCTACTCCAGTGCATCTGCACCAGGAGACAGTGCCACTCTTGCGCTTCTTATGTCCACCTCTCTCCCTAGGTGGACCAGTGGGAGGCCGATTGGCCAACCATATGCACGAGTGGGAACGGTTGACTCAGACCGTTTAGTCTTGCGATGGCTTTCAGTCGGGTATCATCCCGCCTGGATAACAGGTCCACCATCACGACTGTCTCTGGTGCCGGTCTGGACTCAAATTCCAAGAGATCCAGATCAGCGGTTGTGTATAGAGGAGGAAATAAATTCCCTCATACACAAGGAAGCAATTCAACCGGTGAAAAATTGCCCGGGCTTCTATTCAACCATATTCTTGGTAACGAAAAGCACTGGAGGGTGGAGACCAATTCTCAACCTCAAGCCATTGAACAAGTTCATAGACACACCCAGTTTCAAGATGGAAACTGTGAGATCGGTGTTGTCAGGGTTGGAGAAGGGAATGTGGACAGCTTCAATAGATTTGAAGGATGCTTATTTCCACATTCCAATAGCGAGGGGTTTCCATCGCTTCCTGAGATTTGCATTCCAGGGCAGACAGTGGGAATTCAGGGTGTTACCCTTCGGAATTTCTACGGCTCCTCGGGTCTTCACCAGGGTGGTTCTTGCGATGACAGCATACCTCCGCAGGAGAAACATAGCAGTCCACATGTACATAGATGACTGGCTGTTAAAAGCACACAACCAGGAAAGTTTATCAGCAAATCTGGAGATAGTTTTGAAAACTCTCACCGATTTAGGCTGGATAATAAATTTTCAAAAATCACAGCTGACTCCATCCCAGAAGTTTGTTTACCTGGGAATGTTCTTCGATATGGAGATAGGATATGTTTATCCTACTCAGGAGAGGGTACAGATACTCATCTCAGTAATACAGTCGGTGTGCAACAGTCGTCATGTCCTGGCACGGGTTTATCTGAGAATGCTGGGATTGATGGTTTCTCCGGAACCAGTCATTCCTCAGGCGGCCGATACAGTTATTTCTCATGACACAATGGACCCAGAGTACAGGTTCACTGGACTCAAGCGTGTCAGTGTTGGAGCCTCTAATTCATCACCTTCAATGGTGGTTGAAGACAGAGAATCTCCTGGTGGGGGTAATGTTAACCCCTCCTCACCCTCAGTTAACGATGTATACAGATGCATCGATGGAGGGGTGGGGAGCTTGCCTGGAAGAATCCACGATATCAGGGCTTTGGAATCTGGAACAGTCAAAGGAACATATCAATCTACTGGAATTAAGAGCAGTAGTCCTGGGTTTGGAACATTTCTTACAGAAAGTTCAGGGCAAGAGTGTTCTAATTCGATCAGACAACTCAACAGTAGTGACTTACATAAACCGCCAGGGCGGAACGAAGTCGCCAAGTCTCTGTATGATGACTTGGAAACTGCTTTGTTGGTGCCTGGATCACAGGATTACCTTGAAGGCAGTTCATATTCCGGGAAGGTTAAATCTGTTAGCAGACTCATTGAGCTGAAGGATGAGTGTTTTACCTACGGAATGGCAACTAAATCAATGTGTGGCGGATCGTCTGTTCAACCACTGGGGGAAACCCAACATAGATTTATTCGCAACGAAGAAGAATGCGAAGATGACGACGTACATCTCTCCGATTCCGGATCCAAGCGCTTTCGCAACAGATGCGTTAGCTATCAGCTGGGGGAGAATGTATGCATACGCATTCCCTCCAGCAATCCTGATTCCAAAAATTCTTCAGAAAATCAGACAGGAGGAGTGCCACGTGCTTATGATCACCCCAAATTGGCCAAGCTGATCATGGTATACGGATCTGCTGGACCTTCTGGTCTGCAATCCGGTTCCTCTGCCTCTGATGGACAATATTATCTTCCAGGGCAAGAACCTTCACAACAGTCCATCAATGTTCCAATTGATTGCGTGGATGTTGTCAAGGAATCTAGAATTAAGGAGGGCTTTTCTGAGCAAGCAGCCATGTTCATGGCAAAAGCCAGGAGGGGGTCAACCTCCAGAGCATATGATTATAAAATCAACAGATTTGCAGAATGGTGCTCAAAAAGATGTATTAATCCAATGGATTCATCTATTCAGGTAGTAGCCGATTTCCTCTGTCACCTGTATGATGCCTATAGCCTCAAACCTAACTCTATTGCTGGCTATGTCAGCTTTAATGACAGTTATCCCTTGCTTGGCTAATAGGGGAAGTGATGAAGTAAATACATTAAATACTTTAATCAAAGGCATGGGCAATCTAAGACCAAGGAATCCCCCAGTGATTCCGTCTTGGAGTTTATCACTAGTGCTTCAGGTGCTAGCTGATAGGCCGTTTGAACCACTAAGCTCCATTTCTATGAAAATGTTGACGCTTAAAACTGTATTTTTAATTGCTGCGGCTTCGGCTAGGCGTAGGAGTGAGATTCATGCCTTGTCAGCCGAGGCAGACCGTTTTGTGGTTACAGGGGAAGGCCTTAGGCTTCTACCCAGGATAAATTTCATGGCGAAAAACCAGTCTTTGAAATATCCGGGTCAACCAATAATTTTACCAGCTTTGACTAGGTTTGATCCTAATTCAAAACTATGGTGTCCAGTCCGAGCATTAATCCGGTACAAACAATGTACTCAAGATTGGCGGACGGACCCAACAGTATCATGTATGTGATGAATTCATCTGTTCCCAGATCATGAATATGTCATCTATGTATCTGAGAAAGAGGGCTGGCTGGTATGGTGCATGTTTGAGTCATTTCTCTTCAAGTTCACTCATAAAAATTCAATAAACCTCTGATGGTCAGAGTTCCTGGGAGACTGTGACGGCGTAAGAACCTACCTGTTGCTTGTAAACCTTGGTTGGGTATGTTAGTGTAGAGAGATGTCACATCCATTGTAACAAGACGAGTATTCCACTCTAATCTAATGAAATCTTTTGTGTCTTTAATGTAAGACTTGATTTCTTTGACATAAATTTTGATGTGCTCATCAACAAAGCTGCTGATTAGCTCTGTTGGGCAGCCATTGCCACTTATGATGGGCCTTCCTGGTACCAGGGCTACTGTCTTAGCCTTGTGGATTTTGGGCAACAGGTACAACCCGGCTGTCTTAGGTTGTGTTGGTATAAGTCTGACTGCTAGGTCGGCTGTTATCTCTTCATCTCTAACCAGTTGATCCAAGCGTCTTTGGACCAGTTGGGTATGCATTTGCATTCTTTCTTCTGAAAGTTCTTGGTAGAAATTCCTGTCAGAAAGCTGTATGTGCATCTCGCTAATGTAATCACCTGTGCTTTGAATGTAATCAACTGTTTTTTGAATTACAGTAGCTTGACCGTTATCTGCTTTTTTGACAACAATAATAGTTCGGTTCATAATGTTTTTGATAGCATGAATCTCAGTTGTTATCACACCACAAAAACATCCATTACCGTTCAATCACTACTTGCTAAATCAATTATCTACATTTAGCTACCAGAATAAGATTTTTATGCTTGCATACACACCTCCCCATGCCTATTCCTATTAATATGGACCCTCAACCAGGCTACTGGTTAAGTCCATCTTCAGTATATTGACTGATATAGACTGGCACCAGTCTATACTCACTCTATAGTGACGCCTGTCACTAAGCGCTCTTGCGCATGTGCACTGGAACCCAAATAGGAAACAGATTCACTTTTCAATTATTCTGCAAGCAGAACAACTGCACAAATATTTTCAAGAGATTTTTATAGCCTTGCGCTGTGTCAGCTATACTTGAGAGTGCTTCATATTATAATAATTATGCTACTATGAAGTCAATCCTCCCTAAGTTACGTTTAGGACGTATATTCGTGGTTATATTGTATTTTATAACTATGTATATAAATGTTACCGGTTTTCGTGAGGGTCTCTATCGTTTTCGTGGTAACTAATTTACTATGCCTATATCATCATCATCATCATCATATTAATTCTCTAGTGTACTCCAAGAGCCCTTTATCACTTTTCACCTAGTGCATTATAAGGAATTACATTTATCCCTATGAAAGTTTGTTTCTTGTCGTTAGGGAAGTTGTTATCAATTTTGAACTTTCCCGCCTTTCTTAGAAGTGCGTTTTTATGTTTCTAGACTCTTTTTAATGAATTTCCAAGCTGTATGCTTCATTGTTACCATTTTTTCGTTTTTAGGAGTCTGTTAAATCGTCCGATAAGACGAAATGCACGTTCGCCAAGGGTGATCGTCTTCAATCTGCTGATTTCGGTGGTCATGTGTGTTCGAAATGCACTTCGTGCACCCCCACAGCGATGTGCGGGATTTGCAAAGGGTGGTCGGCGTCAGTTGCTAAGGCCTTTTTTAAGGATTTGTCCACTAAACAACCGCTGCCCTCTGGTCGTCCTTCCCCTACCTCCATTTCTAGTAAGACAAAAGCTGTGTCTTTTGCAAAATCTGATGTGTCTATACCAGCAGCAATGGAGCTTTATTTGCAAGATTTGAATCCTTCGCTGCAGTCTTGACTTTTAAATCTTTAGACGAAAGAATTTCTTCTGCCATCATGGAGGCCAAGAAACAGGAAGTTTCTTCTGATTCCGACAATAGCCCGAGGGCTAGCGGGCGTTCCTGCAAATGGGGGAAACCGATTCCTCTAACGTCAATGCAAGAAATCGGGTCTCCTAAACAAAAGTCTAGAGTGACAAAGCTCTCGAAAGTGATCTCGAGCAGGTCACCAGGTCAAACCCACATTATTCTTGAGGGTGATAGGTATAACCTTCAAGCAGTGGTGGTGGCGGCGGAAGCCCCTGTCCAAAAGCATTATGCTAATGCCAAAATTTTGGTCATACCGGTCGTCAAGATTGTTTATAGGTCTCATATAACCAAAAGTCCGCAATCTAGCTTTGCTAGTTCTTCCAGTTCAGTTGTGGTGGATTCGGGACTTGCGTTTACTTCCGTTTTCTGGTGCTACTTCCGTTCCGTCCGTTTCCGGTATGTCTTCCGGTTTTGTAGGACATCCGTGTCTTCAAGATCCGGTTCTTACTTCCGTTCCGCCCGTTTCCGGTATGCCTTCCGGTTTTGTTTCGGTTTTGCAGGACATCCGGGTCTTCAAGATCCGGTTCCTACTTCCATTTCCGGTTTTAGCAGCGCTTCCGGTCATGCCAGATATCTGGGTCTGTGGACCTTATAATTTTTCGTCTTCCGGTAAAAGCGCTTCCGCTTCCGGTTTCGATTCCGGTCTGCACACTTCCGCTTCTGGTTCTAGGGGTGTACTTCCGGGTTGTTCAGATCCGGATAGACATCCGACTTCCGCTTCCGGTTGTGATGTAACTTCTGGGATAGCGAGAGAACATAGTTGGTTAGCCTCGTCTAAGATATTATCCGAGCATCAACTTACGCTTCCATTTTCAGTCTCCTCGTTAGGTTCAGAGAATTTTTCAGAGGATAAGCGTAAGGATTGTGATGATAGGAGTTTTGTAGGTTCTGGTTCTGAAATGTCTCAACGGGTGTTTTCTCAGGATTCTTTAGTTTCCAATTATGGTTCTTTCCAGCCTTCTCAGGTAGTTGAGGTTGATTTAACTTCCCTGTCTTCGGCTCCTTATTTTCGTGAGGCTGTTTTGAGTTCATCTACCTCGAGGTCTCCTTCTTTCTCCTCTTCTCATCCTCCAGGTTTTAAACCTATTCCTTCTGCTTCTCATTCTGCTAAGGATTTCTCATCCAGTCATGTGTGTCTAATTCGTCAGCTCTTTTTCAATCATCTATTCCTCCTCCTCCGGGTTTTTCCCGTCTTTCTTCTTCGATTGGTTCCTCTCAGGGTTCATTAGATCATTCCCCTTCTCCATCTGCTCATCCAATTTCTTCTCTTCCTCCTTCCTCTTCTGCTTCTCCTTCTTTTGATCATCTTGATCCAATTGTATCCATTGTCCTTTCTCCTGAGTTAGAATTTCAAATTGTTGATTCAGGGTTAGATTTCTCTTTGTTTTCTGTGGTTAGGGATTCTTCTCTAGATCGTTCTTTTGTTTCAGCTCGCTTTTCTATCCTCTCGAGGTTTTCTGCCAGTGCTCTGGTTCATCCTTTCTTGTCCTCTAGTCAGGATCAGGGTAGGGATTCTTTTTCTTCTCAAGTTTCTTCCTTTCCTGAGTCTGCTAGAAGACCCTGTTCTCCTATTTCCTTTAGAGCTGGGGAATAGTCTCCTAGAAGAAAGAGCCTCAAACCAGCTTATCCCTTTTGGATTATTAATAATTCCAATCTTTCTTCTTCCAATCTTCAAGATCGATCCACGGAGGAGGATCGCTTCGATTCCATATCCTCTCATTGTTCTAGGTCTCAAGGGAGGCAGTCCCTCTCTCCTTGGGCGAGAGGGGGTCAGACCCATTCTCGTCGTGCTAGTTCCAGGTCCAGAGGTCGTTCTTCCTTTAGAGGGTATCAAGGAAAGAGAGTTTGAAGGTGTGGACTATTCCCGGGTAAGTCCAACCTTCTCTTCCCTTTTTCATCCCTCCCCCTCTTCTTGTGCCTTCGGATCAGTCGGTCCAGTGCATGTTTCCCAACATGCCAGTAGGAGGGCGCCTTTCTCTGTTTTGGGAGAATTGGCACGCCCTCATCCAGGACTCCTGGCTAGTTTCTCAGATACGTTGGGGTTATGCACCATCATGGATCCGTCATCCTCCTCTTCTTTCTGTTCTTCCAATATGGACACCAATTCCCTCCAATCCGGAAAAATTGGCTGCCTTGGAAGAGGAGTTGGAATCCATGATTGTCAAGAGGGCAATAGAAGAAGTTCCCCACTGGAGAGTAGACCCGGGCTATTATTTGATCATCTTTTTAGTTTCCAAGAAAACAGGAGGTTGGCGTCCTATCATAAATTTGAAAAAGCTAAATCTTGTGATTCTTACCCCCAAGTTCAAGATGGAGACAATCTCCCAGATCATTTCCAGTTTAGATCAGGGAATGTGGACGTCTTCTATCGATCTAAAGGACGCCTACTTTCATGTTCTCATTCACCCTTCCTTCAGAAAATTCCTGAGGTTTGCTTACAAGGGTCGAGTTTGGCAGTTTTGTGCCATGCCCTTCGGCCTGACCACGGCTCCCTTCCTTTTTACCCATCTAGTTTCAGCCGTGGCAGGAATTTTACACCGTCGTTCTATCCATCTTCACGTTTATATAGATGACTGGTTGGTAAAAGCAAGGTCATCCTCAATTCTCTCAGGAATTCTTCGAGAGGTTTGCAGTCTGGCATTCAACATAGGGTGGATTTTAAATCTAAAGAAATCAAGACTAGTTCCATCTCAAATCTTTACGCATCTAGGCGTTTCTTTCGACTTGGCCCGGGGTCTAGTCTTCCCCTCAGATCCAAGGATAGAGGCTTTATCAGTGGCAATGGAAATCCTGTCCTCTTCTCCCATGGTAAGAGCAAGATTCCTATTAAGAGTGATAGGTTTGCTGGTCAGCGTAGAGAATGTAATTCCTTGGGCGGCGTTGATAAGAAGACCCTTCCAAATGTATTTAATGTCCCTTTGGAAGCAGTCAGTTCACTCTATTTACTATCAGATTCCCATCAGAGAACACTTGATCCCTCATCTAGATTTTTGGAAGGATCGTTCTCTGCTTCTGATGGGTGTTCCACTGGTAAAGTCCTCCCCTCAGGCGATTATCTTCACAGACGATTCCCAGGAGGGATGGGGAGCGGTCTGGGACTCCCTGTCAGTTCCCGGTCTTTGGTCCCTGGAGGAGTTGACAGCCCATATCAAGATTCTGGAGTTGTGGGCTCTCAAGAAGGCTCTCCATTCATGGGCAGACCTTGTGATAGGTCTCAGTCTCGATTCGGTCGGACAATTTGACAGTGGTGTCTTATATCAACAGGCAGGGGGGGGGGTACAAGGTCTTCCCTCCTTTGTCTAGAAATGTGGAACCTTCTCTTGTGGTGCCGCAAGAATAAGATTTTTCTAGTTTCTTCTCATGTCCCAGGCATTCTGAACTTTCTTGCGGACCATCTGTCACGTCCCAGCAAATTCGCCCACACAGAGTGGCAGTTAAAGAGGTCGGATGTCTTTGTGTTCACCCAAACCCAGAAATTTTTAATCTGCGTGTTTGGAGAATCTCGAGTCTGAAGTCCTCGAGAATAAGGTTTCTTCAAGATCTTAGGAAATTATTGATTCTGCCAGAAGAGAGTCGACCCGCAGAGATTACAAGGGTCGACTTAAAATTTTTGGAGAATGGTGTTCAGACCAAGGTCTCGTGTCTGATTTAGTTTCTATTCCCCAAGTATTAGACTTTTTATCTTATCTGTTTGATTCTTTACATTTATCAGCTAATACGGTTAGGGGATATAGATTTTCTCTGGCATCTTCTCTTCCTTGCCTTCTGAATGCCGATGTCAAGGATACTAAGACTCCTAATAGTTTTATTAGAGGTCTAGGCAATATTTGTCCTCCGATAGCTAAGCCTTTACCTTCAAGGAATTTGGCTTTGGTTCTTCAAGTTTTGGCAGGTCGCCATTTTGAGCCTATTTCCTCTATCAGTATTGAACTTTTAACTTTTAAAGCTGTTTTTCTTGTTGCTGCTGCCTCTGCTAGAAGACATTCAGAGATTCATGCTCTTTCTGCCAAATGGGACAGATTTATAGTTTCAGGAGACGGTTTGGTTTTATATCCCAGAAGGGATTTTTTGTCTAAAACTCAGTCTAGCCGCTTTCCTGCTAGTCCGATCATTTTAAAATCATTATCATCGTTTTCGCCATCCGACAAATTCTGGTGTCCTGTTAGGGCATTAAGAACGTACAAACAGCGAACCGCTTTTAAAAGAGTTGATCCATCCCATTTATGGGTTTCCTACGCGGAAGAATTAACTAAGCCAGTCTCGAAGTCTACGATTGTCAGATGGATTTGTGAGACGATTAAGCTTTGTTACCAGATAGCTTCTCTGGATCAAATTAATCTCTCCCATAGCCCATGATGTTAGAGGTATGGCTACCTCTTTCGCTCTTTTTTGCCAGTTCATCTTTAGATGAAGTCATGCAGGTGGCAGGATGGAAATCTTAATCCACTTTTACATCTTTTTTTCTCAAAGATCAGAGTGCAGCAGCCTCCTTCTTTCGTAACATTACAATTTTAACCAAAAAAGCCGAAGACCATTTACCAAGCACATCCCGCCATTTTCGTTAAGACTGGGCATCTGTAAGAAATGGTGAGAATTTATTTTGTTTTTTATTTATTTCTTTAAGTTCAAGTTTTCCTTATTTGTTAATCATGGTGTGATTGAGTTAAATGCACTATTATGTTATGTTATTAACAAGATTGGTTTGATTTTTATCTTTGTGTGTTGATTCTCAAATCTCCTCCCACCTAATGTTTAAGTGGGGCACTGACCAAATCTACGGGTTTAGCAAGTAGTGATTGAACGGTAATGGATGTTTTTGTGGTGTAATAACAACCCCCCTCCACAGACTCCCCCTTGCGGGTTGGTCTGTTGTTTTATTAACCACTAAAAACATACTTATAGTTCAATCACTACGACCCGGCCTCAGCCACCCCACGTGGTATGATTTGAGAATTGGCTGTTAATATTTTGCACTTAAATTCAGAACAGTGAATCTATTTCCTATTTGGGCTCCAGTGCGCATGCGCAAGCGCGCTTAGTGACAGGCGTTACTATAGAGTGAGTATGGACTGGTGTCAGTCTATATCAGTCAATATACTGGAGATGGACTTAACCAGTAGCCTGGTTGAAGGTCCATATTAATAGGAATAAGCATGTGGAGGTGTGTATGCAAGCATAAAAATCTTATTCTGGTAGCTAAATGCAGATAATTGATTTAGCAATTAGTGATTGAATGGTAAGTATGTTTTTATTTATTTACGGGTTTACAATGACAAAAATAATTAAAAAACTACCCCAACAAATGGGTACAAGTACACACCAAAACGGGTACAAACGGGTATAAGTACACAACCAAATGGGTACAAACGGGTACATTTGGTGTAGCCAAAGGGTATAAAAGGAGCATGCAAACAGCACATCGGCATCCAGACTCAACTGTCACTACAGTTCGCGTCAGGACAAACCAGAATTAACGCATCAAGCTTTAAGAAAAAAAAAGAAAAAAAGTTTTTATGGTGGTTAATAAAACAGCAGACCAACCCGCAAGACTTTTGTCGGGGTCCGGCCGCTGGGGAGACTTCGGGTTTTGAGTTCTTTCCGGCCCCGGGTCTTTTCCTGGGTCCTGGTCCCCACCTCTCTGGTCAGTCCTATGGTTTCTTCGCTTTGGCTTCTTATTAGGTCCGGGGCAGGGGTTGGGCTTTGTGGCGTGTCAGATTCAATCTGAATTTTTCAACTAATTTTGGTCAGTATCTTTGTGATTTTATTTTTTTATTTTTTCCCCCGTCCCGGTGCTCAGTCGGGCTCTGGAGCCGGGTGCCTTGCAAATTCTCTATCATCTTCCATCTTTTTCTCTAGAATTCTGAGGTCCCCGCCCCGTGCCCAGCTTTGGCCCTGGGCGGGATCCGGATCCAGTGTCAGAATTTAATTTGTTTTAAAAAACTTTTTTTCTCATGTTTCCCCAGTCCTGAACGGTCTAAGATTCGGGACCAAGTTTAGTGGAACCGCTCTCTGGTCCCTTTTGTGGGCCCGGTTTTGGCTCATTTCTTTGGATCGGGGTTCGGGCCTGCTATCATCTTTTTTGTTTCGAATATTAATTTTTCTTAGCTAGATAAGTTATTTCCTTTTTTCAATGGGATCTTTTTTTCACCTTATTACGTATGTGCATATCATTATCTTATCTAGCAGTTCTCTCATGCAATATGTTGGTAGCTCAGGCTTCATTCTCCCCCCTTTCTGCGTGTTATCTCTCCTTGCATTCTCACAATTTAAGTTATGGTAATTTTTATTCGTTTTCAACCTGTTCTCGCACTCTTTCCTATCTGTCAGATTACTGCACAATTCTAATTAGCTATGTTTTGGTCATTTTTTCTTCCAGAGTTAGAGGCGCAGTTCTATTCTGGCCATTCATCTTTTCGTATAGTACACCTCTTCCCTTCTACATTGGCAGGTTGACATACTTTCATAACTTTAGGAGAATTTACATGTCATTATATTTATCTTGAATATTTTGTTCTTTTAAGACTATTTTTTCCAATTTATCACCCTTTTGTTTTCAAATATCCATTTCCTAGAAGTCAGATTAGACTTGCGCTTATGGTATTTTGTGATTTCTTTAATATAAGTCTTTGCCGTATTTCGCTGTTCTTTAGTAGCTGTCAGTTTTTATCGTCAACACGCCTAGTTCGGCAGTCTATTCGTCCTAGTCTCATTTTGTCTCGGTGACATTATCGCTTTTTTCTCTTCTATTTACCCTTTTTTCAAGGCTATTTTCTTATTTTTAGCTAAAACATTTTATTTAGTCATGTTCTTTCCCACCAGTGCGGGATTGGTGATTTTGGGCTCGAAATTTATCCTTTGCATTCCCTTATCTACTTCCGGTAGCTGTCAGATTGTCATCATCGTTCCTGTCACTTTTTATATAGGTCATTGACAATTCGCCCCATATATATTTCATTCCCTTTTTGTTTACATGGAGTTTTTCTTTTGGATATTATATAGATCCTAAACATAGATCAGTTTTATTTTAGCTAATTCTATCTGGCTATAGCTGGACTCTCACTCCTCCCATAGGTTTACTATAGGATTTGTTTGCCACTAAAACTGGTTGAAACACTATAAATAAATTTATCTATAATCTTTCTACAACTTTTAATAAGTAAGGCAATACTTCTATGATGCTTATTTCTCCAAAGATAGTGGTAGAGATTGAATAGCAGAAATAAACGCAAGTTACCTCTCAGGAAGGGCTAAGAATAAGGATATAGCTCTTATAACTAAGAATCATCGCCTTTCACTTGATTTCAGGAAACTACTTTCCAATAGAATAAATCGATGCTTGGAAGTCCCTATCTGATCTCATTGTAACATCCTAAATTATTTAAATATTAACTATCAACATCCTATCTTATCAGCCTAGACCTAATTAGAATATCGAGGCTTTTTAGCCTTTATTCTTCATTTATAGCTTTCTTTATTTAGATATTAGGTATCATACTATTATATCTTCCGTTGGTAGGCTTCTTATCCCCTTTCGTTGTTAGGTCTTTTTAATTTATTTTTAATGTTTTATGTGTATAAATGATGTGTACATTTCATTTTGTAATCAGGATCGATTTATAAGCATCCTTAATGGGTGGTCTTTCCATATTTTGCCTTACTGGTTGCAAAGATTGCTTTTTTATCATATTATGGAACGGTTCCTCTGGTCTGTGTTTTTACCCTCCTGGTGGTCACTTTCGACCTCTCAGGGGAAGTTATTTCCCTCCCTCCCAATGTGCAGATAATGGTATCCACAATTTAACCTCTTAAGGTAGGCCAGTTAGTTTCGGCCAGATCTTTCCTCAGATTCATAGGCCTTATGGTTTAGGTAGAGAAAGTGATTCCTTGGGCTCCTCTGATGAGAAGTCCCTTGCAGTTCTATCTTATGATCCACTGGAATCAGTCTCTAGATTTCGGGATCATTGGATTCTCATCAAATTTCAACTCGTGAACCATTGCTGGTTCTTTTTCATGGATACATCCCTGCAAGGATGGGGCGCCTTCTGGGACTCCAAGAAGATTTCAGGATCCTGGTCCCTCGCAGAATCTTCCTATCATGTCAACCTTTTAGAACTGTGGGTGGTTGTCCATGCCCTAGTTCATTGGGATCCCCTGATTCTCGGTCTTTCAATATTTATCCGATCAGACAATTTCAAAGTAGTCTCATTCTTCAATCATCAGGGGTGGGGCGTTTAGGACGGTCTCTTTCTATCGAGAGTCACTGATCGTGCTTCACTGGTGCAAGGCCCGCAGCTTTCTCTTCGAGCATCCCATGTCCCAGGCAAATTGAATTTTCAGGCCGATCAGTTATCTCGTCCTTCCAGGATCCCAGAAACGGAATGAGAGTTGATAGAAGCTGTAGCCCAGTCAATTTTTCTCCAGTTAGGTCTTTCCCTCATAGACCTGTTTGTTTCTGGCAAGAACAGAAAGATATCCACCTTCATATCTCTCTTTCCGGAAGTCATGGCTCTCAGTAGACGCTCTAGGTCAGTCTTGGGACAACATGTTCGCTTATGCTTTCCCCCTACGATTCTCATTCCTCTGATACTCTGAAAGATCAGGCAACATCCTTATGTGGTCCAGTTAATAGCTCCGTTTTGGCCGACAATCCTGGTTTCCGGATCTCCTGGACCTTCTTGTAGAGCTCCCTCTCTTACTTCCTGTCTCCCACAATCTATTGTCCCAGAATAGAGGCAGGATTCTCCATCAGAATCCAGAAATCTTTTGCCTTTCAGTTTGGAAGTTGTCGAGTTGCCCCTTACTTCGTCAATCTTGTCAGTCAGATCTCAGGAACTTTTGGAGAAATCCCTCAGAACTTCCACGCGAAACATTTATAAGGCTCGATTTGAGGTGTTTTTTAAAATGCGGTTCAAACCATTCTGTCCTTCCCTCTGAGGCCTTCCTTTTCTATCAGAAAAAGCTCTCAGTTAACACTGTCAGATCCTATCGATTTGGTCTGAACTCCTTTGTCAAACGTCTTCTTGACCCTTCGGTCCAAGTATTCAAAATTCATTTTCACGACCTCATTAAAGGTATGGGTAATTCACGTCTACCTTTTAAGAAACCCCTTCCTTCCTGGAACCTTTCGTTTGTATTACAGGTTCTTTCTGGGAAACATTTTGAACCCTTAGGTTCTGTTTGTTTAAAACATCTTACCCTCAAAGCAGTATTTTATTAGCAGTTGCATTAGCTAGCAGTCACTCTGAAATTCATGCCCTTTCTACTGAATTGGATAGATTTCAAATTATGGGTAATAGCATTATTCTTTATCCCAGGGCAGAATTTCTATTCAAAACTCAGTCAGTCAAATTCTTGGGTAAATCCCATTATAATCCATAAACCTTCTTCCTTTTCAGAAGAAGCTGTCCGTTAACCCTGTTAGGTCCTATCGTTTTTGCCAGGACTCTTTTGTCACATGTCTACATAATCCTTCGGTTCAAGATCAGTAACTTTTCATGATCTCTTTAGGGTTTTGGGAAATTCTCATCCTCCCTTCAGAAACCCCTTCCATCTTGGAACCTATCCCTTATACTTCAGGTTCTAGCTTTTAAACTCTTTGATCCTTTTGGGTCTGGTTGTTTTAAACATCTTACTCTCAGAGCATTCTTTTTATTAGCAGTAGCTTCAGCTAGCCGTCTCGGTTATTCATGCCTTATCTGCTGATTGGGATAGTTTTCAAGTTACAGGTATTAGCATTATCCTCTATCCTAGGTCAGAATTTCTGTCCAAAACTCATTTGAGTTTTTAGGTCAACCCACGTATTTCATAACCTTTCTGCTTTATCTCCAGATGACTGTCTGGTTCCCTGTTAGGGCTCTCAATATTTACAAATTCCATTCTGCTTGCAAACGATCCGATAATAGACATCTTTGGCTTACGTTTGTAGAAGACGTTAATCATCCTGAACTATTTCACGTTGGATCGTTGATTCGTTTAAAATTTGCCATGAATTAGCTTCTCCCGGGGACATTTCAGTAGTTGGTGTTAAGGCCCATGATGTTAGGGGCTGTGCCACCTCTTGTGCCATTTTTAATGGATCTTCTTTTGATGATATCATGCAAGTTGCTAACTGGAAATCAGAGAATACTTTTATTAATTTTTATCTTAAAGATTATGGTCCTTCTTCCTTCTTCTATAAAAATATTCGGAATGTAGCTTTAGGGACCATGACTCATATTTTTTCATCATCATCTCTTCCTTCATCATCTTCATTCGTATAAGAAATTTAACTTGGGGCGAGTGTGAGTTCATTACTTCTTTCTCATGTGTGTATTTCACCTCTTTCATATCACCTCTTTCATCACACTTTATTTTTATTCATTTCCTTCTTGCATGATCATCTCTTCTCTTTTGTATTCTTGGGGTTGTTTAATGTCCTCCTTTCTGCTCTCCTCCTTTCTTCTGTACCCTTTCTATTAGGGTTACTTATGAGAGTAATTCTGAGGAATTACTGTCATTTGTAGTATCTTGCTCTACTTGTTGTTACTAACTTCGTATTCATTCTTTCTATTTTTTACATCAATTTTGCACAAAGATTCGCCTCCCAGGCTTTGCGCAAAGTTGAAATCTGTATTTGAGCAATAGTAATGCAGGGAGTTAGGTTGTAATGTAGTAATGACGACAAGATGACCCAGAGGATCTGTCTTATGTTTTACAAGTACATATACCTACCTCCTTGCATTATGGCCCATCTCAAGCCTTCCCTCTGTCGAATTCTTTTGGGGTGGGGGTGGGGGGTGGATGGGCTTGAGGCTTCATTTAAATGGTCATATCTTATTAGTATGGTCATATTCAGGAAAAATATTCATTATAGTCTTCAGCCTTTATGTTATACCCAGATATGTCAGAACTCTAC
Source organism: Chaetoderma sp. LZ-2023a (assembly GCA_034401795.1). NCBI lineage: Eukaryota > Metazoa > Mollusca > Caudofoveata > Chaetodermatida > Chaetodermatidae > Chaetoderma > Chaetoderma sp. LZ-2023a. The sequence continues at coordinate 100,446,249 of CM067373.1, read as the reverse complement.
ATATTTGGGTATTTCTGAAAGAAATGTCCCGTCATGTAATGTTTAGAGAATTTAGGATTATTTTTAATTTCAGCTTTAGTCAGATATTCAGAGTTGAGTAGTGATGGATCTGCATAAAGCTGGATTATATGACTGGATTCGTTAAAGGAATGAAGTCTTGGTTGCTACAACAAGGTCATGTAATAGCTATCAGCCAATGAGGTTGTCATTGTGCTTAATGACCTACTCAGTGGCACTGGGTATTGGATTAACCCTCTTCTTGCTTCATTCTGAGATATAGCATTCAAGCGAATTACTATAGATCTCATCATTAGAGAGAGAGTATGGAGATACCTGAAGAAGCCTTCAGTCACTCTGCAACTACAATACCCAACAAACATTGGCTGTAAAAAATTCATCCTACTACGCTTCCCTTCAGAAAAGGAAAGAGCAATAGTAATGCAAGGAGGTAGGTATATATAATTAGTAAAACGTAAGACCAGACCCTCCGGGTCATCTTGTCAATTTGTCATCATGTCGTGGTATTATGCACCATTTGCGTAGCTCTTGTTGTATTAGTGGTAAGGATGATTGCCACATTGGTCAATACTGATAAGGACCATTGCCATCTATCGATGGCAACAGTTATGGTTGCCTGCTCGACCAATGATGCTTGTTGTGCATTAATAAAATCTAATCATGTTTCAGTGCCTCATCAGATAGGGGAGCAACTATGGCCCTTGAGGCTTTTATTAGAAATGAATTTTAAAATCTCCGAAATCGCTTGTGAGGGATCGATTCAAAACTCATGAAATATCACCTAGGAGCTAGGGCAAGAGCCAAACCAAGTTTGTTCAAGTGAACTTGATTGGCCAACTAGGTTGGTGGCCATCTTGGATGACCTAGCAATGTTCCCACATAAAATTATCTTGCCTACTGCACTACTGGCCAATTGTGTGCCCCTTTCCAGTAGCCCAAGTGAAAATTTAGCTCCCCTGTGTTACCACAAATCATAGCAGCCCTTAATTTCACACGCTGTAAAGTGCAGTCAATTCGTTTGATTGCCTGTTAGTCTTTTGTGTTACTAATACCCCTCTTTTGTCAAGTTGACCGTATAATGGTCAAGTGCATGAAACAGCATGTGCAGTGGTCTAGAAGAATGTCCATTTGCAAACCAAGAGACAAGTTTTTGAATATTTATCACTGGAATGATGGTAACCGAGGTAGTCATTCCAGTGGTACATTTTCAAAAAGATTGTCTTCTCGGCATGCATATGGATACTGAGTAAGCAAAAATATTAATTTTCTTGACCATTAACCCTGCAGTGGTCCCAGAAAATATCAATTTGCAGGACAACAGAGAGCTGTGTCTTGTAAATTCCAGTGGTAAGTTTACTATTATATTTGTCAGCGATTTATTTGCTTATTCACCAGCTTTCCAGGTGTATTGCTTCAATATGCTTGTTATCCCCATGTTTTTCGAAGAAAAGCGGAGATTATGCGAATCAACCCGCGTGTGGGTGTGGTGTGTGTGTGTGTGCGCGTGTGTGTGTGTGCGCGCGCGCGCGTGCATGCGTGCGTGTGTGTGTGTGTCAAACGGTCAAATTTTAATGTGCAGAAATCAATTGTAACGCATCTCCTTCGAAACCGTGCGACAGAATTCAGCCAAATTTAGTATGTAAGTTACCAATAACAATGTAGAGTGCATGAGCACATTTATATTTGGCTTGGCCTCCGCAGTGGGGTTGGTGGGTGGGTGAAGGTGGGGGGTGTGTGAAGGGGGTGGGGGTGGTGTTGGTGTCAAAAGGTAAAAAAAGTGATTGTAATGCAAATCCTCCGAAACAATGGGACTGAATTCAACCAAATTTACTATGTAAATTACTCATATAAATGTAGAGTGCATGATAGATTTGCCCCCGTCCTCAGGGGTGGGTGTGGCTCAGGTCAAAAGGTCAAGAAATTCATTGTAATGCAACTCCTCCAAAACCATTAGACAGAATTCAACCAAATTTAGTAAATGAGTTAGCCATGTCAATGTGGAGTCGGTGAGCACATTTACATTTGGCCCCACCACCAGGCATGTTCATGGTGGTTAAAGGGTCATGAAATTGATTGTAATCCAACTCCTCTGACACTGTTGGACGAAATTCAACCAAATTTGGTATCTGAGTTACCCATATCATTGCAGAGTGCAAAAGAACATTTACATTTGACTCCACCTCCAGGGGTAAGTTGTAGGGGCCAAAAGATCAAAGCGGTGAACGTGGGGATTTGCGATGACACATCATCGATCGAGCAATCTAGTATTGTTTAGTTTCTGAATTTATCAAGTGTATGGTAGGCTCACATGATGTGCCTCTGACTCGAGCTCATCTGAACATTGTCCTGCCTGCCTACAAAAAAGGACTAACTTTCAGTTTCATGTAACTTAAATTTCATTCAGCCCTTTTTTCTTTCTATGTAGCTAATGGGAGCACTGATTCAGTTATGCAAATTTCTACGGCGACGATAGAACACTGTCAGCTTAATGGTTGTATTGTGATCATGTTTCTGGGTTAAAATATATACTCAGGGTTTGAAATAAATGAACTAATCGATTTTCCCCAGGGAAACCTCTAGTTAATGCCATTTCACACATATTTAGGTTGGCCAACATAAGTTATTGTTGGCCTTATATGCTAAAAAAATGAGGAAGGAAATTAGTATTTTGACAGTTGAATTATGAAGAAAAGCCTCAATTACGTGATGTACTCTAAAAGCATTAAGCATACACTGTGCAGTTCAGAAATAACTTCACATGTTTCCAAAACAAAATTAATACAGAAACATGTTCGTTATTACATTTTGGAACGCAATATATAACATTTATAAGAAATGTTCTGTGGCATATTTTGAACATAATTGGATTGTTTTCCAATCCAATTGTATTCAAAATATTCAACAGTACATTTTATTTTGTTTTGGAAACATGTCTAGTTATTTCTGAACTGTAATGTACTAATTGCCCATTCAACTATAATTACTTAAAATAAATATATAATAAATCGAAATATAGGATTACTTGACATTCATGATTGATAGATAGAATGTATCAATGTGTGATATAGTGCTCAATGGATCTTTTCCAGTTTTACAATACTCTATCCATCTCTAGCTAAACTCCACCCACACATCACTAGTGTTGGGACCAATTCATCATCCAAACGCCCTGACTATCAATTTCCAGAAAACTATACAGGTAAGCTGTTGAATATTTTGAAATAACTTTGATTGGATTGGTTGGCAGCAACAGCGCCCAGTCAAATTAGTTTCAAAATATTCAACAGCATGTTTATTAAATAGCAAAGACATACAATTTGTACAATGTGTCAGACTATTAAGCATTTAAGACAGACTAAATCGAGTCATTCATGATGTCATTTATATGATGTCATCCTACATGTCATGTAGTTGATTATGATGTCCTATGATGGATGGATCAAATGGAAAGGTCCATATTCTGTCCATTCAGTATGTCTGTCAATAATTTATGACCCCACAGTGCACAGTCTGAATCTCTCTGTGGGTAGCTCACTGAATGGCATGCCATTTATTGATCCGACACTTGAGTTAATTTAATCTTTTTCTTATCCTAGCTGTTATTAGGGTTAGGTAAACGTGACTGCAGGGAAATTTGGCAGAATTTATGCCGAAATGTATGTGTGATTCTGTGTCTATCATCAATATTTTGCCTGGGTATACAGACCATGATTAAGTAAGCTAGAAAATGGATGTGTCCCGTAATACTGATTGATTCTCAGACTACATCCAGTAGCTGTAAATTCTTGTGATTACAGTATTGATATAAAGATATTGATTCTTGTGTGCACACGCAACACTTATAATTCACCCTTAGCATGTCTAGTTAATCCGCTTACCTGCAAAAGTGACATGCACTTCGTTTGCGTGTTCAAGAAAATTTTGATTTCCTCAGAAAATGTCGATCAGCAGACCAAGAGAAGACTATTTTTGGAAATTTACCACTGGAATGCCTGGCTCGGTTATTGAGCCAGTCATTCCAGTGGGAAACTTTAAAAAATAGTCTTCTTGGTCTGCAAATTTCCAACATTTACATTTTACATTTAGCTCAACTTTTCTGTTTATGGCTCATGTTTTTGTTAATCATACTGGACCCAAACTTGGACATATGTTTCCTTATAATAACGTGGCATCACACAATGATGTTGGGGTTAAAAGATTAAAGGTCAAGGTCACCTTGGTAAAAAGCAGTTTTCTTCAACATTAACTTTTTCCGTTTGGTGCAACTGGACACAAACTTCGACAAATGTTACCTTATAATGACAAGGCGTCACACAATAATGTTGGGATAAAAGGGCAAGGTCATTGTGACCGTGGTACAATCTTTAACTTTTCAACGTTAACATTTTCCGTTTAGCTCAACTTAGCAGTTCATATCTCAACTGTTGTTAATCATACTGAACCCAAACTTGGACACATGATTCCGTATAATGAGGGGGCATTACACAATGACCGCGGACATTAGTAAAAACTTTGCTTTTTCATTATTAACATTTTGCAATTAGCTCAACATAATGTAGCAGTTCATGTCTCATCTTTGGTTAAGTATACCGGATCTAATCATGGACATATACTTCCTTATAGCCCTAGGGCATCATGTGCACAATGATGTTGGCATCAAAAGGTCAAGGTTATTGTGAAATTGGTAAAAACTTAATGGTTTTTTTAACATTAACATTTTGTATTTTGCTCAACCTAGGAGTTCATATCTCTTGTTTGCTTCCTCGACACAAACTTGAACACACACTTCCTTATAAGGAGAGGGCATGAGACAATGTCCTCTGGGCTAAGAGTTCAGAATTATTGTGATTTTGGTTAACGACTTTTTTTTAGCATTAACATTTTGTGTTGAGGTCAAATTAATGGTGCATATCTCGTTTGGTTAACCGTAAATCATACTGCACCGAAACTTAAACATGAGAATGATGAGTGCCTGATGCAATGTCATTCGGGGTCAAAATGTCAAAGATTGTGTTCTTGGGAAAACTGGGGTGTTTTCTTTCAACAGTAATGTTTTCACTGTCTAGCTCAACTTCACTGGTTATATTTCATATTTGCTTATTAATCATACTGGACACATGCTTCTTTATAACGCGTGGGATGACACATGACACCTTGGAGTCAAAATGTCACATGTCAACGCCACTGTTTCCTTGCAAGCTTCATAGTTCATTGCAAAGTCATAAAGTTGAGTATTACGGTTGCATTGCAACCACATTTCTGGTTACTGTATACAATTTTTGTAGACCCCTATGTGAAGTATAGGATGGCTCGACATACATGCAGCGATCCAAATGGCGTCCCAGTGGTCGGCATGCAGATAAATGTTTTTGGATGTAGTTAATTTTTGTATGATTTGTCCCCGTTTCAAGAATTAGAAGATTGTTAGATCTTTTTAGTAGACATTTAATTCACCTTTCCAGAGTACCCACCCATCATATGACGTCATAATGAACTGCGTGCGTGTAGAATGACATCATAATGAATGACGTCATGAATGGCGTCGATAAGTACGTCACGAACGCATATTTGAAGACGGTCTATGCGTCATTGTACAAATTGTTTGCTTTTACTATTTAATAAATATTCTGTTGAATATTTTGAAACTAATTTGACTGGGCGCTGTTGCTGCTATAGGCAGCAACAGCACCCAGTCAAATTAGTTACAAAATATTCAACAGCTTCCCTGTATAGTTTTCAGGAAATTGATAGCTAGGGAATTCGGGGATCGATCAATCCCAACGCGGCGAGGTATGGGTGGTGCTTAGCTAGTGATTAGCGGGGCATAGCTAAAAATGGAAAGGCCCATTCATCAAGGGGTATACTATTTTAAGAAATTCTTATTTCGCGACACTGCCACACATGATGTGTGATATGCGGGAAAACTAACGGGTTTGGCACATGGGACACAGTCCATCTAGTTTAAAACACACCTTTCAAGCTTCAACAAAATATATCCTTTCACACATGTATTCCTTGTTAGTTTATTTTCTATCCAAGTGTGGTGTCCCTGGCATGTACAATACTTATTACCCAAACCAATTAAGACAAAAACACTGGCAATAGTGAGCCAATTACTTAATCTTTAGAATAAACAAAGGCATTTAAATCTCAACATGTGAAATTGGCCATTGTGAGATTTATCAGTAGCATAACATTGTTCCTATAATCAAGTATGAGGAAATGATGGCCAACGCGGGAAAAGCACAACAAAGTTAAAGTTAGATATTCTAATAGCACACATGCCATTGAGGACTATGAGAAAAACATCTTGACCAATCGTAGTTACTATAATTCATAGTTTCGCACATCCAGGCATCTTGAGATCGGCCGCCATTAAAGTTGGGGCAAACTTACTACATGCTAAAGAGGACTGCCCAAAGCAATGCATTGTTTACATTTTCCATGAAGCTCAAACCATTAAATCATTATCTGAGTATCTGTAATAAACCCGCCCGGTATCAGAAAACATCAAACCATGAGTGAATTTTGCAAGATAGTAAAGAAAATGTAATTACGGTTTTACGGCCCATTGCTCGTAATGTTAAATTAGCCCCTCCATAAATGGCGTCGCTCCCAGGGTATTATGGGAAATTTGATTGTGATGACGTCATCGCAATTCTATGAATACCGCCAGAGGATACCTACTCGCCATCCTGCACAAAGCTAGGCAGGCAGCACAGTCCAAGGACTGGCAGTTATTCTTCAATCCCTCTATCATCAATAAATAGCAGACAAATCTTTGTCTTTGACTTCAACTGCACAGTTTTGATGCTCTGGACAGGGTTCCATTTCCAAATATTTCCCGATCCCTCAAGAGACAGAACGCTGCAGACTAGCATTTCCCTGTAAACACCTATTTGGATACAAAAAACCAACTATAAAGGACAATCGTCAAGCCTAACCTCCCAGAAACAGAACCCACCACCCGCACTCACCGTAACCCCCTTCTCCCTTGTGAAACTAAAAATTGCAACATATTCAATAACATGGATAAGTTAAGATTCTTCAAGAGCAGACGTAGAGGTCTCTCCTGCAGGGCAACAATCATTGGCAATTGCCAAACTCGCAACATAGTCTATTTACTTGGCTGCAAACTTTGAGACCATTTAGAATCAGACTTCAAGAGCACCTGTGCTCTATCGCCAATCTGCACAAACATGAGCGATACGACACACCAGTATCACGTTCAATGAGAAAACTAAAATTTTCTTGGACAAGTTCGAGCAATAAAAGGTCAAACTGTGCTACAGGATATATACATGTATTTTGATAGCTGAGTCATTAGGGCAAAGATATACTGGTATGGTCAACTTGTTTTCAAAGTAATCAAACACATTCCTTACAAATAGTGTGTGTCATGAAGTATTACACACCAATTAGATATATGAAAATATGTAGCATGTAATGTTATTATATAGATATTTTTCCGTTTCTTTATCTTTATAAGGCAATTTAAGTTACCATCAATGCATATGCAGTTGTTATTACACCACAAAAACATCTTGACCATTCAATCACTACTTGCTAAATCAATAATCTGCATTTAGCTACCAGAAAAAGATTTTTATGCTCGCTTACATACCCCCTTATACCTATTTCATCATCATGCATACCCATGACCAGGCTACTGGAAGGGATCACCCTCAGCATAAGCCCTGATAGACTGGCACCAGTCTGTACTCACTCCTAGGTGACGCCTGTCACTAAGTATGCCTGCGCATGCGCAATAGATCCCAACTTTTCAAATATCCTGCAAGCAGAACAGTTGACCTGCTATCAAGCTTAAGTTTTTATAGCTTTGCGCTGATGTTCAGCTACATATTTAAGAGTTACTGATACAGGAACCATGCCTATGATGAAATCTATTCTCCCTAAGTTATATTTAATGTATCCGTAGTGGTGTTTTTGAGGTTTTTAACTCTGGTTTATGAGTTACCGGTTTTCGTGTCAGTACCCCTGTTTTCGAGGTATTCTGTAAACCATGCCTAACGTAACTATCATCATCAATACAAATCCTTTAAAAACCCTTATTACTCACTTAACTAATCCCAAGCTTAGTGCCTTCATATAAATATTCAAACGAAACTTTGTGAAATCCTTTGGTACTTTCAGTGAGATTTCAAATCCGTTTTTTCCTGCCTTTTGTATAGAGGCGTTGTATTCTTTAACTGATCTATCTAGAGAAAACTTATTAGTTTTCTTGAAGCTGTTGCTTCATTCTCCTATTTATTTTATTTTAGGAGTCAGTATTATCGTCTGAGAGAGTGAAGTGTACTTCCTCTAAGTGCGATCGTCAACATGCAAAAAATTCTGATGCCATTATGGCATTATTTGCTCGGTTCGAGTAATTTGCTAATGTGTTTTCAAAATCACTTGATGAGCGAATATCCTCTGCCATTCGTGCTTCTAAAGAGGATTCGCCTGAATTCGACGATAGTCATAAGTCTTGCGGGTGTATTCGCAAATGGGGGTGGGGGGGGGGGGGCGGTGAGGGTACCAACATCCCTCTCGACTAAGCAGGAATTGCGTTCACCAAAATCTAAGTCTAAAGAATCTATGAAAAAGTCTGTTAAAATGACTTCCGCTAAGTCTCAGACTAAAGTCCACATAAGTCTTGAGGGGGGGGGGGGTCGCATTTCCCTCATGCAGTGGCATCAGTGACGGAAGTTACCGATCATTAATCCCAGGCAAAGGTTCATTTTTCTGTTATACCTATTGCCAGTAATGTTAAGAGATCTCCGATCTCTATGTCTGCTCCCGTTATTGCTCCTGGCTTGTCCGGGCAAGCGGGTTCTAAATCCGGTATTGCTGCTGGGTTGACCGGGCATCCGGATATGAGCTCTGTGATTGTTTCTGGCTTGGTTGGACATCCGGGGTCTCATGATCATCTGGCTTTTTCGTCTTCCGTTTCCGGTAACGGCTCATCCGTTTCCAGTTTAAGAGGTGCTTTTCCGTTTCTGGTAGATCTGGCCAAGCATCCATCTGCCATTTCCGGTTCTGGTTTTTTTCGCTTCCATTTCCGGTAGTAGGTCTGTGATGACTTCCGGTTTGGCTGTACATCCGGGGTCTCGCGATCTGGCATTTTCGACTTCTGGTAGACAGGTTTTTCCGCTTCCGGTTTGCGTATTTCCAGTTCCTTTGCTATGAGATCACCAATCTCTATATCCGCTCCCGTTATTGCTCCTGGCTTGTCCGGGCAAGCGGGTTCTAAATCCGGTATTGCTGCTGGTTTGACCGAGCGTCCGGATATGAGCTCTGTGATTGTTTCTGGCTTGACTGAACATCTGGGCTCTCATGATCATCGGGTTTCGGATTAGGTGGTGCTTTTCCAGGTCTGCTAGATCCGGTCAAACATCCATCTGCCATTTCCAGTTCCGGTTTTTCTGCTTCCGTTTCCAGTAGTAGTTTATCTACTTCCGGCCTGAGAGGTACTTTTCCGGGTCTGTTAGACCCGACTAAACACCCGACTTCCATTTCTGGTTCCGGTTTGGTAGTTTCCGCTTCCGGTAGTATTGCTTCCGCTTCCGGTTCAAGAGGTGCTTTTCCGGGTCAGTTAGATCCAGCTAAACATCCTACTTCCGTTTCTGGTTTATCAGTATCTACTGGTACTCCTTCCGTGAGTTATTTTCGCGCATTTGGTTATAAGTTGCCTAGTCGTTCAGATTCTTCTTCTAATAGGTCTCTTTTTTCGAATGTGCCTTTGGTTTCTCAGGATTTGATTTTGGATAATATTTTTGTTAGTTCTGATTCCAATCATTTTCACGTTTTTCCGGATCAGGTTTTAACTAGTCAGGATTTTGATCATTCTTCGTCTCGCTCAGTCTTTTTCTGTGGTCTGTTCTCCTCCTTCCTTTCAGGATGTGTTATCTCAGGCTCCTTTATCTTCCATATCCGGTAATGGCTCATCGGGTTTCGGTTTAGGTGGTGCTTTTCCGGGTCTGCTAGATCCGGTCAAGCATCCATCTGCCATTTCCAGTTCCGGTTTTTCCGCTTCCGTTTCCGGTAGTAGTGTATCTACTTGCGGCCTGAGAGGTACTTTTCCGGGTCTGTTAGACCCAACTAAACATCCGACTTCCGTTTCCAGTTTGACAGTTTCCGCTTCCGGTAGTATTGCTTCCGCTTCCGGTTTAAGAGGTGCTTTTCCGGGTCAGTTAGATCCAGCTAAACATCCTACTTCCGTTTCTGGTTTGTCAGTATCTACTGGTACTCCTTCCGGGAGTTATTTTCACGCATTTGGTTATGAGTTGCCTAGTCGTTCAGATTCTTCTTCTAATAGGTCTCTTTTTTCGAATGTGCCTTTGGTTTCTCAGGATTTGATTTTGGATAATATTTTTGTTAGTTCTGATTCCAATCATTTTCGCGTTTTTCCAGATCAGGTTTTAACTAGTCCGGATTTTGATCATTCTTCGTCTCTCGCTCAGTCTTTTTCTGTGGTCTGTTCTCCTCCTTCCTTTCATGATGTGTTATCTCAGGCTCCTTTATCTGTTTCTGGGTCTTCTCTTCATTCTTCTTCGTCAGTTAAGGGAGATAGTTTTCCTTCTCCATCTTCCTCCTCTTAGTTCTTCTTCATCCTCTTCATTTTCATCTTTCTCTGCTAGAGATTTTTCCTATGGTAATGTTTCCAAATCTTCCTCTCTTTTTCAGTCTTCATCTATGCCTCCTGCAGGTTTTTTCTCCTTCCTTCTTCAGGTTATTCTAATTTTGGTTCTTCGAACCCTGTTTTCTCTTCCTCTTCCTTCTCTGTTCCTTCTAATTATTCTTCCTTTCTCGTCCTCCTCTTCTTCATCCTTTGATCATCTAGATCTTATTGTGTCTGTCTTTCTTTCTGCAGAACTAGAATTTCAAATTGATGATTCCGGTTTAGTCTTCTCTTCGTTTTTTCTAGTCCGTGATTCCTCGCTCAATCGTTCTTTTGTTTCAGCTAGTTTTTCTATTCTTTCCAGATTTTCTGCAAGTTGTTTAGATCCATATTCTTTATCTTCTAGTCAGAGAAATGATGTTGATTTCATTCCTTCGGATCGGGTTTCCTCGGTTTCACAACCTTTGTGTGTCTCTGCTCCTCTTTCTTCTAGGGGTTTAGGTTCTCCTTCCTCTTCTAGGATTTACTATTCTTTAACCTCTTTGGATTCTGATCTTTGTCCTCCTCGTTCTTCTCCCTTACATTCTTCCACTAATCCTGTTCCTGGATCAGTCATGACCAGGGATCTGAGGCGGTTTTACCCGATCAGGGCCACTGCAGATGATTGGTCCTCGACTCATCAATGGATAGCTTCTTGTCTGTCTCTCCCTCTTCAAGATGAATTTTCGATTGACCCACATTCTTTTGGGTCCGCTCTTTCTTCATCTGATCCTTCTTCTGCTCCTCGCGTTCTTCCTGTCGATAACTTAGGCATTGACATGTTAGATTTCTACGTGAATGAGGTTCATTCATAGGATTTTTATCTGACTCCTAAGGTAGATTCGCCAGTTCAGATTCCTAAGAATGATTTTCTTAGAGTGGCCTCTGCTCAGTCTCTTAACGGTCCTGCTTGAGAGGTTCTTTCGTCAAATTTGATTCTTCAAAGGTTAAGTCATCGTCGGACCTTTTTAGATGGGAATCTGTATGTAGGGCTCAGATTAAATCAGCAAAATTTCTAGCTCTTTTTTCGGAATCTGTTCTTAAAACTCAGGAGAGGGGTGATCAGGTCCCTCCTGAGGTTTTTCGTTCTCTGGCCGATGTTTCTAGAGGCTCTTTGAACTTGGTTTGTAGATCGTTAGGCTTCATTACATCCAAGAGAAGATCTAGAAAGCTATCCGAAGTTAACATTTCGAATAGTCTTAGGAGTAATCTTTTTTCGGTTACTCCCTTTGGCAAGGATGTATTTGGTCAAGATTCTTCTAATATTTTTCGAGGGATCTTCAAGATCATATTTCTGTCTAGAAGCCTTCTGTGAAGAGAGACTCTTCCTCTGTTAAAAGTCCTAATTCCTCCCCCAAGAGGAGGGGTCTCAGGCCTGATGAGTTTGGCGCTTATCCGTCTAGGATAATTACCAACTCCAATCGTTCTTCTGATTCTCAAGTCCGATCCGCAGAGGAGGATCGATTTGACTCCATTTCCTCACATCGCCCTAGATCCCAAGTCCGGCAGACCCCTCATTCCCGGGCGAGAAGGGGTCAGTCTTATTCCCGTGGACCTAGATCTAGTTCCTTTAGAGGTTACCAGAGTAAAAGAGTTTGAAGGGATGGCCTCTGCCCGGGTAGGCCTGGCCCTTCCTCTTTTCCCAGTTTTATCCCCTCTTCCCAAGCCTTTGGATCCGTCGCTTGATTCCCTTTTTTTCCAGCGTGCCAGTAAGAGGGTGCCTGTCTCTGTTCTGGGAGACTTGGCAGTCCCTCGTTCAGGACTCCTGGCTGATAAATCATCTCCGCTGGGGTTATGCACCTTCCTGGATCTCTCATCCTCCGCCTTTTTTCCCTCATTCCCAAGTGGATTCCGGTTCCTTTCTTCCCGGAGAAGCTGAAGGCCTTAGAGGATGAGTTGGAGTCGCTGATTTTAAAGAAGGCCATAGAAGAGGTTCCCTTAAGGAGAGTAGACCCAGGCTACTACTCAACTCTTTTCCTAATGTCCCCAAAAAGATCGGCTGGCGTCCGATAATCAATCTGAAAAGTTTAAACATTCTCATCTTAACTCCAAAATTCAAGATGGAGACTATCTCTCAGATTATCGCCAGTCTGAGTCCAGGCATGTGGACCTCTTCCATAGACCTGAAAGACGCCTACTTCCATGTTCTCATCCACTCTTCGTTCAGAATATTCATGAGATTCGCTTTCAAAGGTTCTGGCTCTGGGTCTAGTTTTCCCTTCAGACCTAAGAGTAGAAGCCATCTCAGTAGCGATGGAAATTCTGTCTTCCTCTTCCATGGTCAGTCAATTTCTTCTCGGAGTGATAGGCTTGATGCTCACCATCGAGAGTATTATTCTTTGGGTGGCACTGATGGGAAGACCTTTCCAAATGTACCTCATGTCATTTGGAAACAGTCAGTTCACTCCATTTACCATCAGATTCCAATCAGAGACCACCTTAATCCACATCTAGATTTTTGGAAGGAGCATTCTCTGCTTCTGTTGGGTGTCCCTCTGGTCAAGTCCTCTCCACAGGCGATTATCTTCACAGATGCTTCCCAAGAGGGATGAGGAGCGGTCTGGGATTCCCTGTCTATTTCCGGCCTTTGGTCCGTGGAGGAGTTGGCAGCTCACAGCAACATTCTGGAGTTGTGGGCTGTCAAGAAGGCTCTCCTCACATAGTCGGATCGAGTGAAAGGCCTAAAAGTCTCGAGTCGATCGGACAATTCGACGGTGGTCTCCTATATCAACAGACAGGGGGGATCGAGGTCATCCTTCCTTTGTCTGGAAGTGTGGAACCTCCTCTTGTGATGCCACAAGAATCAGATTTTTCTAGTGTCCTCTCATGTTTCAGGCAGTCTGAATTTTCTTGCGGACCAACTGTCTCGTCCCAACAAGTTCGCTCACACAGAGTGGCAGTTAAAGAGGTCGGTTGCCAGAGCGATCTTCAATCTTATGGATCGTCCCCATGTAGATCTTTTTGCGACCTGTCTGAATGCTCAGATATCCTCTTTCATGTCTCCTTTTCCGGCCAATCAGGCATTGGCTGTGGATGCCCTGTCTCAGTCTTGGACAGGAATGTTCGCTTATGCGTTTCCTCCAACAATCCTGATTCCTTTGCTCTTGAGGAAGGTCAGGGACCAGATCTGCGAAGTTCTTCTGATAGCTCCCTTTTGGCCAAAGCGGATTTGGTTTGTAGATCTCCTTGATCTCCTGGTAGACTTCCCTCGTCTTCTTCCAGTCTCCCCATACATTCTATCTCAAGTGAGGGGCACATCTCTTCATCCATACCCAGTCTGTGTGTTTGGAGATTTTCGAGTGTGCGATCCCTGAGATTAAATTTTCTTCAAGATCTCAGGATATCATTGACTCTGCCAGGAGGGAGTCAACCTGCAGAGTTTACAAGGGTCGACTTAAACTTTTGGGAGAATGGTGTGCAGACCATGGTTTCCTGCCCAATTCTTTTTCTATTTCCCAAGTGTTAGATTTTTTATCTTGTCTCTGACTCTTTACAGTTGTCTGCTAACACTGTCAGAGGTTATAGATTTTCTTTGGCATCTTCGCTTCCATGTTTCTTGAATGCTGATGTCAAAGATACAAAGATTCTTAATGGTTTCATTACAGGTTTAGGCAATATTCGCCCACCAATACTGAACCTTTGCCTTCCTGGAATCTAGCTCTGGTTCTTCAGGTTTTGACAGGACATCATTTTGAACCTATCTCTTCTATTAGCTTGGAACTTTTAACTTTAAAGTCTGTTTTTCTGGTTGCGTTTGCTTCTGCTAGAAGACGATCCAAAATTCATGCTTTTTCCGCCAGGAAGGACAGGTTTATAGAGTCTGGGGACGGTTTAGTATTATATCCTAGAAGGGATTTTTATATAAAAAAACTCAATCTTACTGTTACCCAGCTAAACCGATTATTTTAAAATCTTTAACTTCCTTTTCGCCATCTGACAGATTTTGGTGTCCTGTCAGAGTTTTAAAAGTTTACAAGCGTCGTACTGATTTTAAGAGGTCCGATCCGTCTCATTTCTGGGTTCCATATGTGGAGGAGGTAACCCGAACTGTCTCTAAGGTCACTATTGCCAGATGGATTTGTGAGACCATCCATCTTTGTTATGAGATTGCTTCTCCTGATCAAATTAATCTTTCTCACATTAAATCTCATGATGTTAGATGAATGGCTACCTCTTTGTAAGTATGTTTTTATAGTGGTTAATAAAACTACAGACCAACCCACTAAAGGGGGGTGGGGGGGGATCTATTGGGGGTTATATAGCTAGGATGTAGGAGATTTCTCTTCAGGTATCTCAAGCGGGTATCTCAAGCACCACTTGGGATACTCCATGTTTTTATTACCGACAGCATATATGCCTTATTATTAATCAATAACTTAAGATGTGTAGGCAGTACTTGTATAGCCATATGTATCTAGGTTCAATGCTCTGCTATAAGTCCTATGGGTGAGGGGAACAATGTGTGTTTGATATTATTGATTTGTTTTGGAATCATAAAAATCAACAAACCGAACTAGTTTTACGCATGATGTAGTTGTGAATTGGCGTATTGTAAGATTACTACAGGTAGGTATAAGTTATCTTTGCCACTCAATCTGGCCGAATGCAGCTGCTCTCGAGAAATGAACATTGGCAGAGCAAGAGATGACTACTTTTGAAAATTTACCATTGGAATGACTGGCTCGATGACCGAGTCAGCCATCCCAGTGGTAAATCTTCAAAAGTTTTCTTGTTCTGCAAATGAATATTTTCTATGAGAGACTTGAGCGTTCCTTGAACAAATTTGAGTGTTAACGGGTTAAGGTTACTGATGTGAAATGTGGTGTAAATTTATTGCTAGCACCGATGAATGACATACAGTAAATGTATCTGTCTGTATAATTGCGTAATATAACCCCCTACATGTATATTTATAACTGTTATTTTGTGAAGATTGTTGTTAGAATTGGGCCAGACTGTGATAAATCTTTGATTTGCTTGACTTATTTTACTCATACACGATGTCAAACGTTATTCATCAGGTTTCAACTGTTATTTTGCTTAAAAAACATTTCGGGAAAGATTTTCTGAATTAAATAACTCAGTGAGTGTGAGTACCTCTATAGGCATTATTGTTGAACATTAAGCTGTGTGTATAATGATAAGTTTGTGTATAGGGAGGGAGTTTGTAGCTCTGCAAATATAGGTAATTTAGTCTTTATATTACAGGATTTTGTTTATACACTTTTAGAATGTCTGAAATTAAATTAAAAATTATCTATTCTTTTACACATTTTATTTTTGTATGTTTAATTGCTATGTAATACTTTATGACACACACTTTGTAAGGAATGTGTTTGATTACTTTGAAAACAAGTTGACCATGCAAGCATATCTTTGCCAATCTAATGACTCAGTTATCAAAATATATCCTGCAGCCCAGTTTGATCTTTTCTGTCCAAATTTGTTCCAGAAAGTTTTAGTTTTTTCATTGAAAATGTCCATTTGCGGATCAAATGATGATTATTTTCAACTGGAAGGTATTGCAATGGGAAATTAAAAAAAATAGTCATCTTGGTTGCCATGTGGACATTTCTCAAGACGACTGCAGAAGACGTTTTGGGCCAGCTTGAATGTTAAAGGGTTGACTAACTCCCATCAAAACAGGTTTCTTGAAATTCATGATTCAAAGTACAATAATATTTTTATGCACAATTAACTTAACAGCAAAGTCTACAGTAAACAAATTCTAATTGAACAGGTGTGAAGAAGATGACTAGACCATAACCCTTTCACCGACAAACTCCAGAAAAAGTATATTCTTTGCGTTATAAAACTTATTCTGTTGAATATTTTGAAGATGTTGCTACATTGCATCTTCCAGTTAAATTAATTTCAAAATAATTAACAGTTTTGCTGTATGATTGAACGGGTTAAGTTTTTGAAAGCTAAATCATGTATATGGGTACTGACTGGTGCAGTTGGCATAACCTCATAAAATTAACATATAAATATTTACTGTATATTATAGTATAAAGATACACAGCTGCAGTGACAGTTATTTTTTATTCTGGCGTAAAGTCAAAATAAGGTTTATAATGATTCTTTTATGATAAGATTGACTTGTCTTGAACTTTCCATTCTTTTCTGAAAGATTCAGTCAAAGTGTTTTTAAAATAATTATCAGAAGATTGAAGGTACGTATAGTATCTATTCTCCATATCATTTACAAGTATATACTGAGAAAATAAATTGCATGATAATTTGCAGGCAGAGTGAGGATAAATATAATTAACCCTTTCATACAATGGTCTTGATTTGAGGAATGTCCATCCCTGCTGGAAAAAAGCCTGTAATTCCCTGGATATCCTGACATTTTTAGCTCGGATTAGCCTGGAATGATGCCAGGAAATCGTGGGATATCCTGTCAGTACATAGCTGGGAAAAGCCACGACAGTAATTCGGACAGGATAAGCCAGGACATTATGCAACTGAGAAAAGCCAGGAATAGTCGGGAAAAGCCAGCAACGTTAAATGAACTAGGGAGCTAGTAAAAGCCAGAATTGCTAATATAAATAAGCAAAAGCCAGGAATAGCCTGGAAAAGCCCGGGAAAAGGCAGGAATAGGCCGGAAAAGCCAGGAATAGCTCGGGGGAAAATGAGGAATAGGCATAAAAGCCAGGAACAGCCCGGAAAAAGCCTGGAAAAGTCAGAAATATACCTGAATCACATGCTCGCACAACCCCGCGCATGATAAAACTGTGTACTCCAGCAACCTACTCCTTTAATGATCAAGCCGGCCAAAACCAGCCTCTGCAGTGGTCTTGGGGAATGTCCATTTTCAGGGCAAGAGAAGACTATTTTTGAAAATTTATCGCTGGAATGCCTGGCACGATAGCCAAGCCAGTCATCCAGTGATAAATTTTCAAAAATAGTCCTCCCTTGGCCTGCAAATGGACTTTTATTAAGCAAATATTTGAGGAGAATAAGTTAAAAGGGTTAAGCACATGCTCTAGCAACCTCGTGCATGCTTAAAGCTCTCGTATTCTATTAAATATAGGCACTTGCACGAGATATGAGATGCCTGTTCAATTACCCAGCATGCAATGCCACCCTACGTGCAATGCTACCCATATTCGTTTAGTCTATTGTCTGCGCAAGCCAGGATTTCTAAAACAAAACCAACCTGCTTGCATGTGCAAATAGTCATTCGTCCTCCAGCTCTGGAAGCGTTAGCATGCACGTAGGGTGTATTCACGGCAGTACATTCAACAATCTGTATTTCACTACTGGTCAGAGAAAGTGTGTCAATGTCCAGGAGAAAATAGGGGAACGCTTTTATATACATTGACAGTAATTTGCGTGAAAGTTGTTGCTATCAATGACAGCACCAACATTCAGTCAATTTGTTGTCAAAATAATTAGTATGTCATGCAATTACTACCTGCTATATATTTGATACAAATTTTATTTAAAAGCGTTGCTGCAACAGCTTTCGGTCTATGTATTCTAAATTAATCATCATAAATTTCAGTCAACACTTTCTACAGATTTGAAGAGCAATTTGACTAAGTTGTTGCTGACTTAGGCCCGATTTATAAGACAAACTTTCTGCTGAGCCACGCTAATGATGACTGATTGATTTATATAGTGGACTCTGTCATTTTCAGGCAAATTTAGCTGGCACGGCACAAGAGAAGCTCGACTTATAAATCAGGCCTAAGGCACCAACAACTTGATCAAATTGTTGTCCATAGAATCACACAGCGCTCAGTATTACTATCTAGGTAGAGTGAGTGTATGGCCAAAATAGGCTTTGCCTGCACAAAGGAAATATTTCTGTTGGACCAATGCATTTCAAACAAATGCACAAATATGTCAACGAAACGTACATGCCGCTTGCTAAGCATTCATTCTTGACGAGAATGCGTGTATAGGCCTATGCTCACTTTACCTAAATAGTAATATATTGATTTCACATGTGTGGATAATAATTCAACAATGTTGTTGGTGCCTTAGAAACCAAGAACAAGAGTCGACTAAAAATGATGATGATTATTTTAGAATATAGAGACTGAAAGCTGTTCTAGCAACAATTTTCATTCAAATTAGTATCAAATCTGTGCCAGTTAGTAATCGCATTACCTAATAATTATTTTGACAATAATTTTACTGAATGTTGTTGCTGTCATTGAAATTATTGTCAAAGTATATATAAAAGCTTTCTCTAATTTTCTTCTGGACATTGACACAGTTGCACTGAACAGTATTGAAATGCTGGCTATTCAATATACTGCCGTAAATACGTACTATGTGCATGCTTACGCGTCCAGAACTGGCGGACAAATGATGACTCGCGTGCAGGTGGGTTGGTTTTGTTTGAGAAATCCTGGCCTATGCAGACAATAGACTAAACGAATATGGCATCCAATAGTTACAATGATTATGGAGTCAGGGAATTGCATGCTGGGTAGTGTTGCATGCTGGGTGGCATAGCATGCTGGGTAAATTTAACAGAAATCTAAGTAGGCATCTCATATCTCGTGCAAAAGGGTCATATTTAATGGGACACGAGAACTTTAACCTCGTGCTCCCGCAACCTCGTGCACGCCTAACCACATGCTCCCGCAACCTCAAGCACACTTAACTGCATCCTCCTGCAATCTCGCGTACACGTAATCGCATGCTCCCGCAACCTGGATACGCCTGGAGTTTTGCAATCTCGCGTACACTTAATCGCATGCTCCCGCAACCTGGATAAGCCTGGAGTTTTGCTATTGCTTGCAATCCTGGCTTCTGCCTTTTGAATCCCAGGATATGCCGGGAAATGCCAGGATTCCACAGGCTAAAAGATTCCTGCCTTTTCCTGGCTTGCAGAGCTCGGAAATGCCCGGATATCCCAGCTTTTAGGCAAAAGCCTGGATTTTTTTCACCAGGGTTTGCAGGCCCAGAAAAAAATTATTTTTGAGAACTTAGCATTGGAAGGCCACCTCGATTATCGTGCCAGCCATTCCAGTGGTAATTGTTCAAAAATAGACTTCTTGGTCCTGCAAATTGACATTAATTCACAAATTGTTTGAATTTCGTGACTATCATTGACCAGTAATGGGTTAAACGTGTCTTGAAAATAGCAGAGGCAGTCATTCTAGTGATAGATTTTCGAAAAATAGTTGACTCTTGACCTGCAAATGGACACTCACTAAGCCAAAATTACCATTAAAGGATTGCATTAAATAGTCTACCTGTGTAGCGAGTTCCATTTGGATGGAGTGTGTGATGGAGTGTGTGATGCAGATGATATCTGTCTGAGTGTCAGATGAGGCTTTTCATAGGATAGTGGTCTCCTGACCATCTTTCGCAAAGATGCACTTTTGTGTTACCCCTCCTGTAACACCCCACACCCACCAGATAAAAAGGTGGTCTCAGTTTGAAGTGCTTAGATGTATATATGTATAGTATGCAAACAACACAAGCTAGAAGTGAAAATTAGAGGCGCCAGCTCAGTAATTGGTGAGCACATTTTGGCATGTTATTGTGTTTTTATTTTGATATGAAGATATGAAATTTTACTGGTAACATGCACAGCTTGTCTGCAATTGAACATACACCTGCACAAATAATGTATTTATTTATATCAACTTTAAGGAAAATAGGTGTTAATGCGATATACAGGGAGAATGCCTCTGAGTGTTTGAAAGAGGTGTTTTGAAAAACAAGTCATAAGGTCACAGGCTCACAGCAGATCTTGAACTTGCACTGAGATTGTTAAGTAAATTTGTTTTTCTGAAATTAACATAGTTTTCTTTATGGCGGTGCCAGGGAAAGTATACCAGTACAATATTTAGTTATTTTCAGGATGTTATTTAGATTTTTAATGAGGTATGTGATACTTCTGTCCATCTGTGGTAAAGCAATTTCTAGATGTGCACTTTTCTAAGATCTGTTGGATTGATTTAGACATTCAAATATTATCAAGCAAATCTAAATATTTGTTATTGAAGGTCCATTTACAGGCTAAGCGAAGACTATCTTTGAAAAAATGAATTCATTCCAGTGATAAATTTTCAAAAATAATCTTAGCATGCAAAATGGGAATTCCTCTCACGACAGCTGTAGTCAGCCTGGTTATTGGCAGGCTTGATCATTACAGGGCATGCAGTGTTCACATTCCATACATTTTCTATATTGAAAATTTATTTCTACATAATGCTGATGGTACAATTTGTCTGATTGTTTAACCATTTACCTCTTAAGCGAGCCAAAATCGCTTTTGTCGTGGGTGTGAAAAATGTTTACTTACAGACATGACAGACCAAGAAAAGACTATATACTATTTATAGCGATCCTATGAAATAGCGTCAATCCGTGCAGCGTGCAGATAAATGTTAAAGTTTTGCAACATACATTTAAACTTTTAACACTCATATCAGCCAAAAATGACTTCTGCAGTTTCTTGAGAAAGGTACATCTGCAGACCAAGAGAAGATTATTTTTTAAAGTTTACCCCAGGAATTACTAGCTCGATAACCGAGCCAGTCATTCCAGTGGTAAATTTTCAAAAATAGTCTTCTTGGTCTGCAACTGGATATTTTCTATGAGAAAATTGAAATTGTCTTGAACAAATTTTAGGGCTAAAGGGTTAACACTCAAGCCAGCCAAAAACTACTTTTGCACTGATTCTGATAAATGTCCATTTGCAGACCAAGAGCAGACTATTTCAAAATTTACCATTGGAATGACTGGCTCGGTTATCGAGGCAGTCATTTCAGTGGTAAATTAAAAAAAATAATCTTGTTCTGCAAATAAACATTTTCTATGAGAAAATTTAAATTTGCAAATTTATGGTATAAAGGATTTAGAAAGATGCATAGACACATCATGCATTGCTCTACATCTTAGAAAGATGCATAGACAGATCATGCATTGCTCTACATCTTAGAAAGATGCATAGACAGATCATGCATTGCTCTACATCTTAGAAAGATGCATAGACACATCATGCATTGCTCTACATCTGAAGGAGTGTTAACCCTTTCATGACGAAGCCGGACATAACCAGCTTCTGCAGTAGTCTTGAGGAATGTCCATATGCATGCCAAGAGAAGACTATTTTTGAAAATTTGTCACTGGATTGACTGGCTTGGTAACCGAGCCAGCCATTCCAGCAGTAAACTTTTAAAAAATAGTCTTGTCATGCAAATAAACATTCAATAAAGAAATATTTTGATTTTCTTGAACAAATTTCGTCATTAACGCGTTAAAGATGGAAATGGATGTTGATCTGCAATCTTGTTTTGAAGATGACTACCAGTTTGGGTTTCAGAACAACATACATTTCCATCTTCCGTAGACTACTCTCCATGCAATAAGTAACTGTTCTCGTTTGCTGGATCAGGTTTAAACATTTAATTGTCAAGTTGGCCAAGACCGGCCTCTGCAGTGGTTTTGTGGAATTTCCATTTGTCGGTCAAGATAAGAATTTTTTTTTTAATTTACCACTGCAATTACTGGCTACTGGAATTATCCCATTCCAGTGATAAATTTTCAAAAATTGCCTTATTTTTGTCTGCAAATAAACATACACTGATGAAAATTTAAATTTTTGTGAAATATCTTTACTATTAATGAGTTAAATGACCTAGATTTATAGCAGCATGTACTGTTATAATACAGATATTTGTCTGTTTCTTTATCTTTATAAGGCAAGTCACCGTGAATGCATATATAGCTGCTGCCCTGAAGAATTCATTATTCAAATACTAAGCTACCGGTACCTGAGTTAATGGAGACAGAATGGTTTTAACGGTAAGATATGCTAGTTGTCATTTGGTTATTTTCCATCTGGTAGAATAAATATATAATTACCTGCATCATAAATATCCCCATCGTGAATTCCTATATTCCAGCATCTAGATGTAAGTTTCCGATTGGACGGGAATCTGATTCTCATAATAATCCCGAAATTGAAGAATACTAGGGAATCCAAATCTTGAAATATTTTCAGAATTCTACTGCGGTGACTGAGTATCAGGAGTTGATTATTTATGCATTGCAAATAGTTTGTAGTGTTATATATGGCCAGCACTGGTGTCTTGCACCATGAACTGAGGAATGTCTGTTGGCCTTGAAAATTTTGCATTTCTACAGCCCGGGGAAATAAATGCGGGGTCGGGCAACTTAATTTTTCTTCAATTTATCGTTACATTGATACTATCATAATCTGCCTTTATCCCTGAGATGTTTCCTTAATGCCCATAAAATTATGGAAGCCAGAGTGACCTTGCCCTTTTTACTGACATCTTCAAGCTCTGCGAAAGAGGCAACTTAAAATATCCTTGAAAGAGCTTTGAGGGAAAAACTTAATTTTATGCTCTGATCTGAGTCGTTTTCCAAAATTTTCTCATGGATTCTCAATTAGCAAAGATGCAGGAATTTGAATGGATTCTGGCAGAATTTTAAGAAAAATTTCAGCCCCATCTATGTAGGTTGTCTTAAATCACAATACATGCTGTACATTGTACATTTTATTAATGCTGACCATCACTGTGTGAGCTAGTAGCATCAACACTTGAATTATAAAAGCAACTGGAGTAATGAACCTTTCCAGTTTATCCATCAATCATATGACGTCGTAATCAACTACTGGTACATGACTTGTGGGAGGACATCATTAATGATGTAGATAAGTTTGTCATGAATGCTTGATTGATGATGGGCTAAGCTTTGCTGTACGAATTGTATGTCTACTATTTAATAAAGATGCTGTTGGATATTCTGAAAGTAATTCGACTGGGCGCTGTTGCTGCCATAGACAGCAAATGGCAGCAACAACATCCAGTCAAATTAGTTTCAAATATTCAATAGCTTACCTATATAGATTTCTGAAAATTGATAGTCATGCAGTTCAGGGATCGGTTGATCCCAACACGGTGAAGTGTGGGTGGAGCTTAGCTAAAGATGGGCGGGGCATAGCTAAAACTTGATTCCTCCATTGATTTTACCTGCATAGATGTTGGTTTATTGATACAATGTATAATGCACACGCCGATGGAAAGAATCCTGTTGTAACAATGTATGCTATCATACCAGCATATACTGTGCCATGATTTGCGTGATACAATTCCCATTTTCTCTAAGGAATAGCATTAACTGTACTACAAGAGTTTCTGTACTGGGTGCCACTCACTAATTAATAGAGAATTTAATTAGTATTGGTATGGATATTATAACACCTTTGTTATACGTATAGTGAATTAGTAATACCTATTAATGGGATATCCAATATTTAATGTGTAGTATGTTTCTTTTGATCTGCTTAATCGTTTAGTGGTTAAACCAGATGAGACTGGCCTCTACAGTGATCGCAGGCAATGTCAAACGAAGAAAATTTTAAACAATTTACCACTGAAATGACTGGCTCAATATTCGATCCAGTCATTCCATGGATAAATTTTCAAAATTAGTTTCTCTCCTTGGCCTGCAAATGAACATTCAATATTAAAATTTCAGGTTTATCGACAAATTCCTATCATTAGAGACCACCTTTCAATAACTTATTTTGCTGTACATGTATGTGTATAATCTGCATTATATCTACTCAAATAGCATTAAATGAGTCGATTAATTAAAAATATACCTGAATAACCAGAAAATAAAATTTTGTCATGACTACATTATAAATACAGCGGTATATGCACATGGAAAAATGACATAAAGCATCTAGAAACATTGGATTTAGTCAGATAATGATCATTGCCTCCGGCATTGTAGACATGTATATCTCACTTCAGTACACACAGGTAGAACCGATTGATTGTGTGGTTTCTCATAAATCACAATATACAGGTACTTTCTCGAATTTATTTGGCTAAAATAAACAAAGGTGTTTGGTGGCGACATAGATGCATCTACCTACCAAACAATACATCGATATTAACTGCAACACTTGATCAAATGGTAAAAGTGTATTTTATTGATGATATATCATTTTCATTTCTTTGCTAATAGCAATGCATATTCCTGTCCTGTCACTTAACCATACACTGTCAATCTCATGATACTTATTAACAATATAATTTCACTGAAGGTTACTAAATTTGTTATTACCTTTAACCATCACCACACTGATGTTCAGATTTTAAATTTTCAAATTAAATTAAAAGATGAACTGGTGTTCCATGTTTAAACAAATTTGGTGGAAGATGTGCTGTCATAGTCAGCAACATTGTCCCCAAAAATTATTTTAAAATGTACACCAGTTTCTTTGCTATTAACACAGTAAACGATAGAATATTGACCTCAGACTGGTAAGGGTTAAATGGCCAAGCTGGCCAAATCTGACACTTACAGTGGTCAGAGGAAATGTCCATTTGCAGGACAACAGAAAGCAATTTTTGAAATTTAAAAATAAAAAAAATGTTCTGCTGGCCTGAAAATGGACATTCACTGAGCAAAAATCTTTAATCTTAAATCTTGATCCATTAACTGTAAAAGCGTAACCCTTTAATGCTCATATCAGCCAAAAATGGCTTTTACACTGGCCTTGAGAAATGTCCATTTGCTACCGCTGGAATGACTGGCTGGATAATCGAGCCAGTCATTCCAGTGGTAAATTTTCAAAAATAGTCTTCGCTTGGTCTGCACGGGTACATGTATTTTCTGTGAGAAAATTGGAAAAAAAATTTGAACAAATTAGAGGGTTTACTGGTTAACCCTTTAATCCTTGAATTTGTTCAAGAAAATTTCAACTTTCTCATAGAAAAGACAAAGAGATTATTGTCAAAAATTTTCTTCTCGTTCTGCAAATAGTAATTTATCATGGCCACTACAAAAACCACTTTTGGCCGGCTTGTGTGTTATATAGTGTTAACAAATATTTTTTTAAATATAACTTAGTGTATTCTGGACAAATTGATCGAAAAGTTCGTCCATCTGTTAGGCGCATGTTCTATGGTGAGGTTCCCTACTGAAAATGTGTCTGGATGAAAAATCCAATAAATATGGTGGCATTCAGGCCACCATGATGCCATCTTAAAAATTGTATTTCCATGCAATAAGTAACTCCCATAAATAGCACTGACAGATTAATTTAAAATCTTTGAAATCAGCTGTGTACCGGATTGTGTATATGCCTATGAGCACAATGAAGGAGAATAACTATATCGAAATCAGTGAATGTCAAATCCAGTATGACTGCTAAGAGGTCAGTTATGAAAATTTTGCTTCCGCGCAACACCTCTCAATAGCTTTTGTTGATTGATCATTCAGCACCTTTGAAATCAGTGGAGTGATCTATTTCTAACTATGCCCCACCTGTTTCTATCTAAGCTCCACCATGTCCACCAACTTTGTGTTCTATTTTTAAAAATTTGCCAATGGAATTCACCTTTCCAGAGTATCCATCGATGATTCGACGTCATATGATGTCATAATCAGCTAAGCGGCATGTAGGATAAAATCATAATTATTATGTCATAAATGATTCTATTAGGCCCGTCTTTAATTCTTAATAGTCTGACTCGTTATAAGAATTGTATGTCTCTACTGTTTAATACAAATTATGTTGAATATTTTGAAACTAATTTGAATGGATAATGTTGCTGCCATAGGGAACAACAGCACCCAGTCAAATTAGTTTCAAAATATTCAACAGCTTACCTGTATAGGTTTCTGGAAATTGATAGTCAGGGAATTTAGAGATCGATCGATCCCAACACGAGCGAGGTGTGGGTGGAGCTTAGCTAGAGACTGGGCGGGGCATAGCTAAAAATGGAAATGTCCATTAATGGCTCGATAATAGGGTTGGTGATTCCAGTCTTTTCTTGGTTGGAAATTCAATGTTGTTTACAAATCTTGACCTTTAAAGGGTTAAGTAGCAAACATGTTTTATAGGCATAATATAATATCTTGATTTGATTGATTGTATAAAGATCAGCTGACACTGCTTATCGGGACAGTTTATTTATCACAGTTGATGAAGTTTTCATTATAGCGGTTCAATGACTTTGCTGACTCCTGCTATGAACATCTTTAATTTGCAAATCTGTTATTAAGCTTTAATACATGTATTTGCGTTCCAGTCAATGTTTTCTTATTGTCCATGTACATGTAGATGATATGTGTAACAGCTTCCAGGATTTAATATCAAGATGAATAATTTGTGCAAAATTTGCTCATGACTGCAACGACTTCCAGAAAACTATTTACAAGATAGTCAGTGTATTTCATACTGAGCCGAACTTTAGCTCTTTAATGTTCCAGATTTGTCACGAAAATTGAAATATTTGCTTCTTGAAAGTCTAATGAAGGATCCCAGTTTATCAAGATTTAAGATTCAAAATTATTTATCTCATGCTTAATATATAAGATACATCACAGTTTATCAATGGCATGGCCTATGAATCAATGGACCCCCTACACACAAAAAAGACTGCAATATACAGGGTGATAATTAAAATAAACATCGATAATATAATATTAGTGCCTGTATCAAGCAGTCATACATGTATGGTGTCATAATCAACCACATGACTTGTAGGATGACATCATAATCTGTTATGTCATGAATGACGTAGCTAAGTTTGTCACGAATGTATAATTGATGACGGACTAAACGTTGTATGAATTGTATACCTTTACTATTTAATAAACTAATAAACATGCCTTTGAATATTTTGACACTAATTTGACTGGGTGCTGTTGCTGCCCAGTCAATTCAAAATATTCAACAGCTTGTATAATTTTCTGGAAATTGAGATTCAGAGAGTGCAGGGATCAATTGATCTCAACATGCGGTGGATAGCTATGGCTTGATTCCTCCATTGCAGGTCAAGAGATGGCAAGTTTTGATTGACCTCTTGATTGACTATCTTGGTTATCGAGACAAGCATTTGAATACATTTTCCAAAAACTTAAAGGAACGGAAAAGGGAAATAACAAATGATATTTATTGGTAATCTCATACAATATTAAATAAACTACCGTCGGTAAAAATGGAAATGAATCAGGATTATTTGCAAAAATGCATTTACTAAATCTAGGAGCGCTTAACTTAGAGCCAATTAGTGACCAAGTTGGTACTTCTCACTCCGCCGTGTGTCAACTGTGTGTGCAGGTATACGGCATAGGCCTACCTGAATATAACGAAAGCACACCTGAATATAGTTTTGTACGTGGTATGAATAGGATTCTCTATAGGCGCCGATGTAGAGCAATTAACTCACTACTGCTAATTCACTATTGCTCCTTTTAAAAATGTTATATTTGAAAGTCACTATTTCTAGTGGAAGCAACAAGTTTCGGTCATATTCAAAATACATTATGATTCCTACTGAATATTTTTACATTCATGTAACTGAATGGAGACCCTGTCTCTGGAAACAACGGCTTTCAGTCAAATTGTTTTAAAAACTAGACATTATTTTACCTATAAGGCGCAGTGGCTAATCAGCTTAGCGTGAATATGACTGAGCTTATATGACCGGCTGTAGCTGGCATTATTTATTCGCTCGGCATACACCAGCGTGCATGGGTCCAACTTTGTCATTAATTGGTTCCCGCCAGAATGTCATAAATGGTATTTAGCCACTTTTTCTAATTATTCTGATTTATTTGTGTTTTTCACTGGTGGGTATAGGTTGATTATTATATAAAGCTGTTTATCAAGAGCATATGTTAGGTCCCTGTTCCTTTCCTTTAAAAGCCTTCTTTTGACCTGTAAATGGACATAATCATTCTCAAGACCACTGCAGAGACTGGTTATGTCCCGCTTGACCAGTAAAGGTTTAAGAATTATGAAGTGCAATACACTGTTCAATTGCGACAGGAAGTTTTGGCAGAAATTCAAAATATGACAGACAGACAGACAGACTGGCAGACAGATGTATACTAGTCCAAAGCTTCATACAAAATTCATCTTCTAGTGGGCTTCTGAATAGTCTGCTTGCATTGCTTAAATTCATTCACTTTCATTATATGTAAACTGCTACTCATTTTGAAAATGGCCTTGCTTAACATTGTTGCAGTTTGAAACTGTAGTAGCTGAAAGCAAAACTATTTTCAAATTGAGTACCTGTCTTTCTGGATGCACAAGTTGTTTAAAAGCATTAATGTGTATCTTGACATTCACAACTTCTAGCATAAATAGCCTCCAGCTACATATACATTGTACCTGCATGGATTGGGTATGATTTATGTCCAGGTGAACAGTTTTACAAGTGTCTGGAGTTTTAAAAAAACCAGTCTAAAGTTTAACCCTTCAACTCTCAGGTTTGTTGAAGCGAATTTAAATTTTGTCATACAAAATATACATATATAGACCAAGAGATTATCTTTGAAAATTTACCACCGAATGACTGGCTTGACTGGCTCGGTTATCGAGCCTGTCATTCTGGTAGTAGATCTTCAAAAATAGTCTTCTGTTAATCTCTAAAAACCACTACAGAATCTGTTTTTGGCCAGTTTGAGTGTTAAACATGTTAAAGGGCTAAAAGTATTATTTTGCTCACAGTTTTTATCTATATAAGCCATATACACATCTCTGATGCTTACACTTCACTTCCTTTAATAATCTGTGTATATCTTAATAATTGTGCAGAAATACTGTATATAGGTATCTGATAAATATAATTAAAGTAAATCCTACTTAACCATTTAACACTCAAGTCGGCCAAAATGGCTACGAAAGTGGTCCTGAGAAATGTCTATTTGCAGACCAGGAGAAGACGATTTTTGAAAATTTTTACATCGGAATGACTAACTTCTTAACCGAGCCAGTCATTCCAGTTTTCATGATTAAGCGGGTGGGGGATTGCTCAGTAGTGACTCGCTTGGCTAGGATGGTAGATGGATTGGCTACTCGCTTGGCTCAAGATGGTGGGTGGATATTCATTTGCGTCGTGATGATACCTTTGGATTGAATAATGAAAGCAGGAATGTATTACTGGAAATTTATTTTATACATATAGAAGTTGCAATGGCGGAAAGTTAACTTGAATCAAAACAGTGATGCATTTCTGAGAATGTCATCCGGTTTTGTTCGAGCTAACTGACCACCGCTTCCATTTCAAATTCTCATTGGCTAATGCATTCATGATCAAGTCCAGCACTGATTTCAAAATGGGCTTTGATTGGATACCCTTTCCATACTCTCTAAACAGTTAGTATTTTAATTTGGTAATATTTCCACATTTTCATGTTTTGGCAGGTAAGTCATTATGTTGGCAAACTGTGATGTCTGGATTTAGCTTTGTTTGAAAGAGGTGTTAAACTCACTTATATGTCAAGCTTATTATTATGCCCAGACCTATAGCTGACACTAAACAATAGTAGGCATTAATTAATTGCTACTAATGCAAGAGCTCAAGCTATGGTTCTGACATCTGACACTTGTCCTCCTATATGATTTTGAAGGCTTTATTATTGAGCTGTAATTAGGGCTGCCTATTTTGAAAATGTTTATTCTGAGAGCCATTGTTGTGGATGATAGCAATAACTCACAGTTTAACTATCTTCGAATTACCAGCACCTTAAACATTCAGTTCTTCTAATTTCTATATTTAATTTCATAGCTATTTTTTTGGACATTCAGGGGTAAGTGGTACACTTATAGAAACATTCTCCACATAATTTCAACAAAGACATGACAGGACTTATGCCTACTAAAAATTCATTCATTCATTCATTCATTCATTCATTCATTCATTCATTCATTCATTCATTCATTTGTTCGTCCATTATTTATTTATTTATGCATTCCATTATTAGCTCACCTGGCCTGAATTTTGTTGCGTAAATATTTTGAGTGAAAATCCTAGATTTTATTAAAAATTTACCCGAAATTGTCAAATAGCTTCTTCTTACAATTTTCACCAATTTGAACCAAATTGGGCTGAAAGAATCCTATGTTCATAGGCTCTAGAACTTCCATTCATAATTTTATTATGTTTTGGGTGAAAATCCTAGAGATTAAAAGTTTACTGCAAATTGTCAAATCTCTACTTCTTACCATTTTGACAGATTTCGACCAAATTGGACTGAAAGGATTCTATTGTGATAAGGCTCTAGTACTTCTATTCAGAATTTTGATTCATGAATTTTTTGTGTGAAAATCTTAGATTTTATTACCTCACCTGGCCTAAGGGCCAAGTGAGTTTATGCCATGGTGACCGTTCGTCATCCGTCAACTTTTGCTTTAAAACACTACTTCTCATTAACCACTTGGCCGATTTCATCCAAATTTGGCTGGAAGGACCCTATAGTGGTAGGCTGTATAAGCTCCATTCAGAATTTTGATTCATCAATTTTTTTGGCCAAAATCTTAGATTTTATTAAAAATTTACCGGAAATTGTCAAAATGCTTCTTCTCCTTACCATTCTGAGTGATTTCAAGCAAATTTGGCCGAAAGGACCCTATTGTCATAGGCTCCAGAACCTCCATTCAGAATTTTGATTCATCAATTTTGGGGGTGAAAACCTGAGATTTTATTAAAAATGTACCAGAAATTGTCAAATTGCTTCTTCTCCTTACCATTCTGAGCGATTTCAAGCAAAGTCGCCTGAAAGGTTCCTATGGTTGTCGGCTCCAGAAAATGTATTCAAAATTTTGATTCATCAATTTTTTGGGTGAAAATCTGAGATTTTATGAAAAATGTACCGGAAATTGTCAAATTGCTTCTTCTCCTTACCATTCTGAGCAATTTCAACCAAAGTTGGCTGAAAGGACCCTATGGTCATAGGCTCCAGAAATTCCAAGCGGAATTTTGATTCATCAATTTTTTGGGGTGAAAGTAAGAATTTATGGAAAATGTACCAGAAATTGTCAAATTGTTTCTTCTTACCATTCTGAGCAATTTCAATCAAATTTGCCTGAAAGGTTCCTATGGTCATTGGCTCCAGAACTTCTGTTCAGAATTTTGATTCGTCAATTTTTTGGGTGAAAATCAGATTTTATGAAAAATGTACCGGAGATTGTCAAATTGCTTCTTTCCATTCTGAGCGATTACAACCAAATTTGGCTGAAAAGACACGATGGTTGTAGGCTCCAGAACGTCCATTCAGAATTTTGATTCATCAATTTTTTGCGTTAAAATCTTGAGGTTTTATGAAAACTGTACCGGGAATTGTTAAACTGCTACTACTCCTTGGCTGCTTGACATATTTCAACCAAATTTCACTAATGGATTCTATGATGGTAGGCGCTAGAAATTCTATTCAGAATTTTAATTTATCAATTCTTTTTGGGTAAAAAAAATTTTAAATCTTAGATTTTATGAAAGATTTATCAGAAATTGTCGAAGTGACGCTGCTTCTCCTTAGTTGCTTGACATATTTCAACCAAATTTAGCTAGAGTGACCCTATCAAGGTAGACTAGAATTTCTATTCAGAATTTTGATTGGTCTATTTTTTGGGTGGCCATCTTGGATTTTCTGAAAATTATCCATCATATCTATTTAAATGCAAATGGTTTAATAGCAGGGCCAGGTGAGCGACACAGGCCCTTGGGCCTCTTGTTTATTTATTCATTCATTCCCATTGTTTATTTAGTTATTTATTTTAACCAAAAATCCTTAAACTTCATTAATACAAAGAAATAAAATAAAATCAGCAGCTTACATCACATACAAAATGTTTCATGAGGCATGGGTATACAATAAAATTACTTCATGTATCAAAATGCTGCATAAGGTACATTGTATATATTTACAATTAACATGTTTCAAAATAACACATAAAATGGCTGGCAGGTATATATGTCAAGAGCTACTTATTTATATAGCTTTGAGCCATTGCAATGGATATCATTAGTGCACCTTTTCTACATGTATATTTACTCCTTTATGACACTTCTTATAACAATCTGCTTAGAATTTTGAATCAATTTTCATGAAAGATCTTTCTGCAGTAAACGCTTTCATTCAAACTGCCCAAAATAACAAGCATGACTGGAGGTTATTTCATTGCATAGTGTCTACAAAAGTTTCAATAATCAAAGGGTTAAGACCAACAGTAAATACATGACACATTTCACACTTTACCAGCAATCGAACCTCTTAAATTAAATCCACACTCTAAAGAGTTCAAAGTATGAGTGACCCAATTGCGAGGTTAGTAAGCCCCACCCATCTCTCCTCTCCTCTCTCTCTCTCTCTCTCTCTCTCTCTCTCTCTCTCTCTCTCTCTGTCTCTGTCTCTGTCTCTCTCTCTCTCTCTCTCTCGCTCTGTCTCTCTCTCTCTCTCACTCACTCTCTCTCTCTCTCTCTCTCCTCCATCCCTCCCTCCTTCTTTCACTCCATCCATCTCGCCAGAGAACCAAAGGAAGCGTCACATGTTTAATTAGAATGCCTTTAAATTTCCATTCGTAGTTTATTTGCTGCAATAATAAGATGTATCTTCATACAATTTGTTATTTCACACATCTCTAACCCTTTAACACCCAATTTGTTTAAGACAACATCATTACTTTCAGTCTATTAGCGGGTCCGGAGCACACCATTATCTGGGGGGTTTGTGACTGGAATGACTGGCTCAGCTATCGAGCTGGTCATTCCGGCTGCAAATCCTCAGCAATGATGCTGCTATGGTCCGCGACTTAATGTTTTTTCAGACCATTGCAGAGGCCGTTTTGGTCGGCTTCAGTGTTGAAGGGTTAGACAAAATGCTATTTATTGCTTTTTTAAATCCGCCACTTTGAGTTTTGTGTTGCATTGTATCATCACCTGTATGAGAGACGCGGTTATAAGACATGAATGTCTTATCGTGCTCCCACTTTGACAAATTAATAAATTCTGTTTAAACCAAAGGGTTAAGAAAATACATTAAAATTTACAAAATATTTCCTATTAAAATTAAATGGCTATATGTATATGACAAGAATTACTCGTTATGGCGACAGCAACTTTTAATGTTTGAGGTAGAACCAGTAGGTGTCACCACAAAACTTTAATAACTTATTTTAGGAGTGTTGTTGAAACCAGTTGAAGAAATTTGTTGCTGTCTAAAACAGCAACAAATTTCAAGCAAATTGTTACTCCAAGCCATCCCGCCCCACCATACAGTGGTAAATTTTCAAAAATAGTCTTCTTGGTCTGCATAGGGACATTTTCCATGGGAATATTGAAATTTTCATGAACAAATTTGAGGGTTAAAGGATTAAGTTAAAGCAGTTATATGTGTGGGATTACAGCACACTTATAATCCAATTATTCAATGATGGTGAGTTTAATTATACTTATATTATATGTTAATGCTTATATTTTTAATGGTCAAAGTAAACAAAGTTTCAGTGGTGGCATTGAGAAATGTCCATTTACCAGTCAATTTAGGGAAGACTTTTTAAAATTTATCACTGTATCTTCTGGTTCGATAACAGAAACAGTTATACCAGTGATTAATTTTCAAAAAGCAATCGCCTCTTGGCATGCAAATGGATGCTCAATAAGGAAATATTGAGATTTTCTTGACCAAATTTGATTAATTTAATATAGAACGCATGCAGATTATTGACGAAGCAATTGGACAAAAAATTTTAGTCCAATTGATTTCAAATGATTTCATCTTTCAAACACGATTCATGTTTGAGCCTGTTTCTGATTTTTAAAAGCTCAGTTATTCTCAAGATTTATTAGCCCTTACCACTCTGATATCAAAATTATATTTTTTTATTGGTTCAACAGCGAAGAATCTGGTGTACATTTGTCAAAAATCTTGAGGGACAATGTTGCTGTCTATGACGGCACCATTTTCCACCAAATTTGTTGAAAAATGAACACCAGTTCATCTATTAAGTTAATTTGAAAATCTAAAAGTTTGACATCAGAGTGGTAAGAGCTAATTTATTACTTTTTTCGTGTGTATGGATCAAAGAAAGTAGGTTTTTGTTTTTTATGAAGGATTTAATATATACAATGGTTAACTCTTTAATCCTCAAATTTGTTCAATAAAATTTCAATTTTTTTATAGCAATTAGAGATTATTCTTGAAATTTTACCACTGGAATGACGGGATCGGTTATCGAGCCAGTCATTCCAGTGGTAAATTAAAAAACAACAGTTTTTTGTTTTGTCTGCAAATGGTCATTTCTCAAGACCATACTAAAAGCTGTTTTTGGCCAGCTTGAGTGTTAAAGGGTTAAGATGCATTATGTTTATTTCCATGGCAATGGTGTGGCACCACTAATACAGCTGTTTAGAGACATTTGATATATGTATATAACTATAAGAACTATAAGAACTATTTGGTTAACCCTTTTACATGCAAGTTGGCCAAAAATGGCCAAGAGAAGACTATTTTTGAAAATTTACCCATTAACCCTGGAACCACTGGGTCGATAATCGAGCCAGTTATTCCAGTGTTAAATTTCTAAAAATAACCTTGGTCTGCTTATGGTCATTTTCTATGAGAAAATCTAAATTTATTGAACAAATTTATAGTGGTTATTGGTTTAAAAATCTGTGGCTTAAACTTTATAGACTAAACAATAGTGATTTACATATATTGGCATGATGTATGAACTTTATAGCATAATCCATGTCGCGTTATTATAAGCCCAGGAAGCTTTGCATTTTAGCTGCTATTTATTTGTTCACTGAACATTGATCAGTATGGTCAAAGGTCATCATTGTACTTGCATAGACTCAATTTGAAGAATGTGGGTTGAGGGTCCATATAAATAAGACAATCTTTTATTTAACACATATAGTGTTAGTGTTTTCATTAAATACTAATATAGCGGTACAGATTATAATAACGTATATTTTTGCCTAAGGCAGAGAAAATAAAAACCAGTTCAAATTTTACATCATACTTATATATATCAGGCATTTTAATGTTCTAGTAGTAATAGGGCAGATATGTGAAAAAGATGTTCCATTCTGGCAGAAAGCATGAAATTTGGCATATAGGTGGTTTAAGGTATCCTGATCATAATTAGATGCGGTGCCATATGATTCTACCAAGGGAACCCATTCAAAATGGCGGATTCAAAATGTCCGCCTTCCCAGCGGAAAATTTGCATTACTCAAGCTGTAGACGGAGTAGAGAGATGGGATTAATGTCAAATTAGGGTTTTCATGGGTCAATCGTTATAATTCTACTCACTACAATACTCTGAATATTTAAATATCAATCCTTCCATAGCGACCACCTGTGTTTGATGTCAAAAGACGGTGGCTCTTCAAGATGTGTTATCTAAAAGATCTCTTGAGAACAAAAGCAATTTAGCATCTAGAAATAGTTTAAATTACTTGATTTCTTAATATCAAACCAAGTAATGGTCATTATCGATATGTTCAATTATCCTATTAGAATATGCAAGGCTATACATGATGCTGTTGATTGTTGAATCATGATTCACAGACGTCACACGCACTGTGCACCGCATGAGCACAACTGTGTACAAGGTAAGTTGGATTTATAGCATTTGCATCTGCCAGTGCAATTACTTTTGCAAGCACATTTTACGAGTTCCCGGCATGCTTTAGATGCGTCTGCAAGCAAACTCCATTGCGGTGACCAAGTGTCTCCATCTCTGACCCAACCCCAGTCAGCTGGCGATGGCGTTTTTGCATTTGCGTGGAGTGATTGGCCCCAAAGATCACCTGCCTGGAACGCAGCACATTTGGTGTGTTGTAGCAGAGCTGCACTGGTCGGAGGAATGTTTTCTAGCTGCCTGTTGCCAAAAGCGAAAAGCTGCTTTTGTGCCTCATTAACCTTTGACAATGGTGATGTGCATTTGTAAAGTAGTACGACAAACCTCTCCAGCGTTTCCATGTCATTGTCACATAGAGACGCCGGGGCATCAGACAGTCTCCTAAATAGTGACTTGAATAGATCTGAAGTCCTCCAAACTTCCCATGCTGTCTTCTTGCCAATCCCACAAAATGCAGACACAGTGTCACACTCAGAGAAAGCACGCATAAATAGCAGTCCTTGTGATGCTTCTGCACCCAAAACTGTTACAATGCCATGAGCTGATACAAATGTACATAGCGGAAGGTCTTCCCATGGCCAAATGCGACCCAGAGATCACACCCATGAAGAAAGTTTGCTGCCCGTATGGCTAGGACTACGACGTCTCTATCTGTAGCATGAAACATTATTGTTCGATAATCTTGGTGATATGCATGGAAGGCGTGGAGCAACATTCTACCATCTGCTTCATCTTGCATGCATGGCGCGAGTTGTGAGACGTCATGCTCTGGCCTCATCAGCACGTTTTCCTCACATGTTGTGACGAGTATCTTTCCTTCTGGTAGCTCGAATGACTCCAATGTATGTGCGAGAAAGGTGAAGAGGCCTGTTTTGTTTGCATCGACTCGTAGGCAAGTTTTCCAATTTTGAGGGAGTCTTGTACTCGATGCAACGCGAAGAGCTTCACCATGTCCCCATAATTCTCTAGCGTGTATCTTCAAGATTCCCGCCTTATACACGTCCCATATAACATCCAATCTTTTAACCGTCTGTAGTTGTCTAGCAATGTGTGGGAGGAAGACGTGCTCTGCAAAATCTCCAAATGTGTTCACAACCACGTTTGATTTCTTGGGATCTAGATTATGCATCATAGCTGCTCCGTCAATGATCTTCACTTCAACCTCTGGACAATCACCTGCTCGAGCTGCTAATGCTTCCAAACATCCCATCAGATCTGATTTGCTGCCTTGGAGCATTGCATTGCTCTCAGCAAGTGATGGGGGCCATGGATGATTCTCATGCTCAAAGAATGAATCAAGGTCTCTGGATTGGCAGGAGATGTACAGTCTAGAGAATAACTGTACATCTCTCTTCATTGCAACAAGCTTCTTGTTGGTTCTGGTACTCTTCCTCTGTTTTGATTTGAACAAAGCCAAATTGTTCTTTTGGATTGGGTCATATACCGATTTTGATGAGACAGATAGTCGATCTGCGACGAATGCGTGGTACTGTCTGATGCCTAGTTCTTCTGCTGTTCGGATCGCATTCACTACAGACTCAGACATAATTACTTTGGTATCTAGAGTCACTAAGTCAAAACTGTCATCTAAAAATGGGTTTCCCATTTCCTCGATTGCATCAATAAGACAAATTGTGTTTAAAGCAAACAATTTCTGCTTACTCGGAATCTGCTCATGGTGACAGTTATCATTGATATTTCTGTGTGTATGTTTCACTTCGTACTCGCTGATCATCCTTGCTATTTCTGGACCTGACACCATCCATCGTTTCAAAGCAGCTTCATTTTCAATAATAATAATAATAATAATAATAATAATAATAAAAATAATAATATATTCTTTCAGCATGTTTATCTATTTAGAGTATTGTAATGGATAAAATCATAACCAGTGACCCAAGAAACCCTTAATTTGACATCAATTCCAGCCCTCTGCTCCATCTAGAACTTGAGTAATGCAGATTTTCCGCTGGGAAGGCGGGCATTTTGAATCCACCATTTTGAATGGATTCCCTTGGTAGAATCATGTGGCACCTATGTTCAGCATACCTTAAACCACCTATATGCCAAATTTCATGCTTTCTGCCAGAATGGAACATCTTACCTCAAATTTGTTACATATCCGCCCCACTCTAGGGTAAATGTAAGTATGATGCTAAAAAAATGTGTTAACTTAGCCATGTAAGATTATTGTAGTGAAGATTTTG
Organism: Chaetoderma sp. LZ-2023a; assembly: GCA_034401795.1. Taxonomy (NCBI): domain Eukaryota; kingdom Metazoa; phylum Mollusca; class Caudofoveata; order Chaetodermatida; family Chaetodermatidae; genus Chaetoderma; species Chaetoderma sp. LZ-2023a. The sequence continues at coordinate 100,407,959 of CM067373.1, read as the reverse complement.
ACATATTACGCAATTCATGAATCCATTTCCTCACTCAATCATATGATGTCATAATCAGCTGACATCATAATCATGACGTCATGAATGATTCGATAAAGCCTGTCTTTAACGCTTAATAGTTCCAAACATTTTGTACGAGTTGTATGTTTTTGCTATTTAAGAAACATGCTGTTGAATATTTTGAAACTAATTTGACTGGGTGCTGTTGCTGCCATAGGCAGCAGCAGCACCCACTCAATTTAGTTTCAAAATATTCAACAACTTACCTGTATAGCTTTCTGGAAATTGATAGTCAGGAAGTTCAGAGATCGATCGATCCCAACACGAGCGAGGTGTGAGTGGAGCATAGATAGAGATGGGTGGGGCATAGCTAAGACCAGAAAGATCCATTATTTGTGGACAAATAATGTACATTTTGCTTCAAGAGTAACCTATATCCACGTGGTGTGCTTAAAAATAAAGATGCTATTGAGATAACATGTGACAAGCCCCAACTTGTGATAGTCTCCATCAAGTCCATGCTGCATATTTGCCCAAGCCTCTGAAAAAACTTAGGATTTATTGAAAATTTGATTTGATTAAGGGAGAAACTCCAGGGCCCATATGCATAAAGCACGTGTAACTGTACACTAGTTTAAGCTAAACTTAGTTTAGTAAAACCACTGTTTGTGGTTTGACAAAATTGGTGTGCTTCAAAGGTAGTTTAATTAAACCTATGTTAGTTAACCCGAGGTTAAGCTTCACCACAGTTTACCATTAAACCATTGTTTAGTGTCATATAGATGTGGATTTCATGGCAATCTATATTTCGACGACGGTCAGAAAAGCATGCAATTCTTTGCGCTGTGGCAGTGCCGACCAACAGCTGAATCCAGCAAATACCATTACTTTCAACCTGCATCAGGAAATAGAATAAACCATCATATTGTTCCAAGAATTGAATTCGGATGAGTAATATCCGATCATTTTGCAAGTTATGCTATGCTTAAATGGGCATATTTTGAGATATTTACACATTTGTTTAAACTAAAACATCCATAATTTTTAGTGTTTAGTATTAACCCACTGTTTACCGTAAACCACCTTTATGCATATGGACAGTGGTGTAAATGAAAAATTGCACAGGGTTTAAGCTAAACTCTCACTCTAAACCACCTTTATGCATACTGGCCCTGCACTTTTTCTTTATGGTGGCGAAAGTTGTTTGGTAAATTTTTCTGGTGATCATCTCAGCTGACTTCCAAATATGTTCAATTAATCATTTAAAATGCTCCTTAGTTAATGGCCCATTTTCAATGAAACTTGTTTAAGCAGATCCTATCACAGTAGACTTCAGCAAGAGTTCTAGAAAGAAATTTGATTGGTTAATTTTTCTGGCAGTCATCTTGGATCCTCTGAAAATTTAGAGAAATTGCTTAAAATACTACTCATTAACTGTTTGGCTCATTTTAGCCAAATTTGGTTGTAAGGACCCTATAATGGTAGATTTCAGAAAACTTGTACAGAAATATGACTGATCAATTTTTTCCGCACGCATCCTGCTCTTCCGAAAATATGTCCAGAAATCGGTTAAAGGGTTCCTCATTAACTATTGAACCGATTTTAACCAAACATAACTGGAAGATCCTGTAGCCTGGTAAAGCTTCAGTAAACTTAATTGAATCTTGGGTTGCCTAGAAATAAAGGACGCTTTTTCATTAATCGTTTGGTAAGTTTTATCCAAATTCACCTGGAAGGCCCCTAGGATGTAATCTTCCTGAAAACTTGCACAGAAATTTGATTGATCAATTTTTCTTGTGGCCATCGTAACCTTTCTGAAAGTTTTCAGGAAATAATTTAAAACTGATTTGAACAGAACTGGGCTGGTGGAACTTAAAGGTGTGAGCTTGACTTTATAGTCTATTACACATACATTTAGACTCATGGATTCGCTTGAAATTAACAGTCAACTTACTTCCTGTTAACGTTGATTCAAATTGTTTTTAAGATGTTAATCACCTCTGATTTCTGATATCTGGAAATTGAGCCAATTTAGGTGCTAATGACTATGCTTCAGTCATGGAGAGTCAATGTGTTTTGTCACAACTTTCAGACTTGGTTCAGGCAAAATTAAATAAAGACAGGTGATCTTTTGAACAAGTATTGACTCCTAGTCCTAGATACCCTAGTGTCTGTTCTATTCTGCCTCATTGATTATATGCTGGCACACTAGGGAACTATAAATTGAAGTGCAAGCTGAGCTGAGTCACTGACGAAATATTAGTAATGTTTTTTTCTGTGTGTAGTAATGTATTATAAGAATTAATGCCATCTGTATCACACACTCAGAATATTCAGAGGTGGAATAGAGTTCAAAGATTTATCATTTGATGTATCCGACCCCATAAATAACGTTACTATGTATGCTATTAACTCATTAACCCGTCAATGGGTTAATCATAAAATTTCTTCATGGAAATTCTTATGTTTTCATAGATGTCTATTTGGAGACACAGATAATTATTTTTAGAAAATACTTCACTTCAATAATTGCCTCAGTTACCAGGCCAGACATTCCAGTGGTATATTTTCTAAAATAGTCTTCCCTTGGTCTGCAAATGGACATGAACATTTCTCAAGACAACCATAGAAGCTGTTTTTGACTGGCTGAGCCATTAAAGGTTACCCTAATTTTCTTAACAGTCATCCAATTATTATATTCGTTTCTTGATAATTATATTAAATATATAATTAAATTATAATTCTCATCAAAATATTAGTGTAAATTTGTGGATTATTATCCCATCATTATTACTATGTAGTGACTGAGCAATATTTTATGAGCCAATGTCAGTTGACTCATAGTCGTCCACATAACAGATGGACTTTCCCGAAATTGCACCAAATAGAAATTTGCGACTCAATGTATATGAATCAGGCGACTATATAACTTATCTTCATGCATATAGTAATTTTGCTGTTTCGCAATCTCCGAAGCTAGAAATATTTCATGAATAGTATCTGTATCTAAAAATCAACTATCGACAACTGAAAGTGTCATGTGCCATCCACGCTGGCTTTATTGAGAGAGTGGAATATTGATTCGAGCTGCCTGTCTTATTGCGTGGTTTTTGGGAAGGTGGACAGCAGGATTGTAACGGATTTGTCTGTGTGTAGTGACTGTAGTCTGAGCATCAGCATTTAACATATCCGTTCTGTACCATCAGCACATGTTTTTCTGGAAGTTTTTCACTCAATATTCGCAGCCGTTATTTTCGTTTCGGAACATGTAGACACGTAATTTTGTATGTAACCAGTGTACCCAATAAGTGAAGTGTAGCCGCTAGGACAAGGATATTAGCTCAATAAATTATAAAATATGTTTAATCTATAAAAACATATTTGTGTCAACCAGTGGATAAATTTGAAAGTAATTTGACTGTTTTGACACCAATGGATTGCAGTCAATTTATTTTCAAAATATTCACCATGCTTCACAATCTGGCTATGTCAATATTTTATTAACTTGAATACACATTTCTGCATGATGAGCATGAAATGTATTAACCCTTTCAATGACAAATCCCCAAAAAGCTAATTCTTTACGATTTATGACACATATTCTGTTGAATATGTTGAAACTAATATGCCTGGAAGCCATTATGCTGCCTATGGCAGCAATGGCTTCCTGTCATATTACTTTCACAATACTCAACCGCTTTCCTCTTTGTTTGCCCTGAGGTTGAAGCACTTGGGGTTTTATCAGTGAAAGGGTTAATCCGATGCTTTCAAATGTGCATTAGCGTTTGTCAGACTTACTCAGCTTTATTTACATTAATCATGGATCTTTATGTTGTGACAGGAAAATGTTTAACTTGCATTATAAATCAAGATCACATTGTTCACTGCAGTATTAATGAGTGGTAATAATCCAGTCAATTGTGTCCATGAGGCGTAACAATCAACCCTGCTGGAGAGAGCACTTGCCATTTGGGAGCCAACGGTGGGGGGGGGGTGTATTTAACCCCTTAAGCCTTTAACACTTATATCAGCCAAAAATGCCTTCTGCCGTGGTCTTGAGAAATGTCCAAAAGAAGACTATTTTTGAAAATTTACAACTGGTAAGTTTGCAAAAATAGTTTTCTCTTGGTCAAATGGACATTAAAATTTTAATTTTCTTGAATAAATTCGATGGTTAAAGGGTTAATGGTCAAATTTGGTCAAGAAAATTTAAATATCAGCTTATTGAATGTCCATTTACAGGCCAAGAGAAAACTACTTTTTCCACTGGCTCGGTTATCCAGCCAGTCATTCTAATGGTAAATGTTCAATTTTTTAAATTCTTTAGACCTATAAATGGACAATTCACAGGACCATAACAGAAGCCAGTTGTGTCCGGCATGACCATTAAAGTGTTAACAGATTTGGTTAAACTACCACATTTCTTTAAAAAACCAGCACCATGAGAAGCGGCAAACCTTCATTTAATCCTCTCTTAGAAAATGACCATCTGCACGCTAAGAGAAGACTATTTTAGAAAATTCATTTTGGTCAGCACTACAATATTTTGTTTTCATGTGGGAATTCCCAATATATCATATGACATTGATAGAGCCTTAATCATCTAGCAATATCGATCTATGAAGAAAATTAAAACTTTTCCTCGGTGAATGTCCATTTGCAGGTCAAGCAAAGGATATTTTTGAAAGCTATGGAGCCAGTTATTCCAACTGCTAAAATTATAAAAATAGTTATCTCTGCATGCAAATGAACATTTCTCAAGACCACTGCAAAAGACAGTTTAGGCCATTGTGACCATCAGAAGGGTTAAGGTAAAAAATATGTTCAAGACCTGACACTATCTTTGTGAGGTCTTGTCAGCAATTGAATATGTTGATTTCAACTATGCATAAATTTATTAATATTTTCAACATTTGCTAACATATATTCAACAATGAGCTGTAATACCACAAAGATGCCAGTATCAGAGATGGAGTTGGTAGTGCTACCATCTAGCTCAGCACTCACCCTCTGTGGATACAGAGTTTCTACCTGCACTATCTAATACAGACATAATCACTGCCAAAGCTGCCCAACAAATGGGCAACCATACCCCTGCTCAAGGTACAGCCAATACCTCAGCAGTGGATTCTACGCTGAAAAAGACTAGCACGAGCCCCTAGATGCTGCCACACCATTTACCAAGATACACCAGCAATCACCTTGCACTGTCTAATACAGACACCAGCACCACCAAAGGCGCCCAACAAATGAGCAGCCATACCCCTGCTCAAGGGACAGCCAGTACCTCAGCAGTGGATCCTACACTGCAGAGACGAGTGCGCGCACCTAAACACTGCCTCACCGTTGACCAGGATACACCGACAATCACTGACCACTCAATTCCTCAAATCAAACCCAGAGTACAACAACTCCAGCATTTGGATAATGCAAAAGGAGAGCCACTAGATACATAAGCTCCACACTACTGAGCCCATATGCATCAACTAGTCAGGTTAACGGCCACCACATCCCTGACATGCAGCCCACCATCAGCCGCCTGGTCAGCATGTAGTTAGTACCCCCCTAGCATATATTCACTGTAGCATTGGTGTTGCATAGATGCCTACTTGATGCCATAGCAGTGGATAGTAAATAGTTGACTATAGATATAGAAGCAATTCTGTTCATGCTGAGTTGATATTTACTTGTTTGTCCTGTGACCAGAGGCTCAGGGGTCAGATAAATGTGCCTCACAGGATATCACTGCTTTTTAAAGTAGGAACTCTTTATGCGATAACTTAGGTAAATTATATAAATAATGCAGTGATGTTTGAAGCAGTTTACAATCTGTATTTAATTACCAGTTTCTGACTGCTCACTTGTTTAATTTTATGTTTTTCGGTGCTAGAAATTTCAGCTTATTTGACTGATTTTAACCCTTTTTGGAAAAAATGTTTGTCAAACTGATAGACCGAGATACAGACACACAAATCAACGTATACTAGTTGTGAGTCACAACTAAAAACATGTAAACTTTATTATTGAATGTCCATAATTATAAGCCAAGAAAAGATTTTTTTTAATTTACCACTGGAATAATTGCCATGGATAAAAAATAGTTAGATTTATCTCTTGGCTGGTAAAGTGGCATTTTTCAAGACCACTTCAGAGGCAATTTTTCCCCATCTTGATGATTCAAGCTATTGAAGAGAATAAATTTGATGTTACGTAATTATCTTGTTCAATATCCACTTTAATAGAGCAATTCAATCGGTCAGTCAAGTATATGATGTCATAATCAAATATGTCACAGGTAGACTGATGCCACAATTAAAATATGTCATGAATGGCGTATCTAAGTGTGCCAGGAACTCTTAATAGTGTGTCATGTGTACAGATTGTATATCTACTACTTAATAACCATTCTGTTGAATATTTTGAAACTAATTTGACTTCGCCTGTATAGTATTAGTTTTCTGGAAATTGAGATTCAAGGATTTCATGGTTTGTTAGATCCCAACACGGGCAAAACATGGGTGGAACTTAGCTAGAGATGGGTATGGCAGAGCTAAAAGTGGATTCATTCATTGATTCACAATTACTAGCAAGTGCAAAAAGGTATACCTGTGGTTAATCAATTTTGATACCTATGCGCTGTATTTTAAAATTATCATGAATTTTGAATTAATTAATTTCATGCTACACATAACTTGACAAGGGGTTATGATCTAGGAGCATGCCTCGTGATCACTCATATTTATGACCCACTACTTTAGCCCTAACTGCAGGTGTCCATACTAGACAGGTTTGACTGTAATTCTCATTCTGATACAGCAGAGCCAGCAAAGGGAATCCGATTCTTCATTTGTAGGCCATCTATTAATTTATTGTTGGTCAATTTATATCCCCAAGAGAGCCATTACTCTTGTACTGTCATCCTTGGCAGGAATCATGGTGAAGGGAAAAATCTATCCGATTACATACATGTATGAATGACACTTTTGCATGGCATGACTCGCTGGAATGTTGCTGGAATGTTGCCAGATAGGATGAAAGGTTAGTGATCAGAATTGATCCTGAATAGACCAGATAAATAAATTACAGAGCTTCTAATATTGACACAGATATTACATTATACAGTTTCGGTTGCATCAAGCACATGAAGATGGAACCAGCCATTTCAGTGTATTATTCTCAAAATACATTTTCATTTCATGTGAGATGATATATTCTTTCAGTAATAAAACATTATCCCCTTTGGCTGTGTCATGTGACTAGTAGAGCCAAGAGGTATTCAACCATAACCCTTTGACACTCATATCAGACAAAAACGGCTTCTGCCAGTGGTCTTGGGAAATGACCATTTGCAGACCAAGAGAAGACTTTGAAAATTTACCACTGGAATGACTGGATCAATAATCGAGCCAGTCATTCCAGTGGAAAATTTTCAAAAATAGTCTTCCTTTGGTCTGCAAATGGACATTTTCTATGAGATAATCAAAATTTTCTTGAACAAATTTGAGGGCTTAAGGGTTAATAGTCAAAATTTGTTTAGTGAATGTCATGTGCAGGCTACGAGAGGACTATCCCAATGAAACTTTACCACCAGAATACCTCTATCATTGAACCAGGGATTCCCATTTTAAAATTTCAAGAACAAATTACATGAATAGAATTTAGAAAATTCAAGAATTTCAAACGAAATTTGATCTGCAAATGAACATGCCTCAAGGCCATTGCATAGGCTGGTTTTGGCCAGCTTGACCATTAAAGGGTTGGGTTATCCATTTAATAGTCAAGAATGAGTAAGAAAATCAAAATACTTACCCATTTGCAAGCGAGGTTAGGACCATTTTGGGGATTTGCCGCTGGAATGACTGGATTGTTTATTGAGCCGGACTCATTCCACTTGTAGATTTTAAAGGGTGGTCTTCTCTTGGCTTTCAAATGGACATTGCTCAAGACAAATTAACAGAAGCGGGTTTGGGCCGGCTTGACCATTAAAGGGTTAGTTAATATTGGAATGCTTTACAAAGCTGGCAACCCAAAATAAAATATACATCAGAAATCGAGTTTCCAGGACAAAATACTAGAGTTAAGAAAGTTCGAACACCAAAGAATTGCTTATGAAAATTACGTGTTTGACATACATGCACCTTACAACGTACAAATACAATCCTGAACTGTTTTGTTATCGATGTTTTGCACACTTCCTTTAACACTTTAATGGTTAAATTTGGACAAGAAAATCAAAATATTTGCTTATTGAATGTTAATTTGCAGGCTAGGAAAAGACTATTTTTTAAAATTTACCACAGGAATGACTGGCTCGGTTATCGAGCCAGGCATTCCAGTGGTAAATTTTCAAAAATAGTCTTCTAGCCTGCAAATGTACATTCCTCAAGGTCACTGCAGAGGCCGGTTTTGGCCGGCTTGACCAGTAAAGGGTTAATTGAAAGAAGGAAATATCCTAGAAGTGAATACAGGAGTATTATTATTAAATAAATTTAATCAGAGTTTTATGCTTGCTTATAACCATAAGAAGCACCATTGTTTGTGTGCATTGGTTGTACCTTATCTTTCGTGTACATATATCGTTTTGCATGCTGTATGGATCCTCCTGTCACGTAATATTTACCATTCACCTGTCTTTGTTGTCAAAGTCGGTTGATCTCACTAAAAGTTTTTTATTGGGATATCCTGTCATAATTATATCCTCAAATTACAATGCGGATGTTTAAATTGCGTGTCTAACATGTCCAGGAAGGATAATATTGTATTTTCTGCACAATTCTGACGTGTTAAGTTATGTTTAATAAAATTTAATAGAAGGCCTTACTGATCAGCTGTGTTGGGTGAAGACTTCATCGTAAGCTAAGCTACAGGTCCAAAAATTACACGTATACTTATGGATAAATACTGAATATTAACCCTTTAACCCTCGTATCAGCCAAAAACGGCTTATGCAGTGGTCTTGTGAAATGTCCATTTGCAGACCAAGAGAACACTATTTTTTAAATTTTACAACTGGAATGACTGGCTCGGTTATCGAGCCAGTCATTCCAGTTGTAAATTTTCAAAAATATTCTCTTGGTCTGCAAATGGACATTTTCTACCAAAAAAATTGAATTTTAAAAACAATTCAAGGATTAAAATTGCTGAAATAACAGCAATGGTTTAGTCAAATAATTTTTCTTTTTGCAAAATTCAGCATGTTTTCTGTTCTAGTCCATTGAAACCGTGTTTTCTGTGCAATCCAGATCAATATAGATGGGTCACCTTTTAATGGTCAAGGAGGACAAATACGGCCTCTGTAGTGGTCTTGAGGAATCTCCATTTACATGCCAAGACAAACTAATTTTTGAAATGTTACCACAGGAATGATTGGGTCCATTAAGCCAGGACACCTTCCAGGGGGAAATTGTCTAAAATAGTCTTGTTGGCCTGCAAATGAGCATTCACTATTGCAAAGATTTAACTTTGCTTTACAAGTCTTGACCACTAAATGGTTAAACAGGCATTTCACAGTCACCTAGAGCAGTGGGGTAGAAGAGAAAGGATGTGGAATGCTCAGAAATGAACAAAAGTAATATGAAACATTATATATTTTTCAATAGCAAGATAGTATGTCGTACCTGGAAATAAGAATATAAGAAACAGAATATCATTTGTTTTCTTTTAATTGCATGCACATGTTCAATTTTGGACAAAACTTAGTTTCCCACTGATAAATCTTAATTTTGTTTGTTGGAGAAAACAATAAAAGCAGCAACCCTGCCAAGAATATTTTGTAGTAGAATAGTATGCGAGAATCTGTTGAGCTAAAAAAATCATGCGTTGATGGATGATATTGAGATTTTATTTTACACTGTGGTCATCTGAATACATGCATGTGTTTGTCAGTCTAAAATGTCCACTCTGAATTTTTCATACTTTGCTTTCACAAGAAAAGCAGCTTTGCAACTTGGATATATATTTTTGAAGTACACCTAAATTTTAAATAGCTCTTCACATATGGAGCAGAAAAGTGTTCAAGTATGTGTCCGTCCAAAAATGTCCACTCCGACAAATATGGTAATGTCGACAGTACTTTAATATTGAGTACATTTTCATTAATTAAAGTGAATAAGAAATATGCTTCAAATACATACTGTACACACAATACATACTAAATCCTTTTGGCTGATCATTTTTATGAAGCCTAGCATAGAAAGTGACCAAAATATTTCTGTCCACTCCAAACTCATTTAGCATACAACTAGCGTGTTGACTATTGCTAGTTTTATTCAATTATTCCTTTACTAATCCAGACAACAATCATCTTCATTATCTTTTAAAATATTTCTTATCATCCTCTACATCATTTTGGCTGTAGCAGCCTCCGCACTGTGTAATGTAATTAAAACGCATTCACAAGCAACAGCTTCATTCCCGATAAACTGTCACACTAATGATTCCAAAAGCATGAATTTATCAGGGAAATATCTCAATCTTACTTGGAAATAATCAAAAGTAAATATTACATGCTTGATAGCACCTTTCAGACATTTTTGCTAATGTACATTAGAATTTGTCGGAGTGGACATAATGTGGACATGTGAGAAGGTAGGACTGTAGACAGACATAGAAAATATAGTAATCATATCTGCTGACTTTAAAAAGCATGATGGTGCAGCTGTGAAAACCTTCACCAAGAGGGCACACAGCCATCTTATTGGGAAGTTCAATATTTCATGGGTGGTTCAGTTCCCAGATTGTTGTGCACAAGTTTCCATGAATTTGCTGAGCCTTTTGTTGTAAAACTGGAAAGACATTACGTTACGTGTAGCCATGGAAAGTCAACTGCAGATGACTTTTCAGCAGTGCTAAAATTTAGTGCCACAAAAGCTGTTACAAACAGAAGGCTCTAATACGCAATGCTCCTGAGTTGTACAAATTCTGTGACGATATTTGTGCATGTTGGGCACTGGTCCATTCCCGTCACATGAACGAAAAGAGCATTGAGATATTGTAGGAAGTTTTTCTACATTGAATCAGTAGAACGAGACCTGACATCCAAGATAAAATAATAAACGGTACTCTGACAATTCACACATTCAAAAGCGTAGGTGATCCTAATAAGTTCATGAAGCGACAGCTTTCATGTTTCTACAATGCTTGCAGAAAAGGTTCAGGGTCCTGCAGTCAGAAACTCTATGTTGGAACCTGGCAACAACAAACATTGACACCAGTTAGGAGAGTTGAACCTATTCACAATACGGGGGATGAAACTGGAGGATGAAACTTAATCGATAAGGAAATTAATCTTTTATTGGCCTGTGAATGGACTTGTTACAACCACGGCCAGTTTTGGCCGGCTTGGTCATTAACCCTTTAACACTCAAAACGGCCAGAAATGGGTTCTGCAGTGGTCTCGGGAAATATCCATTTGCAGACAAAGAGAAGACTATTTTTGAAAGTTTATCACTGGAATGACTGGCTTGAGCCAGTCATTCCAGTGATAAATTTTCAAAAATAGTCTTCTCGTGTGCAAATCAACATATTCTATGAAGAAATTTAAATTTTCTTGAAGAAATTTGCGGGTTAAACGTTTAATAGGTTAAAGAAATGGTCATATATACATGTGGTCTGTGGTTAAATGATAACATAGCTATAGATTAGCACTGAAATGAATGTTAATTGACTTGTTTTTTACAAATATTTACAAAACATTTTTGGAGTGTCTATCAAAGTTGCTTTTCCTGACAAAAGTTGATCATTATAACACATTTTTCGTTCTCTATTGTAACAATAATGTATTTAACAAAAGACATCTGAGGAATCAATGTTCTCCAAACAATATCAATACTGTATTTATTTACTGAGGATATATCAGCTATCTTAATTTAACACCAAAGTTCATGCAGTGTTTGATGACATCTCTTGAGCAAATAATTATAAACACATTTCATTGTTTACTTGTGGATGGTATTTACAACAATCTTGCGATTGCCATATACACTTGTCTACTTATGTTTTGAGAAAAATTTTCCCGAGATCGAGTCATTGCTGCCAAATATGGCAGTAATATGACTCAAAATATCCAGTAGTTCCCTGATCCTTTTCATCCTTGAATCAAGTTTCTTTGGACTGCAGAATGAAACGGATTGATCTGCCCATGGTGTTGGCTGGCTAAAAGCTGTGTGATCTTCAAACATTTACTTTGCCTGCAAAGTTATTTTAAAGAAGCAAATATTAAATATATGACATCTTTAACCCTCTGTTATGGTCTTGTGGAATGTCCATTACAGGCCAAGAGAATACAATTTTTGAAAATTTACCACTGGAATTACTGGCTCGAAAAGTCAAAAAGACATACAATTCATACAACCTGACGGACTATTAAGCGTTTAAGACAGACTTAAGATTGAGTAATTCATAACGTAATTGATTCTGATGTCAGCCTACATTTGTACATGTGATGTAGCTGATTATGACATCATATGCGTGACTTAGAAACTGAATTTGTCAATTCTATTGATGATACAAACCATATCAAGTTAAGTGTGTAGACGATTATTATCAGACTTAATAATTACATAGTAAATACATCAACAATTCCATTACTGGTTATGTAGATTTGTGCTGGATTTTTAACATATACTCCCACCCCTGGGCACCCCACCCAGCCATATACATTCATCAACTACACGTATATATTCTTTTGAACACGATTGGCTAAAGTAACTGTCTAATGTTGTGATAGCCCTGTCCTGTTTTATATAACTTAAATAATCAATAACTATAATATAAGACGAGTATCGTATATATGAGGAAGTATTTGGGTACTGTAAATTTTGTTTAAATTGTTGAAATTGAATCAACTTTTCCAGGGGAACTTTATTAATACAGTCTTTGGCTCCACTTTATCATGTTTTGTTCTTTGAATGTTGAATCAAATCTTCTGTGCCCACAATATATGATCTAGTCGCTATAATCATGTTAAAAAGACCTTTGATTTTGATATCAGCGGGTACTGTGTCAATTCAAATCGACAAAAAATCTTTAAATCCTTTGAAATTCTTTATATATATTTGACTGCCCATATATACGCATATGTTTATTTTAAATCAAACCGCTCGCCATAACCTCAGGTAAGAAGTTATTTGAAAGGTAACCAAATTCAATAGTTATTATTCTGAATTGACACATCTATAAAAATGTGACAAAATGATTCATTTTACTGTATATTTAAACTTTTATTCCATTCATGTCTAGTAATAAGAAAAAAATTCATTTATATCATAAGATTTGGGAATGTGTTTGGTTGATTGAAGAATTAAATATTCTGGGGAAATAAGTATGTGTGAAATTTAGCCTGAAGTGTGCAATTAATTTTAACTCATAAAGTACATATATATATATATTGAGGATTAATATGATGAAATGAGTATGATTGTGTTACTGTTTTACTTAATTGCATTGACTCCTAGAATCACCAAAATCTTGGATGATGTTACAAATAAGAAGAACAGTTGTCCAATACCCACGTCAGTGATATATTTTTCAATCAGCCATCGTAAAGTCAAAAGTGTATATTTTGGAAGCAATGTTGCTGTTACATTTTATTTTTTTACCATAAAATTGGCATACATCTTCGGGACTCCACAGACACACATCAACCCAATTTTGGACGAGATCACTTTATTAGAGTTATTGAAAAACGCTTTAAAAATGTCTATTTTGCATACATGTTCGGGACCACATGGGCAAGCTAATCCACTCAAGTTTGAAGATTGCACCAGTAGAACCAGATCAAGTTATTGAAGAGTGTGTAAAATCTCTATTTCGTGAACTGTTGCTAAAAGCTGTTGCTGGCTGTTGCGCTTTAGACACCAAAATCGGCATTTCTGCTTGGGACCCCACATACATACTGTCTTCAAAATTTGGAGACGATCCCTCCGGTAGAATCAGAGTTATTAAAAAATGTCTTAAGAACAAGAAGAAGAAACTCTTGATCCATGCACGCATATACCCTTGCATCTAGCAATGCCGGTAATAAAAATTCCCATTTCACATGAATATTTTGAAAACAATTTGTTTGACTAGTCAAGATGTTTTGAAAATAATCAATGTGAGTGTAATTATAGCAGGATTTAAATAACAATAATGCTCTTAACAGAATGAAATGGTCTAATTGTAATAAACCTTTCCTACATTAGCATATTTTGGCATACCACTTCGGAATGGTAACCGCGATAGCCGACGCGCAAACAGCATTACTTTACTATGGGACTCAGATACAGTGCACTTTAAGAAGTGCATATGAAAAACTGTTCATAATATTAGTGAAGTCATTACATCATTGGAAAGTTAAGCCAATTTTCTATACATTTCTGTATTAGTTTTTATAGTTTTGTAAAATTTAATACAGTTGATTGCAATTTAAAAATATCCCTATTGTCCACTTGATTTAATGAATCTAAGTCAAATTGTGTATTTTATATACACCAATAACTCAGTGAAAATGTTACAAAAATCTAAAAAAATTATGCATTAATGTTTCGGCAATGGAATGCGCTTTAAAATGATATATGATTTGAATACTATAATGATTTTAGTTTAACGTAGGAACGGTTTAGATTGCGGTGTATTTTAGTGCAAAAGTAACTCAATGCGGGTCAGCGGCATTTTGGCGGCAATACCAGCAGGCAGTTTTGCTTCGAGTGTTGATTTAGGGAAATCCCGGCGTAATGATGTCAATGTGGGAAAGGTGTATTGTTGGCATGTGTTTCGGATACTTGTTCATATTGGAGTTAAGCCCTTCATAGTTGATAAATTAATTCATTTGAAAATTTTAAAACAGATTTAGTTACCTATTGAAAATTCACAACAAATGGACACAGCAGAGATTTATTTTACTTGTCTTATTTGGAATGATGATCCCATTTCTATGCCATTGCAGTGCATACATAACTTAGATTAACCTTTTAGTGGTCATGCCAGCCAAAACTAGCCTTTGCAGTGGTCTTGAGATTTAATGTCAATTTCAGGACAAGAGAAGACCTGCAAATTTACTGTAGCGCACTGGCCCTGCATCGCCCCCACACGCCCTCTACTGCCGTTTCGACTGCGTGGCGCAAGAGCTCAATCACCGTCCGAACCCTCGCCGGTTGGCTACAAACAAATACCGGGTGCGTAGTGAATCTGTGGAACTCCGGAGTGAGCCCGGTGGGTTCAACATACATTTACTCCTAAAGGGTTTATCTCCACAGTGAACTCTGCTCCTCATGCCCCGTCATTGGGTGGACCATAGGTAATCTAGGGTAGGTCTAGGGAGGCAGAGGCTTTCTTCTTTAACCTTTACCACTCTGATGTCAAAATTTAAAATTTTCAACTTAGAGTAAAAGATGAAGTGGTGTTTATTTTTCAACAAATTTGGTGGAAGATGGTGCTGTCGTAGATAGCAACACCTTCCACTACAATTGTTGAAAAATGTACACTAGTTTTTTTGCTATTGACAGAGTAAAAGATATAATATTGACATCAGTGTGCTAAGGGTTAATAATCTAATTGGTGGCATAATAGATGGCCACACAGAGGGCAGATGAAGATATAAACCATTGGCACAAGAAGTAGTAGGGCCTGAGTCAAAATGATACCACCTCCCTCGACTGGCAGCCATTCGGCGATCCGTGGCCCCCACCGCCCTCTCAATCCCTGGGGGCATAGGGTTGTTGAGACATCTGATTTTCGTGATTGGTGTATGCCTCTAGATGGAGATGGGAGCTGCTGTTCTCCCGGACATGGAAGGCCGTGGCGAATATAACACTCCCGTGCGGACCCCACATGTCCGGAAGAACCTCCTCAGGATACCGGTGAGTGGCCGGCCTCTATTCTGACCGGTATCCTGAGGAGGTTCTTCTATCTGTGGGACACTTTTGTACCTATCCTACCTATGTACCTATCCTACCTATGTACCTATCCTACCTATCTCCTACCCCACCTATCTCCTACCCTACCCTGTTGCTATTCCAGCTGGAGTTCTACTATGACTTCCTCGATCGCTACGTAGCTCGTGACAGCTTTGAGTACCTGCAGATGGACACTGACTCCGCGTATATCTCTATAGCAGGCTCCAACCTCGACGACGTCATTCGCCCTGAGATGTGAGCAGAGTACCAGGCTCATAAGCGGGACTGGCTAGCTTGGGACAAATGGGCTGGACGGACTCCGGGACTGTTCAAGCTTGAGTTCGAAGGCTCTCGTGGTATCGCTCGCTGCTCCAAATGCTACTACATGGAGAGCACAGCTGCAAGTAGGTGCTCGGCTAAGGGAATGTCAAAGCGGCAGAATGAGGTCTCTTGGCAGAGGTTCTACAGCGCCCTACATGGCGGGGTGTACAGAGCTAAAAACCGAGGCCTACGCATGCGCAACCAGGGTATGGTGACGTATGAGCAGGAAAAACTCGGACTCTCCACGTACTATGATAAGTGCCATGTGCTGCCAGATGGTGTCCATACCGAGCCCATCGAGTATCATCGAAGAGCTGTTAGCACCCTAGGTGGTGGTAGCTGTGTGTCTGCAGGGACTAGCTGAAGCTCTTCTACGACAAATGGTCACCTAGGCACTCCGTGCTGGCATGCCAGGTAATACAGTGTAGGCTGCCCCTCCGCCTCCACATACCTGTCAAGCGTGTGAACATCTATTGACCAGTTAGGATCTGTTGCACGCCGTCGACCACCTTCCAGCTCACCAGGCTCATACAGGTACTGAACCTGAGCATCAGGTGGTAGGCACTCCTCTCCCTTGTTCGCTCATCTAGAGCTGTGACTGGCAACAGCAGAGTGTCTGATAGCCTCTACCAGCTTCTTCCCGATTAGCCTAGTAACCTCGGCATTGGATCTCTCCACCACAGCAGGCAGCCCTCTCACCCATACTCTAGAACGTTCACTCGGCGCGGCCATTTCTTGGGCGTATGGGTGTGGGAACAGTCTCTCTGCCAGGGTCTGATTCCACCTCTCAACGATAGCCTGGGCACGGTGATGCCCTACCTCGCCTCGCCTAACTACCACACTGTGTTTCCGCATGAGGGCTGCAGTCTCACCTCTGAACTCCTTACCCTCATCCACCTGTGACAATTCCGGCCACTGGAGGGGATTTTCGAAGCCTCGTAGATACCCTGGAATGTCTGGGCCACCTGGCCAGCTGACTTGTCTGTGAGCGGTACTGCAGCCGTGTACCTGCTGGTGACATCGATGATACTGGGCATACTTGTAGGTCTTACAAGCAACCGAGTCATGTGGAAAGAATAGAACATCTGCCTGGTGAACTCTGTTCCGGACAGTTTCCTCGAAATGGGCATGCCTGATGTGTCGTGGACGAGGTCTGTATATCTGCCACATCGCCTGGCGGCTGAGCCACTGGCTAACTGTCTCCAATGTGAAGTTGTGGCCCTTGGCGACGTGCAGCCTCGAGTAGTTGACGGGGCTCACGGTAATATCCACGAGGCTGATAGTAGAGTTCCTCAAGAAAGACGTTTGATAAACTCCCGGATTTCATCACTGATGTCCACTCCCGTCCTGTCACGCACGGCCTGGGTGAACTCTAAACAGATGAACAGACATCCGTCATTCATTCGACCATCACTGAAGACCTCCTTAAACACCTCCGTACACTAGCGGCTAATCTCTGCTGTATCCTCACTGAACGGTAGTTTATCGATCAACCCTCGGAAGTTAAGTGTCTTGACCAGGTCGTACAGAGACGCCATCCTTATATAGCACGGCTTAAATGTTCGGCGGCACGAGTGCTATGGCAACGTACGGTAGCCAAGGTCCCGCGACTCTGAAGAACGTACTTACTCCTGAGGCGATGGCTGGTATGGCTTCAGAAATCTCCACCCCATGGAGAGCATTGTTGGTGATCTTGCGGACCGTCTCGCCAGCCTTCATTGTGAACAGAGCGATCAGAGCCCCAACTGGTGCCAGCGGACCGATAGAACCTTTTATGTAAGTGCGATAGATTCCTTTCGCTCTGTGTACTAGCTTGCGGGATTCAGGCTCTACATCATCATACTCATCACCGACATCGTAGTCTGCATCATAATCCTCCTCATCATAGTCCTCCTCATAGTCCTCGTCATCCATATCCTCGACTGGATCTTCATAAGCCTCTGGTTCATACATCGCTCTTGTGATCCGTCGCTGGGGGACAGCTATATAGTAGCTTTAAACTGTAGTCTATGGACTATAGCATGGCATCCACAAATTTGAATGCGGGCGTGTTTGCCTTAGCGAACTGGGGACTCGGCTTCGCCGACAAGAAGGCCGCAGAGGTCGAGCGTGAGCGTCATAACCAGGTGATGGAGAAGCTGTCTAAGGAGAAGTTTGAGTACCGCAAAGCACTCGGGCATATGTGCCAGAGGGAGGCACGCCGACGACAACTCCGAGCTCAGGCCAACCAGAGCATCAAAGAGGCAAATGAGAGTCTCGATGAGTACTACGAGACTGTAAAAATATTTGAGCCAACGCTCGACTATGAAGCATCGACAGGTCAGAAGACAGCAGAGCTTATAGTAGTGGTGGCAGCTGCAGCTGTGACAACAGGAGTCATGCTCTACGCACGCTCAAGCTGAATAGTGTTCGACACGCATACCTTAGCATAGCCAAAGTAAAGTACCGTCACACCTAATGAGCGAGTCCCAGCTATGAGGTTTCCGATGTTGAAGCTGAGCCGGTTGCCATGATTAGGTGAGATGTCCCTGCCCCCGAGGTGGTGACAGGCCTCGAGTGCCGACTCGAGGTCGTCGCTTCCACTGGTTAGTCGCAGAAGCGCATATATATGACTTAGTTCTCTGTCTGTAGAGTTGGCAATCAGCCAGCTCGCGTACCTCACCAAGAACATTGGTCCCAGCAACCACAAGCTTGAAGTCGTCTAGCTTATCCACCTGCTGGATGGCTCCTCCCTTCTGAACCAGGACCGCAACAGCGACATAGTCCGATACACCACGATGCAATGTCAACTCTACCCGTTGGTTAGCTGTGGCTTGGACCTGCTGGTGTTCTCGCTCCACATGCACGATCCGCTGTTTGTAACCCGTTTGCTTCAGCTCCTGGTCATTCTCGTCATGCCAGACATGAAGTTTTGGAGCATTCATCGTCACATCTACGAGCTGTGCAGTGTACACCCGTAGGAACAGCCTATCCTGCATGGCAGCCGGATTCACGTGTGTGTTCCCGAGGGGTTTAAGGGTGGACCTGCCACGGGCATCTCAACACCTACCTGTAATTCGAATTCCGTGAACCCCTCATTGCACCCCACAGCATAGTACCCCTTTCCCTTCGCATAGAAGGTTGGTCCACGAGCCAGTGGATCTAGGACTCAGTACTCATCGTTCACATAGGTGGTGTCCACGGTGCTGTTGCTCTGCACGATCTCCCACCTGTTCAGAACCTGCGGCAGCTCTACCGTCTGTTCTGTTGTGCTCTGAAGCTTGAACTCGAATGTCTTCTTCTTTTCGTTCGCTGATCGTACCGCCAGTCCTGTAAGTGACTATCGGCATGATCATGAACTCGAGTGTCATGCTCTTGATCTCGTGGATCTGTGCCGAGATTGCAGTCGATGTACTTCCCAGCAGCGGACAACGAGTTCTCATCGTGTATACTGGGTCGAATGACCGTCAGTCAGTCCTTCCGAGGATCAGTGCGGTGCGATGTCGCGGGTTCAATGGCCCCATCTGGATGTTGCACATACTGCAGCATGTTTAAGGTCTGGGTATATAGAGGTTTTAAAAGGCTTCCATGTTCGGTAAAGTTGTCCAGCAGATTGTCTATAGACAGCAGGACAGCAGCCAGTCGGCACGACATTCATGGCCATGGTGTGCACTGTCCCACTGTGACAGTGTCCGAGGACTGCTTCGTGACATCAACATTATCCACGAGCGAGCCAAGGTTACACCTCCGTCTGATGCGGAGATACTGGCCGCCATAGAGGAAGGAGCACCAGCTCCTAGTACAAAAGAACTCCTGACTCGGATACTCTACCGGAAGTTTGACAGCACCCAGGGCAGGGCACTCAACCTACCTGTGACCCAAACCAACAGTCCTGTTATTCTAGCTCTCCAAAGGGCAAGGGTCGAACCCAAAGATCTACTAACGGTTGGGAAGTGGGCTGCCGTATTTAGCCTCCATAGCCAGAAAGAGCAAGATATGCTGGATAGCCTCCAGTCTGGAGCAAATAACTACCTCAGGGGGGAGGTCAGTGCCGCTGTAGCGGAGAGACACAGCACCGGTCATGCAGAAGGTACTCAGGAGGGGCTCACTGTTGGCCGCAAGGAGGCTGTTGAGCACATCTTCAACGAAAGAGGGCGCAGGAGATTGGCCAGTAATCTGCCAGCATTTCTGAAATTCCCAGATAACGACCAGGACTACCTCATCAAATCTGCTCGCAAGTCAGATGCTTGTCACGCATGGACAAAGTGGATCTTCCGTGAGAAGTTTCAGAAGAAGAGAGCCCTAGAATCTGAGCCTCAGTGGATAGAGTTTCAGCAACTGGCTTCTGACGAAACTGACGAAGTTCCGTAGCTTCTGACGAGGTTCCTCAAGCTTCTGACGACGGTCCTCAAGCATCTGACGAAGTAGCAGAGACCTCGGACGAAGGTCCTCAGCCTTCTAATGAATAAAAAAAGTAGCGGTCGACAGTCTGTCAGCGATGAGCAGGCTAGTTTCCTGGCTGGATTCAGCTTGTAGATGAGGGTCTGCGCCTTTTCCAGAGATGGCTTGAAGTGTGACAGCTCACCTGTCTCCTTGTTGCTGAAGATGAAGCGGTACAGATCAGCTGCCCTCTGTACACCTGCGATAAAGTCCCCTTTGGTCTCCTTGAGGGTTAGGCTGTCGTATACATTGGTCTCGAGCAGGGCATGTCCACACTTGGAGCTGAAGTATAGCAACCGGGCATTGTGGGGATGTCCGCTGAGATCTCGCGGGTGTACTTCTGAAAGAGGATGAAGACAGTTATCTGTGTGTGCCAGATGCGCCTGGTGATGTTGCTGAGGTAGGTGACTGTCTTCTGGTCCATTGCAGGGTCATCGATAACTAGAACAAGTGGTTCTGTCAGTCGGGCTGCCAGCAGCTTCTCCATCAGTGCTTGCAGGTTCTGCGTCTTGGTGATTGGGCCATTGTACCATTGATCATTACTGTCAACCGCCTCAGCGGCGGAGTCAGACACCAGAAGGATGTATTGAGAGTGTAGATGTTCGACCAGGAGAGCCCGCAGCAAGATGTTTTTCCCGTGTCCTGACGGGGTAATGATCAGCACCACCTGGCCAGCATCGGCCGGCCTACTGTCGAATGGTACAGACATGCTTGCGGAGGATGTTTAGCACTTGGTTGGCGGTAGCCTCGTCTATATCTGGGAGACTAAACAGCAGTACTGTAGCTCGCGGGGTAGTGTCAGGCCGTTCCGGTGTCTGGTGTCGACTCGCCGCGCCGCAAATGCACGACGAATGATGACGCTGGTTAGCTTCCGGTCTCGGGGTGATGGATCCTGTACGATACTGCCCTACAGGTAACAAAGACCGGCTCTTAAGGCCGGTGGAACTCAATCGTTCCAGTGGGGCCGTGCGACCATCGTCGCGAACATTAAATACAACAGTCTCATTCCAAGAGTTTGTGTGACCAGTATGCCTGTCCATAGCAATTTTGTGATCTATGGACTTACAAGATTTGAATTGGTGACCTAATTAACATAAGTCTATACAATATTTTTACTTAAACAGACTGTCAAGTATGCTAGATAAATATAATGAGCATACGAAAATACAAGACATAGAGACAGCCTGATGAACCTCTAAACGTGAGGCTCCCGGAGGTACCACACAAACTCGTAGGTCCGCAGACGTATACCCGTAAGGGAGGCTCCCGTACACGAGATTACTAATTAACTTAATATAAGCTATTATACCTCTAAGCTGAAAGGAAAGAAAATTATCTTTGTAGTGTCGGAAAATCATGTGCCTTACGCGGGCACTACTAGTGCTAGTTTGGGTGAGGAGTATTATCCTCATGTGGACCGTCGTCACTGAATCCTTGCGAGAGGCAAGTCCCTTGCACGGGCCTCCGTCCCAGGAAAATGTCACCATCGCTTAAAGCGGGAGAAGAGTAGTGGCCGAAAGGGCCCCACTAATATTTAACCAAAATGCTGTAAAGAAAAGACCATGCCTAGTGAGATTATGACTATAAGATTGCGTGCTGTTTTACGTGAAGACGGGACGAGCGATTCCTGAAGGATTCCCACGTCACCGTCTTATGTAATTCTCAGTATGCTGAATTAGTGGTTGCCGCTTTTATTTATGTGGGCCTTCTTCTATGCCTAACCTCATATTTAATTTTTAGAGACAAGAACTATTTTAGGCCACAAATGGCTGGCGTCTACCTAGCTTTTTAGATACGGCTGTCATTGAGAATGGATGCCCTAAGACATCGATACTGAAGACAGCGTGCATACATGTCACTTTGCTAGATCTCCGAATTGGATAAGAATCCGGACATCTCGCTCCGTAACCACATAAAACATCACAGGACATTGGTTACTTTTCACAAAAGCATTTTTAGGCAACTGATCTATCGTTATGGTGGGTGTAAGAGAGACGAATACCCACCGTAAATGTCCTACCCGTGAGGGCGTGGCAGATCTGAATATCATGCCCAGATA
Organism: Chaetoderma sp. LZ-2023a; assembly: GCA_034401795.1. NCBI lineage: Eukaryota > Metazoa > Mollusca > Caudofoveata > Chaetodermatida > Chaetodermatidae > Chaetoderma > Chaetoderma sp. LZ-2023a. Next base: position 100,385,285 of record CM067373.1, on the reverse strand, counting down.
TTCTTATGGAATTTGGTGTGGATGCGCATCTCGCCCGTCACCAGGTCCTATGGAACTAACTTTTTAACCTGTCATTAGGTTTAAACACAAGTTGCCCAGTTATGCACTGCGGTGTGGGAGGATTGGTCAGCAGATTAAAGAAAATAATAATTAAGATATGTTTTCACAGTGCTTTCCTACATTGGCAAAGGTAACTAACTACTGAGTATCCGAAGATACACAAGAAATGTATGTGACACCACACCCTGGCCATCACCGCTCAGAAACCCCAATAGTTTCCCAGGGTCGGATCAGTCCATGGTGCGGATAGGGACATCCAAACAATTAAGAAGCCATAAGGCTTAGTGGAACATGAAGAGAGACAATAACTTAGAAATATGAGGCCCCTTAGGTATGTGGGCCAATCTTACACAAGCTTGCCAGAGTGCGGGGATAAATTATTGTAACTACCGGAAAAGAGGCGTACAACACGTGTTTCCTAACGAAGAGATTGTCTCTAATCATATTGAACCTATCCTATCGAGCTGAATAGAAAAGGTTTTTAGTCGGTAGATTGCCGGGCTAAACAGAGTTATAGCACAGACAGCGACCTCAGTGAAAAATTGTTGTCGGCGGGAAAAAGTGCTGCATATATAAATGTTGCTGTATAGTGTTGCCTATGTGCACTGCTGTCCTATATTTTTTTTACAAATAAACAAAACATATGAACTGATGGCCACTTGCCATATATACACTAACCAGAACAATCAATACAATGTGAAATGATCAGAATAATATCTATAGTACAGGTTGAGAAACCTACTACAGTGCGGTTAGCAAAAACACCTTACAGAAAATAAGAATAACTATAAACAGATGCAGAAATTGTAACTAGCGGTCCTAAGACCGTTATGGTGCCTTTTAGTCATCGGGACCGTTTATGCAGATACGATATAATTATCAAAGATGTAATTAACGGGATAATTAAAATGTCAAGTATAGTTGCTTGAATAATCGGTAGTCATTCTTAAGCATGGGGTATCGTGTTACTGAAATTGATACGTCACCCTTGGTTTGACGTGAGTTGATGAGTTCCCTGGAAGCTGGAAAGTTCCCGCAAGCCGGTTTCCGCAAACAGGATTCTCGCAAACAGCCCATGACGGGAGCGGATCGAACTCAGGACTGTAATCACAATATAGAATGTCTAACGAGTAGTCAGCAAGAGATACAATAACATTACTGCTATGACGAAAGTTCCCGTACACCGATGGTACGGATGGAAGTTGCCAACAACCCGATCATAAGCGGGGGTTGTTGAATGCGGATGAAGATACATAACTAAGCTTAATGGTGCGGGGTACGTCAGCTAGCTCTGAAGACGTACTGGGCAAAGTTTACTTTGCTGCGGTCAAAAAGTTTAGATAAACCTGCACGACATCAGTGCGGGATGGCTGAATAAGCACTTTTTGTTCCACCAAAGAACATCGCTGCCACTACATCTGTAGAATCACATTTTCAGGCCAGGAAAGGCCTCACCGCAAGTTCGTGTTCTGAGTTAGTTCTTGATATATTCGTGAACAATATCCCAAAGTTCCAAAAATGCTCACGCAACAACGGGAGATACAAAATTGCTTTAGTGCGGTGGGTTGGATTACTGCTGGCTACGGGAGAGAAACCGACAGAGACCAAAATGATCTGCGTAATGCCTGTCTTGCTGATTGTAGCTGACACAGGTCCAACCTAATCGGCCAGGGCTCTCGAGCTCTGGATTTTGTCTCCTTTTCTACTACTCGTGACATCACAGGCGCAGGCTCCAACCAATCATCGGTCGAGCAACAGCCAATCAGCGCATAGCTAATAATAATGCAGTCAAATGTTCTAGAATATTCTAGAAGTTCTGCATACACATGGTTATGACGTCACAGCATAACCAAGATAATCAAAAGGGGTTTTCTGTGGATAACTCAGCCATTTCTTAACCGATTTTGAAATGGTTTACAGATTTGAAAAGCCCGTCGAATTCTGGTCTTGATTAATGCCAGATTCGGCGGGAACAAGTTATTAAAAAGGATTACATTGTACCTTCTCGGTACACTAAAAGCGTCATCCTATCTTGGTCGTAAATTACGCGCTCTGTTAAAAATAGTATTAAGCGTGCGCATGCGCACTATGTGCTTTAACGAACTTAGTCGTTTTCTTTACAAAGTGATCTCTCATAGGCTCATATATGCTTATAGCTTTACCCAGGGGGGGGGCCGTGTTCAGGGAACGAATCCAGGATGGGCTGGTACGGCCGGTAACTGACCGGTCGATCCGAACTACAGTACTTCCTGCACTAGCTCTTTCGCCTGCAGAGCGGGGAATCCTAAGCACTTTAGCATCCTACCAGGTGAGCATTGTCAAGGTAGATGGAAGACACTATGGGTGGTCCCATCACGCCGATGCGACTCTGGCAGAGACTACGTATTTGTCTGAGCCTACACGAAGTGCAATGCCCGTCCCGTATGGGTGCGGGCCCGCCGGTGGGCGGGGTGGGGCCTAATGCATTTTAAACTGTGTTTAAACTTTGTTTACACCAGAGAGAGGGTGGTGGGAGCCGCGGATCACAGTGGGGCAGGGCCCAGCATTTAGACTGGGTTTAGATACCACCTTTTTCTGTGAGCCGTCCCATTTAGAGACATGGGGCATTGTATGTATTTGTGTGGCCGATGTCTCAAATTCCTATGCACCAGGGATTGAAAGGGTGGTGGGGGCCATGGATCGCTGAACGGCTGCCAGTTGAGTGAGGTGGTATCATTTTGACTCCAGCCCTACTACTCGAGATGGAGATCATGAAACTTCTTTTATATCGAGCTGCCTAAGTTTTAAAAAGGTGCACTCGCAAGATGAGGAAAACATTCAGTCTGTGTGGGATGGACATGAAGTTGACCATGTGACTAGCGTCTACGTACCAAGAACGTTTACTGGGAATAGTCACTTTCTCACACGCTGATTGAAGAATCTTCAATCTTCGATAACGCAGCTAATACTGAACCGATTTTGAAACTAATTTCAGATTTATAAAGCCTGAACAATTTTGTATCGGAAAAGAATACATTTACTTCTATCATTCTACTAATAAGGAACCACCAATTAAATTACATATATACAAAATGTATCCTATTTGTTCTATTTAAAATGCAGCTGACATGTACATGTGGGTCAGCCGTATATAGATGCACGCCCTGTTTAGTGCAGAAATGGTATTCTATTCGCTGTGACTCCACCAAGCTCCAGACCTGGAGAAAGTACGCATGAACTCATACTAGTCACAGAGATTCGGCTCCGGCTAAATCTGCCCACAGAACCATTCAGACTGAATTTCATTACATTACCATTGGAATGTCTGGCTCGATAACCTACATGGAGACAATAAATATGCAAAAATAGCCTGCTCTTGGCTTTCAATGTACATTCCTTAAAGCTCTCGTGTTCCATTAAATATAGACACATTTGCATGAGGTATGAGATGCCTGTTCAATTTACCCGGCATGCAATGCTACCCGGCATACAATGCTACCCAGCATGCAATGCCCAGAGTCCATAATCGTTCTAACTATTGGATGCCATATTCGTTGCATCTATTGTCTGCACAAGCCAGGATTTCTCAAACAAAACCAACCTGCTTGCACATGAAAATAGTCATTTGTCATCCAGCTCTGGAAGTGTAAGCATACACGTAGGGCGTGTTCACAGCAGTACATTCAGGAGAAAATAGGAGATAGCTTTTATATACATTGACAGTAATTTGCGTTAAAGTTGTTGCTTTCAATGACGGCCCCAACATTCAGTCATTAGTATGTAATGCAATTACTACCTGCTATATATTTGATAAAGATTTTAATGAAAATTGTTGCTGCAACGGCTTTCAGTATAACCTATATATTCTAAAATAATCATCATAAATTTCAGTTTTGAAGAGCAATTGGACTAAGTTGTTGCTGACTAAGGCACCAACAACGTTATCAAATTGTTGTCCATAGAATCACACGGTGCTCAATGTTACTATCTCAGTAGAGTGAGTATATGGCCAAAATATGGTTTGCCTGCATGAAGGAAATATTTCGCCTATCTATCGTGTGTATGTTTCTGTTCGCCCAATGTATTTCAAGCAAATGCACAAATCTGTCAACGAAACATACACGCCGTTTGCTAAGCATACATTCTTGGCGAGAATGCGTATATACACGTAGGCCTACGCTCACTTTACCTAAATAGTAATATATTGATTACACTGTGTGTGGATAATAATTCGACAATGTTGTTGGTGCCTTAGAAACCAACAACTTAGTCAAATTGCTATTCAAATGCGTAGCGAGAGTCGACTAAAAATTATGGTGATTATTTTAGAATATAGAGACTGAAAGCTGTTGTAGCAACAGTCTTTATTCCAATTAGTATCAAATCTGTACCAGGTAGTAATCGCATTACCTAATAATAATTTTGACACTAATTTTACTGAATGTTGTTGCTGTCATTGATAGCAATAACTTTCACGCAAATTATTGTCAAAAAATATATAAAAGCTTTCTCTAATTTTCTTTTGGAAATTGACAGACTTGGGCTGAACAGTATTGGAATGCAGGCTGTCGAATGTACTGTCGTGTATACGCCCTACATGTATGCTTCCAGACCTGGAGGACAAATGACTACCGGTATTTGCACGTGCAGGCGGGTTGGTTTTGTTTGAAAAATCCTGGCTTGTGCAGACAATAGACTGAGCGAATATGGCGTCCAATAGTTACAACGATTATGGAGTCAGGAAATTGCATGCTGGGTAGTGTTGCATGCTGGGTAGCATAGCATGCTGGGTAAATTGAACAGAAATCAGCAGGCATCTCATATCTCGTGCAAAAGTCTCTGTATTTAACGGGACACGGCAACTTTAAGCACGAATCTAGATTTTCATGACTTAGATTAACGATTAACCCTTTAGTCCATCTTGACCCTGGATCAATCATGACCGTTAAAGGGTTAAACATAGAGCTGTAGCTACTCAATTAACCCTTTAACCCGTTAATGGTCATACCGGCTCAAACCGGCCTCTGTTATGGTCCTGTGGAATGTCCATTTACAGGCGAAGAGAATACAACTTTTGGAAAATTTACCACTGGAATGACTGGCTCGATAACTGAGCCAGTCATTCCAGTGATAAATTTTCAAAAATTGTGTTCTCTTCGCCTGTAAATGGCCATTTAACATACAGATATTTAAATTTTCTTTCATCTGGACCAAATTTGACCATTAAAGGGCTAATGGTCAAGCCATCCAAAACCGACCTCTGCAGTGGTCTTGAAGAGTGATCATATACAGGCCAGGAAACGACTATTTTTTTTTAGGTGGGTTTTATTTTTACAATGAGTGTAATTAAGCATGAAATGACCTCCAGCATTTTGCCCCAAGTGGTTTTATGTGCAAGTTGGACTTAAGTTTCAATCAGATCATTTTCAAAATATTCACCAGATTCAGAGTTAAACCCCATTGCAGAAAATCAGTAGGCAGGTAGTTGAAGGGTTAAATATGGAGTGGTAGCAACTGATTTAACTATTTAGTGGTTAAGCTATCCAAAACCGGCCTTTGCAGTGGTCTTCAAGAATGTTCATTTGCAGGCCAAGAGAAGACTATTTTTGAAAAGAAAAGCAGCATCACACATTCAGATGTGCGGAGATAGTAATGAATCAGGGAGCTTTTAACATTACTGGCATGGTTCACATACATCTAGGGGTTTTGCCACCGACCAGACACATATCCAAGCTTTTGCTAAATATTCAGCAAATTGTCTGAATGAAAGTTGTTGCTGCCCAGTGCAATACAGTACAATTGTTTTCAAATATTCACTGAATCCAGACCAGATCTTTGGGTATAATATTCACTTTGAAAAGTGTAAATGAACGAATGAACGAACGATTTATGCCACATGCTATATTTAAAAATAAATGTGGTGTAAGTGCTTCATTGTCTGTATGCATTTATATTGACTACTCTAAATAGTTCAATCACTAAATACTTAATCGATTGGCTAACCGCAATCGTGTTAAACTTTGACCACAATGAAATATTTAATTTATTTAAATTTCTGTTGAAAGTCATGTCCATGTTAATCTATATAATATATTGAGAATACTCACTGTAATTAACCCTTTAATGTTCAAGACTTATCTAGAAAATAAAGATTTTTGTTCAGTGAATGTTCATAATTTACATGTCAAGAGAGGACTATTTTTGAAAATTTACCACTGGAATGACTGGTGAAGTCTAGAAGATTATCTTTACTTTATTTAACAGCCCATCAATGCAACTCCACCCACAATTCGATATATATGGCCCGCTTTACATGTATTTACTTAAAATGTTAATCCGTGAACTGCCAGTGTCTAAATTTCAAGACAACTATACAGAAAAGTTGTTGAATATTTTGAAAATAATTTGACTTAACCTGTTGCTGGTATAAGCAGCAGCAACAGCTCTCTGTTAAATAAATTTCAAGATATTCAACAAAGTATTCTTTGCATCATAAAGAATGTGTGATTTCTGGCGTATAATGGTTAAATGATTAATGTTAATCGACCAAAGGTCCAGAGGATGGGATCTGAGTGATCCTTAATCGGCTGACTGCTGAGTCTTTGTAGACGACACATTCAACGGGTTATATATCCGGACCTCCTAGATATTTTGAAAACATTTGACTGAAAGTTGTTGGTGGCTCAACTTTCAGTCAAATTGTTTTCAAAATATTCAGTATGTCCAGATTTATTGCCCATTGAAATTATTGTCTGGTGGCTTACACAACAATTTGATACTCGCGCTACTGTGTCAAGTTAAAAAAGTGTTTTCATTATAAATCTAAAAAGAATAATTTAATAGGTGACAAAATTGATGAAGATGAAGCCTGCAGTCAAACATTTAAAAAAACCATTGACTAAAATAAATTGACAGAGACAATTAACTCGAATCTTTTTTCAGGCTAGCATGATTATGGATATTAAGAGTTGTGGCTTAGGCATTATGTCACGTTCACAATTGTGCATAGAATGGTATGTATTTAATTATCGCTATGAAGCCTGAGGGATTTGAATCTTAATCTCAAGATAATCATACAGGTAGGTTGAGTATTTTGAAACTAATTTGAGTGGAAACGTTTCTGCCTATGTACAGCAGAAACGGTTCCATATAGTCAAATTAGTTTCAAAATAGACGTATTCAACAGTCACTATTTATCAACTTGTAAATGATTGTTCAGATTTGAACTTTTAGCTTCAGTAGGTTAAATATGCATTAATTATTTATGAAATTTGTCTTGACATCATTGATCAGAATTATCTGCGATTGCGTTAACTGTCTGCCTGTTGAAATATCTGCAGACTACATTTTAACGCTGTATTATAAATGCTAAATATTTTGAAAACAATTTGACTGAAAGTGGTTGGTGGCTTAGCCACCAACAACTTTCAGTCAAATTGTTTTTAAGATATTCAGCAAGACCAGAGTGATTGCCCATTGGAATTATTCTCTGTGGCTGCAAGTCAGACAGTTATTAACCCTTATACTATAGAATTTAATCTTTGTTGCCAATTATTCCATGATAATGGGTGTTTATTGCTGGAATGGTGAAGCTGAAAGCTGTTGCTATCTATAAATGTAAACGGCTGACATGACAGCGACATAATTCAGCAACACCATTCTTATCCCCTCTTATGTCAACTTAACCCTTTAATGGTCAAGTTGGTAATAAAACGATCTCTGCAGTGATCTAGAGAAATTTCATCTGCAGGCTAAGAGAAGAGTTTTTTGAAAACCACTGGAATGACTGGCTCGGTAACCGAGCCAGTCATTCCAGCGGTAAATCCTTAAAAATACTCTTCTCTTAGCCGACAAATGGACACTGGCTAAGAAAGATAATGTATTTTCTTGACCATTATAAGCCTTTGATGAATTTTTACGCACAGCACATCAGAAATTTATTTTTTTGTGTAAATTTTCATGGTGCCATGTATCAGATAGTCTTCTCGTCCAGCAATAATCTTAATTCTCTTGAAGACTTGACCATTTAAGCATTATTACATATAATTAGTATTTTGAGCGCTTTAAGGCGCTCTTGACACAATAGGGGTTAAGTACTAACATACACCAGTTCTAAGATAAATTACTTTTCATGTGTTCTTCCTATGGTGGTTACCTAGATGCTGGGATTTTAGCCCACCTTTCAACAACCACTGCGCCGATTTCAATCAAATTTGCAAGGAAGTATCCTTTGTCATGGAGATCCAAGATTGTTCAAAGGAAACTTATTTATCAATGTGGTTGGTGGGCATCTTGAAGTAACTCTATTTTCCTGAAACATATCTAAAAAACTCTTAAACAACTTGGCTTAAATTGATGTGAAACTTACGAAACTCCTGAGAGCTGAACCAACTGTTGATTGGTCGATTTACCATTAACCATTTAACCCTGGAATTCGTGTGAGAAAATCTAAATGTTCTCAGCACATGGCCATTTGTAGACCAAGAGAAGAATATTTTAGAAGATTTATGACTGGAATGATTGGCTCGGTTATCGAGCCAGTCATTCCAGTCATAAATCTTCTAAAATATTCTTCTCTTGGTCTGCAAATGAACATTTCTCAAGACCATTCATTGTAGAAGCCGTTTTTGGCTGATATGAGTGTTTAAGGGTTAAGGACTAGAATCGTGATATATTAATATACATGTTTCAAACTAACAATTTTTCATTTTAGGTCACAGTTTTCTGTCAGATTTGTCACATTTTTGTTATAAGAGATCACTAATTTTGAGAATTTACCACTAGAATGAATTGGACTCTGTTATCGAGCCAGTCACTTTAGTAGTTAATTTTCAAAAATAATCTTTTTCAAATGGACATTTCTCAATACCATTTTAAAAGCAATTTTTAACTGACGTGCATGTTAAAGGGTTAATAGACTCAAGAATTATTATTGACCCTTAGTACTTGACACGTACATTTCATTTCATATCACTCAATCTGCATCGCGGACACTAAACAGAGCAGTTCAGAGACTGCTCGTAATACTTTGTATTCTGATGTGATTAAAGCTATTTAGGGGGGAACAAGAACTGTTAATCGGGTTCTTTTTCAAATATTTATTCTGTATATTTTAAACTTCGTAAAAATATGTTCCTGGGATTTCCTCTTACATGTGAAATCAGGATAAATGGATATGTTGTATTGTTGTTTTTGTGATTACTCTGGCGTCACTAAGGTGACATTAGAATGTTGGAAGACGGAAGATGAATGTCACTATTCAACTCTTTCAAAGAGGAAATCCAAGCTTTAAAAGAATCGGAATAGATATAACCTGGTGACGATTTTGAAACCAATTTGGCTGGAAACTGTTGCTATTATGAGTATAAAGGGGAGTTTAACGCTTTAACACTCATATCAGCAAAAAATGGCTTCTGAAGTGGTCTTGAGAAATGTCCATTTGCAGACCAAGAGAAGATTATATTTGAAAATTTACCACTGGAATGATTGGCTCGATAAGCGAATCAATCATTTCAGTTCTAAATTTTCAAAGCTAGTCTTCTTTTGGTCTTCAAATGGACATTTTTAATGAGAAAATTAAAATTTTCTTGAACAAATTCGAGGGTTAAAGGGATAATGTCTGATTTAGTTTTACATTCAGATCAAGATGTAAATGAACTGAGGCATTTGTTTGTTTTCTGTCATGTCTGATTATAAGTGTTATATGCTTTTCAATTCTATGTGATGATTATTTTGAAATGAAACAGGAATATAAGTAGATATGTTGAACGTAGTTATTGTAATTCGTGACGCTGTATTTGACCTAGCACAACTTAGAGTATACTTAACCTTTTAATGGTCATACCAGCCAAAACCAGGCTCTGTTATGGTCTTGTGGAATGTCCATTTACAGGCCAAAAGAATACAATTTTTGAAATTTTATCACTGGAATGACTGGCTCGATAACCGAGCCAGTCATTCCAGTGATAAATTTTCAAAAATTTATAGTCTCTTGTCCTGTAATTGGACATTCAGTAGATAGATATTTAAATTTTCTTGACCAAATTTAACCATTAAAGGGTTAACCCTGTGGCAGCGACGGGACGTATTATCGGCTTGAAATAATTAGGCTCCTAGTCCGACGGGACGTATTATCGACAAGAGACAATTAGACGCCTGGAGCGACGGGACGTATTATCGGCTCAAGTTACCACCAGTTTTCGATCGCTAAATACGCAAGCATTACTGGCGTTTTATCCAATCAAACTTAGCATTACATTACGTCAGGAGGCCGAATTTTCTAAATCCACTGCCAATTGGTCAATTCAGTTTGTTTACAAATTTATGCGGGAAAATATAAATAGATCTTTGTGAATGAAATAGTTTGCGTAAAAATGTCAAAGATGACGAAGCAATTCCTTTATTTAAGCGAGTACCCGATTATCCGGATAGATGGAATCGGGTATTATTATTATTATTATCATTATTATTATAGAGCTGCTCAGCGATTGGGCAAGCTGGAAAATCTTTCTAAACGGCATCCTATACTAGCAGTGTCATATATAATACGTAAATGCGAACGCAACCCGCTCTTGGTAGTTAAGAAGATCGCGAATTTCGTTTGTTATCTTTGTCACGTGATATGATGTTACAGATTATGACAGTTAGTTTAATTTTAATGAAACTAGTTTCCACGCGTTTAAATTATTTTATAGTGACAATTTGCCATTACTGAATAACTGAAAGCCTCTCAAAATTACTGAACATCCATCATGGTGAAATTATTTTAAATCAATGGTCGAGTGGGGTTTAGGTATTGAGAGACACTTGCCAATAATATATTATAGTAGGGGGATATGTGGTAGTGGTATGCATGGACGAAAATTCAAAGGCATGTGGTCTGGAACCTTGAAGGACATATCAGCATAGACAATACAATTGTTTTAAAGATATAGACCACTGACTGTGGAGATATGGTTCACATGGGGACAGAATGAGGGTGGGGGGAATTGGGAGATGCCCCCCGCCCCCTTTTTCCTCTCCCACAGTTTAGACCCCCACCCCACCCAAGTCAAAACACATTCCGACACCCCAGTTATTGCACTTGATTGCCCTGTCCATTTTTGTCAATCTTACTGGGGTTTGTTGCTGTTCATGTTGCAATGTTATTAATGTATCTATCCTTTTATTTTTCTGCTTGAAACACCATTTGAGAGAAAAATGAATGCAAATTTAAACTTGATGATTTTTATAAACCCTGTAACACTTAAATTTGCTAAAAAAATTACATCTCGTGGTAAATATCCATTTCCAGACAAAGAGAATCTGTTTGAAAATTTACCACTCGGTTATTGCGCCAGACATTCCAGTCGTACTTTTTCAAAAATATTCTCATGATCTGCTAATGCCCATTTTGGAAGGCCACTGCTGTAGCCGTTTTTGGCTGGCTTGTGTGTTATAGGGTTAATAATATTTGAATACTGTATTGTGTAAACTACCAGTGCAAATATCAAATAAAGTTCTCGAAGTGAGAGGGAGAGAGAATCTCATCTTAGGTAATCAGACTGGACTATGTATAGTAGATTTGTTGAATATATCGAGTCCAATTTGATTGGAAGCTGCTGCTGCTTTAGGCAACAATAGATTCCAATTAAATATATTAAAACACACCCAACAGATTACTTTTTTAGACTTCAGGATCTTTACCCTTGTCCTGCAAGGGGAAGGGGGTATTTATTACATTTGGGAGAGATAGAGTGAGAGTGAGTGGTCGAGAATCTGTGAGGGTTCCTGCATATGTTTTCATGTGCATTCATGTATATATGTGTGTATGTGGCTGTGCGCGTACATGTGCGTGTGCATACATATGTGCATGCTGGTATTTACTTGACACCTCATTGTATGAGTATGATATCTACATGTATATGTGATATGTAAATGGGATTAGTTAAGTATTCAAATTTAAATATTCACTGGGGTAGTATATATCACTATTGTTATAAAAATCTGGCACATTTAATCCTACCTATGGCAGCGATTACACTTCAGTAAGATTTGTGAACTTATGATTGAAAACACTTAACCCTCTATTTTTTCAAGAATATTTCAATTTTCTCATAGAAAATGTCCATTTGTAGACCAAGGGAAGTCTATTTTTGAAAATCTAACACTGGAATGACTGACTCGGTTATCGAGCCAGTCATTCCATTTGTAAATTTTAAAGAATAGTCTTCTTTTGGTCTGCAAATGGACATTTTTGAAAACCACTGCAGAAGCCGTTTTTGGCTGATATGAGAGTTAAAGGGTTAAGTGACAGATTCTTGTTGATTTAACCCTTTAATGGTTAAGCTGTATAAGAAAATTGAAATTTGTGCTCAGCGAATGTCCATTTGCAGGCCATGAGAAGACAATGTTTGAAAATTTACCACTGGAATGACTGATTTCAGTGACTTGTTTTGTTGAGCAATTCATACCAGTGGTAAAATTTCAAGAAAAGATTATATTTGAAAATTTATCACTGGACTAACTAGCTCTGTATTCATGCCAGGCATTACAGCATTAAATTAAATTTTCAATTATAGTATTGTTCTGCAAATGGACATTTCTGAAGAGCATTGCGGAAACCATTTTTCAGCCTGCCTATAAGTGTTAAAGGGTGAATTTAACTCAAGGTTTATGCCAGCAATCTCTAGAAACCTTCACTTCAAGACATCCATAATAACGTAACCTGGTGATTGTTTGGAAAATAATGTCATTGCTTGCTAACGTTTTCCAGTCAAATTATTTTAAAAATATTTCAACAAAACCTTTGTGACTTAAAAATAAACAAAAGTAATTTTCTGTATTTCATAAGCAATTGGTTAAGATAAATCACCAGATTGAAATTGTGTTAACCTTTTAACACTCATATCAGCCAAAAATGTCTTCTGCAATCGTCTTGAGAAATGTCCATTTGCAGACCAAAGGAAGACTATTTTTGAGAATTTACAAATTCAAATTTAAATTTTCAAAAATAGTCTTCTCTTGGTCTGCAAATGGACATTTTCTATAAGAAAATGGAAAATTTCTTGAATAAGTTTGAGGGTTAAATGGTCTTGAAGAAGGTGCATTTGCAGTTCAAGAGAACTTTTTTTTTTTAAATTTACCACTGAAATGCCTGGCTCGATAATCGAGTCGAGCATTCCAGTGGTATATTTTCAAAAAAGGTTTCTTGATCTGGAATGGACTTTTAAACAAATATTTTACATAACTTCACCATTAAAGAGTTAATTCACACATCTGCTAATATAGTATGAACAATTTAAAATTATAAAAAAGCAACGTTGTCACCAATCATTAGACATGAGTCGATGTCATTATTATGTCAAAATTTCTGTCAAATTGTCAGATTATAGTTTGGCAAGTAGGTGTTAATTAATTCAGCTACTGGTCAACATGGATGAGTGTCATTTTAAATCTGACAGTTTAAATAATAAATTTCTAATGCTTAGGTAAACTACACACATTTAATTATACTTTAGCTGGATTTTATTAAATTTGTCTAAATTTGAATCATTAGTTACTTAAAATCTTTCGTCTGCTAGTATGAGATAAATTTTAAGTTAAAATATCATTACTATTCATAGTTTTAAAAATTCTTTGATATGACTTGTTTTTTAAGGTAAGACAGTTTCATATATCAAGATGTTACAGTCAATTTAATTTCAAAATATTGTTCTACCCGATGTGTATGTCCATATGGTTGTTTTGTATAGAATTTCCTGTATAAAATGCTTTGGGCTTCTATCCTGATACACACCAAATTGGTGATTGAGTAGGATTGAAGGTATTATAGCTGTTGTCATTGCTGCCTTAGGCAGCAATGGCTTCCAGTCAAATTAATTTCAAAATATTCAACAGATAAGTTTTATATCATAAAGAAATACTTTGTCAGGGAGTTGTCGGTGAATGGATTAACTCTTTAATGGTCAAGATTGGTCAACAAAGTCTAACTTCTTGCACATGGTAATTAATTGTCCATTTGCAGGCCAAAATAGTATTTTGTTTGCTAATTTATCACTGGAATGACAAGTGGTAATTTTCAAGAATCATCTTCTTGGTCTGGAAATGGACATTTTCAGGATCTAACTGCAGGGGCCGGTTTTGGTTGGCTTGATTATTAACGTGTTAAGATAGTTTAACTTTCCTTACAAAAATAAAAAACTAGTGTCCGGTCACTTTACTCTGTTATCTATAGCCAAATCAGACTAGTAATTTCCGAGATACCATAAATCCAGTTAATCCAATCTGGATCTGCTTCTTTATCCAGATCACAGCCAATATCTGGAAATCCTCTTCCACCATTATTGTGCTAAAATTTGAGCCAAATCGGATAAGTAGATGCTGGACACAGATAGACGGGCAGGCAGGCAGGCTGAGCCAGGCAGGCAGGCATACATAATTTTGAAACCCTCTTCCCCTTACTTGGCGAGGGTAATAACATTGTTGGTCAATAAATTGTATTATGTACATATGCCAGATGGTCAGACATGTACACCAAGTTGATATCCAGATGGTCAGACATATACACCAAGTTGATATTTTTGATTGTGACATCAGATAGCAAGTGACATCCTTTGATTGTGACATCATTTGAAATATACGATTGAGTGACAGATTGGATCCATGCATTGTATAGTTGTTAGCTACTTGTAGAACCAGGAAGTAAAGAAATCCGTAAATAGACCTACACTGATAATCTAGAAAACACATCTCATCTTATCTGTCACCATCATTATCTATTCTGATTATAGTAGAATGTGATATTATATTATGTGAAATAAATGTAGGCTGATTTAAGTGTACTATACCTGTTTGAATCTGATCACGACCTATCTCATTTGTTGTGTAACCCTTTTAAGCACTCAAGCTGGTCAATATGCAATATGAATGGCTTCTGCAGTGGTTATTTTTTACTATTTTTGAAAATTTATCACTGGAATGACTGGCTCAATAAATGAGCCAGTTATTCCAATGATAAATTTTCAAAAGTATTCTTTTGCTCTACAATCGGATATTTTCTATGAGAAAATTAAAATTTTATTGGATAAATTTGAGATTTAGTGGGATGTCTATGGATTTATACCAGACAATTGAAAGTTTGATTAAATATTCTTAATTGAGTTACGTACATTAACAATTTTAGCCTTACAGAGCGGAAAATGACACATTCATCTTTATATAATGCATAGCGAACATTCTGTTGAATATCTTGAAACTAATTTGATTGGGAAGCATAAGTGCTGCCTTTTAGCAGTCAAATTGGTTTCAAATTATTCAACACCTTTCCTGTGTACAGTTGTCTTCAAAGTGAGACACTGGTGTTTCAGGGGTTCAAGTTCTAAGCAATGACTTATCTTTAACCCTCAAATTTGTTTTGAAAAATTTCACTTCTCTCATAGAAACTTTCCATTTGCAGACCCTGAGTAGACTATTTTTGAAAATTTACCACTGGAATGACTGGCTTGGTTATCGGTTAATATGAGTGTTAAAGTGATAATGGGCACTCAGTGATTGCTCATGTGGTCAGAGCCTTTTACTGTAATAGGTTTTACTGTAATAATAATGAATAATAATAATTTTATTTTTTTTATTTTTTTTAGGTCTTGTAGCACATACCCCCTGTGGATTACTACCCTTGTTATGCTGTAACGGAGAACGGGTGCTTGAACCTGGACTATCTGTGAAGCGATTTTATAGTAACAATACAGTGACCAAATTGACCTGAAATACATTGTAAAAGTACTGATAAATTTAGTTCGTATATTCAGAGATCTTGTCAGCATAATATGCATGCTGTGTGCTTAACATGTATTTGTCTACATTCAGGCTTCATTTGCATATATATGTGAGTACATATTAGGATGCCGTGAGCTGTCGAGTCATTAGATTTTTGTTTACTTTAAAAGCCATCAGTAGCATAGTTACTAATTCAATTTGATTTTGAAATTTGAAAAATGTATGGTGGTGCCTATTTGCATTCTAAATACGTGGACTCGTATTGCAAGCAACTGCATATTAAGGAGGCTCTTGAGATTAGTTCGCGAGTGATAGTTCGGTGACTTAGTTCGCGAGTGATAGTTCGGTGACTATATTAATTTATTATCCTGGAAACGAGAGTTGTCACAAAAATGCCACGCGACAGCTGGTGTTGGTGCTTGGGCGGCAGTAGACCACCAGAGATTACATATGGTGTTGAAGTGGGTGTGCCCATAAAGTCAATGCCCCCTGATCTACCAATGCCTACTGATGAAGAGGAGCTAATGGCTAAGTTTGAAGAGTTAGTGGTAAGTTGTCTATTGTTGGATAATTAAGTGATTCATTTGTTAGCTCACCTGGCCTGAAAGGCCATGTGAGGTTATGAGGTGGCGACCGTCCGTCGTCCGTCTGCCCGTCATCCGTCTACTTTTTCTTTAAACGACTTCTCAAGAACCACTGGGCCGATTTCAATTATATTTGGCAAGAAGCATCCTTAGGGCATAGAGATTAAAGTTTGTTCAGACGAAGCCAAGATGGCCGCCAGCCAAAATAGCTGATTTTTAGAAACACTTTAAAAAATCATCTTCTCCTTAACCGCTGAAGGAATTGATTGAAAACTCATAACACATCATCTAGTGCAAGGATAGACCCAAGTTTGTTCAAGGCAACCTGATTGGACGATTTGCCTGGCGGCCATCTTGAATGACCTAGTTTTCGCGAAAACAACTTCTTCTCCCGAACCGCTGAAGGGATAGACCTGAAATTTGGTAAATATGCTTAGGGACCAAGTTCCATTCAAGTTTGTTCAAGCGAAGTTCGTACGTTAAAAAACCTGGCCGCCATCAACCAATCAATGTTGGTCATATTGGCTTTTTTGTATTTGATGTATTTTGATGGTGAAAATTGCTTTATATATGCTTATCAGTGTGGCGAGTTCAAATATGCCACTTTCGAGACTGTCGGATAAATGGTTTGGCTGCCATCTTGGTTTATTTTCCTGGGGCTCCCATAGTAAAGCAATGGGCCCATAGTAAAGCAATGGGGAATTCTTTAAACGACTTCTCAAGAACCACTGGGCCGATTTCAATTATATTTGGCAGAATGCAGCCTTAGGGCATAGAGGTCTAACTTTGTTCAAACGAAGCTGATTGGCCAAAATCCAAGATGGCCACCGGCTAAACCAGCCAATTTTTAGAAATGTCTTTAAAAACCTCTGAAACGGCTTGGGGGTTGATTCAAAACTCATGAAACATCATCTAATGCAGGAGGAGAACAAATTTGTTCAAGAGAACCTGATTGGTCCATTGGCTTGGTGGCCATCTTGGATGACCTAGTTTTCGCGAAAACAACTTCGTATCCAGAATCGTTGAACGGATTGGGCCGAAATTTGGGAGATGATAAGGGACTAAGGGCCATTAAGTTTTGTTCAAAAGTAGTTGATACATAAAGAAACATAGCTTCTGTTTTCTTGTTATAATTCTGCTCAACTCTGTAGGGTTCTACTTATTGTTGATGGCTTTTCAAGTTGAAATGCCTATGATGCAGGTGAGCGATACAGGCCCCATGGGCCTCTTGTTACAGTCTGAACTGCTTATAAGATTAGTAGAAGGATCCATTTCTAGATATTCCCCGTCAATTTCTAGCTTATCTCCACCAACAGTGATTTAAATCGTATGGTTTCTTTATGATGTGTGGTCGTGTCATTTAAATGATAGGGTTTCTTTATGATGTGGGGTCTGGTCTTTTATATGATAGGTTTTTATGATATGTGGTCTGCTGTTTTAAATGATAGTAGTTCTTTATGATGTGTGGTTTGGTCTTTTAAAATATCTGTGGTTTTTTTCACGATGTGTGGTCTGGTCTTTTAAATGGTATGGTTTCTTTATGATGCGTGATCTGGTCTTTTAAATGATCTGTGGGTATCTTTATAATGCTTGGTCTCGTCTTTTAAATGGTATGGTTTCTTTGTGATATGTGGTCTGGTCGTTTAAATGATAGGGATTCTTGTGATGCGTGGTCTGGTCGTTTAAATGATAGGGTTTCTTGTGATGCGTGGTCTGGTCGTTTAAATGATAGGGTTTCTTTGTGATGCGTGGTCTGGTCGTTTAGATGATAGGGTTTCTTTGTGATGCGTGGTGTGGTCTTTTAAATGATATGTTTTCTTTATGCTACATGGTCTTCTCGTATAAATGATAGGGTTTCCTTATGATGCTGGTCTGGAATTTTAAATGATATCGCATCTTTATAATGATTGATTTATCAGGTCCTCCAAATGATACATAGTGATTCTTCATGATGGGTAATCTGATCTGTTGGGCTGCAGATGGAAATTTTCTATTCTTGATCAAACTTGTCTGTTAAAGGTTTAATACGCATGCATGTCTGGCAATGCCTTAATTCATCACCTTTAAATAGCATAGAACTTCCTTAATTCAGTTCTTATAACTTCTCTTTTTAGAACATTGGTGAAAGTTTTTCTAAAATAATTTCACATGCAATTGAAGAATCATAGTTACTTCCAGAAATGCTGATCCAAGAGGATCTCAATTTACAGATATTTTGACTGATGCTCTCAGATGATGGGTGTTTTGTTTATGACAGGTGAATTTGTGACCACCTGCTTTCACGCTTTGACACCCAAGCTGGCCAAAAAGTGGTTTCTGCTGTGCTTTTGAGAAATGTTCATTTGAAGATCAAGAAGATTATGTTTAAAGATTTACCAATGAAATGACTGGGTATCGAGCCAGTCATTTTAGTTGGAAATTTCCAAAAATAATCTTCACATGGTCTGCAGATGAATATTTTCTTTGGGAAAATTGCAATTTTCTTGAACAAATTCTCTATTGAAGAATCTAGTTTTAGCTATGACCTGCCCATCTTTAGCTCAGCTCCACCAGCGTTTTGACCATGTTGGGATCGATCAAAACTAATTTGACTAGGTGCTGTTGCTGCCTAAAGACATACAATTCGTGCAACCTGATGGACTATTAAGCGTTTAAAAGGGACTAAATCCAGTCATTCCTGATGTAATTGATTATGATGTCAGCCTGCACATCCCGTTGATTATGACGTCTTGATTGACTGAGAAACTGGATTCCTCAATTATGTTTGTAAACAGTTCTATAGAGCGTACCTGTCATTTATACAATTTTAGCCCTTTAATTGTCAATATTTGTCATGAAAAGAGGCATTTTTGCTTAGTTAGTGTTCATTTGCCAGCCAAGAGAGGAGTATTTTTGAAAATTTACTATTGAAATGACTGGGTGTGTTATGGAACCAGTCTTAACAGCAGTAGGATTTTAAAAATAACTCCTTGTCTTAATTGTAAATGGGCATTGGACATTTGTAAACATCACTGTCGAGGCTTGGATTGGCTGGCATATCCATTAACAAGTTAATAGTGAATTTACACTTTGTACATGTACTTTTCATTGTGCATTTTACAGGCTGAGTTAGGCTTAGACAAGCCGCACAGAGATGCTCTGTTCAACTTACCATCAGAGAAGAAATGGCAAATTTACTGCAGCAAGAAAAAGGTATTTGATTTTCTTGCTTATTAAAGTTCTCGTATTCCGTTAAATATAGACCCTTTTGCACGAGATATGAGATGCCTGCTGATTTCTGTTTAATTTACCTGGCATGCTATTCTACCCAGCATGTAATTTCCTGACTCCATAATTGTTGTAACTATTGGACGCCATATTTGTTTAGTCTATTGTCTGTATAGGCCAGGATTTCTCAAACAAAACCAACCTGCCTGCACGTGCAAATAGTCATTTCTCTTCCAGCTCTGGAAGCGTAAGCATGTATGTAGGGCGTACTACTCACTGCAGTACATTCGACGGCCTGCATTTCAATACTGTTCAGCGCAACTGTCAATTTCCAGAAGAAAATTAGAGAAAGCTTTTATATATATTTTGACAATAATTTGCGTGAAATTTATTGCTATCAATGACAGCACCAACATTCATTAAAATTATTGTCAAAATAATTATTATGTAATGCGATTATACCTCGTACAGATTTGATACTAATTTGATTGAAAATTGTTGCTACAACAGCCTTCAGTCGCTATATTCTAAAATAATCATCATAATTTTTAGTCGACTCTCGCCACGGATTTGAATAGCAATTTAACTGTAAGCTGTTGGTTTCTAAGGCACCAACAACATTGTCGAATTATTATCCACACGCGTGCAATCAATATATTACTATTTAGGCAAAGTGAGCGTCAACCTATATACGCTTTCTCGCCAAGAATGAATGCTTAGCAAACGGTGTGCATGTTTCGTTGACAGATTTGTGCATTTGTTTGAAATGCATTGGTCGAACAGAAACGTACACACGGTAGCTAGGCGAAACATATCATTGATAGCAATAACTTTCACGCAAATTACTGTCGATGTATATAAAAGCTTTCTCCTATTTTCTCCTGGACATTGACACACTTTCTCTGAACAGTATTGAAATACAGACAGCCCAATGTACTGCTGTGAATATGCCCTACATGTATGCTTACGTTTCCAGAGCTGGAGGACAAATGACTATTGGCACGAGCAAGCAGGTCGGTTGTGTTTGAGAAATCCTGGCTTGTGCAGACAATAGACTAAACGAATATGGCATCCAATAGTTCCAACGATTATGGAGTCAGGGCATTGCATACTGGGTAGCATTGCACGCCGGGTAGCATTGCATACTGGGTAAATTGAACAGACATCTCATATCTCGTGCAAATGTGTCTACATTTAATGGAACACGAGAGCTTTAAGTTACACAGCTAAAAGATGTTCATTGTAGATTATTGACACTTTGTCAAGGTAGTACCATATAATAATATATAGTTACTGTTATCGTCAGCTTGTGGTGTGATTGCTTTAGATGTTTAACAGGCCTGCATGTCCAGCTAGAAAAATTTACAGGTGTTAAAAAATGTATCCTTGATTAGATGTGTCTGATCGTGATTCCATGCTCTGTGCCGTAATGTTTTGTTTTTTGTTCACTAGCCATATTACAACATGGATCCTAAACGTTAAATGTGTAGCAGGATTAAAGCTAAGATTCTATTGGTGCGTTTCATGTTCTTTTACTAGTCAAAATCGATCCTTTAAGTTTAATGTGTTTCGATTCTATATATACCTTTTCAGTTTATCTATCAATCATATGACATCATAATCAACTATGTGCCATGTAGGATGACATCATAATCAGTGATGTCCTCATGTAGATAATTTCGTCATGAACGCTTAGTTGATGATGGACTAAGCATTGTACGAATTGTATGTTTTTACTATTTAATAAAGATGCTGTTGAATATTTTGAACCTAATTTGACTGGGCTCTGTTGCTGCCACAGCACCCAATCAAATTAGTTTCAAAATATTCAACACCTTACCTGTATAGTTTTCTGGAAATTGATAGTTAGGCAGTTCAGGGATCGATCGATCCCAGCACAGTGAAGTGTGGGTGGAGCTTAGCTAAAGATGGACGCGGCATAACTAAAACGGAAAGGTCCGTTGCATGATTAGCAACAAGGTTGATAAAATCTCTGTAGCTGCAGCTGAAGCATGGAAACAACATTTGTCAGACTACATACCTTAAGCCTACAATGCAAGCTAGGCTTGCGCGATTATTGCGTTGAGTGATTGCGATCGATTATTAAAAAACTAGTCGATTAGTCGGCTTGGATACAAATTACCAAGACATAACAACAAAAGAATATCAATGATGAAAATTGCAATGGTGTTTAGAAAAGTCCATTTGCAGGGCAAGAGAAGACTATTTTTGAAAATGTATCACTGGAATGCGTGGCTCGATTCTTGAGCCAGGCATTCCAGTAACACATTTTCAAGAATAGTCTTCTCTTGCCCTGCAAATGGACTTTTCTAAACACCATTGCAATTTTCATCATTGATATTCTTTTGTTGTTATGTCTTGGTAATTTGTATCCAAGCCGACTAATCGAGTAATCGAGTAGTTTTTTCACTAAGCAAAATGTAATTTTTCATGAATGATCGTATTAAAAAGTAATTGAAAGTTAGGGTTTGAAATAGTTTATGCAATAGAAAATATTCACGATTATTCGATTTTTAATCATATAAATTCACGATTTAAAACAAAATCGTGATTTTCGATTTAATTACGTAATTGCGCAAGCCTAATGCAAGCATACACCATGTTTGATTACTGTATATGAAAAACTCTTGAAACTACAGCCTGCAATAAGCTTTTGTGACTGACTGGCTAACTAACTAACAAACTAACTAAGGGACACAGCGCTTTATTGAGCTCTTACCCACACGACATGGCTCAGTCACTCCAGTGGTGAATTTTCAGAAATATTTTGCTGGGCATGTAAACAGACAGCCATTCTCTGTGATTTACAAACAAATTCTATTTTCTGGAAGGCTTTTGACCATGTCTCTTAACCCTTATCACTCTGATGTCTGTTAGTACAGGAAAGATTGGTGTACATTTTGGAAAACATCATATGAAATGGAAGAGGATCTTAGAGGAATCGAGGATTTTACTGGTCTAGGCTTTCAAGAACCATTGTTGTGTTGCCCAATATGCATTGATTCTTACAGGGGAAAAAAAATAAATTAAAGTTATACAATCAACGCTTGCATACTTACTCATATCATCTGTGCTTTTTGTTTTGCAAACCCTAACTAGCATATTTATATTATATTTGTATTATTTTGACTGTTTAACAGATTTGGCCACGGTATGGCAGCATTCAGTCTGGTCAGGTGATTTTATGCATGCATGAAAATAATTAAAATGTTGCTTCTAAAGACTTTCTATTCCCAGAATAATTTGAACCTTTTCAGTTATTAACTCACCTGGGTATTTATATATATTCAATCTTGATTCATCCATCATCCATTGTCCGGTGTTCGTCAACATTAGTGCCATATTTTCCTATTTCTTAATGATGCCCTGTTTTAGTGCAAACCAGACCGGCTGAGCATTATGTCTCTTGGGAAAGGTTTTAAAAAGAGTTCATCATGTTAGCTGCCTTTACTAACACTTATGGTACATGTGCATAGGTTATATAGTTCGATTTGACAGGGAATCGAACCCACAACCGGCGAAAGCATCGACAATCATAGGCTTCAAATGCTTCCACCACACAATCGCCACTTTAAATAGTTATATTTACTCCTAAATCATTAGCAGTTGTGAGATCTTGTGAATCAAATATGCTGCTCAAGGTTGTGTTTTATAAATGGAAAGCGATGATTATGCAATACTTTTGTGTTTTGGCCCCTGAGACCAGTAGTTAGTGATAATAGGTGATTAACCCTTTCATGACGAATCCGGCCAAACCAGCCTCTGCAGTGGTCTTGTTGAATGTCCATTTGGATGTCAAGTGAAGACTATTTTTGAAAATTTACCTCTTGAAAGACTGGCTCGATAACCGAGCTAGTCATTCCTGTGGTAAATTTTCAAAAGTTTTCTTTGGCCTGCAAATGAGCATTCAATAAGTAAATATTTTAATTTTTTTAACAAATTTAGTCATTAAAAGATTAACTCCTGAAATTCCAGTGTCTCAATTACAGAGCAACTGTCCCGAGTGACCGAGTGCATAAAGCGAACGTAAGACTATGTTCAATGTATCTGCATATTATATATACAGAGATACGGCAGATCAGATGTAGTCTTAATTAATTTTAAAATTTTTTCCATCGAAAAGAATTTCTTTTAATTCTGGTCTCTAAGGGTTAAAGGATTAAATTTTTGCTATAATACTTATCCAATACCTGTATCAAAGCAATATCAGCAAAATCTACAGATTGACGATGTCTGCGATGATCGAGCTATCTTTATAAATGTTGTTTCTGACCCTGGGTTGACAGAGTACATTCTTACCAGCATTGCAATATAGCCGACACGAGTGTTACAAAAAGAATTTATTATGGAATATTGGTAGTATGTAATAAAATAGAAGTTATTACATACAATGAATAAGTCAAAATGAAATTTGTGTTGAAATTCCATATTTTCATTATGTTTGTAAAGGTATGTTTACATGTATTTTCTCACCATGGATCCTTGTTGTATACACAAAAACATCTATACCGTTCAATCACTACTTGCTAAATCAACTACTCTGCATTTAGCCATCAGAATAGGATTTTTATGCTTGCTTACATACCCCCATATATTCCATTTTAAATATACTCTCAACCAGGCTACTGGTATGGTACACCCCCAGCATATGCCCTGATAGAGACTGGCACCAGTCTGTACTCACTCCTTGGTGACTGACACCTGTCCCTAAGCAAGTCCGCGCATGCGTAATGGAGGCCAAATAGGAAACATATTCACTTTTCAAATATTCTTCAAGCAGTACAGTCTGCCAATATTCCAGCTTAAGGTTTTTTTTTATACGTTGCGCTGTGTTCAGCTTACGTTTTAGAGAGTTCTTCTATTCAGGATTATGCCTAACATGAAGTCCATCCTCCATAAGTTATGTTTATTGAGTATTTTGTGGTGTTAATTACTCTTTTATGACTGTGTTACCGGTTTTCGTGGTGGTAAACCATTTTTGTGGTAGTCAATCATGCCTAAAGTCATCATCATCATCATTTGAAATCCCTCAATTACTTATCCATTATGTTCACTTATATCTACATGTTTTAATACCATGGCTATCAGGATTTCGGCAGCCATTCGCGTGGACAGGAAGAATCATCCAAGTCGGATGATAACCGGAAGGTTAGTGGGAGGGGAAACCGATTTCCCTCACATCCAGACTAGAGGTTCGGTCCCCGAAACCAAAACACAAAGACTCTAAGGAAAAGCCCATAAAGGTGGTTTTGTGTAAGTCACTGGGAAAAACCCACCTAAGCCTTGAGGAGGGGCATTACCCTCAAGCAGTGGTGTCAGCGACGGAAGTCCCAGATTCAGCTGCCTGTGCCAAAGTTAAATTTTCCGTGATTCCGGTAGCCAGAAATCTCAAGAGATCACCTGTTCCTTTCTTAGCTTCCGGTTTGACAAGCACTTTCAGTAGGTGCTTGGTAGATTCGGGTCGGCAAGACCATAGGCCACTTCCGGTTTCCATTTCCGGTCCTTCCTCTTCCGCTTTCGGTTTTCTTCTTCCGGTTTGCGTATTTCCTATTCTACTTCTGGTTTTTCACTCACCTGGCCTAAAAGGCGTGTCGTGGCGACCGTCCGTCGTCCATCCGTTTTGGATTTTGCCCAATTTTTAGAAACGTCTTTAAAAATCTTCTTCTCCGAAGCCGCTTGAGGGATTGAAGGAAACCTCATGAAATATGATCCAGGGCAAGAGCTCAACCAAGTTTGTTCAAGGGAATTTGACTGGTCAAATGGTTAGGCGGCCATCTTGGTTGACCTAGTTTTAGGGAAAATGACCTCCAGAACCGCTGAAGGGATCAGGCCGAAATTTGGCAGATATGATTTGGGACGAAGGGCCAGTACAGTTTTCAAGAGGTGATCCATCAAAAAACATGGCTGCCATGGGCCAATCAAAATATAGCATGTTTGGCGGCCATATAGGATTTTTTCATTTGATGGACTTTGAGGCTGAAATTGTTTTTATGTAGGTTTTTGGGTATTCTGATTTGAAATTTGCAATTTTCGAAACTCAGATAAATGGTTTGGCGGCCATCTTGGATCATTTTCCCGCCATAAAGCTCCCATACTAAAGTAATGGGGAATTTAAAATGTCCTCTTTTCGAAAACTAGTGGACTGATTTCAATTATATTTGGCAGGAGCATCCTTAAGGCATAGAGATTCCATTTTGTTCAAATGAAGCCGATCGACCAATTTGGCCGGTGGCCATCTTGGATTTCAGCTGATTTTAGAAATGTCTTTAAAAATCTCAAAAACCATTTGAGGGATCAATTCAGACCCCATAAAATATGATCTGTGGTAAAAACTGACCCAAGCTTGTTCAAGGGAACTTGATTGACTATATGGTTCAGCGGCCATCTTGGATGACCTTGTTTTCGCAAAAGCGACTCCTTCCTCAGAACCGCTGAAGTGATCAAGCCGAAATTTGTGATATATCATTAAGGACTAAGGGCCATTAAAGTTTGTTCAAGAGAAGTTGATCCGTCAAAAAAACTGTCTGCTTTAAAATGTCTTTAAAAATTTTCTCCAAAACCGCTTGGGGGATCAATTCAAAACGCATGAAATATCATCTAGGGCAAGAGCTGCACCAAGTTTGTTTCAAGGGAACTTGATTGGCCAAATGGTTTGGTGGCCATCTTGGATAACCTAATTTTTGCCAAAATGACTCAAGAACCGTCTGAGCGGATTGGGCTGAAATTTGAGAGAGATGATTAGGCACTGAGTGCCATTAAAGTTTTTTCAAGGGAAGGCGCTATGTCAGAAACATGGCAGAAGTGGACCAATCAAAAAGTAGCGTGTTTGGCGGCCATATTGGACTTGCAAAAATGTCCACAAACTCATGTAGAAGACTACTCCGAAACCACCCACTAACAATTGTGACAAAAATGCATAATGCTCCAGGTGAGCGACACACAGGCCCATTGGGCCTCTTGTTTACTGTACATCCGAGTCTTTAGGTTCCTGTTCAGTTTCCGGTTGTCTACTTCTGGTTTGCACATTTCCGTTTCCTATTCTACTTCCGGTTCACGTATTTTCAGTTAAAAAATGTGTCCACTTCCAGATTTCGTACATCCATGGATAGGGTCATTTCCGGTTTTCATGGATCTTTCTGATGTTCCAGGATTAACTTCTGGTCCGGTCTTCCTGTTTTGGATTTCCGGTGATAGAGACCTTCCTGAGGTTCCAGGTTTGTTCTTCAGGTCCGGTTTACATGTTTGCTTTCCTCGGATCTAGTCATCATCTTGCCTAAGAGTTAGTCTTATTTCCGTAATTGTTTTTAAAAATCGGAATGTTTAATGGCTGAAAATCTTCATACTGAGACATTGCCAGTCTTGAAGACTTGAATTTATATAGATATTCATCATTTATTCTTTTATCAGTGACAATATTTCAACGTAATTAAAGACTCTTCCGGCTGGTTGCTGTATGGGCTTTTTGTTGCAGACTATTTCATATGTGCATATCATCGCTTAATTTCGAATGGTCTCACTCAGCCGATAAGTCAGTCTATTCTATGCATTATCTCTAGATACGTAATTTGTCCTTTCCTCCAACTTTAGATGACCAGTTGTCTTCGGGCCGTTCAAGCCTTTTCTCTCGCTCTTTTTTCCTCTTATGTCAGCAGGTTGACATATTTATTTTAACCAAAGGGAGTTAATTTGTTGCCCTGATTGTAGCCTAATTCTTATTCTAAATCTGACAGTCACTGAAAGGAAATAGAATCAGAAGAGGATACATAGGGAAGAGAATGGCACCAAGAATAATGACCACAAGAATAAAAAGAGCCTAGGAAAGGAGAAATAACCCAAAAAGGGAAAAGGAAGAAGGAATAAAAGCCAAATTTTCTTCTCTGTCATCATGGTTTCAACGAATCATTTCGCCCTGGTTTCATATCGCCTCTTTCTTTTCAGCATTTTTCTTACTTTTTCTCTATTATTTTTCATCTTTTTGGCTCACTTCTAATTTTATCCTTTTACTTCAAAGCTTGTTCTTTCCTTACATCTCGGTGTCAGTTCTCTCGGCTAGTAAATTTTTAAAATTTTGTTGTTTTCCTTCTACTCCCGGTAGCTGTCGATCATCGTCTTATCTGTCAGTTTGATTCTTCTTTTCCCTTTTTCCAGCGTAAATCTTTACTCTAAATCTCAGTTTTTATTTCAATTTGGCAGTTGAATTTCATTCTATGGGAATGATTAGGTATGAAGTCTCTGCGCGTGATTCAACCCAGAATTGTGCATTTCGCTTTATTTCATCATGAATGTGTATTTATGGCGTCTTCATTTGTTGTTAATCAAAAATCAGTGTTTTGTGTATTTAACATTCGAGCTGATCCCGGAGTTTCATTATCAATCAATCAATCCTTTTATTGGCATATCAAACACAATGACATATACCATGATACAAACATTTAACTACATTTTACAAAATGGAAAATATAGGTTCTAAGACAATAAATATAAAAATAGATATATAAATAAAAAATGTACAGGTTTAATGTGTAGGGCTATGATTTAAGTTTACTGCCACTAGGCATAAATGTCAGACTGTTCGGGATATCTAATTAAACAATATATCAAATACAGTGAGGCATGGTGAATTTACCAGGACTCATGAAGTTGGCTAGTTTCCCAATGAAATTGATATGGACGTTGATTAAAATATAGGACACAGTTATGCAATCATTATATGAACCTGCCTCATGTACAGGATGACAATCCGACGAATTGTGTCATTGCATAGGATTTAAAGCACAAGCCCGAACAGCTAGGCAAACGTTGATGTATTCAATAACAATTTTTATTAGATCACTATCTCCATTATTATATGACATTAAAAATTTTAATTGGCTACACCCATCAAGCGAGACAAAATTAGTAAACTCATTAAGCTTTTTAAAGAGCGATTGTCTCTCCTGATCATAATAGGGACATTCCATTATAAAGTGTTTTTCATCCTCGATTAGGTTCTGGTTGCAAAGTTTACAGAATCGTAGATGACAGGTATTAGTGGTGTTTTGTGCCTATCGTCCTCAATTTGTAAGGTGTGTGCACTTATTCTGAGTTTTGTGAAGTTCCTGCGTTTTGTGAAATTCTTTTCAAAATGAAGATAATTTTCAATGGCAAAGCTTTGTTTATATTTTGAACCATGGTTATGCCAGACTCCAAGACAGTCAAAGGATTGCCATAGTTCTCTTAACAGGCACATATCATGCATTCAATTCATTGAGTCGCGATGATGTCATCACAATTAAATTTCCCTTAGTTCCCTGGAGCGACACCATTTCTGGAGGGACTAATTTATCATTTCGAGCAGTGGTTTGGGAAACCCTAATTACATTTTCCATAGTATCTTGCTAAATTCAGTCACGATTTGATGTTTTCGAATACCAGATGGGATTATTGCAGATTCTCAGGTACAGGATTTGGCTATATCTTGATTCTAACCCCTTCCATAGGCTTACTATGGGTTTTCGGTTTGCCATGAAATCTGGTTAAATCACTATAAATAAAATTATCTATAATGTTTTCAGGGTCTTCAGGATTTTAATAAGTAAGGCTATACTTCTATGATTCTTTTTTCTCCATTCAAAGAAAGAGGTAGAATTAAAATAACCAAAATAAACGTGAGTTACCACTTTTCGTGATGGCTAAGAATAAGGATATAGCCCAGGATTTTATGGTTTGAGCTTCATGGCATATGTAAACTATGTGTTTCTATGAGCAGTCCTCTTTAGAATATAGTGAGTTTGCCCCAACTTTAAGGGCGGCCCTTATCAAAAGGGTCGTATGTTCTTCTTGGATGTAGGACCCTTCTCCGCAGTCGCTTCTCCTAAATGGTCTTCTGTTCCATCCAATCAGAAGATATTAGCATTAGAGGTGGGTGCTGGTTTTCTATGATTGTCAAGGAGACTATAGAAGAGGCTCTACCTTGGAAAGTAGACCCGGGTTTCTGTTCAACGATCTTCATAGTCTCCAATTCTTAGAAGGCTGGCATCCTTCTATCTTCCTGACGAAGCTATATCTTCTTTCTTTATCTCCTAAATTCAGGATGGAGTCCTCCCCTATCACAAGTCTGTTTTTCAGGCATGTGATCCTTTTCTATCGATCGTTAGAATGCCTATTTCATGTGGGTTTTTTCACCTTTCCGAAGTTACATGAGTTTTGCTTTCAAGGATAGGGTATGGCGGTTTGATTCTCATTCCTCGGGTACTTTGAAAGTTCAGGCAACTTCATTGTGTGGTCCTGTTAATAGTTCAGTTTTGGCCGACATAATCCTGGTTTCAGGGCCTCCTGGTCCTTCTTCTAGATCTCCCTCTGTTACTTCCAGTCTCCCACAATCTATTGTCCCGGATCAGAGGCTGGATTCTCCATCAGAATCCAGAAATCTTTCTCTTTCAAGTCTGGAAGTTGTCACGCTGCCCTTACTTCGTCAATCGCTTAAACAGTCAGTTTCAAGAACTTTTGGCGATATCATTCAGAACTTCCACTCGTAACATATATTAGGCTCGATTTGAGTTATTCAACAAATGGGGTTCAGTCCGTTCTATCCTTCCCTCTGAGCACTATGTGACTCGGGTCACAGATTCCTAGGTTTCCCTTTCTATTAGAAAAAGCTCTCAGTTATCACTGTCAGTTCCTATCGATTTGGTCTGAACTCCTTGTCAAATGTCTTCTTGACTTTTTGGTCCAAGTACTAAATTAATTTCACGACCTCATTAAAGGTATGGGTGATTCACATACTCTTTTTCAGAAACCCCTTCCTTCCTGGAACCTTTCGCTTGTATCACAGGTTCTTGATGGGTGACATTTCGAATCCTTAGATTCTGTTTGTTTAAAAACAGCTTACCATCAAAGCAATGTTTTTATTAGCAGTAGCATTAGCTAACCGTCGCTCTGAAATTCATGCCTTTCTGCTGATTTGGATAGTTTTCAAATTACGAGTATTAGCATTATTCTTTATCCCAGGGCAGAATTTCTGTCAAAACTCAGTCAGCCATTTTCTTGGTTAATCCCATTATAATTCATAAACTTTCTTCCCTTTCAGAAGAATCTGTATGTTAACCCTGTTAGGTCCTATCATTTTTGCCCGGACTCTTGTCACATGTCTACATAGTCCTTCGGTTCAAGATCAGTAACATTTCACGATCGCTTTCGGGTTTTGGGAAATTCTCATCCTCCCTTCATTAACCCCTTCCATCTTGGAACCTATCCCTTGTTCTTCAGGTCCTAGCTGGTAAACTCTTTAATCCTTTTGGGTCTGGTTATTTTAAACATCTTACTCTCAGAGCATCCTTGTTATTAGCAATAGCTTCAGTTAGCCGTCTTTCGGAAATTCATGCATTATCTGCTGATTGGGATAGTTTTCAAGTTACGGGTATTAGCATTATCCTCTATCCTAGCAAGCCTGGAAATACAGTAAGGTGCCTGTCAAGGACATTGTCAGGCACTAAATTATCAAATGTCAGGCACAGTCTTGCCTTTTCCTGACATTTAGTCAGATTCAGATTTAATCAGTCCGAGTAGTTGCAGTCTGCATACAAATGTTGACAAAACCATAAAATATGCATTTATCTTAGGTGTATCATGATCATTATGACACATGTTTAGATGTTTTTGACATGTTTCTAATAAGTTCTAGTAAAGAACACTGTGAAGTAGAATAGTGTTGACAGCCAGCAAATTCTGGATGTCCAGTACTAAGTATCTGGTGCCTGGCAAAGTGTTGGATACTGTTGAAAAAGTTATTTCGAGGCCTGTTCTAGGTCAGAATTTCTGTCCAAACTCGGTTGAGTTTTTTGGATAAACACATCATATTTCATAGGCATTCTGCTTTATCTCCAGATGACTCTGTCTGGATCCCTGTTAGGGCTCTCTATATTTACGAATTATGTTCAACTTGCAAACGATCCGATGATAGACATATTTGGGTTATGTTTGCGGTAAGCATTGATAGTCCTTCCTCTTTAATCACTATTTCACGTTTGTTCGTTGATCCTATTAAAATTTGCCATGAATTAGCTTCTCACAGGGACAGTTCATTGGTTGGTGTTAAGGCCCATGATGTGAGGGGCCTTGCCACCTCTTGTGCCCTTTTTATGGATCTTGTCTTGATGATTTCATTCAAGTTGCTATCTGGAAATCAGAGAATTCTTTATTAATTTCTATCTTAACTAAAAGATTCTGGCGCTTCTTCCTTTTTCTATAAAAATATTCAGACGGTAGCTTCAGGGACCATGACTCATATTTCTTCATCATCATTTTCTCTTTCTTCATAATCTTCATTCGTATAAGAATTTTATTTGAGATGAGTGCGAGTTCATTACTTCTTTCTCATGTCGGTATTTCACCTCTAATATCTTCGCTTTCATCACACTTTATTTTTATTCATTTCATTCTTGCATGATCATCTCCTCTCTTGTATTCTTGGGGTCATTTAATGTCATCCTTTCTGCTCTCCTAGCTTCTGTACCCTTTCTATTAGGGTTATTTATGAGAGTAATTCTGAGGAATTACTGTCGTTTGTAATATATTACTCTACTCGTTTTTACTAACTTCGTAGTCATTCTCTCTATTTTTTACATCAATTTTGCGCAAAAATAGTAATGCAAGGAGGTAGGTTGTGATGTAGTAATAATGCCCAGGCGACCCGGAGGGTCTTATCTTATGTTTTACTAATTACATATACCTACCTCCTTGCATTACATTTTTGGGGTGGGTAGGGGTGTGGTGTGGGGGGGGGGGTTGCTTGAGGCTTCATTTTAATTGTCATATCTTGTTAGAATAGTTATATTCAGCATAAGATATTCATTATATTCTTCAGCTTTTGGGTATACCCGGATATATCAGATTTTGACATATTTGGGTATTTCTGAAAGAAATTTCCCATCATCTGATGTAGAGTATTTAGGTTAATTTTTCATTTCAGCTTTAGTCAGATATTCAGAGTCGAGTAGTGATAGGATCATCTGCCTCTTCATGGATCTGCTTAAAGCTGGATTATAAGACTGGATTCGTCAAAGGAATGAAGTCTTGGTTGCTACCAACAAGGTCATGTGATAGCTATCAGCTAATGAGGTTGTCATTGTGCGTAATGACCTACTCAGTGGCTATGGGTATTGGATTAACCCTCTTCTTGCCTCATACTGAGATATAGCATTCACGCGAATTACTATGGATCTCATCATTAGAGAGAGTATGGAGATTCCTGAAGAAGCCTTCAGTCACTGTAACCACAATACCCATCAGACATTGGCTGTAAAAATTCATCCTACTACGCTTCCCTTCAGAGAAGGAAAGAGCAATAGTAATGCAAGGAGGTAGGTATATGTAATTAGTAAAACATAAGACCAGACCCTCCGGGTCGTCTGGTTGATTGACCAGATCTCATCTTTCATGTCACCCTTTTCGGACAGTCAGGTTTGGGCAATGATCGCACTGTCTCAGTTCTGGACAGGATTGTTTGATTTAATGTTCGTTCCAATATTCCTGATTCTAATGTTTCTGAAGATAGTCATGGACCAGTTTAAAGAATTTCTTCTAGCAGCTCCCTTTTGGTCAAAGAGGATCTGTTTGGTAGCCGTTCTCGATCTTCTGGTAAGATTTTGCTAGCCTTCTCCCAGTATCATCAGATCTCGCTCAAGTAAGCGGCTTGCATCTTCATCCAATCCAGAATTCTTCATCCTGTGTGTTTGGAGAATTTTCGAGTGTTCGGTCTCTGAGAACAACTTTTCTTCAAGATCTCAAGAAATCATTGTCTCTTCCAGGAGGGAGTCGACCTGTCAGATTTGTACAAAGGTCGACAATTAAATCTTTGAAGAATGGTGTTTAAAACATGGTTTCTTGCCTGATTCCGTTTCTATTTCCTAGGTATTAGATTTTTAATCGTACAGTATCTATTCGATTCATTTCATTTATCAGCTATCACTGTTAGGGGTTATAGATTTCTTTGGTTTCTTCTCTTCCTTGTCTTCTGAATGCTGATATCAAGGATTTGAAGATTCTCAATGGTTTTATTAGAGGATTGGAAATAGTCATCCTCCAGTGGCTAAGCCTTTGTCTTCCTAAAATTTGGCCTTGATTCTTCAAGTTTTGGCAGGTCACCATTTTGAGCCAATTGGATCTATCAGTCTCAAACTATTGACTCTTAAGGTTGTTTTCCTTGTTGCTGCCACTTCAGCTAGGAGATGATCTGAAATTCATGCTCTTTCCGCAGAGAAAGACAATTGATCAAATCTGAGGTCTGTCTAGTCTAGTCCCAGAAGGGATTTTTTATCGAAGACCCAGTCTAACCATTACTCAGTCTAAGCTATTATTCATAAATCTTTATTGTCTTTTTCGCTGTCCGACAGATTCTGGTGTCCTGTCAGGGCCTTAAAAGTCTATAAACGTCGTACCAATTTTAAAAGATCCGATTCTTCGCACTTATGGCTTCCGTAGGCGGAGGAGGTGGCTAGACCAGTTTCTAAGTCCACAGTTGCCAGATGGATCTGTAAGACCATAAAATTATGCTATGAGATTGCCTCCCCAGGTGAGATCAATTTAGCCCATGTCAAGGCTCTCGACCTTCATGGTATGGCTACCTCCTTCGCTCTTTTTGCTGGCTCATCATTGGACGACGTCATGCAAGTCGCAGGATGGAAATATGAATCGACTTTTACCTCTTTCTATTTAAAGGTTCAGAGCCCAGCGGCCTCCTTTTTAGAAATATAACAATTTTAACAAAACAAGCCAAGGACCATTTACCAAGCAAATCTCACCAATTTCATTAGTCTGTATGTCTGTTAGATATGGTGAGAATATTCTCTTGTTTTGTTTATTCTATTGAGTTGACAATTTTCCTTGTTTGATAATCACTGTGATTTATTATGGATGCACTATTATGTTAATTTATTAAAATTTGGATATGAGTTGTTTAATTTTTATCCTTGTTTAATGATTCTCAAATCACCCACCAAGGTTTTTTAAGTGGGGCACTGCCCAAATCAACGGGTTTAGCAAGTAGTGATTGAACAGTATAGATGTTTTTGTGGTGTAATAACAACCCCCAACAGACCCCTCTTGCGGGTTGGTCTGTAGTTTTATTAACCACTATAAAATATACTTACTGTTCAATCACTACAACCCGGCCTCAGCCACTCCACGTGGGAATGATTTGAGAATCTGTTTATAATATTCGACACTTAAATTTAGAAAAGTGAATCTGTTTCCTATTTGGGCTCCATTGCGCATGGGCAGACATGCTTAGTGGCAGGTGTCACCAAGGAGTGAGTACAGACTGGTGCCAGTCTCTATCAGGGCATATGCTGGGGGTGTACCCTACCAGTAGCCTGGTTGAGGGTATAATGAAATGGAATAGGCATATGGGGGTATGTAAGCAAGCATAAAAATCTTATTCTGGTGTCTAAATGCAGAGTAGTTGATTTAGCAAGTAGTGATTGAATGGTAAGTATGTTTTATAGTGGTTAATAAAACTACAGACCAACCCGCAAGGGGAGTCTGTTGGGAGTTTTCCTTTTAAACGAAGCGTGTTAAGCAAGCAAGACAATAGATTCTCATAATATAATGTTTGGAGATTTGGATTCAATACTCGTCTTTTAAAGGCATAATATCCATTTCCAAATCTTACAAAGAATTTCCCAGCACCACTGCAGAGGCTGGTTTTGGCCACTTTGACCATGAAAAGTTTAATATAATCTTTTTAGTCATAAAGGTAAATTAGGGAGACGTCTCTCTAGTTTAATTTCACATCTTAGAAAATTATATTAATTTAGGTTAAGATTTATTTCGTTTCATTCCGTTGATGTACATAAGTTAGTCCTCTAAAATTATACAATTTTAACTTTTTTATTGTCAAGCATTTTGGTGTGAATGTGGACCTTTAAATTACACACAATATCCATGGTAGCGATATATATTAATAAACCCTCTCCTAGTCCGTGCTTCTCACCTGTCTCATCAGCAATGGACCTTTCCAGCTTTAGCTATGCCCCACCAATCCCTAGCTAAGCTTCACCCACATTTCACCCATGTTGGGTTTGGTCGATCCCTGAACTCCTCGCTTATCAATTTCCAGAAAACTGCAGGTAAGCTGTTGAATAGTTTGAAACTTATTTAACTTGGCACTGTTACTGCCTATGAAACAGTAAAGACATTTGTGACGAATTTATCTACGTTATTCATGATGTGATTGATTGTGATGTCATCCTACATGTCACATAGTTGATTATGACATCATATGATTGATGGATAAACTGGAAAGGACCATTCCTGAAAACTGTTACACGAAAACATTTAAAAAAACCCAATTCTGACCATTAACAGGTTAACTCTTTCACTAATGAATTCCGCATACCTCATTTTTAGCGCTACCTAACAGAAAAATCTGTTGAATATTTTGAAACTAATTCAACTGGAAGTCATTGCTCACCAGCTTTCAGTTAAATTAATTTTAAAATATTCAACAAAATAAGTTTTATATCGTAAAGAATATACTTTTTAGGGATTTGTCAGTGAAAGGGTTAAGGGATAAGTAACTGTCCTGTGTATACGCTGGTATTACTCGTAATATAGTTAGACCTTTAACCCTTCAACACTCAAATTTGTTCATTTCAATTTTCTCATAGAAAATGTCCATTTGCAGGCCAAGATAAGACTGTTTTTGAAGATTTACCACTGGAATGACTGGCTCGGTTATCGAGCCAGTCATTCCAGTGGTAAATTTTCAAAAATTGGCTTGGTCTGCAAATGGACATTTCTCAAGACCACTACAGAATGAATCCGTTTTGGCCGATATGAGGGTTAAAGGATTAATGGTCAAGATTGGTCACGAAAATTAAAATTTTTACTCAGTGTCCATGAGCATATTAAGAGAACACTATTTTTGAAAGTTTACCACTGAAATAACTGACTTATTTATCAAGCTAGTCATTCCAGTGGTAAAATTAAAAAAATTACATTGTGTCATATGTCTGTTGGCATGCAAATGGACATTCCTTGAGACCACTGCGAGACTAATTTTGCGTGGCTTAACCACAGGTTAATAATGGAGATGCATACTGGAATTGGTTATTGGATAACAACCAGATAATTATGCATTTCTTTAATTTGCATGTTCGTTGATGCTTGGCATTTATAAGTTTACTAACCACTTCAGATTATTGCTAACTTTTCAGGTTAATGCAACGTGGAATGCACTGGCCAGCAATGGCTGCTTCTCTGGTCTTAAAATATATATATTTAAATTGTAGACTAGGAGAAGAATATTTTAGAAAAATGATTGCTTAAATATAACTCACTCAGTAAATAATTCAGCCATTCCAGTGGTACGGAAGGAATCTTCTAAAATTTCTTCGTTTGTTTTCCAAGTGGATATATTTCATTTGAGAAAATTAAATTTGCCCCATTTGAGCATAAAATACTATCGATGGCTATTGTGATTTTTTAAGTTATATGCAGTGAGAAGGGGTCATCAAATTGTTTCTGAATATGCGCTATGCAAAATATAATGTGATGGGATACCTCGAGGTTGTTCCCTCTTACAAATGTGCGAAGTTATGTGCGAAATTTGTCCAAGATAAATAAAAAAAACCAGTTTATTTTAGCTCGTTAATGGATGATTCCAGTTTCTCAATCAATCATATGACGTCATATTCAACTACATGTGTAGGTTGATGTCATAATCATTTACATCATGAACAAAAGTTTGACGCAACTTCTTAATTGATGATAGACTAAGTTGTTGTACAAATTGTATGTCTACTATTCAATAAACATGCTGTTGAATATTCAAAAATTAATTTGACTGAGCGCTGTTGCTGGCATAGGCAGCAACTGCACCCAGTCAAATTAGTTTCAAAATAATCACCTGCTTACCTGGATAGTTTTCTGGAATTGATAGTCAGGGAGTTTAGGGATTGGTCGATCCCAACACTAGCGAAGGGTAGGTGGCGCTTAACTAAAGATGGACGGGGCATAGCTAAAACTGGATTCTTCCATTGGCCATTTCTGAAGACCAATGTAGAGGCCAAAACCAGCCTCTGTATTAGTCTTGAGGAATGTCCATTTGCAGGCCAATTTAAAAGAAGACTGTCTGAAAATGTTACCATTGTAATAACTGTCTCAATCTAACATTAACG
Organism: Chaetoderma sp. LZ-2023a; assembly: GCA_034401795.1. Lineage (NCBI taxonomy): Eukaryota > Metazoa > Mollusca > Caudofoveata > Chaetodermatida > Chaetodermatidae > Chaetoderma > Chaetoderma sp. LZ-2023a. The sequence goes on along the minus strand of CM067373.1, from coordinate 100,347,520 downwards.
AGCCAGTCATTGCAGCGGAAAATTTTCAAAAATATTTTCTTGGACATTCAATAAACATATTTAGATTTTCTTGACTAAATTTAGACATTAACGGGTTCAATCTTGTTATCATAAAAATTGTCACAGATTTGACAATAAATATAATTCTTCAACTCCAGAAACTGGTCTAATAACTGACAAATTCCTGAAGAAGTAAACAGTACTATATAAAACTTATTCTGTTGAATATTTAAAAATTTATTTGGCTGGAAGCCTAAGGCAGCAATGGTTTCCAGTCAAATTAATTAAAAAATATTCAACAGTGAGATATGGTGAATTCAGCGCTGAATGGGTTAAAGTCTCATTGTCACTGAGAACATGTATTCTCTCTGGAATAGAATCATATCTGCCTGGGTGTTTAGCTCACAGAGATACACCAGAACTGGACATCGTGGTTTCATTCTCTTCACTGTCAAGCTAGAGTTGTTGTAATTGTTAACTTGATCATATTTTTAAGTTACTACTTTCTTTTTATATGATCACAAAAAAAGAAATACCTAAAAGGTCTGACAATAAACAGCATTCCAGGGGTTATAACTCTGGACCTGCTAAATATTTTGAAAACAATTTGACTGAAAGTTGTTGGTTGCTAGGCCACCAACAATCTTCAGTCTAATTTTTTCAAAATATTCAGCAACTCGAGAGTTTTTGTTCATTGAATTTATTGTCCAGTGGCTTGCAGCAGTGAGACAGTTAAAGCTTATGGGGCATGGTTAACTCGCTGTGTATATGTTGAGATACCATTCCAGTGATTATCAGCTTGTATAGATGCTGATAATTATTATAAAGTAATGTAATGTATAATTGATACCAAAGTTTTAAAAATCACAATCTGGTATCATTGCCAAACCTTTAACAATGTCAAAGTGATATTTTCTTTTGTTGTATTTTCTTAGGAGGAAGAAGACCCGACTAAAGCTTCGTGGCCGGATTATTACATTGAAAGCATCAACACCATGTCATCGGTTTATTTCGGATTTAATGAGGATGAAGGGACACTTAGAACAAAGCTGGTGGATGATTTGAAAACTGCTCTTAGGACACAGCCGATGAGGTGAATTGAGTAATCCAATTCTAGCCATTCCCTGCCCATCTTTAGCTAAGCTCCACCCACATTTCGCCCGTGTTAGGATTGATCAATCCATGAACTCCTCGACTATCAGTTTCCATAGTATAGGTAAGCTGTAGAATATTTTGAAACTAATTTGACTGTGTGTTGGCAGCAACAGCGCCCAGTCAATTTAGTTTCAAAATATTCAACAGCATGTTTATTAAATAGTAAAGACATACAATTCGTACAACCTCACAGACTATTAAGCGTTTAAGACAGGCTGTATCACGGCATTCATGACATAATTGATTATGGTGTCAACCTACACATCACGTAGTGGATTGTGATGTCATATGATTGACTAAGAAGCTGGATTCCTGAATTGTAGCTTCTAATACTTTATATACTATTAACCCTTTAATGGTTAAAACCGGCCTCTGCCTCAGACTTTATGAAATGTTCATTTGCAGGCCAAGAGAAGACCATTTTTGAAAACTGGAATAACTGGTTCGATAAATTTTCAAGAATAACCATCTTGGTCTGGAATTGGACATGAACTAAGAAAAACAATTAGACTTTCTTGACCAATCTTGAAGATACTGTTACACTGACAGTGCCTAATTTTTCTGTCACCCGGAATGGGTTGCAAGAGTTGTAATAGACGGATCCAAGAAGTCTATCCGCCGGTTGAAGAAGAAGAAATCTTCTGGGCCAGATGGCATTACGAATGAAATGATCCAACATCTTGTTAATGCATCTCCGCAAGTTGCTAGATATCTTTAATCTCAGTTGGACCAATGGAGAGGTTCCTCAGTGCTGGAAGGAAGCCAGAATGACTCCTATTCTGACAAAAGGGAAGAACAAGACGAAAGTGCTGAGCTACCGTCCTATCAGTCTTACAAGCTGCATATGCAAGACCATGGAGCGCATCGTCAACCAGCGGTTGCAGTGGTACCTGGAGTCGGAGAACACTATAGTTTCAGAGCAGGATGGCTTCAGAAGATACAGGAGCACAGAAGATCAAACAACACATCTTGCACAGGTCATAGAGGACACTTCAAGCCAAGAAGGTGATGCTAGCTGCCTTTATGCTCGTGAAGCTCCGGCGCACAGGCATCGGTGGCAACATGTTCCGATGGACCAAGTCATACCTACACAATCGCAGAGCTAGGGTACTGGTGGATGGACAATCTGGACAGAATGTATTGCTGAGACAAGGGGTACCACAAGGCGGAGTATTATCACCAACTCTGTTCATACTCTTCATTAATGATATTGTAGCAGAGCTGCCCAATGGGATCCAAGCAGCCCTCTATGCAGATGACCTCGTACTCTGGTGCACAACGACTGCCACGTACAGAATGCAGCTCGCCTTGGACAGAATTACAGCTTGGGCCAATCGCTGGTGTATTACCATCAACAAAGAAAAATCATCAGCCATGCTATTCTCACTGTCCACCAAAACCAAGGTTGGCAATCTGACACTGGGCGGTACTCCACTCGAGTACGAGGACCAGCAGACATACCTGGGAGTCACCTATGACAGAAGATTAACATGGAAGGAGCACATCCAGAACGCAGAGGCAAAGGCCAGAAGAAAGCTAAACATCATGAGGAAGCTTGCAGGAACAAAGTGGGGTGCCAATGAAAGGATCCTCAAGACCATCTACCTAGGTGTCGTACGACCACACCTTGAGTATGGATCCAGCTCATGGATGACAGCAGCTAAATCTCATCAACAGAACCTCGACAGAGTACAAAACCAGGCACTGCGCATCATCACTGGTGGAATGAGCTCGACACCAATAGAAAAAATGGAGCAGACAGCAGGCATCCCCCCCCCCCCCCCACTTAGTAAAGGAAGGGAATGCAAAGCACTGATCCAAGCTGCAAAGTTCAAATCGTTCAACAACCGCCCGATGAAGATCAGGCAAGCACAGCTGTCATCAGGAAGACGTAAAAGATCAAGTTTTGTGAAAGAGACAAAAGCACTTCAAAGGAAACACCAAGAAATGTTTCCAGCACAAATAGAAGACCCAAACCACACCCTTGATCCTCCACCCTGGTAAAACAAACTAGAGAGCATAGCTATTCGCACCACAGTACCTCATCTCACAACCAAAGATGAACACAGTGATGTGAGCAAGAAGGCCCTGACCCTAGCCATGCTGGAAGAAATGTACCCTCAGGAGACATGGATAAGGATCTACACAGATGGATTAGCCAAAGATGCAATTAGGAGCGGAGGTGCCGGGCTGCACATACAGTATCCAAACGGACAACATGGGTCAGCTGCAATACCGACAGGCAAACACTGCACAAACTACAGAGCTGAAGTCGAAGCACTGGTTCATGCAGGTAATACCATCAGCAGAACAGCAGACCCTATTGCACAGATTGTCTTTTTATCTGATGCCCGCTCTGTCCTTGAGGCTATCACCAAAGGTAAGCTGCCACAACTTGAAGAAGCACTACAAACCATCAAATGCTTTCGGATAGCATTGCAGTGGATCCCCTCACACTGTGGAGTCCAAGGAAATGAGGAAGCAGACAAGATGGCAAAGGTGGGTGCAGAAGAGAATCGGACAGAAAACATGGTTACGCATACAGAGATGAAGACTATCATCAAGTCACTCTATAGAACACCTCAAATCAGAAGATGCCTACCATCATCTCTTGAGGCCAGAGCAAGTGACCATTTTTCCTCTCAGAACTGGACATAACAGACTAAACCAACACATATACAGGCGGTTCCACCCTACGACATCGCCCGCTTGTCCTTGTGGAGAAGCAGAACAGACCACAGAGCACATACTTCAATGTTGCAGTATGTATCAGCTGCTGAGAGAAGAGATCTGGCCTTTGTCAACCTCTTTTCTTGAAAAGCTGTATGGGCCTGTGGAAGAACTGCAGAAAACCACAGATTTCGTCTTGAGAACAGCTCTCCAAGTGTGATACCAGCGATCGAAAAGAAGAAGAAGACGGATCCATTTTTAGCTATTCCACACCCATGTCTAACTAAGCTGCCTACTTTTTTATGCGTGTTGGAATAAATTTGAAACTTAAAATTAGAATCTAACTCAAGATAAACTATACAGGTATACTGTTGAAGATTTCGAAAGTAATTTGACTGGGAACTGTTGCTGCCTATGAGTTTTTGATTTACATGACGGAGCTATATTTCATGATTGCGACATCAGCGACCTAGCGATGTAATTTATTATGACATCAGATACATGACTGACAGATCATATTCCTCCTTTGTCCTGTGCATTTGTCTGTGTGAATGCCCTCAGTGTCCCGTGTCTGCATGCATCTGTGTGTCCAATGCAATAAGGCAGCTTGTGTTTGAGTGATTTTTAACAAGCCTTGATTGGAGGTTGCCTTTCAGGTTCCAAAGAACCATTTTAATTTTGTGGTCAATAGGTCAATATCACTGAAAATGGTAAGTGGGTGGGTGAGACCCCTCTGAATAGTTGTTAGTACAATACTGTTGTTGTTGTTTCAGTTTTGTGCTGAGGTTTATAGAGCTGAGTGGTCTACAGTGTTTGTTGGACTTCCTTACCAGGATGGATTATGAGATGGCTCAGAGCCTCATTCACACATCAGTCATCGGATGCATTAAAGCATTGATGAACAATCCAGTAAGAAAACCAAATTCTGCATAAATGTCAGGGATGATAATTACATTGCGATATCGCTTTCAAAGATTAGATAAAGTTTGTCATGATACCTAGATGTGCAACTGATTAATTGAGTATCAGACAGATTGACCTAACTGATGGCGGTAATGAAAATAAAGTTTTGAATTGAATATATATGTATATCCGTATCATAGTACATTTATCTCCATCTCTATGCAATTAAACAAGAATAGTTAGATTGCTTGTCACCAGGTTTAATATGCAAGTACCTGGTAACAAGACTTAACATAAATCTTTAACTCCTCTAATTTGTTACAGAAAAGCTTAATTATGTCATAGAAAATGTCCATTTGCAGACCAAGAGATTATTTTTTAAAGATTTATCACTGGAATGACTGGCTCGATTATCGAGTCAGGCATTCCAATGGTAAATCTTAAAAAATGGTTTTTTCTTGACCTTTGAATGGACATTTCAAAAGACCACTGCAGAAGCCGTTTTTGGCTACCTTGAGTGTTAAGCCTGAGAGAAGACTATTTTTGTCTACCCCTAGCGGAGCTTGGCTCGATATAGCGATCCAAATGATGTGTGGTGTGCAGTGTGCACCAAGAATTAGGTAAATCTCAAATTTTTTCAATGTACATTTAATTCATCAAGGGCTTTGCCGATCTCAATAAAACTACAGATTTGTTATTCCCACCCTCATTGCATCCAGTCTCCATCATAAGTTTCTAGGTTTTATGTCGTTTGGACATAGTTTATATCTATGTGTAACCAGACTTAGAAGAATGGTATTTTTTCAATAGACTTTTAAATCACCAAACGCTTATCTGATCGCAAAAATGGCTGTCTCTGATGCCATACCATGAGCTAGTCAATCAAATACCTTAACATAGCAATCCCTATTTCACGACGCTGCCACATATGCTCTTCTAGTTGAAAATTTATCACTGAAATTACTCGGTCAATCATCGTGCATTCTAATGGTAGGTCAGTTTGGCTGAATTGGTCCTTAGAAAGTTTATTTTCAAGCCTTGATTGTGATGTGTTTTGGGACATTGGTTTATATTTGGCAGAGTTATGCCCCTTCTACAGCCTAGAATTGGTCACAAAACATTTCTGATCATTAAGATTAATAAGTATGCCTTCTAAGAATTGCAGAAAATCTAGTTTTCTCCATGCCTCGTGATGTAGCCTCACTTGTTCTAATTCATATCATAACGTGTATATATTGTAATAAAATGGGGATTTTTACAGGCCAAAAAGGATGCTACTAAGACCAGGAACTGGACAGATAAGGGTGGTTAATTATGGGTTAGATGGGATCCATGGGTAAGAATTTCCCCACATGCCTTTCTGCTCACCACCCTGCTAATGATCTGCATCTGAAGTTCACTGGTGTCACCGGATAGCTGCTTCATCTCTGCATTATTGACCTAGATTTAAACCCTTCTTTATACACGGAAGAATCCATCTCCATGCAGTCCATGAACCTCTCAAACAATTGACTCGCTTGAAAGATCCACTGAGCGCATTAAGATGAAATGCTCATAATTTAAATAGGGTCAGATGACTCTGTTGGACATCTTGAGGAGTAGTGTACAAATGTGATGTTAGTGCAAAGACAGTTGGATGTAGAGGGTGTTATAAATGCAATAAGAAGGGTTGGCACTAAAATCTTGATGGGCTGTCTAAGGCTGTGCTTGACTGCAAAATTCTAAAGATGAATCAAATTCTTAAGGGAAGTGTAATGCAATATAAAGGTTCTACAAGAAAAGACCGAGCTTGCTAAGAAAATTAGAGCTTAAGCCAAAATGTTGTTAGTTGAAAAGTTGTTGGCCAGCCTTGAAGGTCAAATTAACCTAAGTACTGTGTCCCGAAAAGTGTAATGGTTATCTCGAAAATCACTTTTAAAATGGTCAATTGAAACTGACTTAAGTGATTGACATCAAAGTTGAATGTTATAAATAATAGGTAAGGTAGAGTCTAATGATAACAAACTGGAAAGTAAATGGTGCACAGATTAAATACTGTAGTGATAGCGATTGAGCGCACGATCTGGCAATAATGCCTACGGTTACTTTGGAAACGTGCTGGTAACAATCTGTCAACAGTTAACAATGCTCCGATTCTGTATCGTAAATGATAGCGATTGAGCACACTATCTGGCAACAACATTCCAACCTAAATTCTATCCGTCTTTGATATAACTACAAATACTAATGAGGTAACAGTGTTGACACTATCTGGCAACAGAATACAATCTGGCAAGTCTACCAAATGGAAGACACTCTGGTAGTGGACAAACACCGAAAATGGGGACTAGGCTCAGCAATGTTGTCTGATATACAAGTACCAAGTATGAATGCAATCCGGCAATAAGTACCAATTGGAAAGCACTGACAACAAACTACTGTCCTGAAATCTAACAAGTGAAAAGGAAAACACTCTACAAATTGACTACATCAACCTGGCACGGAAAGCAATCATGAGCCGCTGATGAACCATGAGGTGAATCGGCAGAAGAAGATTACTTTGCCTGCAAAGCTATTCAAACGTAATAAGAATGAGGATAAGGATGCCAAAGAGACTTAAATTCTAGGGAAGCCGGTTACTGTATTGATTTAGTAAGACTACTGATTTTTAGACTGCTGAGGCTAACTTCTTAGGTTATAGGAGTGCGAACTCGCTATTGAAATAGCCTGGGCAAATAAAGCAGATATAACTTAATTGTAAACCCTTTATGGCGAGGAATATTGTTCAAATGTGTTCTTGAAAACACAAATTAACCAATATTCATCACAAGAAAGAGATTATACCCTGCTGCTTTACTTTCGCACTCCCTGCCAAGATGGACAAGCTTTCCCTTGGGGCCTGGGTTAATGTGATACCGGACTAAGTTTTGAGCATCCAAAGCGTGCTGATACCCAGAGCCAATTTTTGGCAATTTGGAACTAAATGACCTAGCTCTTTAACAAACAGATTTGAAATATTCAATAGATGGCATCTTGTAATTAACTCCTAGTGTCGTATATTAGGTAATAAGAATTATCGGTTCTGTACGTGTACTGTTGAAGTGTACCTACATGAATGTAATCTTCATAACCTGGACAATAATTGGTTGCACCTCGAAGTTGTGGAATATCCGCAACAAGAAGAAGTTTCAACTTCGGTGTAATTTCTAAATCTGGAAGCTTGACTTGTATTTTTTGCTCCAAATGCTGATTTTAACATAATGCATTTCAATTCATTTACTACTGGACAATTTTAACATAATGCATCTCTTAATCAAATGTTACTGGTGAAATACGGGACTATCCAATACAGTCTACTGAAAGTTATACTCTTACTGGATTTTATACAATAGTGGTTAAATAACCAAGATGGCGGCCGGCCATAAAATCTTAGTTACCTTTGAAATTGAGCGGATCACGTGACAATGTGGCTGACAGCAGAAAACGATGTATCTGGTTCCATGAATGTAGCCCATAGCCACAAGGACTAATTATGCGAACATGTACGAAGATGGAATCAAATAATGGTTTAGAAAAAGTTGCTTAAAAATACAGGCTTAAGACCTGATAACAATTTAGTACAAGAAGGCGGAAATGTCAAAAACTAATGTTACCTGCTATTACAGCAATGAAACCCGCCTCCTTGGGCCATGACGTTGAGCGTTCCCTTTCTCCGACTGCAGTATGCAAACTATGACTATCACAAATAAGTTAAATATCAAATCCGTGACCAGAAAATAGGGCTTGTGCACACATTTGGGACTCAGTTCTAGCCAGCAAAAGCGCTTTCAAATTATGTGGCAATACAGCAACCTACTGCCGTACAAAATACAGTCACGTTTACCAATTAATCAGCTCGCCATACAGAATCCGAGCCCACCAACATTTTACGTAAATAAAACTCAGAAAGCAACACACTGCCATACTGCACAACAGCCGGCGAGAGAGAACGCTAATATTTTTGGAAACTTCGACGTCAGACCAAACTGCAATTGCCAAAGTAGCAGTTTATATTCGGATTTGAAATCATGCTAACGTAAAGCTCACGATCTAGTCAGAGCGTTGCTCCAAAATTGACATGCAACCTTTCCACTCTGAATTCCATTTCGACACACGCATCAGAAAGCATCGGTCTGAAAATCTGCGAGAAATTCATTGAATAAATACTGGAAACTGTTGCACTGCGTATCTGCAACAACTTCTAGCATCATCATTCAAAGAAAATCAAACAAATTCCAAGACACCAACCTTATGAGGAGAATCTCAAAAACAGGCTATCAGAATCGAGTGGTTAACGTGTCAGGCTAACTATTGCTTGAGATGCAAATCTGGAACCTAACAAAAGCCACGCCGTCTAAAATTCACGTTCGTCTCCTATGAATAGTCTTTGATAACTATTCCTCAAGTGAACAAATTCCAATATAAATCTATCCAAGTAAATGCGTGCATCTGATAAGTACTCAAATAAACTCCATCTATAGTAAGTCCGTCGAACAGCAAATAATGTCATTTCACAAAAATGACCGTTAAACAAGCTGCAGAGGAATATCCCTCCTATGTAAGGAGCACCGCAATCGAATAATGAAAATTGGTTCAAACTCAGAGTTCAAATGAAATGTAAGTTGACACAATCTCAAAATTTGGTCCGGCTACTGTTTGATTACAATATAAATGTTATTGTAAATATTAGGCAGATAAACTAACCGTGATTACCATGATATAATATTGCAGCAAGGCAGAGCTCATGTATTGGGACATCCGAATGGTGTGAACATCATTGCACAGAGTTTGGCCACAGATAATGTCAAGACAGAGATTGCTGTTTTGGAAATTCTTGGAGCAATGTGCTTAGTTCCTGGAGGCCATCGGAAGGTTCTCCAAGCTATGGTGCATTATCAAAATTTTGCGGCAGAAAGGACAAGATTTCAGGTAAAGTGATTATTGGAGGAATTCAATCTGTTACTCAGGTATTTGATGTCATAATCAAATTTGTCACACGTTAGCTGACATCACAATAATAATGATGTATAGCTTCAGCACGCAAATTGAAAAGTCTGGCATGAGTAAGAATTGTATGTCTGAGGAATTTGCAACTTAATAAATATCCTGTTGAAATATTTTGAAACTAATTTGCTTGGGAGCTGTTGATTCCACAGCCAATTTTCGAAATAGTCATGTAGAGTTACCTTGAAATTTCAATTCTGGGAATTTAGGTTTCAAAATTTCAAGTCGATCCCAACACGCGTAAAAAGATTGACTGAGTTTAGTTATAAATGTATCCCTCTATTACATTGTAAAGGAAGCTCATAGTCAAATGTTTATTTTTGTACCTAAGATTGTTATATTTGTATGAAAAACCATAGAAATTTTCCTTTAGTCTTGCTTTCTATTACTTCTGAACGATTGTATTTGATTATGAATGTGTGTAATTCTTAAAAAATGTGTAAGACCCTGCTTGGGATTAGACTATGCTTTCATTTTGCTTATAAGCAATCATATCTTTAAATATTTTTATGTTTCACGTTATCATCTTGGGGATTTACTGTCCTGAGGCAAAGTGGCAATATATGAATTTGTTCAAAACAAAATTTAGTTAATTAAGCTACTTGGCGACTTCTTCAATTGAATCTATACCGACCTTACGTTGAGTGCTTGATGTGACTCGAAAGTCTGAATGGTCTGAGACAGATTTTTTCCACCTTTAATACTCCTTGGGCCGGTTCACCGGTCAGGTTCCCTGTGTCCCTTAAAACCGGATACACCAATTGGACTGCATGGAACTGCAATCCATCAGCAATGCATGGTAGGGATGTTTTAATGTTCATCTTCTCCCCAACATGATGTAGTTATTATCCCTTTAAATCCCTTCACGCCCCTATAGGTATCCCACTTTTTATTCAGCTATGCGAGATGCCCTCCGAGTCAGATCCAATGATGTCATATACATATGAAGCCATAATTTTGTATCTCTATGGCCTGGTTATGTCATAGCAACTTATGACGTCATCCACTCATCATGAGTCCACTTAGCAACACCATCACCTCCAATGTTGCTATCCTTTTACCAACACAAGTCCCTAATTGTCTCTCTTCAAATCATTCATTGGAATCGCTAGGATGTAATACAATGTATTCCTGTCTTAGTTCTTTCTAGCTCAGTCCAAAATTAAACTATCCAAATCAGATAAGTTTTACAACCTTTCTAGAAAAACTCTAGGATGCGATCAATGATGAACAAAGATTTATCATCTAGAAGTGAGCTCTGTTAAAATTGTTTTTGTGTTGGAGATTACGCAATCGCCATGGATTGCAACCTTTCTACAATTCAAGCGCCAAGAATGGTGCCACACAAATTCCTACAAAATCTATAGGAAATCTTCTGACCTCTGATGAGTTAGCAAACACCTTTGAATTAAGGGAATATAGAGCATCCGTTTGTAGTTGGGCCATGGAAACTTGGACACCTATGCCTGTGTTTCTCTTAGTGCAAGTCCAACGTTCGTGTCCACTCTCCGGCATCCCACCACATGTCCCACACTGGTAGTCACGACTGCGCCCGCGGGTCGGCAGCACTCTATATGTGCAGGATATTTTTCCAAGATACCTTTTTGAAAAAACCCCTGAAAACCATACAGGTGCCCATTCTGCCTGAATCAGTGTCATATTGACACCACCTAAAAATTATGGTGCCCCAAACAAGAACATCGCCTGCACACTCGGTACCCCCTGTCCTTTGCTTTTTTTCACATCGGTGTGAAAAGGAACACTCTCGGTGGAGCAAATGACCCCTTGCGGTGCCCCAACTTCTGAAAAAGCGACACCACGTGTATAACCGGTGTAGGGACACCGTTTTAGGGAATACCGGGAACCTGATCAGTGCCCATGTCATAGAGTATAAAATGCTGAGAAAAATCAGTCTCGAGTCATTCAGACTTGAGTCACATCAAGTACTCAGCGTAAGGTCGATACAGATTAAATTGAAGAAGTCTCCAAGTAGCTGATGACGTAGTTATCACCCGTCTTAACAGAAAAACCTTCCTACATTGTTGCCATAGCCACACATGGGACAGAACAAGAGGTCATCGCTCTGCCCTCAATCTCATGACTTCTTGCATCTGATCGAGTACGAGATCCGGTATGATTGCCGCCAGCCTGCCATTCCAGATCCAGTGTGGGACACTGCCAAGTTGTCCCGCAACATTAAGATCCCGGTGTCTAATAATTCAGTCACTGGGACAGATCCTGATGATGAAAATACAACCCTTTGGAGAATATCCAAAGAATCACACTGGATACACCAGTTACACCGCATGGAACCGCAAGGCATCAACAATGCAGGGTAGGGTGTTCTAATGTTCGCCTTCTCCCCAAAATGACGTAGTTATTCCCCCTTGAATATATTATCAGCTTATATAACTTATAGATTTGAACAGATTAACCAGATTGATTAATTGTTATTTGTTGTCATTCAGCATTGATTATTCATATTATTTCAGAGATTGGTCAATGATCTAGACTGCAGTACTGGTGCTTATCGTGAAGAAGTCTCCTTGAAAACAGCTATAATGTCATTTATTAATGCAGCTCTCAAATACGGCCCTGGTCAGGTAAGAAAACTAATGCACACTTGCATGCTACATGCACATATACTTAAAATTGGTATTTTTTGTTGGAATAATGTAATATATAAAAGCTCTTTAATGCTCAAGCCTGCCAAAACAAGTCTCCACTGGCCTTGAGGAATGTAACAATAAAACGAAACATCTATGCCCTGCCCATTTCTATATATTTAAAAAAATAATATATCTCCATCACAAATCTTGAAACGTCTGTCACAAGCGTGTCGGAAATGTATTGTCTTTGATAAATTTACAATTTCATAAACATTCTGTTGGATATTTTGAAAGTAATTTGGCTGGCAGCTGTTCAGCCCCATGTGAAATTACTTTCAAAATATTCAACAGCTTCTGTAGTTACCTTGAAATTTAGATTCCTGGAATTCAGGTAACAATGGTTCTAATTGCTTCAAAGACGCACAAAATATGGATGGACGTTATATAGAAATGGGCGGGGCATAGATAGATATGTTTCTGTTTATTGTTACAAGGTTAGTAGAAGAAAGGCTGTTGTACATTCCGAAAACAATGTTGCTGGAGCCTGTTACTACCAAAGACAGCAACAGCTTAACGCAAGATTGTTTCCAAAATAAAAAGTTATATATCATATGAGATGGAAAAATGGGTGTCAGATTAACCCTTTGAACCATGAATTCCCAGCTTCTCAATTTCACTATTACTATACAGTCAAGTAAACTGTTGAATTTTTTAAGACTAATTTGACTGGAACGTATTGCTACATGCACATGGCAGCAACATCTTTGAGTCAAATTAGCTTCTAAATATTCAACAGAATAATTATTAATTGATTGGTCTTTCGTGTTCAAATGGTTGAATGAATATATAAATATATATATCTATCTCTTTCAGCATCATTTAGAGTTTCGGATACATTTGCGCTATGAGCTTTTGATGCTTGGCATTCAGCCAGTGATTGATAAGCTGCGAAGTCACGAGAATGCAACACTGGACAGGTAATATTGCATCATAATCAATGAGTAAAGAAAATCATGTGTCAACAGAGGGATCCAATCTGTCTGTCGTTCAAGTATCAGATGTCAGATTTAAATATGTCATATTTTAGCTGACAACATAATTGAAATAACAGCGGCGTCAGTATAATTGAAAAGTCCATTGCAAGTGTAGGAATTATATATAAGTATAATTATAATTAGATGAAGCTACACTTTAATAAACAGTCTGTTGAATGTTTTAAAATGTTTTTAACGTAATTTGACTTGGAGCTGTTGCTGCCATTCTCCCAGTCAAATTAGTTTAAACATTTGCAACAGTTTACCTGTATAGTCAGCTTGAAATTTATATACTGGGAATTTAGGTTTCAATGATTTAAATTGATTCCAATACATGTGAAATGTTGGAGGGGCTTAGCTAGAAATGGGTGGGGTATAGCTAGAAATGGGCCGGCTATAGGTAGAAATGGGTGGGGTATAGCTAGAAATGGGTGGGGCATAGCTAGAAATTTGGGGTGGGTGGGTGGTATAGCTAGATATGGGTGGGTGTAGCTAGAAATGGGTTGGCTATAGATAGAAATGGACAGGGTATAGTTAGAAATAGGTGGGGTATAGCTAGAAATGGATCCATCTATTTGATGGGAGTTACAACCATGGAGTCGGTTACTAGTCAAAGTATGCTTTAGCTGGTGGTAGCAGCTCAATAAACTACCATGTCTCTTGGTCGGTTGGTCAGTCTCACAATAGCTTATTCTGGGCTATCAGTTCACAAGTTTTTTGTATCAAACTTGGGGATGTTCGATAGATTTTGTGTCAAAATGTCAAAGGTTAAGACCACAGCGACTAGATTAAAATTATGATTATTTTGAAAACTATGTGCCTGAAAGACACATTTGTCAATAACTATGGTTCTACTGGAGAGATCTTGACCGGACTTGGGTTGAAGGTTTCCAGTCAGGTCGGGAAGAAGCGTGATAAATTTGGGGTCAAAGGTAATGGCCATGATGTCCCGATTAAAATGATTATTTTGAAAACCTTGTGAAAGACACATTTGTCATAAGTTGTAGGCATAAGGTATTGAGTGTAACAAATGTAGGTCAGTGTGACCTACTTTTCACACTTCACCCGCAGCCAGCAAGATTTGTCTTGTTAAAATATTCATCATCTTGGAAATTGAGATAGAGAGAATGGATTGAAGGTGGTTAACCCTTTCACGGCAAAACTGACCTCTGCTGTGGTCCATTGGCTGGCCAAGAGAAGGCTATTTTTGAAAATTTAGCACTGCAATTCACCTTTCCAGAGTACCCACCCATCATATGACATCATAATGAACTGCGTGATGTGTACAATGACATCATAATGAATGACATCATGAACGCATATTTGAAGACGGTCTATGCGTTGTTGTACAAATTGTTTGCTTTTACTATTTAATAAATATTCTGTTGAATATTTTGAAACTAATTTGACTGGGCACTGTTGCTGCCATAGGCAGCAACAGCACCCAGTCAAATTAGTTACAAAATATTCAACAGCTTCCCTGTATAGTTTTCAGGAAATTGATAGCTAGGTCGATCAATCCCAACACAGCGAGGTGTGGGTGGAGCTTAGCTAGTGATGGGCGGGGCATAGCTAAAAAAGGAAAGGTCCATTGCTGTCTTGATCACTGAGATGGTCAGTTATCCCAGTGATAAATTTTCAAAAATTGTCTTCTCTTGGCCTGTAAATGGACCTTCAATAAGCCAATATTTTGGTATTCTTGCCCATATTTAGTCATTAGAGTGTTAAATAATAGATAACTCAGACACATGTATCCATTTGCAGGCATCTGGATTTCTTTGAAATGGTTCGTATGGAGGATGAGAAAGAGCTGGCAAAGAGATTTAACTGTGTAAGTATACTGGCAAGTGAACAGTCAGGGAAAATTTTTAATTCAGGATTAATATAGTTTGAAAGTTAGAAAAATTAGTAAGATTAATGTTAAAATTGAATTCAATACAAAGATTGTAATTATGTATTTGCTCTTTCCGTGTGTGGTGTGTCCATCATGGGAATAATAATTCTACTGAAAGAATCTTCAACATTCCTGTGTAAGAGGTTGTACTTGGGTTTTCAAAGAACCATCTTGATTTTCGGGGTCAAGAGGTCAAAGGTCATTTTCATGGAGATCCAATTTTGGAAATTTGAAAAAACGGATGATGAAACACATTTTACTGAACAGATCTGAAGACTTAACCTTTTATTCAAGCCAGCTAAAATTGACACCGCAGTGGTCTTGAGAAATATCAAGAAGACAATTTTGGAAAATTTTACTGCTACAGTGCCTGGCTCTAAAATCGAATCAGTCATTTCAGTGTTGATTTTTCGAAAAAATAGACTTGGCCTGCAAATGGATGTTCAATAAGCAGATATTTAGTTATTCTTGACGAAAATTTTACGATTGAAGGGTTAAGGAAATTGGTATAGGAATAGATTTTGTGAATCTCTAATTGTTCTTCTTGTAGTCAGTGATTAGAAATAATACCCTTGTAGTTGAAAGTGAAAACATTATCACTCTTAATGACGTTAATATAGCGCAATTCCAGAATGAATGAGACCCAGCATGCGAGTGTGGCTAATGAAGTTCAGTGGACATGAGCCAAATATTCCATGTGAGTTTATAAATTAACTTTGAGTCATTTAGAAATGTCTAATTAATAAATCAATTTTTATAATGAAATAATTTATAGTTATATTTTAGAACTACTATTTTTATTTAATAGTACATATAATAACATATATTGTGCTGATAATGGACCCTTCCAGTTTTAGCTATGCCCCACCCATCTCTAGCTAATCTCCACCCACACCTCGCTGGTGTTGGGATTGATCGATCTCTGAACACACTGACCATTAATTTCCAAAAAACTTCACAGGTAAGCTGTTGAATATTAGGCAGCAACAGCACCCAGTCAAATTAGTTTCAAAATATTCAATGGCATTAAATTAACTAATAATTACTGACAACAAAGACATACAATTCATACAACGTGTCAGACTATTTGAGTTTTGATGAAGGTATATATGGAACCCTTTGTGACGTAATGATTGTGACGTCATCATACACGCACCGTGCTGATTATGACGTCATACGAGGTCAGATGATAGATGGATACTCTGGAAAGGTGAATTTCTTTATCTTATTGATTTATGTGTCTGCTATTTCAGACTCATATTGACAGTAAAAGTGCTAGTGCGATGTTTGATCTGCTGAAAAAGAAGCTGGCCTTCTCAGTCAGCTATTCACATCTGCTATCTATGCTCCAACACTTCACACTCATACCATGTAAGTACATCCAGAAACTAATAATCAAAGACGATATGTTTGAATGTTGCTAACCAAGATTAAATTTGGGCATTATTTGCTGTATATATACATTATTCTGTCACGTTGTTGGTTAACAATGACATTACACAACACTGAATTTACATGATGTCATTTTGAATCCATTCTCTTATTACCTTCGCCAAGCATTCATGTTCAAAGGATCAAAACATATCCTGAATACAATGCTACCATGGCTAGTTTGACAGAGTATTAAGATGTTGTCTGTTTCTATATGTATGATGATGACATAGGATAAACATTTAGATCTGAATTGACCACCAAGGGTGGTTATTATGAGTGTTGTGGTGCGAGTGGAAAAATGTGATGCTTCAGGATGTGGTTTAACCTTTAACCCTTGAATTTGTTCCAAAGAATTTCAATTTTCTCATAAAATGTCCATTTGCAGACCAAGAGACGACTTTTTGAAAATTTACCACTGGAATGACTGGCTCGATAATCGAGCCAGTTATTCCAGTGGTAAATTTTCAAAAATAGTCTTCTCTTGGTCTGCAAATGGACATTTCTCAAGACCACTGCAGAAGCCGTCTTTGGCTGATATGAGTGTTAAATGGTTAAGACAATCTATTATAAACAGGTTAACACATAGCACATCGATACTGAATGGTTTGTAACTTGTTGCAGGGTCAGAAGAACCTCTTATATACATTTAGGAGACAATGTTGCGGTCTCTAGCAGCAGCAGCAGCAGCAGCAGCAGCAGCAGCAGCAGCAGCAGCAGCAGCAGCAGCAGCAGCAGCAGATGTCAAGATTACTTAAACAATGAACACCAGTTAATTTAGCAATCAGAAATTTCAATGCTTTCGGTGGTAACTATTTATCTCCTGCCACTTGAATGGCAATAGTCCATCTTTTGCTGTGTCAATAGCAAAGAAACTAGTGTACATTTTGTCTGTAACAGCAACATCGTCCACCAAATTTGAGTGAAAATGAACACCAGTTCATCTTTTAATTTAATTTGAAAGCTTAAAATTTTGTCATCAGAGTGATAAGTGTTAATGGCCAAGAGTTCTCCAAAAATGTTAATGTTTACTTAATGAATAAATATTCACAGTCCAAGAAGAGTTTTTAGGAAAAAAATCATGGTCATTGAGCCCGTGGTAATGTTTCAAAAATTGTCTTCTTCGTAAGCCTGTAGATGGACATTTCTCAGAACCAGTGAAATGACCGGGTTTGGTCTCCTTGACCATTAAATTGTTAACCGAGAGAAGGCGTGTGTAGAATGTTTGTCTCTATTATCTGTTATTGCTCTACAGTTGGTAATCAAAACCAGACTACAATGATCTGGATGTTGCTGGATAGAATTGTACAGCAAGTTGTTATTCAGCAGAAGAATGGCGAGAATCCAGACATCGCACCATTGGATATTAATGTTAAACAGCTCGTCCGACAGTAAGTTAACCATTTAACCCTCAAATTCATTCAAGAAACATGTAGATTGTAACCCTTTAACACTCGTCAGCCAAAAATGGCTTTTGCAATAGTCTTGAGAAATGTCCATTTGTAAACCAAGATAAGACTGTTTTTGAAAATTTATTACTAAGGACTGGATCAGTAAACGAGCCAGTTGTTCCAGTGATAAATTTTCAAAAATACCTTCTGGTTTGCAGATGGACATTTTTTAATGGGAAAATTTACATTTTAAAGCAGATTTGGGTGTTAAAGGGTTAAAAGATTCACCAGATTGATTAATGGATGTATCCAATCTGTAGCTCAAATAGCTGACGTCATCATAATCAAATACATCACAGATGTATCCAATCTGTAGCTCAAATAGCTGACGTCATCATAATCAAATACATCACATGTTAGCAGAGGTCACAAACAAAATGATGTAGCACCATCGCACAAATCGAAAATTCTGTTAATAAAGTCTATGAATTGTATGTCTTAGATGAATTTCCAATTTAATCTACATTTTATTGAATATTCTGAAACTACTTTAACTGGGAGCCATTGCCAGTCAACTTAGTTTCAAAATATTCAACAACTTAACTGTATACCGGTAGCCACCTTGAAATTTTGATTCTGGGAATTCAGGTTTCAAAGGTTCAAATTGATTCCAACATGAGTAAAATGTGGACAGAGCTTAGCGAGAAATGGGTGGGGCTTAGCGAGAAATGGGTGGGGCATAGCTAGAAATGGATCGCTGACTTCAGTAATGAAGGGCTTGCTAATATTTGTACTGCATTTGTGGACCTGAATTAATGTAATTATTTATTTTTGCATATCTCTCTTGTAGACTATCTCAGGAAACGGAGATAAAGTCTGTGTATCAGAAAATGCGAGAAGTTGAGAAGTTGAATGATGATCTACAATCCAAGCTTAAAAAAAAGGACAGAGAATGTGAAATCAAGACGGAAGAAAAGGTTAACATTCTCTGATGTTCATTTATATATTAATATACTTATTAACTTGTTATATATTTCTTTATTCAGGACAGTCTGGTAGTTCTTGCTTTCCTTTGGCATGTAAATTATTTTTCATTCAGTTGGTATATGGGTATTTACAAGTACATGGCAACCTGTCATAAGCCTTTGACCTACAAATCCCTGAAAAAGTAAATGTTCTTTATGATATAAAATTTATTTGGTTGAATATTTTGAAATTAATTTTGACTAGAAGAGCCCCCAGTCAAATTAATTTCAAAATAACAGCTTACCTGTACAATTACCTTGAAATTTATATTCTGAAAATTTAAGTATCAAAGTTTTAAATCGATTTCCCCACACATAAAAAATTGGCTGAGCTTAGCTAGAAATGGGCAGGGCATAGCTAGAAATTGATTTATCTTTTCTTTGCTTTGTGTCTTTCAGGAAGAATTGATGTCGACAGTGAGTAAGATGAAGTTGAAAGTCGATAAAGAATCTTCATCTCACTATGAAACCAAAGGGCAACTGACTGAAGTCATGGCTAAGCTGGATGAACTACATGCTCAGGTATGGATACAGTATTTGTTGTTTATTTTAAATTGTTATAAATGTTTTGAAAATATTTCGATAAACTTACTACTTGTTCTGTCAAATAATTATTATTACACCCTTCAAGAGATTTTGTCTTATTTCTTTTTCACATGTTAATATTTCTATGAATGTGTTATTGTTCAATAGCTTGACGCTGAGAGAGCCGAGCGTGGCAAGTTACAACATCTCATTAAAACAGGCAGTCTACCGGATGATGCTAAAATGGACTTCTCACATGTTTCACCTTTCAATGGCACAGCTTCAGCATCATTTCTATTATCTCATGGAACACCACCAATAACCCCACCGATTGCACCACCACCACCGCCTCCACCACCCATTGGAGGACCACCTGCACCACCACCACCTCCACCATTTTCGTCTGGTATTCCTGGACCACCTCCTCCACCAGGTTTGTATTTCTCAGCAATTTAAGTTTAAAGTGAAGGTGGCAGTATGGTGGTATTTATTGGTTTAATGTGTTGAGAATCTACTGCTTTACCAATAAAACTGACTCATGTTTGTGTTGCAGCTATTTGTACTCATACACATAGTCATCAGGTAGCAATGTCAAAAACTTGGAAAAGAAGGATCATCTTGTTATATTGTATTTTATATGAAAAAGTGGTGTAGATGCTAACTATTTATGCTGTTAAATTTTTTTAAATTTGTATAGAAATTGCAAGAAATATATTATTTCCTTGCTTTTGCAGGATTTGGTCCAGCAATTCCAATGCCAAAGAAGAAAAATATACCCACCCCGTCACACCCTCTCAAGTCTTTCAACTGGGCCAAGCTACCTGAGGTATGCACTATGATATCATATTATTTGTTAATGTTCATTATTGTACAGAGAGATGCATTCTCAAATGATACTAGGGGCTCGTTTTCATGACTGATCGGGTCAGTTAACAGTGAAGCATTAATGCGGTCCGTGGTTCATATGTTTTGGCGTTTCGGAAGTGGAATATATACTGATGCATTTTGTCGAACCAGGAACCGAGTTTTCGTCCATATGATAGTCTCACAAATAACAGGAAAATAGGGTGTTCTCATTCATAGCTTTCAAAATATTGTTCTTGTATAAAAATCAAGACATTGCAGTGTAGAGAAATGAAAGTGGATTCAATGATATAAATTAATGTGAGTGCAATATTATTTATTTATATATTATTTTAAAATGACAAAAATATTTCTTTGCAGAATAAAGTCGCTGGAACTATTTGGAATGATCTTGATGATGTAAAGGTATGCATAAGTATTTCACTCTTGTTTTAAAATGTGCTATGGTTGAAATGTATATTAGGTTATTTTTGTTTTGCATAATTATTAGCATTACTGTAATGATTTTATTGTGGGATGTCTGCCTACTTGCCTACCTGTCTCTCTGGAGCTGTATTTATGAAACTACTAATCCACTGTGACTCAAATTTTAACACAACAAAGGAACTTACCATAAGCTAGGATTTCCAAACGTTGGCCATGATCCGAACTATCAAGATCAGATCAAATTCTGGATCTAATGGATACCTCGGAAACTGCTGTGCCGATTTGGGTCTAATTTTGGCACAAGAAAGGGTGTACAGTACACTAGGATTCCTCAACTTTGGACATGATGAGAAAAATCTGGAAAAGCAAAAGAATCCATATAAAATTGACAAAAGCAGTTTGACGGTTTACAACCTGGAACCATCAAGTTGTATGAATTGTATGTCTTTACTATGTAATAAACATTCTGTTGAATATTTTGAAACTTATTTGACTGGACGCTGTTGCTGCGATAGGCAGCAACTGCACCCACTCAAATTAGTTTTAAAATATTTAACAGTTTACCGTATCTTAGTTACCTTGAAAAAGGGATTTTGGGAATTCAGATTTCAAAGTATTTAAGTCGATCCCAACACGCACAAATCATGGGTGGGGCATGGCTAGAAATCGGCGGTGCATAGCTAAAAGTGAATTCATCCATTACCACAATGTTTGTCTTTGATTTCAGATGTACAAATCATTAGATCTTGATGAATTTGAAAAGACATTCTCAGCTTACCAAAGAAAACAAAGCTTGCATGAAGATGATGATTCATTATCTATGCAACCGAAATCATTTACTAAATCATTTAAAAACAAAGAGCTTTCAGTCATTGATGGACGACGGGCACAAAATTGTACGATTTTGTTATCAAAGTTAAAATTAACAAGTGATGAAATGAGGATAGCGGTGTTGAACATGGACCAACAGGAGGATTTACCAAAGGACATGTTAGAACAGGTAAGTTATTGATGCAATCTGGCAATTCAGCATATGCTGCATTATCGAACTGACAAAAGATTTCATCTGTGATGGGAAAGTCATGTGTAATGGATTCATAATAGCTGTCACTCAAATATATGAGGTCATAATCAATTACATCACAAGTAGGATGATGTCAATCAAAATGCATAATGAATGATGTATCTCGTACTGTCATGAACATTGAAAAGTGTGTCAAGCATACAAATTGTTTGTCTTTGATAAATTTACAAAATAAAAAACATTCTGTTGAATGTTTTGAAACAGCAGCAACGCCCAGTCAAATATTTTCAAAATATTCAGATGTTTACCTGAATAGTTATCTTGAAAATGGGATTCTGAGAATCTGGATTCAAAGAATATTAATTGATCCCAACACACACAATACGTGGGCAGAATTTAGCTAGAAATGGGTGGGACATAACCAGAAATGGGTGGGACATAGCTAGAAATGGGTGGGACATAGAAATGGGTGGTACATAGATAGAAATGGGTGGGATATAACCAGAAATGGGTGGGACAAAGCTAGAAATGGGTGGGACATAGAAATTGGTGGGACATAGCTAGAAATGGACCACTCTATTAAATGTATCTTATCCAAATCTTGACTATCTTAGCCAATGTTTTGCAATCGCTCCCCAATTAACATTTTCAGCTTAATGCTACCAACCATATACAGGTTTCTATTGTAAATATTTCTGAACTACTTTGCCTGAAAGCTGTTGTGCCTAATTCAACCAACAGCTTCCAGTCGAATTAGTTTCAAATATGTTCAGCTTACTTATATGTGTGCTTTTTAATCGAGACATTGGGATTTTCAACAGAATAATTATTACGTTGTAAAGGATATGGTGTTTTTGTATTTTATGGTTAAATGGCTATGTTTATTTTCACATTTTCTATTTCCCATTATCTAGTTATTGAAATATGTGCCGAGCACGGAGGAAGCACAGTTACTTTCTGAACATAGTGCAGAGATTGACCAGATGGCCAGAGCTGATCGCTTTCTATATGAGATGACACGGTTAGCTTCCCAATCATTTTTATCACAGTTGGTTAGAAGATATATACAGAATGTTGCTTGTCTTTCGACTTTATTGTTAGACATTATCATCAGTGTGTGATACAAGTTGCAATGAGGGCCAGGTTACCCTTGGGTGACTTTGTAACTAAACATGTAAGAAATGAACATAATGAGTGTTATATGTTTTGATGTATCAACTCCTGTGTCAACTTACTCCTTTAATATGCAAGCCAGCAAAAGCAACATATGCACTGGTCTTGAGAAATGTCCATTTGCAGACCAAGAGATTTTTTCTTTTTTAATTTTCCACTGGATTGACTGGTTCAATAGCTAAACCAGTCATTCTAGTGGTAAATTGTAGAAAAATATTGTTCTGCAAATGGACACTGACTAAACCATTTTTACTTTGTTGACCATTGTCACTTTCATGGCCAAGCCAGCCAAGAACATCATGTGGAAATATCCATTTGTGGGGCAACAGAAAGCTATTTTTATCTCGCATTTTCAAGAAGTTGAAAAAAGAGATTTTGGGAGAGGGTGGAAAAATGTCGGTGTTGGCATCCGCTCTGGTTAAGGATTTTTAAAATGACATTTGCACCCCTAGGGGTTCATCCGATTTATAAAAAACCTTCACAGATGTGTTCTATATACGATGCTTAGGACTAGTTTACATCAAAACTATATCGGTTTTTGAAATTTTTCTTTATTTTTTTTCAAGTTTTAACTTTGACTAATGGTGGGGCGGATATGTAACAAATTTGAGGTAAGATGTTCCATTCTGGCAGAAAGCATGAAATTTGGCATATAGGTGGTTTAAGGTATGCTGAACATAATTAGATGCGGTGCCACGTGATTCTACCAAGGGAACCCATTCAAAATGGCGGATTCAAAATGGCCACCTTCCCAGCGGAAAATCTGCATTACTCAAGTTCTAGATGGAGTAGAGGGCTGGAATTGATGTCAAATTAAGGGGTTCTTGGGTCACTGGTTATGATTTTACCCATTACAATACTCTAAATAGATAAACATGCTGAAAAATATATTATTATTATTATCGTCGTCGTCGTCGTCGTCGTCGTCGTCGTCGTTGTAACATTTGTAAATTAGTAGTATTATTGCTAAACGTGTGTACACACATGTTCCGACACATGTTCCGGGTGGAACATTTTAGAAACAAGTTTTCGCTACTCAAAACAATTGGTCTACACGTTTTCTCCAGTAAAAGTAATTGTATGCCAGCCCCTCGCTTCTCCAAGCATTATTTCATTGTGGATTTCCATATAATTATTGTAGTTTCCTAAACTCACACTGACTATTTAAATATATCAGGAGAATACATAGCTGCATAGCAATCATGCACACGCGTATTGTGCTCTGCTTATAGACAGTGACAATAGCCTATGATATTCTCGCATTTGGTGTCAGGCCCAGAAATAGGAAGGATGATCAGCGAGTACGAAGTGAAACATACACACAGAAATATCAATGATAATTGTCACCATGAGCATATTCCGAGTAAGTTGAAATTGTTTGCTTTAAACACAGTTTGTCTTATTGATGCAATCGAGGAAATGGGAAACCCATTTTTAGATGGCAGTTTTGACTTAGTGACTCTAGATACCAAAGTCATTATGTCTGAGTCTGTAGTGAATGTGATCCGAACAGCAGAAGAACTAGGCATCAGACAGTACCACGCATTCGTCGCAGATCGACTATCTGTATCACCAAAATCGGTATATGACCCAATCCAAAAGAACAATTTGACTTTGTTCAAATCAAAACAGAGGAAGAGTACCAGAACCAACAAGAAGCTTGTTGCAATGAAGAGAGATGTACAGTTATTCTCTAGACTGTACATTTCCTGCCAGTCCAGAGACGGAGACATTGATTCATTCTTTGAGCATGAGAATTATCCATGGCCCCCATCACTTGCTGAGAGCAACGCAATGCGCCAAGGCAGCAAATCAGATCTGATGGGATGTTTGGAAGCATTAGTAGCTCGTGCAGCTGATTGTCCAGAGGTTGAAGTGAAGATCATTGACGGAGCAGCTATGATGCATAATCTAGATCCCAAGAAATCAAACGTGGTTGTGAACACATTTGGAGATTTTGCAGAGCACATCTTCCTCCCACACATTGCTAGACAACTACAGACAATTAACGGATTGGATGTTGTATGGGACGTGTATAAGGAAGCTTGAAGACACACGCTAGAGAATTACGGGGACATGGTGAAGCTCTTCGTGTTGCATCGAGTACAAGACTCCCTCAAAATTGGAAAACTTTCCTATGAGTTGATGCAAACAAAACAGGCCTCTTCACCTTTCTCGCACATACATTGGAGTCATTCGAGCTACCAGAAAGAAAGATACTCGTCACAACATGTGAGGAAAACGTGTTGATGAGGCCAGAGCATGACGTCTCACAACTCGCGCCATGCATGCAAGATCAAGCAGATGGTAGAATGTTGCCGCGCCATGCATCCAAGATGAAGCAGATGGTAGAATGTTGCTCCACGCCTTCCATGCATATCACCAAGATTATCGAACAATAATGATTCATGCTACAGATACAGACGTCGTAGTCCTAGCCATATGGACAGCAAACTTTCTTCATGGGTGTGATCTCTGGGTCGCATTTGGCCATGGGAAGAGCTTCCGCTATGTATCAGCTCATGGCATTGCAACAGTTTTGGGTGCAGAAGCATCACAAGGACTGCTATTTATGCATGCTTTCTCTGGGTGTGACACTGCATTTTGTGGGATTGGCAAGAAGACAGCATGGGAAGTTTGGAGGACTTCAGATCTATTCAAGTCACTATTTAGGAGACTGTCTGATGCCCCGGCGTCTCTGTGTGACAATGCCATGGAAACGCTGGAGAGGTTTGTCGTACCACTGTGCAAACGCACATCACCATTGTCAAAGGTTAATGAGGCACGAAAACGGCTTTTCGCTTTTGGCAACAGGCAGCTAGAAAACATTCCTCCGACCAGTGCAGCTCTGCTGCAACACACCAAACGTGCTGCGTTCCAGGCAGGTCATCTTTGCGGCCAATCACTCCACGCAAATGCAAAAACGCCATCGCCAGCTGACTGGGGTTGGGTCAGAGATGGAGACACTTGGTCACCGCAGTGGAATTTGCTTGCAGACGCATCTAAGGCATGCCGGGAACTCGTGAAATGTGCTTGCAAAAGTAATTGCACTGGCAGATGCAAATGCTATAAATCCAACTTACCTTGTACACAGTTGTGCTCATGCGGTGCACAGTGCGTGTGACGTCTGTGAATCATGATTCAACAATCAACAGCATCATGTATAGCCTTGCATACTCTAATAAGATAATTGAACGTATCTATAATGACCATTACTTGGTTCGATATTAAGAAATCAAGTAATTTAAACTATTTCTAGATGCTATATTGCTTTTGTTCTCAAGAGATGGATCTTTTAGATAACACATCTTAAAGAGCCACCGTCTTTTGACATCAAACACAGGTGGTCGCTATGGAAGGATTGATATTTACATATTTAGAGTATTGTAGTGAGTAAAATTATGACGATTGATCCATGAAACCCCTAATTTGACATTAATCCAATCTCTCTACTCCGTCTAGAGCTTGAGTAATGCAAATTTTCCGCTGGGAAGGCAGCCATTTTGAATCCGTCATTTTGAATGGGTTCCCTTGGTAGAATCATGTGGCACCGCATCTAATTATGATCAGGATACCTTAAACAACCTATATGCCAAATTTCATGCTTTCTACCAGAATGGAACATCTTTTTCACATATCTGCCCTACTATAATTTTTGTGTCCAGCTTAATGTTAATCCTATGGTTAAGATTTTTTTTAATGACATTTGCAGTTTTGCACCCACTTCTTTCAAAACCTTTCATCTTCGTGAGGGGTCATCCGATTTTTAAAAAAGCTTCACAGATGTCTTCTATATGATGCTTAGGACTAGTTTACATCAAAACTATATTGATTTTTGAAATTTTTCTTTATTTTTTTCAAATTTTAACTTTGAATAATTTTTGTGATTAATGTTAATCCTATGGTTAAAGTTTTTTTAATGACATTTGCTGCATTGCACCCACAAGGGATCATCAGATTTTTTAAAACCTTCACAGATGGTGCTATACCATGCTTAGGACTTGTCCATATGGAAAAGAAATTTTATTTCAAATTAAAAAAAAAAATTTTAGCGTTGAACTTTAATTATTTTAGGCTTGTTTTGTATCCACTTAATACTCATAATTTCTTGGTTAAACTTTTTTTAAATGACATTTGCACCCACAAGGGTTCATCCGATTTGAATAAAACTTCACAGATGTGTTCTATACGATGGACTTGTCCAGAGATAATTTTATGGCTGATTTGCATCCAGGTTATATGTATTATGTTGCGGTTAAGGATTTTTCAAATGACAATTTAATCAGCAAAGACTTTTGCTTTTGAAACTGGGCCCAGGGGTGAAAAGATCAAAATTGGCCAGTAATTATTGATTGTAATGCAACTCCTCCTAGACCATTTTAGATAGAAACGTGAAACTTTGGGGATGATTGCACATATGGACAGGGATGTGCATGACACTTTTTTTGGAGTTATGGTATGCCCCCAGGGACAGGGCCCTGGGGGTGGGAAATGTGGGGTCAAAGTTTATCATGTTGCATATCATTTTCAAGCCAATGATAAGTAGTTTACGGTACAAGGAATTATTTTGATCTTGGGTCAAACTGAGGGTAGGGCGTGGGGTCAAAAGGTCAAAAGTGAGCACCAATCGATTGTAATGCAACTCCTAGACCATTTCAGATAGAAACTTGAAACTTTCGGTATGATTACACATATGGACAGGGATGTGCATGGCACCTTAAATTTTGTTATAACACCCCACCCCCGGGGTTTGGTGGGGGTGGGGGGGGGGACTGTGGGTAAAAAAGCCAATGATGAGTGGACTACAGTACTACAGTACACGGAATTATTTTGATCGTGGGTCAAACTGAGGGTAGGGGCGGGGTCAAAAGTGGGCACCAATCGATTGTAATAAACTCCTCCTTGTGCAGTCAGTCACCCTCAAGGTTTCAAGTTTCAAGAAAAAATATTTTCCAAAATGGCCAGCATGACAAAATTTTGGTCAAAAATACCATTTTTGTTTTTTTGCAGAAATCAACTTGGAATGAAAATTTATTTTTAAAATTTCAAATTTTTTTTTCAAAATTACGATTTTTTTTGTCAGAACTGAACTCAAAATGACAAATTGAGAAAAAATTTTTTGATTTAATCAAAAAAAATTTTTTTTTTAAATCGCCGCCAAAATGACTTGCTCGGATCGACTTGAAATTTGGTGATCTTATGGGTCCTATAGCGACTTGAATTCATCTCAATTTTGGAGAGGATTTGAATTGCAACCACACCTAGAATTTTTGATAGATAAGCACCAGAGTCCTGGGCAGACTGGGTCATGTGGCAGCCAGATCCTGCGGCAACTTAAAAATGTGAGATATTTGGTATCTTCTGATACCTCTTGTATGTTTCAGTGGTAAATTTACATAAAATAGTCTTCTCTTAGCCTACAAATGGACATTCACTGAGGAAACATCTCACTTTTCTTGAATAATCTAAAGCATTAATTGATAATAATAGCATTTTCTGTGCTCTTTGAGGTGCTATTGACACAAGGGGTGGGGGAGTAATTGATGGTTACAGTCAGTTTTTGGTAACCATGTATGTTTGGTAATAATAATAAAATAATTCAAAGCTGGTGCTTTCTAGGACAAACTCTATTTTGACCTTTACCTTTATCAATTAATGTGCTTCATCAGGAGAAATCATTAAAACAAATTTTCAAGTTTTTCGTGTAATTCACTATAATGTTATACTGTGGTGAACTATTTGTCGATTGTCAAGTTTAGATGATTGACATAAAAGTTTTTTGTGCCTATTTTCAGGATCACTCATTATGAACAGAGACTAAAGGCTCTGTACTTTAAGAAGAAATTCTCAGAGAGAATATCTGACATTAAGCCAAAGATAGAAGGTATGTTTTACATCCCTGGCTCTCCCGCTCCATTTCACCATGGGTAAATGTGATACTGTTAATGAATAGACTGGAATATTACTAATTAAAGTACAGCTCAGAAATAACTTAACATGTTTCCAAAACAAAATAAAGTGTACTGTTGAATATTTTGAACATAATTGGGTTGAAAAACATTGCTGCCTACAAGGTCTTCCAATCCAAATATGTTCCAAATATTCAAAAGAGCATTTACTAACGAACATGTTTCTGTTTTTGTTTTGAAAACATATTAGCTGATTTATGAGCGGTATTGTACCATCATGTTTCTGTTAGACATTTACCATGAATATATATTGCATCTCTCTCAAACTCATGTTAAAATTGATTCCAGAGTATTTTTGTTGAGCTATATATGAAGCCAGGGATGGTACTACTTAGTAATCCGAGTAGTGTCTGGTGTCCGATATAAGAATTAAGTAGAATGTTACAGATTTTCAAAATGTCCCGAATGCATGATACACTACAGGTTTGGGTCACATTTTAGGACAAGAAATGGCGTGACTGTACACTAGGATTCCATAGCATTTGGCGTGAGCCGAAAAAATTTGAAAAATCCTCAAAATCAGTATGACAACTGACAAAAATGGGATGGCAGTGGTTTGCAATAACTGGCTGCGGCTGTTTCTTCATTAAGCCAGGCAATATTACTTTCGAATGATTTCTTTAATATTATCATCAATCATATAAGAAAAGAACATAGCCAGGACAATCTAGGCTACAGATTCTATATAGAAAACACATAATTTGCCATCATTTATTAGTGGGACCGATAGTAGAAATAATAAATAAATCACTTGTGACCGACACCCCCACCCCCTCACTTCTGTACATGCAATGGTTTAATTCTAAGCATGATACCATTTGCATGATTTGTTTATTTTTTGGTTTGTTTAGATGTGATAGATGCTTCCAAGGAGGTGATCCGCAGTAAGAAGTTACGTAAGCTTCTCGAGGTCGTTCTTGCCCTCGGTAACTTCATGAACCGAGGACAGAGAGGGAATGCTTCGGGTTTCAAGCTGTTGAGTCTGAATAAAATAATTGATACCAAATCTAGTCTGAATAAGAATTTCACCCTTCTGAATTATCTACTGCAAATATTAGAATCAAAGGTAAGCTGTCATATATACCATGTCCAATAAATGATTACTCTTCTGCTTGGTCTTTTAACCGTTTAACACTCATATTAGCCAAAAACGGCTTCTACCGTGGTCATGAGAAATGTCAATTTGCAGACCAGAGAAGTCTATTTTTGAAAATTTACCACTGGAATGACTGGCTCGATAACCGAGCCAGTCATTCCAGTGGTAAATTTTCAAAAATACTCTTCTCTTTTTCTGCAAATTAACATTTTCTTTGAGAAAATTGAAATTTTCTTGAATAAATTTGAGAGTGAGAGGGTTGAGCATTGTAACATGTGACTGTCGATAATAATTTATATATAAAAATTAGCTACAATCAAACATTATCGAAATGTCATGTGTCTTGTTTGGCGATAAATGTTGTATTGTATCTTGCCCCTGATTCATGCAGTCTTTACTAATTCATTAAAATTAATCAAATATTTAAAACTATTGTTTCCTGCGTCATTACAAGACAAGTTATCAAGCAATATCAACATTAATGCAACATTTGATGACAAAAATCAAGAGCAGTAAGCAGTCACAGCATCTCTATTACTGGGGCAACAAACAGCAATTTATATTTTATCAGGCCTTTAGATTTACCTTATTTGGGCTCACCACCTATCGGGCACGGGATCCATCATGGCCTCTAGAAACCAGAGAGTTTTGAAATCTGAGAGATTGATTTTGAGCCATTTTTGTTTTAGTAGCAAGATAAGATGTCTGAATGGCTATAAAATGTCACAGAATCCATCTCTGAGTATTTAATTGACTGTACATCAGTAAATTACTATTCATACATGTAGCAGCCAGAGGATTTTAATTTGGGCTCACTAATAGGGGTACATTTCATTTCGGCATGACACAGATGAGTATTTTTGAAGATTTACCACTTGAATGACTAGCATGATGGCGTAGAAATGGACCCTGACCAATCCAAAACTTGAATTGTCTTGACAATTACCACTTAGATTGTCCAGCTGACCAACACAGCCTCTGCAGTGGCCTTGATGAATGTCCAATTATCTCGAAATATCTTAGCTATTAAAGGGTTGTTTGATATGAGGAGCAGCTTTAGTGTTTGGATGTGTTGTTGACACAATAACGGTTAACTGCTGATTTACTCATGGCATGTAGGGTAAAGATAGTATTGCATTTGGGTCTCTGTCAGTTTGTCCGTTTGTCAGCGGCTGTATATCTTGGAAACTACAGTACTTAACACAGTTCTGCTGAACTGGGAATCCAGTGTTTGTCTTTGTCCGATGGTATTGGTCAACACTCATGTTATGGATGTCCTCATGTTGGGGCACAGGGGTTTGGTATGTCAGCCTCCAGCTGACTCTCTTATTAACCATTTAATGGTCAGGCTAGGCATAACCGAATAAAATAGACTAAGTCCTATATAACCCTTTATCACTGGTCGGCCAAAACAGCTCCTGTAGTGGTCTTGAGGAATGTCTATTTGCAGAAGAGAAGAGCATTTTTGACATTTTACCACTGGAATGATTGGCTCGATAACCAAGCCTGTAACTGCAGTGGTAAATTTTCAAAAACAGTCTTGGCATGCAACTAAACATGCACTAAGCAGAAATTTCAATTCACCTTTCCAGAGTACCCACCCATCATATGATGTCATAATGAACTGCGTGGTGTGTACAATGACATCATAATGAATGACGTCATGAATGATGTCGATAAGTACGTCACGAACGCATATTTGATGACGGTCTATGGGCTGTTGTACAAATTGTTTGCTTTTACTATTTAATAAATATTCTGTTGAATATTTTGAAACTAATTTGACTGGACGCTGTTGCTGCCTATGGCAGCAACAGCGCCCAGTCTAATTAGTTACAAAATATTCAACAGCTGTCCCTGTATAGTTTTCAGGAAATTGATAGCTAGGGCATTCGGGGATCGATCAATCCCAACACGGCGAGGTGTGGGTGGAGTGTAGCTAGTGATGGGCGGGGCATAGCTAAAAATGGAAAGGTCCATTGTCTTGATACCACTACATTATAGTGATTAACACATGTTCATACATGTTGACTAGGGGCTTTATTTTAATTCCAGTTTCCTGACGTAACTAAGCTTGATGAAGATTTGAAACATGTTCATAATGCCTGTAAAGCAAGCTTTGTAGAGCTGGATAAGGATCTTGCTGCGTTGAGACAGGGACTTAAAGAAATTCATTTGGTATGGACAATCATAATGCTTCTATGTTTTCTGAATAATATCTCCTTGAAATATTTACCAGATTTTATTAGCTCACCTGGCCTGAAAGGCCAAGCGAGCTTATGCCGTGGCGATCGTCCATCCGTCGTCCGTCAACTTTTCCCTTAAACGACTTCTCAAGAACCACTGGGCCGATTTCAATTATATTTGGCAGGAAGTATCCTTAGGGCATCGGAATCCAAGTTTGTGCAAATGAACCTGATCGGCGAATTTGGCTGGTGGCCATCTTGGATTTAGGCTGATTTTAGGAAACGTCTTTAAAAATCTCCGAAACCGCTTATGGAAATGATGCAAATCTCATGAAATATGATCTAGGGCAAGAGCTGAACCAAGTTTGTTCAAGGGAACTTGATTGGTCAAATGGTTTGGCGGCCATCTTGGTTGACCTAGTTGTAGCAAAAACGACCTCCAGAACCGCTGAAGGGATGGGGCCCAAATTTGACAGATATGATTAGGGTGTAAGGGCCATTAAAGTTTGTTCAAGAGAAGTTGATCCGTCAAAAAACATGGCCGCTGTGGGTCAATCAAAATATAATGTGTTTGGTGGCCATATTTGATTTTTTTATTTGATGGATTTTGAGGCCGAAATTGGTTTTGTATGTTTGTTGCGGTATTCCAATCACAAATTTGCAATATTCGAAACTGTCGGATAAACGGTTTGGCGGCCATCTTGGATCATTTTCCCACCAAAAGCTCCCATACTAAAGCAATGGGAAATTTTTAATGTTTTCTTTTCGAGAACTGCTGGGCCGATTTCAATTATATTTCGCATGTAGCATCCTTAGGGCATAGAGATTCAAGTTTGTTCAAGTGAAGCCGATTGTCCAATTGGGCCGGTGGCCATCTTGGATTTTGGCCGATTTTTAGAAACGTTTTTAAAAATCTTCTCCGAAACTACTTGGGGGATTGATGCAAAACCTCATGAACTATGATTTGGGGCAAGTGCTGAACAAAGTTTGTTCAAGGGAACTTGATGGGTCAAATTGTTCGGCGGCCATCTTGGTTGACCTAGTTGTAGCGAAAACCACTCCAGAACCGCTGAAGGGATCGGGCAGAAATTTGGCACATATGATTAGGGACTAAGGGCCATTAAAGTTTGTTCAGGGAAAGTTGATCCGTCAAAAAACCTGGACACCATGGGCCAATCAAAATATAGCATGTTTGGCATCCCTATTGGATTTTTTTATTTGATGGATTTTGAGGCCGAAATTGGTTTTACATGTTTTCTGGGTATTCTGATCTCAAATTTGCAATTTTCGAAATTGTCGGATAAACGGTTTGGTGGCCATCTTGTTGATAAAGAGCATTCTAGTTGAAATGCCTATGGTCCAGGTGAGCGATACAGGCCCCTTGGGCCTCTTGTTATGTGCCAATGTCTTAAGAACTGGTACCGATATTCCTAGAAGATAAGATGCATTAGTGTATAGTATGCTCCAAGGGTTTATTCTAGTATATAAGACACAGTGGAATACACATGTGTGCACGGTGTGTGTGTGTGTGCATGCGCACGCGTGTGTGTGCATGTGAGTAATCGTGTGTCTGAGCATGTTCACAGATTTATGATTTTCTTGACATAGCTTTACCATTAAAAGGCTAAGACTAATTATATTGATCTTGGTGACATTTTCACACATAAATTTACTTCATGAACACCAGATGAAGCACCAGATAAAGCACATGCCATATGTTTTTGATGGGCACACATGTAACCCTGCCTATAACAGACATGAATATGGGATCAAAAATGCTGGTTCTTTAATGCAGATAATCATGTGACCAGTCATTTTAATGAACCACTTCACTTGTCCCCCAACACTATATACCCTGGGCATTAAGTTTTATTAACCCCTTAGCACTCATCGGCCAAAAATAGCTTCTGTTGTGATCTCGAAAAATGTTGCTTTGCCGAACAAGATAACCGAGCCAGTCATTCCAGTCGTAAACTTTAAAAAAAATAGTCTTCTCTTGTTTGGCAAAGTGACATTGTCTGTTGTAAAATTTAAATGTTTTTGAACAAAGTTGACGATTTGCAGAACATGAGAAAACAATTTTTTTGAAAATTTACCATTAGAATGACTTGCTTGATAATCGAGCCAGTCATTTCAGTGGCAAATTTTAAAAAATAGTCTTATTCTGCAAATCGACATTTTCTATGAGAAAATTAAAATTTTGTTGCACAAATTTAAGGATTAAATGGTTAAGCGACCACCTACCTTTAGTGACAATATTTTAATGGATTATTTAGTATCATATATAGGTTTAACTGTACAGATGTCAACACCACTACCTATTTGTTCTTTTACTATTTTGTCTTTATATTCTTAGGAATTAACGTTTTTCCGCTCTCAGCCATACATGTCTGATGATAAATTTGTATCTGTGATGACTGACTTTACCACTGTCGCTTCATGCAATTTCTCCGATGTCGAAGATGCCTATTTAGAAATGAAACAAAAGGTATGGATAAAATATATGTACAAATAGATCTACCGGGTTTTGGTAAAACACAAATATTTTGTGTTATCTTGTGATAGTGGTTGATTATTTACTGTCTACATCTAAGCTGACGCACAGTAATACTAGAAATGTGTCAGCCTGACTTTGAAACACTTGTTTTTCCACATATCACAGACTGCACATAACACTTGTTTTTCCACATATCACAGACTGCACATCATACATCACACAACTCCAGTCATTCGCGTCCAATCACATGCTACACATCACAAGCTCACATCATAGGCTACACACCACACAATTGGCTATTACACACCTATCGTACACATGCTACACTTCACAGGTCTGTGTTGTTATGGAAACCTGTTGAAATGGGTCTCCATGAGGTTTCCTAAAATCAGTTTTAGAGAACCCAAAATGGGTTACCTTGTAACATGATGATTTTAATATGGTCATCATTGAGGTTTCTAACTGTTAGGTTACCATAGGTTTCCTGTAAGAGGTATAAGGCAACCTGTAACAGGTTACTATAGGAAATATTACAGCACAGTCTTGACTTCACATACTTATCACATGTTGTACAGTGCACTCCTCGAGCACATTACACCCCTCAACACCTTCAATCGCACACCTCCCATCACATGCAACATCTCCTGAACCATTTATTTAGAAGCTAATAAAAAAATAATGTTGCCGGTGGATTCTGAAGGGGATGCAAGGGTGTTGCTTCTGGCTCGCAGAGTATTATTTTAGCACTATGGAAACTTGCCACATTGATTTTGTTTCCCCAACTTCGTGGGGTCATAATTTGATTGATATTTGGATTTGAGGACTCTAGTTTTTCATGTGTTCATTGAGTAGGCAAATAGACCTGCAATGTGACTTCTTTATTGCATTCATTTCTTGATGTAGTTTCATATCTTATGTAATTTCAATTTGCATAACCCATGACTGGTTTCTTAACCCCCTCCTGTAACAGTGCCTCAAGGCACGCACATTACTAGTCATGTCAACTAATCCTTTAATAGTCAAAATCTTTCAAGCGAATGTCCATTTACTGGTGAATAGACTAATTCTTTTAATTTACCTTTGTAAATCTTTAAAAAAAAGTCTTCATTTGCCCTGCAAATCAACATTCATCAAGACCATTGCAGTTAAGTTGACACAACTTTCGGGCTATTGATAAATCTTTGCTGTAAATAACTATTGCAGTATGATCTGGCTGTGAGGTTATTCGGAGAGGATTCACAGAAAATACAACCAGATGATTTCTTCCAAATCTTCAATGTTTTTCTCTCATCATTCACGGATGCAAAAGCGGAGAATGAGAAGCTCCGAAAGCAGAAAGAAGATGAAGCAAAACGAGTGAAAGTAGAGGAACAGGTGCGTTTTGTTTCTGTTGTTGTTTTCTGTTTCCTTAGTAGTTAACACTCAAAGGTGTTTTAGCAAGGCTTTGCGTAAAGACATGCTATATGCTTCATTCAGTCCTGATGAAGTACTTTTCTTTGTGAAAGCTTGTTATACGGTACAGCTCAGAAATATCTTAACAATCAAAATAAAATGTGCTGTTTAATATTTTAAACATAATTGGATTGGAAGACAGTGCTGCCTAAGTCTTCCAATCCAATTTATGTTCAAAATATTAAACAAATCATTTCTTACATTGTGTTAAAAATTGTGCTAACAAATATGATTCTGTTTTTGTTTTGGAAACATGTTGACTTATTTGTCAGCTGTACTGTAGATACAGCTCCTGTTACAAACTAACACCTGTTAATCATGTTATCGTTATCATGCGACTAACACAGCTATCATAACATCTAATTTGACTCTGTAGTCAAGATAACTTCTATATAACTCCTATAACAGATACCACAGTGAAAGAAGTGGACAATTAATGGGAATATGGTTTGAGAGTCTACAAGTTTGTGACACTAACACGTTAATGGTCTAGGTTGCTCAAGAAAATCCTTATCCAGTGTTCATTTGTCAACCAAGTGAAGACGATTTAAAAAAGATTTACCAATGGAATCACTAGCTCGGTTATCGAGCTGGTTATACCAGTGGTAAATTAAAAAAAATAATGCCCTCTGCGTGCAAATGGACCGTTATCATTACAATGTTTTAGCCAGCTTAACCATTAAAGAGTTAGGAGAGGCGGTTGATTGATATAAAGTATAATTCTCTTTCTAACATAATGATTATTGTTAGAATAATTTAAAATAAAATATGATATCAAATTCACATGAAGAAACTCTGATATTTGACATTATTTGACATTTGTTTAATATTTCTATGTTCACTGTGGTGGTCTGCTTTTAGAATATTTACATTGCATATGTTATTTAACCACTCACTGCTCTGAATTCTTTTGTTGAAAGACATTTAAACCATTGAAACTCAAGAACCATCATCTGTGGCAATAGCTAAACCAAAATTGTTCAAGGGGCTGATTGATCCTGTGGGTATCTTAGAGGTAACTGAGTTTTTTGCGAACATAACTTCTCTAAAACTACTCAGACATTACTGAGTTCT
Organism: Chaetoderma sp. LZ-2023a; assembly: GCA_034401795.1. Taxonomy (NCBI): domain Eukaryota; kingdom Metazoa; phylum Mollusca; class Caudofoveata; order Chaetodermatida; family Chaetodermatidae; genus Chaetoderma; species Chaetoderma sp. LZ-2023a. The sequence goes on along the minus strand of CM067373.1, from coordinate 100,310,100 downwards.
AATCCACAGTACTCATAACGGTGTCAATGGTAAATGTTTATTGGCTAGTTCTCTGACCATACAATTCTCATTGACACAATGTTCACTGATGTCATGGAATGCCCAAAAGGATACATTAGTGACACAGACAGACAAAATTATTTCTCATTTGATATGAGTTCACTTGATTGAATTATAACAGACCATTTCTTGCCTCCGAGATGGCATTTCTGTGTTAGAAAGGATGTATCGCCTACTGGTACATGTAAATAAACATGATGAATTCTTAGTTATTAGCATCTTTAAACAATGTAATACTACAGATTAAATAAGAAAAATTGTGACGATTTGTGGAAAATTATCATGATTTTAATAAATGAACAATCATGTACGCCTACCTGTATGTGCTAAGGCTACATGTTATAGTAAATTGTTGAAAATTCCAGCTTCCTATCATTGCATCTTGTTATTTTTTAGCTCACCTGGGTGAGCTTATGCACTCGCGCTCTGTGTCTGTCGTCTGTCAACAATCTTGGCACGTTTAGCCGTTTGTTAATAGATTAAAACCAACTTTGACAGATATGTTTCTTTGGGCTATGAATATGAAGTGATCACACCTTCAAAGAGTAGAATTATTATTACACCATCAACATCTAACCATTCAATCACTACTTGCTAAATACAACCAACCCACATTTAGTGCCAGAAAGATTTAACCATATCTTTTAAGCCTCGATAATCAGTAGCCTCAACCCCTATATCCTGCTCTAGACTTCTAGAATGGATTAATTCCCGTAGTGTCATACAGATATAGACTGGTACCAATCTAATAAACTCTGTGACAATCCTGTGCCACTTGCCACTGCTCATGCCGCATACTCCTGCTTCCAACATGGTGATCTTCACTATTCAATTTCTACCATCTTGAAGATGTTTTGAGTTCTAAGAAAAGTTTTTCCATAGGTTAGTCTACAGTAATTATGCCTCAGATAAAGTCTGCTTACTAAGTTATGAATTTTTTCTCATGGTCTACTGCCATAAACTGTTTTACATTCATCTAGCCAGTTCATTACTCCCTTTTAATTTGTTAGCCTCTGAAGGCTTTATTTGGATTGATAATCTATTTTCCAGTCTTTTTTGTTAACAAAGGCTTGGTGTCCTATATTCTCACCTCACCGTATCTTTTATTTAGAAGTTTTTTCTTTGACATATCCTGGCTGAATTTTTCATTCACTTTATTTGTAGGTGGTTAAAGCAATGGATAAGGTGAAATTTACGTCATCTAAATATGACTGTATGCATAGTAGCGAGTTCGCAGGTCATGTTTGCGTCAGGTGCACGACTTGCACACCGAAGAAGTGAGAGATATACAAGGGGTGGGCGACTTCGGCTTCCGATCTTTATTTTACTGAATATTTATTAAATCTTGCGTGACCTCTCATTCCACCACCCCTTTGTTAATCCTAAAAGGAATATCTGGTTCCTCTTCTATTCATGTATCTAAGGGTGTGTGCGTGCGTGCGTGCGTGCGTGCGTGCGTGCGTGCGTGAGTCGAATTTGCTGGATGAATGAATTAATTCGGCTATAAAGGCATCTCTAAATTCTTCCCAATGGTCTAGTCTTTCTCCAAGCAGTGAATTATCGGATGGTTCATGAGGACATGATAGCGGTGACCGTAAGCGTTGTCCAAAATGGTGAAGAGCGTGCTCACTAACATTGCATCATGAGGCTTAGCCCTCAGAAATGGAACTGGATTAAAAACATTCTGGAGCAAATTGTAAGACTTCTGCTTCTCCTTCAAGAAGCCATGTAAAGCTTGTAAAAGGGCACTCGCAATCGTCATCTTCAACATCCCAAGTATTGCTGCTGGCCAATATGACCGGTAATAATCTGAATTCTTCCTGAGGGTCGGAAATTGATTCTGATCCACGTCTAATGGCACATAGACAGGAAGAAAAGCTGCGCTCAGTTCCGATGGTTAGGCGAATTTCGCAGCTGTGCCCATAAAAATTTCTATACCGAGATTCTGATTATGAGCAATGTCATAAGATCCGCTTCCAATGAGACCTTAACATCCTGTGTTAAGGATATTTCCTGTTACCAGGATTCTGTTTCCAGTCAAAATTTCTCTTCCGGTTTGTGTTTTTCTGGTGCTGACTTAATTTCCGGTGTCAGGGATTTTCCGTGTTATCAATATTCCGTTTCCGGACAAATTTCCTCTTCCGGTTTGCATTCTTCCTGTATTAGGGATTTTGCAAGTTATGGGGATTCCATTTCTGGGCGTTCTTCCACTTCCAGTTCATGTCCTTCCGGTGCTGCTTTTCCTTCCTGTGTGAGAGATTGTTTTAGCTGTCAGGATTGCGCTTCCGGTTCCATTTTCCAGTTTGTGTCCTTCCATTTCCAGTTTAGATTGTGCGTCCGGTCATGATTCTTCCGGTCTAGATTCTTCGTGTTCCCATGTTCCTTCCTCTTCTTAGTTCTTTCGTTTCTGGTTATCTGTCTCCTTCCCATTCCTCTATGGTTTTAGATCCGGTTTATTGTAGGTTCACTTCCTCTCCCTGTTCGCACAAGTTGGATCTTTTTCAGTTTCTGGTTCCCATGTTTCTTCCACTTCCGGTTTATCTTCTTCCGTTTCCGGCATTACTGTTTCCTCTTCAGGGTTTTTTACTATTCCTATTGTTTCCGCTTCTCATTCTTCTTCCTTGCAAGCATTCTCCGCCTAGAGTTCTCATTGCTAAGCCTAAGTTCCGTCGCTTCTTTGTCCAGTAAGGATTTTTCCTCTCAATGTTTTGGCCTCATCATCTTTTCTTCTTTCTAGTGCTCATACTATACTATTCCTTATTCTCAGTGGTTAGCAATTCAACTTTTCAGCGGTCTAGTGTTTCAGATAGATTTTCTGTTCTTTCTCGATTTCATTCTTGTGGTTTGGATTCGTCTCATTCTTCTGTTGTTAATGATCCAGGTTCTGCTGTTTCTGAATCAGACTTTGTTTTTGTTTTTCCCTTTGTTGATCGTAAGGATCATGAGTCTCATCATGTTCGCTTCCTTCATACCCTTTTAGGGTCCCAGATTCTTGTGCTTCTGAGTCTGTCTCTGTTTCGCCCCCTCCTTCTGCTTCTTCTACTCCTAGCTCAGCATGGGCTTGAGTTTTAAAGAAGTTTCTTCCAAGTTAGGACCTCTTCTGATGATTGGGCCTCTGCTCATCTTTGGATTGCTGATAAACTTGATTTAAGATGGATTTTCCGTGGATGATTGTTCTTATGGTTCAATATGTTAGACCTTTATGTTACTAATGCTAGTTCTAAACAATTCTTTTTGGCCCCGAACTGTGCTGCTCTAGTTCAAGCTCCTAAAAGAGTTATCTTGAAAGTGGCCTCTACTCAGTCTTTGTCGGCTCCTACCTGGAACATGTTATCTTCTGGTGCTTTGTGGTCTGGTTTCAGGGTGGTGTCTTCTACTTTTCTCTCTATATGAGAATCTGTTTTGTAGGGTCAGTTAAAATCGGCTAATTTCTTGGCTCTTCTTTCAGAAGCTGTTCTTTCGGCTCAAGACAATGGAGAAATGGTTTCGGTTCCAGTGCTTCACACACTTTGCGGATGATGATAGAGGATCTCTGAATTCAATCTGTAGGTCTTTGGGGTTTATTACCTCAAATAAAAGGAGTAAACCGCTTTAGTCAGTGAATATTTTTGATTTCTGCTCCTTCATTTTGTCAGGGCATTCTTGGGCCTTGTTCTCCTAATTTAGTTAAGGAGGAATCTACTCATATAAAAGCTGCTAAGGAAATACAATCTCAGATTTCAAATGTTATGTCATTTTCTAAGATGGATTCCTCTTTTTTTCCGAAGAGGAAGAGTTTCAAGCCGGATGAGTTCGTGGCTTATTCTTCCAGCGTCTTTCTCAATTCAAGTATGTCTCATTTCAGGTCCCAGCACAGGTTTTCAGAATATGATAGGCTTGAGATTATCCCTTCTAATAGACAAAGGTCTCTATATCGTCCTCCTCTTCTCAGTATAGAGGTCGATTTTTTGGCCCAGCAGCCTATAGGTCAGGATCTCGAGGTTGTTCCTTTTCTCGTGTTTTTCAGGGGAAAATAGTTTGGGGTCTGATTTCTTCCCGGATATGACCAGCCTTTTCCCCACTATCTCTCTCTTCAAGTGCCTCCTTTAGTGGCGGATCCTTAAGTTCGGTGTCTTCCCAGCGTTCCAGTGGGAGGGCGCCCTTCGCTGTTCTGGGAGAAGTGCCACAGACTCCTTGCTAGTGAAACAGTTATGCTGGGATTATGCACCACTTTGGATTCATGATCCCCGAAATGGACCCCAGTGCCATCTGATCAAGGAAAGCTGCTGGCTTTAGAGGAACTAGGGTCCTTAACTGATAAGTGTGCTATAGAGGCTGTTTTACAGTCGAATAAAGATCCTGGCTATTATTTCACTATCTTCCTAGTGCCCAAGAAAACAGAGGGTTGGCACCCCATCATCAATCTCAAGAAACTGAGTTTGCTCATCGTCGCTCCTAAGTTCATAATGGAGATGATTTCCTTCGTCATTTCGAGCATCGACCATGGTATGTGGATTGTTTCCTTAGATCTAAAAGATGCGTACTTTCATGTCCTTATTCACCCCTCTTTCAGGAAGTTCATGAGGTTCACATACCATGGTTGAGTTTGGCAATTTCGTGCCATGGCCTTCGGCCTGAACACAGCTTCTTTTCTTTTCGCCCGTCTAGTCTCAGATGTGGCAGCAATTCTTCATCGTGAATTCATCCATCATCACGTCTATATAGATGATTGGATGTTGAAGGCAAATTCTTGTCACATTCTAGAGGGCATCATTCCCAAAGTTTTCTATCTTTCTAATGATCTAGGTTTGATTATCAATCTTCAAAAGTCAAATCTAGTTCCCTCCCAAATCTTCACACACCTCGGAGTGAAGTTCGATCTGATTCAGGGTATGATTTTCTCCTCGGACTCCCGCCTAAAAGCCGTTTCTTGGTCTATGTTCCTTCATTCCATGAACTTCATGATGAACGACAGATTTCTAAGAGTCCTAGGTCTCATAGTCAGTGTGAAAAACGTCATTCCGTGGGCGGCACTGATGATGAGACCTATTCAACTTTATCTGATGTCCCTTTGGAAACAATCAATAGAGCCTCTAGACAACTTGATTCCAATTTGAGATCCTGTTATTCCTCATCTAGATTTTTTAATGGATCAATCTTTTCTTTTGAAAGGGGTTTCCCTGAAGAAATCATGTCCCAGTGTCATTGTCTTCAGACGCCTCCCAGGACAGGTGAGGGATGGGGTGGTCTAGAATTCCCTGTCAGTGTCGGGCCATTGGTCCTTCAAAGATGCTTCAGCCCACATCAATGTCCTAGAGATGGCCCACATAGACAATCAAGACATATTCAATCTTTGCATATTAAAATCTCAAATCTCCAGTCTCTTCAGTCAAATTTTCTTCTAGAGCTAAGGAAATATTTCAATGTTCCAGAAGAGAAGCTACCAGATGAGTTTGCAAGGGTTGATTTAAAACCTCTAAATGGTTGCAGACAATGATATCCTGCCCGATTCTACATCTTTATCTCGAGTGCTAGATTTCTTATCTTATCTTTTTGATATTCTTAAGCTGTCAGCAAATACGGTTCGGGGTTACAGGTTTTCTCTTTCATCTTGATTACCATGGTTTCTTAAAGCTGATCCTAAGGATTCAAAAGTCTTGAATGATTTCATTCATGGTTTTGGTAATATTCGCTCTCCTGTTGCTAAACTGTTATCCTCTAGGAATCTAGCTCTTGTCCTCCAAGCTTTGGCAGGAAAACATTTTGAACCTCTTGGCTCTGTTTGTCTGAAACTATTAACCATTAATACTGTCTTCTTGCTGTAGCATCAGCTAGAAGATGTGAGATTCACACTCTTTCTGCAGAGGATGATATATTCAAAATTGTAGATGGTTTGGTTCTTAATCTGAGATGGGAATTTTTATCTAAAAAGCAATCTAGTAATTCATTCAGCGCAAACTGTTGTTCTTAAGAGGCGTATTTCATCTTTTTGTCGTCCGATTCCATCTGGTATCCGGTCAGAGCACTTAAGATATACAAAGCGTGTACTGCTTTTAAAAGGACAGATCCTTCTCTTTGGGTCTCTTATGCAGAAGAGGTAGCTAGACCGGCATCTAAGAAAACAGTTGCCTGTTGGATTTGTGATGCTATCAACATTTTCCACGAACTAACTTTATCTGGTGACAAACAAATTGCTAACATTAAAGCACCTGGTGTTCGTGGCATGGCTACCTCTTTTGCCGGATCATCCATCGATGAAGTCATCCAGGTCACAGTCTGGAAATCCGAATCTACCTTTATCTCTTTTGATCTAAAAGATAAAGAGTCCAGTGGCCTCCTTCTTTAGGAACAGTACAATTTTAACTAAACAAGCCGAGTCTCATTTGCCGAGCCCATCTCGCAATTATCATCATGAAGAATGGGTGTCTGTATGACATTGGTGAGACCATTATTATTATTTATTATGTTAAGTTGAATTTGAGTTCCTTTTGTTTATTTTGTAATCACAAGAGTGATGTTGAATTTCTTGCACTTTTTGCTTATTGATATTTATCCTTGTTTTATTATGTTTTATTTAACCTTTTAAGGGTTCTCAAATCTTCACCCACCGGTTCATTTTGAAGTGTAGCACTGACCAATTCTATGGGTGTAGCAAGTGATTAGTGTTAGTGGTTAGATGATGGTGGTGTAATAACAACGACCACAGACACCCCCCACCCACCCCCCCCATTAGGGTTGGTCTGTAATTTTATTAGCTGCCTAAAGATACTTACCGTTCAATCACTACGACCCATCATTACTCATCAGCCACCCAACGTGGGAATGATTTGAGAAACAGTTTTTGTCAAAAGTAGAGAAATTGTTTGTGAAGATCGCCTTCTTGTTGGAAGCAGGAGTATACGCATGCACAGTGGCACAGGATTGCCACATGGTTTATTAGACTGGTGCCAGTCTATGTATGTATGACATTAAGGGAGTTAATCGATTCTAGAAACCTAGAATAGGATATAGGCGTTGAGGTTACTGATTATTGAGGCTTAAATATAAGGTTAAAGTTTCTCTAGAGTTAAATGTAGGTGGGTTGGATTTAGGAAGTAATGATTGAATGGTAAGTATGTTTATGTCGTTAATAAAACTACAGACCAACCTTAACGAGGGACTGTGGTCGTTATGGCCCTTGCCATGCTTGCTATGCTTTCAAAGTATTGAGGCCCATTGGGGAAAATAAGTTTGTGTGACACATTTTGCCATTTATCGATGGATTGGAAACAAATATGGCAGATATATACCATCTATTTGGTCTATGAATATGAAGTGTCCAGGCTTTTAAACAAGGGCCATAACTCTCATTCATTAAAACCTTTAAAACTATTGAACTCTATGGGGAAAATACAATAATTTTGTTTAGTTAATTGTTAATGGATTAAAACCAAATTTAGAAGATATGTTCCTTCAGGCAATGCTTCTTTGCACTATGAATATTAAGAGGCCACAACTTGAAACAAGGGCCATGATGCTGGGTTTTAAAGCATTTTTAAGTACAGAATGCTATGGGGAAGATAATCTGTGGCAGATTTTGTCAATTGTTAACGGTTTAAAATGAGATTTGTCAGAAATGTTCCTTTATTACACCATTTGTCAGTAGTGTCAGGAATGGTTGCTCTATTGATCAATGGTACTTTTCCTGTTGGTCAATAATATCAAGGACCCTGACCCATTTGTCCATGTCATCAGCTACGCTTGCCACATTGACCAAGGATGCTTTATCCATTGGTCAGTTATGTCTGTAGCATCTGTCTCATTGGTCATTAATGTCAGGAACCAGTGCTCGTGTTGGTCAGTGGGATCAGCAATGTTTAGCCTGTTGTTAAATTGCGTCAATCATCCTTGGCTCATTGCTCAATAAGACCAAGGACTATGGTTCCATTGGTCAGTGGCATCAGTTACTCTTGTCCCATTGACAATGTTGCTTGTCACTTTGACTAATAGTGCCATACTTGCGTTGTGGGTGAGTGCCTCATTGGTCAGTAATGATAAGGACCATTGCCATATTGGCTTTTATATGCTTTTCTGTCCTATTTCTCTTTGCTGTTAAAACTTCCTCTATTTAAACTTTTATAAATAGCTTATTACTAATGATTTATTTGTGTGATGTGTAGCTTGTTGGCTTGTCAGCTTATTAATTTCGCTTAGCTTTGCTTTACAGCTTCGAAAGGAGAAAGAAAAGCAACGTGCTTCTAGACATAAACAATTTGAAAAGAGCACAGGTATTGATAACAGCTCTAATGGTGGGAACGAGGAGAAAAGTGCAGGTTTGTATTCTGTTGTCGCACACTAAGAAAGGGAGACAATGTATTAACTCGTCTGGTACAAAGCCAAGACTAGGCATGAGAGAATTTATTAACTCATTCGTACCGGGACAGCACTAGGAAAGAGAGACAATTTATTAATCCATTCTATACCAGGCCAGTACTAAGTAAGGGAAAGAATTTATTAACTCATTCGAGGCAATTTATTTACATAATTTATTTATTTTATTGGAGACACGTTAGTAACTCACTTGATATTATGCCAGGACTATCGAAGCGAGACAATTTATTAACGCAAAATATGACATTATCCCATATTGATCTGACTTTACTTTAATTTCAATCCCAGAGTTAGTAATCTAATTCATCTTTTCATTGTATATACACTTGTACCGATCTAGAAACCCATAGCTCATATCAATCGCTGACTTATACAAATAATATAACTAATTCACTTCTCAGGTGAGTTTGATGATCTAATCTCCGCACTGAGAACGGGCGATGTATTTGGAGATGACATGGCCAAAATGAAACGTGTTCGGCGTAAAGGAGCTAATGCTGCAAACTTTGGACGAGAACGAATAGGTGGTTCAAATGCTTAGTTTAATTTAAGTTCCTTATGTCTGCTTTTGAAAGCTTTTGATGTGATATTATCGCAGATTGCTATCTATGCTGCCTGACTTAACAAACATTATTGCTCAATATATGTGTACTATTAATATTAGAAATAATAGCATCAAATGCTTTTGTAGATTAAAGTGATATATTAGTTAACTTATTATAGAAATGTTCTGAAGATAATATTTAAGGCCTACTTTTAACAGACCTACTCTGAATTGGATAAAATAATGGGTTATGTTTATCTCGGCTTTACTTAGTAAAACAAGCTATTACAGTGATAGTCTCCATGTTGTTTGGCGGTTGTGATGGCAGCAACACGATCGGTCAGTTTGCGTCTAGCTCAGTTCTCTGCTTCATATATCATGTTATGGTCATTGTTATCATGTTAAAGGTTTCTTCAACCTTACCATTTTATGTTTTGTTCAACTTAGCGGTTTTTCTCATGTGTGGCTAGGTTTACTGGGCCAAAATTAGGGCAAGTACTTCCTAATAACCAGCTGGCCTGACACCGATTACATTGGCACAAAAGACAAAGGTCAAGGACAGTATAATAATGACAAATTTAATTTTTTCAAAATTAACATTGCATGTAGCATAACTTAGTGGTATATATCTCACATGTGGTTAATAATCCTGGACCCAAGCTTGGATAGATGCTTCCTTGTAAGGCGAGGAGATGACAGAATGATATTGGGGGTCAAAAGGTCAAGGGTTATGATCACTGATGAGGGTATTAATAGTCAAGTTTCATAGTTAATTGCAAGGTCATAAAATCTTTGTCTGCACATGGACATTTCTCAGGAGCACTGCAGAATCTGTTTTGGCCAGATTGAGTTTTAAAGGTTAAAAGGTGGTACCTTTTAAAACAATTTTTGTATTTATGATAAAAATTTATTTGACATGATGCCAGCTTTTAATCGTGGTATCATGTTTAGGCAAGATTGTTACTCTCATGATGGCTTCCTGTAGTTATCAGACGTAATAGTGGACTTTGATGTACTGTACAATGAAGAAAGTGCTATGGCCTTCAATATTGTTAGTCAAATAAATTAGTTAACATTTTACTGTTAGATAAAATCATAAAAATTTTTTGTTTGCACATTGTATGAAATCAATTTGTCAACCTAATATTGCAGAAAGACCTAGAAACTAGAATTTGAAATTGTTCTGAATTTATGCAAATTTAATTGACCCAATTTATTACTATAATTTTTTACTTTGTTTGATCGATATAATCACAAAACCTTGACTAAATATTTTGTATATATCTTTTGTCTAATTGCTTATTACATTAATGCTCATAGGTGCCAAAGGCAATAACTCCTATGGCTCCTAAATAACTAGTTATGTTGAACAGTTGTCCAGCCTTGACGACTGAAACTAAGTGGCAAAATAACATCGCTAGTAAATGTGTTATTTTCCAGAAATGACATTTTACAGTTTAATTGGTTGTGCTCAATTTTTCTGCAGTTATGTTTTGAATTAGAATGCTCATTATATCAGGTTGTAAATGGTTTGTGGGGTACGATGGTGATGAAGTTATGTCTATTTTTGCTTTCTTTACTCTATAGCTTTTTGATATTGTCAAGACATGTGACAAATTGTTACTTAATGGTAATGTTCAGCTGCATAGTTTTATTCCATTGACATGCTGGGGATAGTACAGATAAGATTTCATAGTTCAAAACTCAAAATGTAGTCAAAGCTAATCGAGAAACCATATGTCTTAATGAATCACCATCCTTTCGCTCCAACAGACATATCCTATAGCCAGTTACTTGTAACAATGTGGCATGGCTGTCCCATGCAGCAAACTGATGTCTATCGGCATGGCACTGCGAGCGGGATGGGCATGCTAGAGCTAGCAGTCTATAGTGATGGAATGGCTTTTGTCCATGAGGTGTTTACCTAAGACAGATCATACTGTAATAATTGTCTGTTCAATGGATCATAGATATGTATACCTGCTCAGGAGACCACCTGTCTTTTGGGACCACAATATATGGTTCTTTAAGGCAGGTGGCCATTCATCATAACTTGTCTCAGAGAAAAAACCCTTTAGCCTCCCCATCCTGCCTAGAGCCATATTTTAGGATATGCACGATACGAGATCGCCTAGCATTAATTACCATGTTATATTACTAATTTACTAAATTAATATTACTAAAACCACTGTGACTATCTCATCATGTACATACTCTGCTAATTTTTGTGCTAATGAAATAGATTGTACATAGCGGTAACCTATTCCATTGTCTAACCCTTAAAGGATGGTCTGACCCCGTCGATATAAATTGAGTCTACTTCCTCAAATAAATAAACAAACTGCTGTTTGACAATCTTGGTTATACTTAATAGATAGAGGTCAATATACATTGTGTATGACATGGCTAGATAGAGATCAAAATACATTGTGTATAATATGGCTAGATCGAGGTCAAAATACACTATGTATGATGTTTGAATGTTGGGACAAACAATATCAATCTCTTTATGGGTATGATCGCGTTTAGATATCTAGCAAACTTAATTCCATTTGTAGAATTCTGTGACTGTATTTCTAGAATATTTTCTCATTCCAGTCATACAACAAACATGTGATCCAATGATTAAGGTAACCTATTCAATAAATACTCTAAACATTCCATACTTGTATATATCATAATAATTATAATGTTCTATGTTCTGTAATATATTACGGATACATTCATAGGTGTGCTTATAATCAAAGTTTGTTAATGTTTGTTTATATATATATATATATATATATATATATATATATATATATATATATATATATCTGTTTGACACCAAAGAATTATCTATTTAACTTCACATATCTAAGTCATTTAGAAAGAACTGCTTAACCCTTTTCATCCTCAAAACTCCAAAGCTACAGTTGTGTGCTAAAAATCATATATACTTCCAAACTGACAATGTTTATTATATTTAAAAACTGTCCATTATCTAAGGCAAAACTAGTGACCAGTTGCTCTTGTGAGCCCTAATGATTATGTCTACCCCTTATTTAAATGTATGCCGTCTTTGATTAGTGTGTAACCGTTACATTTTGGTATCCATGTAAGGCTTAGCGTAAAAATTGTTACTAGGTCAACAGGCTGATTGATCCACTAATAGTACTACTAGACCTGACATTTATATTAGCATCTGGCTAGTTCTAGTTTCAAGTTTCATGCTTTGTTCACATGACTGGTTCTTTGCAGAGATATATACAGAGCCATCCATACTAGTGGACGGTTTTCTGTGTGTGTGTGCGTGCGTGCGTGTGTGTTCATTCCTTTTTAGTGCTTGGTTCTAAATAACAGAACTTATCTCCCCTGTCACTCAAAATGGTCCTACTTTTCAAACTTTAGTCTTCTGTCCTACTTTGAAAATGAATGTCAATATTTTTCAATACCTGTATTATTTCCACAAATTGTACTGTGTAACTCTTCACTAGTCATTAAAACAAACTTATCATATTAATGGAGGAAACTGTACATATTTTCAATATTAAAAAGCCTATATATAAACCCTGTGTAATCAGTACCCGTAGACTTGTAGAATTCTAGTACTTAAGAAAACATGTTTATCAACTGTATTGCAGTTTTGGGCCATTTGTGTACAATGTTATTATAAAGTTTCTACGGCTACAAAGATTTATATAGTGTATTACTAATATCTAATAGCATTGTATTCTGTAAAATATGTTCATTTGTTTATATTTCTTTGTAAAATATGTTCATTTCTTGTGTTTTGTAAGATATGTTACTTTATAGCTTGTCATATAAGTTTTCGGACACTGAATTTACATATATCATATCTAATGTACAAGACAATAATAAAAGTTGTGCTCTGGGATAGTTACGCTGAGCTGATCAGCATAATTCTCTAACAAATACTGTGTAATCCAACCTTGAATACAATCAAAATCTATGATATTAATGTAGAATATTTAGATTGCTCATTCTGTCAATGTATATGTATTATCAAAGTATACCCATGCTATTTTGGTTTTTGCCTGCGAAGGAGAAATGGGTCATAGGTATCACTTTCCCGATCATAATAACAAGGTACAAAACTCTAGCTTTTCAACTTTAAGTTTGTGCATTTTGTAAATCTTCTCTTCTTATTTTTAAAGATTGCATGGTTACTCCTATTGAAACTAAACTTGAAGGCTTGTTTACCTATACCTGTATGAAGCAAAATAATGACATTGACATTACTATGTGAAAGGTTTAAGTCGCTCTGACACCGCTACCATTCAGATTTTAAACGCTAACCTTTTGCGTTTAGTTCTGCATCATGTTGTCTCTTGGAATTGGCCAGTCGTTATGAAACTTGGATACATGGCTACCAGTGGAAGTTGGTTGTTATAATGACTAAATGATAAAACGGTGATCCATTGATTTTGTGGTCAATGTCAATCATGAAGCCCATGTTGAAGAATTAGTGTATGATCTTTGCCTCAGGTTTGTGTGCACTATCACTATAATTCAGCATGAGTATAACCTTTGGGTAGATGAATTGCCCCATTGATTTAATGGACCTTTCCAGTTTTAGCTATTCCCCACCCATCTCTATCTAAGCTTCACCCATACTGGGCTCATGTTGGGATCGATCGATCCCTGACTATCACTTCAGAAAACTATACAGGTAAACTGTTGAATTTTTTAAAACAAATTTGACTGAGTGCTGTTGCTGCCATCTTGGATCTTTTTCCTGCTAAAACCCCATACTAAAGCAATGAGAAATTTTTAATATCTTCTCGTGAACCACTGGGCCGATTTTGAGTATATTCGAGAGGAAGCATCCTTAGAGAATAGGGATACAAATTTGTTCAAAGGAAGATGATCGGCCATCTTTATTTTTGGTCGACTTAAAAACATCTTCGAGGGAACTTAATTTGCCAAATGATTCGGCGGCCATCTTGGATGTCATAGTTTTCGTGAAAACAACTTCTCCAGAACCTGCAAATTTGGCAGATATGATTAGGGCTGAAACACTATTAAAATTTGTTCATGGAAAGTTGATATGTCAAAAAAATATGTTCACCATGAATCGATCAAAATATAGCGTTTTTGGCAGACATCTTGTATTTTCTGCAATTTTCTGAGAAAAACATAAAAAGACTTAGTTGTTAACCACTGGGACAATTTTAATAAAACTTTGCTAAACTTTGGTAAATTTTTCCAGTTGTCATCTCATTTTGTTCGGGTGTGCCAGTGGCCAATAATTCCAGGTGAGTGATACAGGCCCCTTGGGCCTCTTGTATTTATTCTACATACTGAATTTGATCCAAGTTATGATCTTTATCAACAAAGATGTAAACAAGGGAGACATTCAATTCTCTGGAGTTTTTGTAGTGAGAGTGTGTATGTACATGCCCGTTTGTGCATGCATGTGCATTTAAGATTAACTGTAATTAATATTGGTTGATTAAACATTCTTTTGATTTATTGGTGCACAAATAGATACCATTTCCAATGTTGCAATACTCATTTGATATTCTTATGTTTTGTATTTTTTGCTCACCTGGCCTGAAAGGCCAAGTGAGCTTATGCCATGGCGGCCGTCCGTTGTCCGTCCATCCATCAAATCGCTTCTTCTTAGCGGTTTGACCGATTTCAACCAAATTTAACTGAAAGGATCCTATGGTGGTACCCTCCAGACAGTTTTTTTCAGAATTTTGATTGATAAATCTTTTGGGTGAAAATCTTAGATTTTATGAAAAATCTACCGGAAATGGTTAAAATGCTACTCGTTAGCTGCTTGACATATTTCAACCAAATTTGGCTAGATGGATTTGATGGTGGTAAGCTCTAGAAATTATGATCAATTTTTTGGGTGAAAATCTTTGATTTTATTACAAATCTACCGTAAATGGTCAAAATGCTACTCCATAGGTGCTTGACATCTTTTAGCCAAATTTGGATAGATGGCTTCTATGGTGCTAAGCTCTAGAACATCTATTCAGAATTTTGATTGATCAATTTTTTGTGTGAAAATCTTTGTGAAAAATCAACCAGAAATGGTCAAAATGCTACTCCTTCTGAGCTGCTTGACATATTTCAACCAAATTTGGCTAGGTGGATTCGATGGTGGTAAGCTCTAAAACCTATATTCAGAATTTTGATTGATACATTTTTTGGTTGAAAATATTGGATTTTATGAAAAATCTATCGGAAATGGTCAAAATGCTACTCCTCCATAGCGGCTTGACATATTTCAACCAAATTTGGCTAGATCGATTCTATGGTGGTAAGCTCTAGAACTTCAATTCAGAATTTTGATTGATCAATTTTTTGGGTCAAAATCTTAGATTTTATGAAAAATGTACCGGAAATTGTCGTGTATATTTAAATGCAAATGTTTCAAATGCTAATGGTGCAGGTGAGCGAACAGGCCCTTGGGCCTCTTGTTTCCATGAAATTGTTAAGTGCTACTATTTGTTGTGTGAATAATGTAGACATCAATCTGAATGTAACGGATTGTGAGGTAATTAGAATGGATGAAACCACTTTTAGATATGCGTCGCCCATCTCTGGTTAAGCTCCCGCCCATGCTTTGCACGTTTTAGGATCGATTTATATACTTTGAATCCTGAATTCCCAGAATTCCAATTTCATGGTGACTATACAGCTAACCTGTTGAATATTTTCAAATAAATTTAACTAGATGGTGTTGCTGCCTACGGCTGCAACAGCAATCAGTCAAATTAGTTTGAAAATATTCAACAAAGTTTATTAAATCATAGACATACAATTTTGTACAACTGACAGCCTATTCCAGATTCATGACGATGTATTGTCTGTCAATTATGATTGTGATGTCAACCTATTTGTGATGTAATTGATTATGACATCAATATTTGTGTAACAGACTTGATTCATCAATTACATCCATCATTCAATGAAATGAGTAAAAGTTGAAAGTACAGGTAAACTGTTTTTGGTTTGCCTGTGTGGACCACTGAAAAAGGACACCGTTTAGCATGTTATATGTTTCATTTCCTAAGATTGGAAAATTGTTTGTTCCATTCGCTTTATGATTTGATCAGATGCTGTTGTATAGCTGTCCAATGTAAAGATGCATGATATAAATAGTCTTGGTTACAAGTGTGACATGCTATAGTTGAGATTTAGGCAGCTTTATCAGAAATGTAAAAGATTTGACTGACCTGTTGTGAGTCACAAGTAAAAATTATTTCTCTGCTAAGGTGTGATACACTATGATGATCAGATTTGTCTTACGACCTACACACATGAATATTTGATTTAAAAAATAGGTGATTTGTCAATGAATTTGTTCAAAAATATAATTTCAGTCTTAAAACTTGAGAATGAATATTCTGGTTTTTGTGAATATTAGCTGTACCTGACACATCATGCAACCCTTATGGTAAAAATAAGTGACTGGCAGAGTTCTCAAGACTTCAAGGTCATGAATATAATCATCTTAAAGCAAGTTCTGTTTGATAAAATTAGGAAAACAATACTCTCATCAAATACAGAATTAATATAATATTTGGTTTATTTTTTGTCAGCTAAGCTGGATAAAGCTGGTTATATTTTAATGTTTTAGTACTGATAAACTGTTTCTGTAAGCTGTTGCTGGCCTAGACAGTGGGTTAACGACGTAAGCTTGATTCATATCTATATGGTGCATTATACCTGTTCGTAGGATAAAGGTATATACATACCAGCATATATAATGGTGCTTATTAATATTCTGTTTACTTTGATCATAAACGAGGACTGATGAAGCTACTTTTTCATGCACAAGACTCATTGGTAATAATAAATAACATGCTTCTTTACATCACTATAATAAGGTGAATATTACTAGGCTGGTTGTAAGGATCTACACAAGCTTTATTTATGACACTTCATTTCAAACATTGGAGGGATACATTTCTAGTTAGGCCCCGCCTATTTCTAGCTAAGCTCCGCACATGCTTTACACGTATTGGAATCGATTTGAAACCATGAAATCTTAATTCACAGAATCAAAATTTCAAGGTAAGCTAGTTAGTACTTTACAACTAATTTGATTTGGAGTTGTTGCTGCTGCCAGTCATATTAGTAAGAATAACAATTTCCTTACAAAAATTACATACCAAAAATAATGTTATATTGTGTGAAATGAAAGATAATTCAAAATGTCAGTTTTCTGTGTCTCCTGTGTTGGACAGACATGTTTTGAATGTAACATCAGCTAAAAAGTACTGACTGTCAGAACTTATGTTTGATGAACTGGCCGACTGCTGCAAGCCACCAGACAATAATCTCAATGGACACCAACAACTTTCAGTAAAATTAGTTTCAAAGTATTCAGTGGGTCCAGAGTTAAACCCAATGGAAAATGTAGTTTGCAGAAGTTCAGCAGTCGGACAGTTAACCGATCAGATCCACCTATTATATGTCACCATGCACAATTTTGAAGTCATTTGAGTAATTTTTGTCTTCTATCTTGTGTGCTATACCGACACTGTTATCGCACAAATAAAAATATAATACAACCTATCCTGTGTCAATTGTGCCTCGAAGCGCTAAAAATGCTACTTATATCAACCATTTAATCGTCAAGATTTTTACGGATTATAATTTTCAGATTTTAAGATTCAGACTTTTGGTCTCACATCGCGACCAAGCGTCAGGCTAAAATACCTACGACATTGGTTTTCCAATCTGATTACGTAGTTATCATCACAACGGATTATAATTTTTGCAGGTCAAAACTCTTTTAAGACTCTTGTAAATTTACCACTGAAATTTACAAAAATAACATTCTGTTGTCTGGCAAGGTGGCACAAGATGGGTTAACCAATTTCATTCTATATTGTGTATATGATGGTAGTGATATTAATTATATGCTATATGCTGATAGTAAAGATTTTGCTAATTATTCTGCAAGCAATTTGAGTAAGTTGTTGATGATCCCACAAGAACTGGATTACAATTTTAGGATCTTTGTCGTGACGTGTTAAATGCTAATGTAAGCATCAATTCATTGAACATGGGAAGACAAATACATCAATCAACCCTTTCACTGCTGAAATATAAGCTTTCATTATTGAGTTTGTTAACCTTTCTATACCTGAAATCACAGCATTCCAACATTCTAAAAATTATACATCAGGTAACCAATGATGACAATCTTTCCAATCGAATTATTTTGTTATATTAAATTATCAGTTGTGTTTGCGCTATTGGGTTTATAGGCTTATGGTATGCAGCTTGAAAATTTATTTTGAGAATATCTTTAATGTATAATGTAGCACAGCTACAACAATCAGTAATCAATCTTTATTTGTGGAAGTAATTTTGTTAGGACGTAATGTTAAAGCTGAATGGTTATGTTAAATGATTCATTCCTAGCCGTTATCTATAATATAGAGAGTGGTACATTTACCAATGCAGATTCATTTTCACCTGGCCTTTAGGAGTTTGGTTATTGATACTTTAAATGATACTGTACCGGGCATTGTTATCTATATCACTAGTATCAGCTAGTAATTAAATATTTTAGCATGTCAATTCATATTTCACCATATAACACTCCAGTCAGCAAAAAATAAAACAGCTGCAGTGGTCTTGAGAGATACCCATTTGCAGACCAGGAGAAGGCAATTTTTGAAAATCTATCCCTGGAATGACTGGCTTTGGTACCAAGCCAGTCATTCCAGTGATAAATTTTCAAATCTAATGGACATTTTCTATTTGAACATTGAAATTTTCTTGAACAAATTTGAGTGTTAAATGGTTAAAATGAAACATTTACTTTATTGTCAAACCAATGTTTACTTTATTCTCAAACCCATGTTTCAGCTTGTATTTCCTGTAGAAATGGTCATAGTTATCCTGCTCAATTTGTGTTCCATATGACATATATATTTTTCATTCCCTTAAAAATGTGCAATCGAACATTCCTGTAACCTTGTGATATTCTAGAATTATGACATATCATTTACAGATCGTTATATCTTACATATCGTTAAATTTAGTTAATATATTCCTAATTTCAGAAGTTTATTAAAATAATTATTAATATTTCTACTTATTCATAGTTAGTACTGTTAAACAAATTTAAATTAATTTAGTAAATATTTGTTAGAAGTTTATTAATATTATAATCATAAGTTAACTCTCAACCCTCTCCCAGCAACCCAATTTCAAGATACTTATACAAGTAATAATTATTATAAGCTGTGGAGTATTTTGAACCAAGTTGGCTGAAACAAATCTCACTGGAACCTGTTGCTGCCATAAGCAGCAACAGCCTCCTGTCAGATTAGTTTCAAAATATTCAACAGATTATTTAATACATTGTAAATGATTTTTGTCTCCAATTTTTCATGTTCAAATAGTTAATTTTGTAGCTTAGTTTGCTTATAACTATACATGAACGCTGTTGAATATTCTGAAACTACTTTGACATGTACCTGTCAAATTAGTTTCAAAATATTCGACAATATTTATTAACTTGTAACTGATTTTTTAAATTCAGCCTTTGGGGTTCAAAGGGATAAATATAAGTGTGTGTAGCAGTTAAAAGTGCAACCTTCCTGAGCGTGATATTCTGTCATTACACGAGTAGCACATACCCAAGCAGTAAGCAAGTCTTCAGGGTAGTCTGAGGAGTCACCTTTGCTTTTTAATCATTTTGACATCCAAATCAACAGGCTTCTTCAGGGACCCCAAAGGCGAATTTTCAGAAAACTTTGTTGCATTTCCACCCCACCCACCCCCAGTAAAACTTGAGTTATCATGCCGGACACAGCAATAAGGTGATTACATGAGTTTGCGGTGCTTTGTGAACAGACTAATTTAGAGTTGAATCTCATTCCCACCAAAATTAGCCATTGCATTATAAGCTTTATGTTTAACCCTAAATTTGGTCAAAATATTAGCTTATTGAATGTTCATTTGCAGGGCAAGAGAACTGTTTTAACAATTTACCACTGGAAGGACTGGCTCGGTTATCGAGCCAGTCATTCCAGTGGTAAATTTTCAAAAACAGTCTTGACCTGCAAATGAGTTCCTCAAAACCACTTCCCAAGACAGTTTTGGCCGGCATTGGCATGAAAGGGTTAAAGCTGTTGTTTAAATAGTGGATCAAGTGATTAAAATTCCCAATCAGGAACAAGTTAACCTTCTAATCCTCAAATTTGTTCAAGAAAATTTCAATTTTCTCAGAAAATATTTTGTTGTAAATTTAAAGTTTTTTTTGGCTGGCTTGAGTTTTAAAGGGTTAGCGTCAATGATTGTGGATTGCAATTGATTACAAAATCATGTTAACTTTGCCTATGTGGGCGAGTATTATAAGATTCCAAAACTTGATCCATGACTTTCTAACGGTCACAAAATATTGAAGAATCACATGAAGTACCGATCATTCTAGCCCTTGAACACTCTCGCGTGGCCTAAGGGGAGATAACCCATTGCACATGACCACTCAAGGATTAACCATTTAATGGCCATATGCTCAGTGAATGAAGCCAAGCCTTTTTGAAGATTTACCACTGGAATGACTGGCTCAGTTTTTGAGCCATGCATTCCGCTGGTATATTTGCAAAAGTAGTCATCTCTTGGGCTGCAAATGAACATTCTTCAAAAGAACTACGCAGGTCATTTTTGGCTGGTTCGACCACTTAAAGAATTAACTTACCACCTTAGGATTTTTTTATCCATTTTATTTTCACAACTATTTTATCAAACTTACGGTTAACATGTCAGGTTTGCTTGTGCCATAATTAGAGCATTATTTTTCCAATGCATACTATGCTGGCCTATAATTTCTGTCGATGTCTGTATGCTTGCAATGTGATGTGTTGTCGCTCTATTTGCATTGCAGAATATTAAAATAATGTAGTGATTATATCATGTAAAAATTATCATTGCTTCATTAAAACATACATTCATGCATTAAATACAAACCTAAAGCTTTACAGATTCTACTGTTGTTATTTGATCAATATTCTATGTGCAGTAGAAGTCTGTCCATGTCTCAGTAGAAGTTTGTCCATGTCTCAGTAGAAGTCTGTCCATGTCTCAGTAGAAGTCTGTCCATGCCTCCATCATCAATGGAAGGATCAATTTCTAGCCAAGCTCTGTTCACTTTATACGCATGTTGGAATCAATTTAACCCTTACCACTCTGATGTGAAATTTGTAATTTTCAAATTAAATTAAACGATTGACTGGTGTTCATTATTCAACAAATTTTGGTGGAAGATGGTGGTGTCATAGACAGCAGCATCGTCCACCAAAATTGTTGAAAAATGTACACCAGTTTCTTTGCAATTGACACAGTAAAAGATAGAATATTGACATCAAAGTGGTAAGGGTTAAACAATTTTGTCGTGAAAAAAAAATCCAAGATGGCTGCCAAACCGTTGATCCAACAGTTTCAATTGTGTATTTGAAATCAGCACTCCCCTAAAACGCAGGAGTCCCAGGGGGGGCGAGCCTGTATCGCTCAACTGGATCATAGGCATTTCAACTAGAATGCTCTTTATCAACAAGATGACCACCAAAACATTTATCCGACAGTTTCAAAAATTGCAAATTTGAGATCAGGATACCCAAAAACACATAAAACCAATTTCGGCCTCGAAATCCATCAAATAAAAAAATCCAATATGGATGCCAAACATGCTATATTTTGATTGGCCCACGGTGTCCAGGTTTTTTGACGAATCAACTTCCCTTGAACAAACTTTAATGGCCCTTGGTCCCTAATCATATCTGCCAAATTTTGGCCCGATCCCTTCAGCGGTTCTGGAGAAATCATTTTCGCTACAACTAGGTCAACCAAGATGGCCGCCAAACCATTTGACCAATCAAGTTCCCTTGAGCAAACTTGGTTCAGTTCTTGCCCTAAATCATATTTCATCAGGTTTGCATCAATCCCATAAGCGGTTTCGGAGATTTTTAGAGGTTTCTAAAAATTGGCCAAAATCCAAGATGGCCGCTGGCCCAATTGGCCGATCAGCTTCGTTTGAACAAACAAATCTCTACACCCTAAGGATGCTTCCTGCTAAATATAATTGAAGTAAGTCAGGTAGTTCTGGAGAAAACATTAAAAATTTCCCATTGCTTTAGTATGGGAGTGTTTGGTGGGAAAATGATCCAAGATGGCCGCCAAACCATTTATCCGACAGTTTCGAAAATTGCAAATTTGTGATCAGAATACCGCAAAATACATACAAAACCAATTTCGGCCTCAAAATCCATCAAATAAAAAAATCCAATATGGCTGCCAAACAGGCTATATTTTGGCTGCCAAACACGCTATATTTTGATTGACCCACGGTGGCCATCTTTTTTTTACGGATCAACATCTCTTGAACAAACTTTAATGCCCCTTAGGCCCTAATCATATCTGCCAAATTTCAGCCCGATCCCTTCAACGGTTCTGGAGAAGTCATTTTTGCCACAACTAGGTCAACCAAGATGGCCACCGAACCATTTGACCAATCAAGGTCCCTTGAACAAACTTGGTACAGCTCGTGCCCTAGATAATATTTCATGAGATTTGCATCAATCCCCTAAGCGGTTTCGGAGGAGATTTTTAGACATTTACTAAAATCGGCCTAAATCCAAGATGGCCACCGGCCAAATTGGCTGATCGGGTTCATTTGAACAAGGATCCCTATGCCCTAAGGATGATTTCTGCCAAATATAATTGAAATCGGCCCAGTGGTTCTTGAGAATTTGTTTAAAGGAAAAGTTGACGGACGGACGGCGGATGGTCGCCATGACATGAGCTCACTGAAAGGTCAGGTGAGTTAATAAACGAATTTCGGCTTTAAAACCATCAGATAAAAATTCCATTATGACCACCAAGACACTGAATTCAGTTTGGTCGTTGGCGACCATGTTTTTTAGCTTACCTGACCTGAAAGGCCATGTGAGCTTATGCCATGGCAACTGTCCGTCGTGTGTCCGTCAGTCAACTTTTTCTTTAAATGACTTCTCAAGAACCACTGGGCTGATTTCAATTATATTTGGCAGGACGCATCATTAGGGTGTAGAGATTCAAGTTTGTTCAAACGGAGCTGATCGGCCAATTTGGCCGGCAGCCATCTTGGATTTTGGCCGATTTTTATAAACACCTAATAACCTTCTTCGAAACCGCTTGGTGGATTGAAGGAAACCCCATGAAATATAATCTAGGACAAGGGCTGACCAAGTTTGTTCAAGGGACATCTTGGTTGACCTAGTTTTAGCAAAAACGACTTCTCCAGAACCGCTGAAGGGATCCGGCCAAAATTTGGCAGATATGATTAGGGACTTAGGGCCATTAAAGTTTGTTCAAGGGAGGTTGATCCACAAAAAACATGGCTGCCGTGGGCCAATCAAAATATAGTGTTTGGCGGCCATATTGGATTTTTTTATTTGACGGATTTTGAGGCTGAAATTGGTTTCATATATGTTTTTGGTTATTCTGATCTCAAATTTCCAATTTTCAAAACTGTCGGATAAACGGTTTGGCAGCCATCTTGGATCATTTTCTCGCCAAAAGCTCCCATACTAAAGCAATGGGAAATTTCAAATGTCTTCTAGAGAACTACTGCGCCGATTTCAATTATATTTGACAGGAAGCATCCTTAGGGTGTAGAGATTCAAGTTTGTTCAAATGAAGCCGATCGGCCAATTTGGTCGGTGGCCATCTTGGATTTTGCCCGATTTTTAGAAATGTCTAAAAAATCTCTGAAACCGCTTGCGGAATCAATTCAAGACACGTGAAACATCATCTAGGACAAAAGTCCAAATTTGTTTAATAGCCATCTTGGATGACCTA
Organism: Chaetoderma sp. LZ-2023a; assembly: GCA_034401795.1. Classification (NCBI taxonomy): domain Eukaryota; kingdom Metazoa; phylum Mollusca; class Caudofoveata; order Chaetodermatida; family Chaetodermatidae; genus Chaetoderma; species Chaetoderma sp. LZ-2023a. Next base: position 100,286,324 of record CM067373.1, on the reverse strand, counting down.
GTTTTCACAAAAACAACTCCAGAATCTCTACTCACCTTTCTAGTTTAAATGCCTATGTTCCAAGTGAGCGATACAGGCCCCTTGGGCCTCTTGTTTAAAAAGTAAAACCTTCCATTGAACAAGTTTGAATGGCACTTAGTCCCTAATTATATTTCCAAATTTGTGGCCCATCGATTTAGCGTTTCTGGAGAAATCATTTTTGCAAAAACTGGGTCATCCAAGATGACAGGCTGACAGGCAATTTCGACCAATCGGGTTCTCTTGAACAAAGTCGCTTGAGCTATTACCATAGATGAATTTTTAGATTCAAATCGATCAGTCAAGCAGTTTCGGATAAGATTTTAAAATGTCATTCCAAAAATAGCACAAAATAAAAGATGGCTGCCTCCCAAATTGACCAATTATATTTGGACCAATCGGCTTCGTTTGAACAAACTAAATCTCTATTTCCTAAGAATGCTTCCTGCTAAATATAATTGATGTCTGCCCAGTGGTTCTTGAGAAGTTGTGCAAATAATAAGAGGTGGTGAACGTGATGAATGAATATTTTACTACTGACTCCAATGATAAGCAGAACATTTCGACCAAGTTTGATATAAATCTGTCCCGAAATATCAGAATGTTCCACAATTTTTTATGACACACAGACAGGCAGACGCCGGAAGGGGCGTGATTGTTATACTAATTCGGCTGACTTGATTCGGCTGCCTCAAGTCAGCTAGGTGAAAAATTATCATGCTTTGTAGTTGGAGCTGTATCCACTACACATGCACCTCACTTCAGACATGTCAGAGAAGACATTGGATTAATTGGAATACAACCCAATGGCCCTTTCCATTTTTATATACGCGCCCGCGCAAAGCGGGGTCATATTATGTGAAGGCGTTCACCGTCTGTCCGTCCATCTGCCGGATTTCTTGTGCAGGTCAGATCGCGAAGAGGTTTGAACCTACTCACATTTTTTTTCACCAGATGTGTTAGCAATAGACGAAGTGTCATGATTTCATTTCCGAAAAATACGTCCATATTTGGCAAAGTTATCTCCCTTGGAAAAGCTAAAATTTGTCAATGTTTTGTCTGGGCCATATCTCGAAGAGTTTTGAACCTACACTCAATTTTTTTTTTCAGCAGATGTGTTAGGGATAGACGAAGTGTCATGATTTTGTTTCTGCAAAATCCGCCCATATTTGCCAGAGTTATCTCCCTTAAATTTTGTTGTCCGTGCCAGATATCGGAGTTTTGAACCTATACTCACAATTTTTTTCCAGCAGATGTGTTAGGGATGGATGAAGTGTCATGACTTCGTTTCTGCAAAATCTTCCCATATTTTATCTCCCTTGAAATATATGTCAAAATTTTCTTGTCCGGGCCACATTTCTAAGAGTTTTGAACCTACACTCACAATTCTTTTTCCAGCAGATGTGTTAGGGATATACAAAGTGCTATTATTTCGTTTTGGCAAAATCCGCCCATATTCGCCAGAGTTATCTGCCTCGAAAGACAAACTTTTTGGTGATGTCTTTGCCGTGAATTCCAAATGTGAACCTATATAGAAGTCATCCCCCCCCCCACCCCCCTTGCTCTGAGAATATATCAAAGACTAACTATTCACATTTAGCATTCCTCAAACAAGTATGCTTGCGGGCGTATGTTGAGTTTCGCTAAAACGCTTGTTGGCTGTGCCACGTGTACCTCTAGCTAAGCTCCACCTACACGTCGCCGTGTTAGGATTGATCGATCCCTGAATGCCCTAACTATCAATTTCCTGAAAACTATACAGGAAAGCTGTTGAATATTTTGTAACTAATTTGACTGAGTGTTGTTAAATAATAGACATACAATTCGTACAATAATGCAGTCCATCTTCAAATATGCATTCTTGACGTACTTATCTACCCCATTTATGATTTCATTCTACACATCACATAGTTGATTATGACGTCATATGATGGAAAGGTGAATTTTATCCTTCCAATATTCCAACAGATTGATTTAGAAAGCTAATGTATGCCGCTCAGTGACGATTTAGTGTCCCATATCACGCTTGATAGATAGCCTCTGCATACGACGCCCAATAGAGATTTCTAGCCCGTATTTGCCAGAGTTATCTCCCCCATTTAAAGCTAAGCTCCCCACTTTGTTACGCATGTTGGAATCGATTTGAAACTTTAAAACCTGAATTGCCAGAATCTAAATTTCAAAGGTAATTAAACAGGTAAACTGTTGTTGAACAAATGAAACGAAATTGACTGGGTGATGTTCGCTGCCTATGGCGGCAGCGACAGCTCCCAGTCAAATTACTTTCAAAAATATTAGCAGCTGTAAGCTCTGTATTAACCCTTTAACAGTCATACCAGCCAAAAAGTCTTCTGCAGTGATCTTAAGAAATGTCCATTTGTAAACCAAGAGACTATTTTTGAAAATTTACTTCTGGAGTGACTGGCTCGATAACCGAGCCAGTCATTCCAGTCATAAATTTTCAAGAATAGTCTTCTCTTGGTCGGCAAATGGATATTTTCTATCAGAAACTAGACATTTTTTAAAACAAATTCGAGTGTTAAGGGGTTAATCTGTCAAAGTGATGGCGAGATAGTATATAGACAAGAGATCTAATCAAATGGATGAATGGATAGATGTAGTCAAAACAGATCATGTATACATCATACCATAATGGATGCATCTGATCTGTCAGTCGAGTGTGTGATGTCATAATCAAGTACGTCACATGTAGGCTGACTGACGTCACAATCAAAATGTGCAATGAATGATGTAGTTAGGCCCATGATGAATCTTGAATAGTCTGTCAGTTGTATGAATTGTGTGTCCTTGAAATTCTACCACCATTTAATAAACATTCTGTTGAATATTTTGAAACTAATTTTACTGGGTTCTGTTGCTAACAGCCCCAGTCAAATTAGTTTCAAAATATTCAACAGGTTAGCTGTATACTTACCATGAAATTGACATTCTGTGAATTCCTGATTAAAGATATATAAATCGATCAAAACGTGCAAAGCATGGGCAGAGGTTAGTTAGAGATGGGTAACGCAAAGCTAAAAGCAGATTCATCCATTAGAACAACAAACAAGAGCCATCAGAAGACGGCATACCCCAAAGAGGTATCCAAAGAGTGGACATACATGTAACGTTAATTGTAAAGGACAATATTTTAGAAAAACTAATCAAAGAAAGATGAAACCCTAACACTGCATCTCGCCTTAAAGAAAGATAGATTTGTAAGTGCAGGTTCAATTCCGTTCAACTATTATGTCCGGACCAGAGAATTTTGAATTTCAAGTTTTTCAAGGGAGATAATTTAAGAAAAAATGGAAGAATTTCTTCAAAATGGAATCATAGCACTAATTCATCAAGTAATATATTCAGTGACAAAGGAATTGAGAGCATAGGTTCAAAATTCTTCAAGATCTGGTACGAACAAGACAACTTTGATGAATTTTATCTACTTACATTTAGTGCCAGAAAGATTTCTAATCTTGCATTTAATGCCTTCTAATGTAAGAACCACAACTCTACTATAGTCCAGGTTTCTGGATGGAGTAGACTCCCTTAATGTCAATCAAACAGAGACTTCTGGAATCGTAGCTAAACCCCCAACAGACCCCCCTTTAATGGGTTGGTCTGTAGTTTTATTAACCACTATAAAAGCATACTTACCGTTCAATCACTACTTGCTAAATCAAATATCTGCATTTAGCTACCAGAATACAATTTTTATGCTCGCTTACATACTCCCTTATGGCTATATCATCACCATGCATACCCTTAACCAGGCTACTGGTGAGGGAACCCCCAGCATATGCCTCAGTATAGACTGGCACCAGTCTGTACTCGCTCCTTGGTGACACCATGGGCAATAGATCCCAAATGGGAAACAGATTAACTTTTCTAAATTTAAGTGCCATATATCCTGACTAGATTCTCAAATCATTCCCATGCGGGGTGGCTGAGACCGGGTCATAGTGATTGAACGGTAAGTATGTTTTTATAGTGGTTAATAAAACTACAGACCAACCCACTAAAGGGGGGTTTGTTATTACACCACAAAAACATCTTGACCGTTCAATCACTACTTGCTAAACCCGTAAACTCGGTCAGTGCCCCACTGTGAAACTTACGTGGGTGGAGATTTGAGAATCCATAAGCAGAGATAAAAATCAAACAGAACGTAACCAAATGTTAATAACATAACAAAATGGTACATCTTCATTAATCACACAGTGATTAACAAACAATGATTTCTTTAAACTTAAAGAAATAAATAACAAACCAATGAAAAAACTCACCATCTCACGCAGACAAACAGTCTTAACAGAAATGGAGTAGTGAGATTGGTAAATGGTCTTCAGCCTTTTAGATAGAAACATGATCTATCTAAAAGGAGTGCCGCTGCGCTCTGATATTATAAATAAAAAGGAGGTAAAAGAAGGCTCGGATTTCCATCCTACGACTTGCATTACCTCAAATAAAGAAGAGCCAGTGAAAGCGAAAGAGGAAGCCTTCCCTCTAAGTTCATGAGCTTAAATGTGAGAAAGATTAATATGATCAGAGGAAGCCATCTCAAAACAACGGTCTCAGAATTCCATCTGGCCATAGAAAGCTAGAGACTCGCCTAACTACCTCCTCTGCATACAGGACCCAGAAATGGGATAGATTGGATCTCTAAAGAATCAGTACAATGGTTGAAATTTTAAAAAACCGCTGACAATATACTGAAGTCAGACAGACGGTGAAAAGGAAGATACAATTTTTAAAATAACTGGCTTAGCTGGGAGACGGTTAGATTGAATTTTCGATAAAAAATCCCTTCTAGGATATAAGACTAGACCGTCCCCAGAATCAACACCTAGGCACGGATGCCAAAAACAGGATCTGTCAAGAGACTAAGGTCTGCACACCATACTTCTAAAGTTTTAAGACAGACCTTGAAAACTCTACGAGTTGACTCCCTCCTGGCAGAAATCCTGAGAACTCGCAGAAATTCTAGTCTCAGGGGTCAAACAGACAAAACTCTCCAAAGATACCGACTGAAAATTCCTGAGACTGAATGAATACACTAAACTCTTACTTTAGACATGAGGTCCAGGGAGACTGGAAGAAGACAAGTGAAGACTACCCGGAGAAAAAAAGGAAATCTGCAATGCAGATCCACTTTGGTAAAAAGGGAGCTATCAGAAGAACTTCTCAAATCTGATCCCTGACCTACCTCAAGAGCAACCGAATCAGGAAAGATGGAAGAAACGCATAATCAAACAACCCTAACAAGGACTGAAACAGAGCGTCCACCACCAATTCCTGAAATCTGGAAAAAGGGGGGCTGCAAGAGGAAATTTTAGCATACCGACAGGACGCAAAAAATCTATGCTTGAGAATCGATTGACAACCGACCGTAGAAACCGGCCCTCTGAACAGGTGATCCCAGACTCTTCCCCCTCTCATGGGGAGCGTCTGAGAAAAACCAACACCAGAGGAGAAGACTTGACTTTTAAGAGAATTACAATCCGACCTAGGCTGCATTCCAGACTGCAGTTCTCTGGAATGAAACTGATAGAAATAATAAAAAGCTCTGCTTATACGAGCCAGTCGTTTATATAAACATGAAGGTGAATAGAACGACCGTAAAATAAACCTGCCATGGCAGAATTGACGGCACGAAGGGTGGATGAAAACAAGTAGTAAAACGTCCAATATCTTTATGAAGAAGAATCACCTGCCCGGATTCAGACCGGCGAAAACTGAGATAAGTCCTCCATCTAGAATATTGAAGATAAGATAAGAGGAAAAAACCTCAGATTGAGATCGGACGCCATCCACCCAACTTCTTGGTGCTCCCAATTGGAACGAATTCTAAGGACTACTTAGAATCATGAACTCCAACTCGTCCTCTAGGCTTCCATCTTCACCACGAAGGAATGAAAGGAGATCACCTAGAAACGACGGACAAAGGACGAGGAAAATCCAATAGGAGCGAAAAACCCCAGCGATGATATCTGAATCATGAGACCTGAACGAGGGCTTACCAAGTCTCCCAAAATTAGAGGCAGGCGCCCTCCTACTAGACCGCTGAGAAAAATGGGGGGGGGGGGGGGAAAGGAGCAACGGATCCTAAGGCAATGGAAGAGGAAGCGATAAAATATGATAAAGAGAAAAAGATTGGCCTACCCAGGCTACCACCATCCTTTCAGGTTCTCTTACTCTGAACCCCTTAAAGGAACCACCTCTAAGACTAGATCAGGAAATAACACAAGCCCCTTCTCATCTGATAAGAGGAGGCCTGCCGGACCTGGAATCTAGAACAATGAGCAAAAAAGGTCAGATTAATCATCCTCCTCGAATCGGGCTTAGAACCTGAAGACAGAGAAGAATTGGTAATTATCCTAGAAAGATAAGTACCAAACTCAACAGGCCTGAGACTCTTCCTCTATGGAAGGATTAAAGAGGGTTTTTTAAAAAGAAGAAGAGTCTCAGGAGGATCTACAACTGACAGAATCAGCCCTAAAAAAATATGGAAGATGATTGACCAAATATATCATAGGTCAAAGGGAGGAATTGTAATAAGAATACTTCAAAACAGTTTATTAACTTCGGATGGTTTTTCTATGTATGCTCTTAGAGGCAACAAAGTCAAACAAACTACAGACTGAGTTCAAAAAGCCTCTAAGGATAGAGGCTAGAGATTTCTAAATACCTCAGAGGGACTGAATACCTCTTCCTGCTCCTAGAAAAAACATCTGAAAAAAGAGCTAGAAGGATTGCTGATTTAAACTGTGCCTTACATACAGATTCCCAACTAAAAAGATCCGCAGAAGATTCAACCTTGGCAAAATTCTTCAGATTAGAAATAAACTGAAAGAACATTAGAACAAGAAAAATTGGGCAGACAAGAAAAAACTCATCCTGAAGAAAAAGAGAGAGACAAGAAGGAATCCAATAAAGAAACGAGGACCAATCGTCCGAGCAACCCCGGAAGGGAAAAAACCGTCTCAGGTTAGTACCTCGAATGATCCAAGAATAGAATCTAGAGACAATAGAAAAAACAACGGAAATAGATAAGCGACTGAACAAGGAATCCCAGATTACAAAAACAAAGAGAACACTAAACCAAAGACAGCATATAGAAAACTAATTACGGAGAATGAAAAATTTGGAAATTTTTTTTTTAGATCTAGATGAATAAAGATGAAGAAAAAATAGAAAGATAAGAGGGAAAAGAATTAAAAGGAACAGATTAGAAAAAAGGAGAAGAAAGAAACGTGATACGAAGAGCAAGAATAGGATAAACTGGAAAAGGAAAATGAGAAACCCAGCGAAGAAGAAAAGCCGAAGAATGAAAGACAGAATTCTAGGAGAACAAGAAAAGAGAGACGTGAAAGGACTTAGCGAGAAGAGGAAGAGAGCGATAAGAAGCCATGCATTAAAGAGCGGAGGACAAATCATCCGAATAGGCACTAATAGGGAAAACTTCCTCAGATCCCTGATCTCGACTGACCCAGGAATAGAGACTAGTGGAAACAGAAGAGCGATAGAACGAAGACACAAAAACAGACTAAACCAGAGACAATGAATAGAAAACTAGATATTGAGAAAGAAAAAACAGACACAATAGGATATAGATGACCACAGTGAAGAAGAAGAAGATAAAGAATAAAAAAGGAGAATCAGAAGAAAGAGGAGAAAAAGATAGGATGAAAAGAAGGGAAACCTAATACATAAAAACAAGACTATTATAAACAGAAAAACGAAAAGAGAAATGGAAAACAAGACTAAAGAGATTCTAACAACCATAGAATAAAAAATAAGAGAGGAAGAATAGCGCAAAGCAAATTGAGTCAGAGCTAAGGAAATATTATTAGAAGAAGAATCAGTGAATGATCAGGCAATTCATAACCTTAAGCTCTAAAATAACTCCTGGAAAGAGAGCCAGTAAAAGCTAATAAACTGGAAATGGAATTAGGTATTTATCCAGAACTAACAGACCCAGACAACACCTCTCAAACCGGAAGTGAAAGCACTACTACCGGAAATAGATAAAACAAAAATGGAACCAGAAACAGTAGTTGGAAGTTAAGCCGGATCTAACAGACCCGGAAATGAACTTCTCATACCAGAAGTACAAGCACTACTACCGGAAACAGATACAACGAAACCGGAACCGGAAGCGGAAGTATGATGCTAGGCAGGATCTAACAGACCCGGAAAAGCACCCCTCCTACCGGAAGTAGATACATACTCGGAAACGAAAAAACTGGAAACGGAAAATGAAGACAGAAGCTTTGACCGGATCTAACAAACACGGAAAGCACCTCTCAAACTTGTAGCATTTTCTCAACACCACTACCATAACTGAAGTGAAATAACCTAAACCAGAAATAAATAACGGATGTTTGACCGGATCTAACAGACCCTGACAAGCACCTCTCATACCGGAAGCAGAAACACTACTACCGGAAACAGAAAAGGGGCAAAACCGGAACCGGAAGTGATAACAGATGATAGGCCAGATCTAACAGATCCGGAAAATCGTCTTTCCTAGCGGAAGCAGATACACTACTACCGGAAACGGAAGAGGAACCAGAATTTGAAAACACAAAGCTTGGCCAGATCAAACAGATCTGGAAAATAATGTCTCCTACCGGAAGCAGATATACTACCACTGGAAACGGAAGCTGAAGCGAAACCGGAAATTGATAATAGATGATTAACAGGATCTAACAGACCTGGAAAATCATCACTCCTACCCGAAGCAGATACACTACTACCGGAAGTGAAGAGGAACCGGATATAGAAAACAGATGATTAGCAGGATCTAACAGACCTAGAAAATCAACTCTCCAACCGGAAGCAGATACACCACTACCGGAAACGGAAGCTGAAGCGGAACCGGAAATTGATAATAGATGATTAGCAGGATCTAACAGACCTGGAAATCATCACTCCCACCAGAAGCAGATACACTACTACTGGAAGAAAAGCGGAACCGGAAATTGAAAACAGATGATAAGCAAGGTCTAACAGACCTGGAAAATCAACTCTCCAACCGGAAGCAGAACACCTACTACCGGACAAGGAAGGGGAAAGACCGTAACCGGAAATGAATAACTGATGCTAGGCCAGCTCTATCAGATCCGAAAAAAATAATCTCTCATACCGGAAGCAGAAACACTACTACCGGAAATGGAGCGGAAACGGAACCAGAAAATGATAACAGATGCTTAGCAGGATCTAACAGACCCTGAAATCATCTCTCCTACCGGAAGCAGATACACTACTACCGGGAATGGAAGTGGAAAAGAACTGGAACCGGAAAAAGATAACTGATGCGTGGTCGGATCTAACAGACCCGGAAAAGCACCTCTCATACCAGAAGTTACTACCGGAAACGGATGTAAAAATAAGTGGAGAAATAAAATGAAAACAGACACATGAAAAAGAGAGTGAGACTCCGAATGTCCAGCCAAGCCAAACCAATCACAGAGCTCATATCCGGACGCCCGGTCAAACCAGCAGCAATACCGGATTTAGAACCTGCTTGCCCGGACAAGCCAGGAGCAATAACGGGAGCGGACATATTATTTCATCTCTCCTACCGGAAGCAGATACACTATTACCGGGAACAGAAGTGGAAAAAACCGGAACCAGAAATAGATAACTGATGCGAGGTCGGATCTAACAGACCCGGAAAAGCACCTCTCATACCGGAAGTTACTACCGGAAACGGATGTAAAAATAAGTGGAGAAATAAAATGAAAACAGCCAGATGAAAAAGAGAATGAGACTGAATGCCCAGCCAAGCCAAAACAATCACAGTGCTCTTATCCGGACGCCCGGTCAAACCAGCAGCAATACCAGATTTAGAACCCGCTTGCCCGGACAAGCCATGAGCAATAACGGGTGCGGACATAGAGATCGAAGATCTCTAAACATACTGGCTATACCTGCATGGGATGAATAATCGGTAACTTCCGTCACTGCATGAGAGTAATGCACCCCCCTCAAGACTTATATGGTCTATAGACTGAGACTTACCGGAAGTCTACAACAGGCTTTAAGAGAAACCAAGCCTTAGTCAACAGAAGACGTAATTCATGCCTGGTCGTGAAAGACGTGGGATTCCCCCATTAACGAAAACGGCCACAAGAATTACGACTATCATCTTAATCAGACTAATTCGTACTTAATAAGAGATCTCTAGATATGGAAATCCACTCTAAAGAAACCAAACCTCTATACAAGAGGCTGAGAAATTAGTTTTGAAAATCTCACTGAAAGACCAAGAATTTACGAAGATTCGTAAGATTATTATTTTTATGTAGGCACTAAATATTAATAAGCGAGTACTATGTTTTTTTCTAAAGCATGGTTTTGATTGATGATATTAAATAGGCATGAATTGTAATACCTCAAAAACTGGAGTATTTGACACGAAAACTGGTAACTCATAAACCAGAGTTAAAAACTCCCAAAAAAACACTAAGTATACAATAGACATAATTAGGGAGATTAGAGTTTATAATAGTCATGATTCCTGAATCAGAAAACTCTTAAATATGTAGCTGATCTTCAGCGCAAAGCTGTAAAAAATTAAGCTGGATAGAAGGCCAACTGTTCTGCTTGCAGAATATTTGAAAAGTGAATCTGTTTCCCATTTGGGATCTATTGCGCAGGCGTCACCAAGGAGCGAGTACAGACTGGTGCCAGCCAGTCTATACTGAAGCTTATGCTGGGGGTTCCCTCACCAGTAGCCTGGTTAAGGGTATGCATGGTTATGATATAGGCATAAGGGAGTATGTAAGCGAGCATAAAAATTGTATTCTGGTAGCTAAATGCAGATATTTGATTTAGCAAGTAGTGATTGAACGGTCAAGATGTTTTTGTGGTGTAATAACAACTGTAGTTGTGTTGACATCTTGAAATGATTGTCAGAGATGGACTGACATACATACATTCTATACAGATGCATGGATGTACAGGCATATGGATAGTACATGCACATGAGAACCATTACCAAGTTTCAAATGAATCACCGCTAAATTGTAGTTGTGTTGGCAAGAAATGATTGGTACTGCAGTTTATGTATTGGCTTAAAGGTATTTAAAGGGGGATAACTCTGTAATGAATAATTTTCTGGCCGCGAAAAAAGCACATGCACATCTTCAGATGGTAATGATAACGTACCAAGTTTCAAAAGAACTAACTAAACTGTAGGAGTTGCGTTGACAAGGATGGACTGACAGACCAACATACATTATGGGACAGACAGATGAATGTACAAGTGTACGGACAGCACATGCACATCTTCATGTCGTAATGATAATACTTACCAAGTTTCAAAAGAATCGCAGCTAAAGGAGGAGTTGCGTTGACAAGAAATGATTGGCAATTTATGTATCAGCTATAAGATATTTAAAAAGTGATAACTCTGTAATGAATAATTTTTAGGCCGCGAAAAAACACATGCACATCTGCACATGATACTGATAATGTGGATGAAATTTAAAGTTAATCCATTGAGACCTCGAGAAGGAGTTGCATTGGCAAGAAATGATTGTCAGAGATGGACAGACGGACATACAAACATTTTGGACAGGCGGATGGATGTACATGTATATGGATAGCACATGCACATCTTCACGTGGTAATGATAATACTTAACAAGTTTCAAAAGAATCGCAGCTAAACTGTAGGAGGAGCTGCGTTGACAAGAAATGATGGGCAATGCAGTTTATGTATCTGCTTTAAGATATTTAAAGGGGGATAACTCTGTAATGAACAATTTTTTGGGTGAAAAAAAAATCACATGCATATGATACTGATAATGTGGACAATATTTTAAGTTAATCCATTGAGACCTCTAGGAGTTGCGTTGACAAGACGGGGTCAGATGGACGGATGGATAAAAAGCAACATTTTGAACAAGAGTAAATTATGAAATTTATTACATAAAAAATCCATAAAATTGTATAATATATATATGTATATAAATATTTGATTTTAAGATATTTTGGTGTCATGATCTTTGCAGCAAAAATTTGTCTGAAATAAATACATAAATCAGGAAATCACAGAATAGTATATCACAATATATATTGTCCTTTGGTTAAATGTCTTCATCAAAATTATGTATAAGTAAGGCTTTCAAGATTTAAAAAACATTCATAACACAGATTTCAATGCAAATGCATGGTAACCCAGTTTGCTGCAATGACATGTAAAGGTCATAGGCCAGTGTGTCAGATGACTGGTGTATATTTTGAGAACAGTGTCGCTGAAAGCTGTTGCAGTTTTAGACAGTAACACTGTTTACAAAATATAGAATATAGAAGGGAAGTGGTTAATGGAAGATGATAGTTCTGAGGTGATGGGGTTAAATACTGAGACACGTTAATAGCTAAAACCGGCTTCTGCTGTGGTCTTGAGGAATGTCCGTTTACAGGCCAAGAGAAAAAATTCTTGAAATTCTACCACTTGAATGACTTGCTCCATAATAGAACTAATTATTACAGTGGTAAAAACAAGTCTTCCGGTGGAATGCAAATGCACATTCACTAATCAAAAACTTAATTTTCCTGACAAACTGTGACCATTAAAGGTGATAAAAAATTAGATTTAGATTTCGATAAAAAACGCAAAAAATTAAAATGTGTAACATTTTAAAATTTAACACAAATTTTACAAAATTTCACACAAAGTTTATATTAAAATTGAGCTTAAATTTGTGATTTCAGATCGACTAAAAAATCATGGCATGACATCAGCATTTTGGTATGTATGATACGTTTTACTATATACTTAGCCTGCGCTTCTCTCTGGTCGTGTAAGAAGGAAGTGCTGCTTATCGAAACTTGGTTTATCACCCTCTGCATTGATTTTGATAGCTGTATATCATACATGTCCATGTACTTTCGTTTGGAAGCTGTTTTCACTAATAGTGAGAGCGATACACGAGGTGGAGTCCATGGACATGCTACATTCGGATCGCTTACAACCAGGAAAAATCACATCTTTTTCACTTTTTGTTGCGAAAATTTGCAGATTCTTGGTCGTTTGAAACATATTTGTGTGTGATAAAATAGTTGATACTGCATTGATTCTTAGTTTCATTTTGTATCCACAACCTGCCATGAAACTTGATTTGCAATACGATGAATCGTTGAAATGTGCAGAGTACATCAGTGACCACCTTGATGGCTTTGACCATATTCGCGTTGTTTGCACAAATCTGGTCCATTCCTTCGAAAGTTATACAAAGCAACTCTCTTTCAAGTTGTGTTGCTACCCCCACCTAGTACACATTGGCGCGCGGCAATTTATCAAATTTCAAGGAATACAGTATAAATTGTGAAAAAAATAACTTGTTGACCAAATGTCATAATTAGGAATTGGAAAATATGGAAATAATATAATTTAATTTTAATTACATTATGCAAAAGCATCAGTTGGCGTGTTTAACGCCCTCTGTTTGGGATACATACACATTAACGGGCTAATCTATATACATCTACTGGTGGTGGTTCAAATTACAGACAGCACAATATGTCAATAGAGGGATCTATTTCTGGCTATGCCCCGCCAATTTCTAGCTAAGCTACGCCCAATCTGTATGCGTGTTTGAATAGATTTTAACACTTAACCATTAATTACCAGAACCCCAATTTCAAGGTAATTTTACAGGTAAGTTGAATATTTTTGAAACTAATTTAACTGGGATCTGTTGCTGCCTATAGCAGTAACAATTCCCAGTCTCATTAGTTTCAAAACATTAGTGTACCCTTATTGAATGGGTCAAAATCCTTACTGAAATGACCAAAATATTACCAAAACTACCGAAACAGACAATCAAAATGGCAGATATATTTGGCTAGTAATATTCATCTAAATCATCTGCAACCCCCCCCCCCCCCCCCCCCCCCCCACCCCCCCCCCCCCCCACCCCCCTTTTCCTGTCCTAGTCATGTCATGTGACAACACAACAGGGAATATTCTGACTGGCTTGCACTAAGAGTTCACATATTGCTTCTAATTTCCATTTAAAGCAGTCTATTGTGGTGTAGTGGGTGTGGAACATTATATGCTTCTCACGATTTAAGTAAATATTTATCTAAAAAATGTCATGTTATTTATTAACTAAGTGCACCAAATTATTTTAAAACATTTTCTATCAAATTATGTTTAACAATATAGGATTTTTCTTGATATGATAACAGGAGGTAGATGATCTGAGCTTGTTTTCAAATTTAACAGGTAGCTAAATTGGTTGGTTTTGGGAGATTGATTGTGTCACCTAGTGCTAACAGATATTTTACACACACAGCCACACCCTCCAACCAATCCATCAATGGAGCAATCCAATTTTAGCTATGCCCCATCCATCTCTAGCTAAGCTCCATCCATGCTTTAACCATGTTGGGATCGATTGATCCCTGAACTCCCTGACTATCAGTTTCCAGAAAACTATACAGGTATGCTGTTGTATATTTTGAAACTAATTTTACTTGGTGATGTTGCTGTATCACATAATTGATTATGATGTCATGATTAATGGATAAACTGGAAAAGTCCATTACGTGACTACTATTAATGAGGGGTTGAAATAAGTTAGGCTAGCTAGTGACTACTATTAATAAGGGGTTGAAATAAGTTAGGCAGGCTAGCTAGACATTTGCCAGCACAAGGGCAATAATATTTCTGGAGCCGCTTTCATAAAAGGTACTTTTACATTAGGTCTAATGTAATGGACTTTTCTATTTTTAGCTATGCCCCGCCCATCACTAGTTAAGCTCCACCCACACCTCGCCGTGTTTGGATTGATCGATCCCCGAATGCCCTAGCTATCAATTTCCTGAAAACTATACAGGGAAGCTGTTGAATATTTTGTAACTAATTAGACTGGGTGCTGTTGCTGCCATAGGCAGCAACAGCGCCCAGTCAAATTAGTTTCAAAATATTCAACAGAATATTTATTAAATAGTAAAAGCAAACAATTTGTACAACAGCCCATAGACCGTCATCAAATATGCGTTCGTGATGTACTTATCGACGTCATTCATTATGATGTCATTGTACACACCACGCAGTTCATTATGACGTCATATGATGGGTGGGTACTCTGGAAAGGTGAATTAAGTATGGCATAAATGTCAAACGCTGCATTTCAATTTGTCTGTTTTCTACTTTAGGACAGGGTTACCGTACACAACTTTATGAAACCGACTCCTGGATTGGCTGCAGCTGTGGCCCAGCAACAGTTTATATCATAAAACTTACACTGACATAGGTCTATATCTGGTAGATAGATGATAGGAAACTTGTGTAGTCTTGATAACACTGCTGATGAAAGCTGCTGTTGCCTGAGGCAGAAACAGCTTACAGTAAGATCGTTTTCAAGCTAAAAATAGTTCTGGTACAAAATGCAACCGAATAATACAGGTTCATAATTGTTTAGTATTTGGCTAAAAATAATAAGAAAATCTTCCAAGGGCTGGAATGTAATCACTAGCGCTAGCAGAATGGCGAACCAGTCATTCCAGTGGTTAAATTAAAAAAATAATCTCTTGGTCTGCAAATGGACATTTTCTATGAGAAAATTGTAATTTTCTTTAACAAATTCAAGTGTTAAAGGTTTTAATTCTTCATCAAAGGCATACAATTTGTACACTTTCGTGGCATCACTTTTTTAGTTTCGTGATGGATATATGTCAATATGATTCTCATGTCAGCTAACTAGTGAAGTCAGATACTTGAGTGACAGATTGGATCCCTCCATTCCAATGTAATGGACCTTTCCAAGTTTATCCATCCATCATATGACGCTATAATCAAACACGTGACGTGTAGGATGATGTCATAATCATGATGTCATGAATGATTTGAAATAGTCCCTCTTTAACACTTAATAGTCCATCACGAATTGTATGTGTTTGCTATTTAATAAACATGCTGTTGTATATTTTACCATAGGGAGCAACAGCACCCCGTCGAATTAGTTTCAAAATATTCAACCGATAGTCAGGGAGTTCAGAGATCGATCGATCCCAACATGAGCGTGGTGTGGGTGGAGCTTAGATAGAGATGGGCGGGGCATAGCTAAAACTGGAAAGGTCCATTGCTAAGGCAGACAGAATGATTTCTGCAGTGGTCTTGAGAAATATCTATTTGCAGGTCACGAGATTACTTATTTAAATTTATCACAGTAATGTCTGATTCCGTAACCGAGTGAGGAATTCCAGTGCTAAATTATAAAAAGATATTTTCTCTAGGCCTGCAAATAGATTCATTAAAAACAACTTGAATTTTATTGATCAGCCATGATAACTAATGGATTCAGCTTAATCCCTGTTACCTCTCCTGATGATGTACCGTTTTCTCAGAGTATTTCAGCTCTCGTACAATCTTTTTATCATCCTCATTATCAGCCAGCCATCGATTACAAACAAACGTATACTCCTCAAAAATAGGAACTTTTGTCTTCTGTCGTGATTTTTCCATGATTTGTTTTGATTTTGCTTTATTACGCAGTTCAACCTCATCATGTGCTATTTGTGAATCATCTGAATCAGACTCATCTGTTTCACTTTCTTGATTATTATAACCATCAACATCATCATGTTGTTTGAAAACTGTATGTTTAGTACGAAATTGAACACGGTGCTTTTTATCCCATTCTCTCCTGATCTTCAGTCCCTCCTGAAACTCAAGCAAAATCTCTCTTTCTAAATCTTTAAATTCAGAATTGGAATCAAGCAAGCCATTGTCATCAATGTATGCATCAACACAATCTAGTCCTCCTTCTGCTTGTTTGATTACAGCAGCGCTGTTACGACTCATTCGCCGTTCTGCCACCTTGCTCCGTCTTCTAACTTCATTTTCCATGTCTTTGTCTGACAGGTATCGCCTTACAATCACCTGAAAAAATATTATTCGATTAACTCAATTGGAAATCCACGATTATCTTCAAAATATTAAACAGCTTTACTTTATGATTGTCTCAAGTTTGAGATTCGCTATGCTGCAAAAACTATTGTGTTGAAGATTTTGAAAACAATTTCAATGAAAGCCATCTGTTTGTAAGGCTTCCATTCAAATTATTTTCAGAATATTCAACAGCTCTTCCTAATGGCTTCCATGAAGATAATATAATGGACCTTTCCCGTTTTAGCTTCCCTGCCCGTTCCTAGTTATCTCCACCCACACTTCGCCCATGTTGGGATCGATCGATCCTGCCTATCAATTTCTAGAAAACTATACAGGTAGGCTGTTGAATATTTTGAAACTAATTTGATTGGGTGCTGTTGCCGCCAATGGCGGCAGCAGCACCCAGTCAAATTAGTTTCAAAATATTCAACAGCATGTTTATTAAATATAGTAGACATACAATTCATACAACCTGACAAACTATTAAGCACTTAAGACGGACTAAATCGAGTCATTCATGGCGTAATGATTATGACGTCATCCTATATGTCATCATATGATTGAGTGAGGAAATGGATTCATGAATTGGACATTTGGATTGAAATGATTAAAGTTTGCAATGAAGGAAATCCTTATAAAAGTTTGTTGATGATCATCGTCTTCAAAACCACTATCTTCCTTTGATATTTGCAGGCACCATTGTGAAGCTGTTGCATTTTCTCTTCTGCAATGCTCAATATAAAAGTGTTCACATAATGCTAAAGATAGTCAATGTACTGCTGGGTTCCATGAGCAGACTTACAGCGTGATCGCACATAATAAACGTATAGGAGTTCAATACTAAGTATATATTTCCTACAGTGGAAATGAAACATGCCAACCTAAATATTGGCATAACAAGTGAAAATGGTTGCTTTCCATCAAATTGTTATATAAAATCACCAGACAACACAAGTGTAACTAGCTAAGGTTTTGAAAACAATTTGACTGCAAATCATTGTGGCAGCAACTTTCAACCAGGGTTCTCAAAATAATCAGCAGGATGTTCAATGTAGTAAAACTTGCTGAAAATTTGGTTCAATTTGATTGACAGTCCTTGCTAACTATGGTAGCAACAGCTGCGTCAAGTTGTTCTCAGAATGGCTTTTACAAATTTTAGCTAACCAAATTTTAATTATGTAACGGTAGATATGCTTATGTTATATACGTACTCGGGAACCAATGCAAAATATATTTCAAAAGACCATTATGTCCGACCAGCACATGCATGATCGCTTCTGACATGTCATGATGGGAAATGGCATGATTATAGCAGTTTCGAACATATTCCATACTGGATCTTGATAATGCCTTTGACAAAGACATACAACTGGTGCGAGGTTAAATCCTATTTAACTAAATACAAAGTTGAAATTTAAATCTTTTTCATTAAATTACATTGCATTTACTGTTTTACTCTATCAAATCTGGGGAGAAAAATCATCAATTTAACCCTTACCACTGATTTTAATGCATTACCTTATCAAGAAACCATCCTGGTCCCGCACCGCTGTTATCATGGCCGATGATGATCTTCTTTAGTGGGCCAACATCTGGTGCTTTGATCTGAAATTGTTATGGAAATTATGTAGATGAATGGAAATGAGAGAATGTCTGGCCTACAAGTAGCCAGAACTAAACCATCTAACAAAAAGACAAATGCTTATATTCTGTGAAAAATTTAAATAACAGTAAAGGAGTTAAAAAATAAGAATCAAACTTAACGCTTTAATGGTCAAGATTTGTCAAGAAAATTGTGATTTCTTCATTGTGAATGTCCATATACAGGCCAAGCGATTATTGTTTAAAATTTAACGTTGGAGTGCCCAGCTCTGTTATTGAGGTAGACATTCAAGTGATAAATTTAATTAAAAATTCTCTTGGCCTGTAAGTGAACATTCAGAATGCAGAGATGATTTTGACCGGCTTATCCCGTAATCATCTAGCCAGCCAAAACCGGCCTCTGCTATGGTCTTGTGGAATGTCCATATCGTGGCTCGATAATCAAACCAGTCATTCCAGTGGTAAATTTTCAAAAATTGTATTTTATTGGCCTGTAAATGGACATTCAATAAGCAGGTATTTAAATTTTCTTGACCAAATTTGACCATCAGAGTTATTAAAGATTTAAAATAAATTTATTTTGTCATGTGAAACAGCTGTATTCATGCCATCTTAAGCAAAAAGGTGCATAGCAAAACAAGTGTGTGGATTTGATTAATAATCAGGCTTATTATTCCTCACGGAGCACATTAACCCATTACTCCCATAATAAATTTTCGCGCCGGTCGTTAGCAACCGTTTTAACTGCTTTTACCGTATTTAACTGTTTAACGTCTTGACAGATGTTTAAAACTACTTCTTGCGTACTTAATGATACTGATGATAGATTTGAACATGTTGAACTGATATTTTAACGTCTTACAGTGATATTGGTTGTTTTAAAGACATTTTTGAAATTGAACATTGTGACACCAGTTTTCGTGAATGCAACAATTACTCGAAAATAGTCAATTATGACCAGATCATTCTCATCTACTTGATCAACTTAGCCGACACGTTATCCGTGATTTCAATGTCATCAGTAGAACTGTTAAGCTGAGCATTTTAATACCAATGTCATCTTGACACCAGTATTTATCGTTCAGGCAGATTTACTTTGAATCGTTAGTCACCTGCATACATGGTTACCTAGTGGTAAACTCTTAGTGTGACAATTATTACATCATAGAGAAGTTCCATTATGAAGACACGCCAGGTCACACGCTCCTCGCTCAGCACGTCAAGAGCCAATCGACCAAGTGCCTACAATCCGGTGAGTGTAGCATATCCACCCAATGCACGGGCCAGTCATGCATCCCCTATTGGAAAGCCGTTTGAGCTCAACGTAAAACGGACATTGGCAAAACAAATAATAGCAGCTGATCGGACAACTCATCTGAGCATTACAAACACTGGTGGCGGTGTGTACATTGAACTTGACGCTGCTATGTATTTCCTGCTGCATAGAGTATTTAGGCATTTTTACATTAATTATGCACAAGAGTCGCGCAGTGTCATCATTCAACCCTCAGTTGATCAGACTGGCGTGGAAGTGCAAGCGACATACAAAGTTAATGCAGGAAACCACCAGACTTATACAGCAAATTTGTGTCATACAATATCAGCTCATAGCTCATAGCCTCAACCAAACTGAACGGGTCAAAGGTGAATCTAGCAGATTGGAATAAAAAACTGAAGACACCGTTTGAGTCAGTTCTGTACACGCTAAAGAGCACTAATCAACAGTGCAAGGATACCACCATGACAGGCACATCTTTACATCTAGGCCGAGTAGATATCCAGTGCAGCAGGTGCAAACGCAGCTGCATGACCCGGTCTGTATTCTGTGAATCAGGACAGCATTGGACCCACTACAAGTGTATAAAGCTTACCCAAGATGAGATCAAGCGTATTGAAGGAGACAGTATATCATACAATTGCCCAGATCACTACTTGATTCAGCAAAGGGGAGACATAAATAGAAATATTATGGCTACAACGCATACGCTTGCTACCACACCATCCAGTGCAGCATATATGACAAACCAGTCAAACAAGGAACAGCATAATGCCACAGTTAGCCTGCAGCATAGACAGAGGTTGTCATCAGCAAGTTGCGACCCAGCACTTGAATATTCTACTACGTTTCCAAACACAACCCAGATGCATGTCGACAAAGCAAGATTAATCTGTCAACTATGTAATGCGTCAATAACTAATGTCCCTGTTATCTTCTGCACAGAGTGTGAAGCACTATTTCATTAGTCGTGTGTTGGTAATGAGTCATACACAGATAGTTATATATGCGCAGCATGTGCAGAGCATAAATCATCAGCATCTGATCCTATATCAAGAGCTAATATTCCAAGAATAGTCGACACTTCAGCTAAAGCATCTTGTCCCACAGTAAGTACTGCAACATCTTCTTCCACATCTGCTCCACGTATGATGCAGAATGAATCTCCCGGCACTGGCCGTAGTTTAACTAAATCAAGTCATTCCTCAGAAAATCCTGAAACATCTTCTACATCTATTTCATGTCTAATAAATAATGCGTCACGTAACAGTGTTTCAAGAAATCCTAGGCAACCTGCTTCAAACAACAGCATACCCATTGTAGAGGCAAACATAGAACAAGCCACTAGTGTATATAATACTACTGACTCCCCAGCTAGCATCAGTGCGAAAGAGCTTCGTGTCAGGGAATCTAAGCTAAGGAAAGCTGAATCAGAGCTAAAAATTAAGCTTGCAGCGGTTGATAACATCCAGCGAGATCTTACTACTGCCAGCTCACTTGTAATACACTTGGAAACTCGTGTGGCAGAGTTGCAAAGGACAAATAAACTTTTGCGTATGCAGGTCACGACTTTCGAAGCAGACAGACCTGATGCTGCGGGCCCAATGCCCTCAACAGAGGTACCATGCAGTAGCCACTCACCTACTCAAACTCCAGTTGTTAAACTTGAACAAAGCATCCTTGAACAAAGAATACATGCACTAGAAATGAATATGCTGCATATGCGTATCAATGCAGTGGAGGTTGGTACGAACCAGTGTGCACCTCCCTATCGCCATCCGCCTATGTCAGTACTACTACCACCATTTGGACTTTTGCCGTACATGCCGATGCCTCTGGGCTTATATCCTCCACTTCCGGGAGTCACTACACCAGGTAATAGTATATCACCTCCAAGACAATCTCCTATCATTCAACAAGCACAGCATCCAGGATTGCCCTCTGAACAGTCAGGCGCCATTTCATCGCAATCGTTACTTGCATCAAGGGCCCCAGTTGGTACAGAAGAAAATAGTAATCAATACAGATCTAAAATTGAGATACCAAGCAATACACAGCGTGGTGCGTTCATCAAAAACAAAAATTACTCAGTTGCCATAATCAACAAAAATAAGGAATCTGAGATTATTATCCCGCATGGAAATCATACCCAGATTAAGGCATTGTACACAAGATTTACTAGTTCTAACAGCACTAATCATGTCCTGGCTACTAAATCTAAATTATCTGTTATACCTGCAAAAGAAAGAATAATTGATATCACTACTGCTACGGAAAGTGAGACCCGTATTACTAACAATATAACATTAGCAACTAACAACACAAGATATTGTCACGGAAAATCCTTTTTTAGACAAAGGCCCGGACAAACATCTCTACTTCTAACATCTGCTACATCTGATAATGAGTCAGTAAATTATGTGACAACGCCAATCCCTAAATCTCTATCACTGCGCATCTCTACTTACAACTGTAAGAATATACTTACGAACTCAGTGTGTGTGCAGAACCTTCTTGAAATGTGTGATATCCTATGTGTCCAGGAAAAATGGCTCTACAATTACCAGTTGAAGCATCTTAGTAATGTTAGTGATAGTTTTGAGGCCGCAGCCAAAGCAGTTGATGATGTCAATCCTATATCTCCTATGCAGAAGCCAAGAGGGTATGGTGGAGTGGCTGTCTTCTGGCGTGATATCGGCCATGCAGTTACCCCCATACCCGATGGAAGTAGCAGAATACAATGTATTGAAATACATACTGATGAGTTCCCACTACTGATGGCATCTGTATATATGCCTTGCAGAAGAGATACTGATGCCGATCAAGAGTTTAGTGAAATACTCAACCAACTACATGAGATTTGTCAGAAGTACAATATGTCACATCGTGTTCTCCTAGCTGGTGATTTCAATTGTGACCTCACCACTGAAGAGAAGGTCAAGAGGCAGAAATTGTTGCGAGATTTTGCATGTCAACAAGGATTGGTGTATAAAACAGATGGACCAACATTCCAACATGTTAACGGTATGAGCAGCTCAACAATAGATTATTTTCTCATGTCTAATTCCATGGAGCACTTGTGTCAGAATGCTCACCGCCATGATTTGAGTAATAACTGTTCCGATCACTATCCTTTATCTGCTGAGCTAACCACAATGGTCCAATCCAGGGATTCATTTATCAGACATGCAAATGCAGTTCCACGACTGAACTGGGACAAAATCAATAAGCCTACTTACCGAGATTATGTGCAAACGTCCCTTCAGGTGTACAAGCCAGAGATGAATAGCATGTACGATCTATGCTTGACATATGCTAAGCTTCGCGATACCTTGGCTAAGGCGATACAGGCCGCTGCACCAATTTCAACTAAGAAACAAAGAAAATCTCATCGGCTATGGAATGACGAAATTGCAAGAGCTGTGATAGAAAGTAAAAATGCATTCCACCAATGGAAGATCTGTGACAGACCAAGTGATCAAAATCACCCAGCTTCCATTCGTAGGCGGAGGTCAAAAGCACTGCTACGGCAAGCTCAGCGCAAGCTTCAGGCTGGTAGGCGTGATGCTGACATGCAGAAACTTATCGAAGCTAAGAACAGCGATAAGAAACTGTTCTACAAACTAATCCGTAAGCAACATAGTAGTGCAGCACCCAAACTAGCAGAACTCAAAGTGCAGGACACTACATTCCCGGCAGAACAAATTTTAGAAGGGTGGCACTCACACTTTATGCAAGTTGGTACTCCAACGAGTACCTCGAGTAACCACTCAAGAAAAGAGTTGGAATTTAATGAGATTGTACTCAGTGATCTCTCTTCTGAAATTGATGATTTTATTCCATTCACTTATTCAGAGGTGATGAAAGCAGTCAAGCGGTTGAACAGTGGCAAGTCCGCTGATGCAGACGGTATCTCGGCTGAGCCCCTGAAAGATGGTGGAGCTGCACCAATTTATATAGTGACTCTGATTCTCAATGCAATTGGTCACCTAAGAACCATTCCTGCTGTCCTTAAAGTCGGTCTGCTAACACCAGTTTACAAGAAGAAGGGAAGTCCAAACCAAGCCTCCTCATATTGCGGGATAATGGTGACATCAATGATATGCAAAACCCTAGAGATGGTGCTAAAGCTTCGCATACAGCAGAAAATACTCAAGTGTCAAAATCATTTACAGTTTGGTTTCACCTCGGGGATATCCCCTATGTATAGTGCCCTGCTGCTACAAGAGTGTAGTGCTGAGTCGCGAAGCTAAAGGTTCAGTAACTATGTTGCCCTTCTCGATGCCAAATCAGCATTTGACGTGGTGAACCATGCGAGTCTGGTAAATAAACTCTATTTTGCGGGCATAAAAGGTGCTACATGGATCCTCATCAGAGACCTCCACATGAATGCTACTACCAGAGTAAAATGGAATGGCCAGCTTTCAGATTCTATTCCCTTTATGCAAGGAGGAATACTGTCAACAGACTTGTACAAGCTGTACATCAATGACCTGCTTGACACCTTAGATGCCTCAGGACATGGAGCCAGCATTGGAAATGTGCATTGTGCAGCACCGACATGTGCAGATGATGTCAGCTTAGTAGCAAATAGTAAAAACAACCTGCAGATTCTGTTGAATATTTCTAGTCATTACAGTGTTAAGCAATTTTATGAGCTCCAGCCAAAGAAATGTGTTATTCTCTCTGACTGTAAGAAGGAAAAGACTCCATTCTTCTTAGGCGATGTGGAGGTATCTTCACCAGGCTGTGCATCTCACTTAGGGATACAAAGACGTGATCAATTTATAAATGCTTGCCCTACAGTAGATGAAAACATCAGGAAAGCCAGGCGTGCTATCTACTCGCTTATGGGAGCAGGGATTCACGGGATAAATGGCATAACACCCGTGGCATGCATGCATCTGATAGAAGTCTATATCCTTCCAGTTCTGCTACATGGGATTGATGTACTTATTCTCAACAAGACCGAAGTGAGACTCCTTGACAAGTTCTATCATAAGCTGCTGTTACAAATCCTGGGCCTTCCAGATCGTGTAGCACATCCATCTCCGTATCTTCTGCTTGGCACTTTTCTGATTGAAGCACGTATACACCTACAGAAGCTAACGCTAGTGAGGAACATTTGTGCAGACCAAGAATCCATACTCTTCTTGGTGGCTCTGAGGCAGACTGCTATGAAAGGATACGATCAGAATAGCTGGTTTGCTGGCACTCGTAATATACTCGCGAAGTACGATCTCCCCTCTATCCACGTTCTTCTAGATCATCCACCGGCAAAGGGAGTATGGAAGACATTTACTAGGAAGCTGGTCAACAGGTTATGGTCAGATGAGCTCAATAGTCAGATACCGCTATACTCATCCTTACAGTATCTGAGTAACTGTTCTATAAACCTTTCATCTGCCCACATAGCAATTGAGTCGGTCACTACTGCTCCATGCGATATACGCACATTACCGGTACGGCTGCGCTTGCTGACCAACTGCTATACCCTGCAGTGCAACAGGACTAAATATAGTCGCGGTATGATAAAACCTGATTGCCCACTATGTAACAATGGATCAGAAGACCATCACCATTTCCTGACAGTTTGTCAACCTTTAGCAGTGATTCGGAACAAGTACCGGGACCTACTACAGCGTAGCCTATGCCCGATGTGTGTTGCACATACTAAGCATATCTGGGACGATAACAGCATTCTAACTTCATTCCTTGTGAATCCATCGTCACTTCTATACATGTCAGATCGCATGAGTCAGTGTGTCAAATCAGTAGAGAAGATAATTTGTCAGTACTGCTTCATGTTGAACAATTTTCGAACAATTTCAATACCGAGAGTGACAGTGGTATATCTGGTATATGTCACACACAACAACAACAATAAATAAACTGTTGCATGCACGAGCTGGCCTATTAATATACTTAATACTCCTTTGCGAGGTGCTCCTACTTACAGGAGGGATTTACGTAATGAACTGAACTGAACTGAATCTGTCACTCAAGTATCTGATGTCAAAACCATTTACGTCACTAGTTATCTCACGTTACAATCAAAATGAGACAGCTCTGTCATGAAAGTGTACGAATTGTATGTCTTTGATGAACTTACAATTTAATCAATATTCTGTTGAATATTTTAAAACTAATTTGACTAGGAGCTGTTGCTGCCATATGAACTAATTTGATTGGAAGCTGTTGCTGCCATAAGAACAATTCAGTTTCAAAACATTTAACAGCTTACCTGTGTAATTGCCTTGAAAGTTACATTCTGGGAATTCAGGTTTCAAAGTTTTAAACTGATTCCAACACGTGTAAAAGGTGGGCGGAGCTTATCAAGAAATGAGCGTGACATAGCCAGAAATGGACCTCTCTATTTCAATGATCTTTATATATATATACTATAGGTACCAAAGTTTGTGAATCTAAGCAAGTAATGCACTCGTGAAAGAAAACTCTTAAACAGATCTGCGCAAGAATTTAACACAATGTGAAATAACACTTCCGAATACGAACAAAAAAATTTCAGTACAAAATCGTAATTTTTAAACAAATCCCAAGCATTTGAACTGACCCACCTCGCTAGGTTATGTGTGAAATAGCGGATTTCGTGAATTGGTGATTATGCATCCTCAGCTGTCTGGTACATGCTTGTAAATCCTTAAATATCACTGTATTAGTTTGTTGAATGTTTCAACTGCTAATTTTGCCTGTTTTAACCGACAAATTTGTCCTACAAATGAATGTATAAACTATAAAAGCAGTTGATACATTTGAAGAGAAGAAAAAAACCCAAATGGATGCCGCTTTCGTTAGGTAGTGAAGTCACATGAAATTCACAAATATTAATGAGCTGAAGAAATGAGCTAACGCTACGGTCTTTAAAACATGTTCAGCAGGCATAAAGGAAAGAATAAAAAAAATTTCTATCGTTAAAAAAACCATGTGTTATGGTTAATTTTGGTTATGGTTATGTTAATTTTGACACTTTGGTAAATGATTAATAAACACCCACCCCTTCCTCTAGAGCCTCTCCAATAAAATTTAGACACACTCCCATCAATCAGGCTAATCCGACGTGGTGAAAAAATGTAACCAAAGCAGGTGGTAACTTTGGATTGTAAAAATTGCTCATTTTAGGTGCTAAATAAGCGCAAGTAGGTAATCTAAGAAAGTGCATTAAGGAAGCTTGCAATTTTTATCACTACCATTAGTAATTGTATGAAAAGTTTCTTGTTTTGACCGTGTTTTGCTCAAAACTTTGTCAAAAGCTTCAGAACTGTCAATCAAAACGTGGCTACTGTGTGGATGCGTTCCATGCAACATTACATCATAGAACGTGAGCGATAAAAACAAATTCATGAATTTCAGTACTCAGGAATTTAAGCAACTCGACCATATATAAGCTGTAAACTGTTGCAATCATATGTAGACAGCAGTAACTTTCAGCAAGATTGCTTCTAAAATGTTTCATCAATGATTCTTCTATGTACCATAACAATTAAACTTTTATCAGATCTGTATGATACATGCAGTCTTGTTCCGAGAAAGATAACTCGCCTGAGTCATAAGCGAGCCAGTCATTCTAGTCATAAATCTTTAAGTAGGACTTTTTAAGGGCTTAAAGACAGTCATATCAGCACTAGTTTTCAAAACACACCAACATAAAGCCAAAAATAACTATTAAATATGGTTTATTAAATGCTATATATGATCTGTATCAAGTGATTACAATGTCTTTACTGACAGTTTTTGTCAAAGTCCATAAAATGTAAGACTACTTTCACTAACAGCTTATGGTACATGCATTTAGTAGTTAAACACATTTGAACGAATTTGTACTATTGTGCTTTATAATCACATGCACACACATGTACACACATACGCACCTTCACAGACTAATACAGTTAAACCTATCTATAGTGATCTGATTTGGAACCACTAAACATTCTTTCCGACCCTTTGTCTCAGGACCACACATCTTAAAAACAACCACAACTTCTGTGGTACTAAATCAATTGCCTATGGCGGATCACTTCTGTTAACAAATAAATTTTGGTTACCACTTCTATGTCCATCACTTTGTCGCTATAGAAAGCATTCACTGCAGTTATTATTTTTCACAGTCAGAATTGTCATTGTCATCATCTTTGTCTATATCATCACTAATACTGTAGCTTTTGCCATGTTGGGACAGTTGATTATTGCACCGTATCATCGAGATAGCAATTACATAGCAAGAGGCCCGTATCGTTCACCTGTAATTATTGGCCACTGTAAGGTACAACCCAAGAAAATGAAATGACCACTGGAAAAATTTCTGTGAAGAAGGTTTATCCAAGTTTCATTAAAATTGGCCCAGTGGTTAATAAGTGGTCTTTTTATGAATTCTCAAAAATTTGCAGAAAACACAAGATGTCACTCAAAAATGCTGAATATTGATTGCTTCATGGCGGACACGTTTTTTGACATATCAACTTTCCATTGAATAATTTAATGGCGTTTCAGCCCTAATCATAACTGCCAAATTTCGCCCGATCTGTTCAGCGGCTTTGCCGAATAACTCGTTTTTGCGAAAACTGGGTCATTCATGATCGCCGTCAAACTATTTGGCCAATCAAGTAACATTGAACAAACTTGGTTCAGCTCTTCCCCATGATCATATTTCATAAGTTTTGAATCGATGCTCCAAGCGGTTTCGGAGAAGATTTTCAAAGATATTTATAAAAAGCGAAAATTGGCCGATCGGGTTCCTTTTACCAAACTTTAATCTCTATGCCCTAAAGATTGTTCCTTCCAAATATAATTAACATCGGTCCCATGGTTCTCAAGAAGACATTTGAAATTTCCCATTGTTTTAGTATGGGCCCATTTGGTCAATCAAGTTCTGTTGAACAAACTTGGCTTAGCTCATGACCTAGATGATATTTCAGGAGTTTTGAATCAATCCCCGAAGTGGTTTCGGAGAAGATATTTAAAGAAGTTTGTAAAAATCGGCCAATATCCAAGATGGCCACCCGCTGGCCAAATTGGCCGATCAGCTTCATTTGTACAAACTTGGATCCCTATGCCCTACTTCCTGCCAAATATAATTGAAATCGGCCTAGCAGTTCTCGAAAAGACATTTCAAATTTCCCATTGCTTTAGTATGGGAGCCTTTGACGGGAAAATAATCCAAGATAACCGCCAAACCGTTTATCCGACAGTTTCGAAAATGTCAAATTTGAGCTCAGAATACCAAAAAACATATATAAAACTAATTTCGGACGCAAAATCCATCAAATAGAAAATTCCAATATGGCCTCCTTTCTGCGAAGGCAGTGGACTATGTAGTAGATTCAATTTGTGGTGCCTACTGGCTTGGTCACTAGATCTTGCACCTCTAGTGCCACGTTTAATGCTATGATTAAGATAACGTAATCCTGAACCATTCCATGAGCCATTGTAGGACTCACAGAATTGCACATCCATCAACAATCATTGTCGTTGGTGGAACCAAAGTTCTAGGTGATTGCTTAATCTGTAGTTTTATTTTCAGAACAGACTTTTCACCGGACAACCATATTTCTCCGTTCTCGTCAAACATCGATGTAGGCATTGGTACTAATTAATATTTAAATAGATCATGTAGATGAACATCACGCACATTTATTAGGACCATAACCTTTGTGTATATTAATTCTTAATCGAATGCACCAGAATGTTCAATTATGACTTTTTAAAGACTTACAGCCATTTTTACGACCTTTCTTGATATTGTTTGATTAAATCCATGCGGCCAACTATATTCATAGCTACACATTTGTTCATCGCCTATGTTAACAAAATTGTCAACATTCACTGAATCAGAAGCTATTTTACCTAGGGCTGGGCAGTTTGGCCTAAAAGAAAAACCGGTGACGGTATCACTAATTAAACCGGTATTAACAAAATACCGGTTTAAGGGGTTAGAATGATCGAAAATAATTTGAAATATGAAAATATGCCGTTTTCATTAGCTACAGTACATGTATTTTGCGATTTGACAACTGACATAAATTGCCATGAAATTAGAACGGTAATTATGTACGACTGCTCACTTCGACGCTATCTATCTCAAAATAGTAGTTAAAATAAATAAAATAAATAAAGTCTGCTTCATGTGATGTCGTGAAAATAACACTCTAACTACTAAAATGTTGATTTTCAACACTGTTATTAGGTAACTATTTTTTAAAGCGTAGTAAAATCTAACGCGTGTAAGTAGGAACCCAGATATGAGAACGAGTTTAGGCTCCTAGTAGAGTACCGCACATATGGTTAGAGTTCATATAACCACCTACAGTATGATCTGTTCTAGTAAGTCACATGTTTGTATTCGAGTACTCAATTTTTTAGTAATACTCCTCAATAAACTGTCGTTCAAGCGGGTGAATGTCATTCAGCACGTAACTAAAGAGTAGTCATTTCCTGGAAATCGCGCCTCAAGAATTCTCACAAAAAATGTGTTTGACTATTTTTCGAGGTTCATATGTCATATAATAAAGAGAGATTATGATAATTTGACAACATAAACGCAATGATTCGTGAATCTAACTTAAATCTACTTAAATCAACACTCCGTACTTGAAAATATATGAAGACGAAAAAGACCGGGCCGTAAAATAAAATGATGTGATTCTAACGCCTATTGAGTAGAAAAGTCACGTGATAAAAAATACTACGAATTTCATTCATAAAATCGATAGTAGTGAATATCCCGGCGGAAGAATTTGTTAACAACCAATCACATTACGCCTGCTCGTATTTGGGAGGCTAAGAGGTGTATTTTACTTGTAACTACTCCGCCAACGTAAGAAGCGACTTAATCGTTTTCATTCTCGGGCGTTCAAGCAATTTGTCTCGTATGTCTTAGTCCGTGATGGATCATTTTATGTTTGTTGAAATCCAAGGGAAATAATGATTTGTTTGTATTGGGAGTTCATTGTATAGCGTCGTTGTTTTCGCAGCTCGTTTCTTGATTTTTTTTTTGTATCATGTCACATTTGGAATCCTAATTAAACAGTACAAACACGAATTGAAAAAAGGATTATTTGTTGCAAAGAAGAAATTTATATTTTCAAATTATTCAATCTTACATTGAACCCGCAGAGCTTACTTCATGTAAAATTCATTGCTGGCAAATCATATTTGCCGAGGGTCGTCCTCTGCCGATTTGTTGGGATTTCACCAACACCATTGCTTTCCCACGGCTAATAGTTATAGATGATTGTATTTTATGTGACTAGTAGCAAATGGTTACACTAGATGATAATATTAACCCGCAAGTCAAGAACAAACTAGTTTAGGACAGTCACCAGATTTTGCGCAATGGCGATCTTACCGACGGTTTTTCATTTTTTTTATTTTCGTAATGGTTTTTAAACCGTCGCCATAAAAAAACCGCGAGACGGTGTGAAACCGGTATACCGCCCAGCCCTAATTTTACCTGTTACTATGTTTACAATGTTCTCGTGATGTTAAACCGTATTCAATGGGTTAATGCACGCCTCAAGTCTTTTTCTATGACGAGATGACATCTCCTTTTTGTGGATGGCTACTAGAGCTGCATTCTCTTTAGGCTTGCACAATTACGTGATTAAATCAAAAATCGTGAATTTATATGATTAAAAATTAAATAATCAAATAATAATATTAAAAACCAAAATTATAAATATTACGAAACACAAAATCATGATTCCCGGCTAATAAATAATGTAACGATGCGCCCCTGAACGTTTTGCGCCCCTGAACGTTTTGCATCTAGTGCAAGAATCATAAGCATCGGTTCGTTTCGCATTTAACTTTTATAAACATCCATTGCCGATGGCGAGATTTGACATAGGTTAATCATAGTGAAAATTGTCCGTAAGCAACTTCATTATCACTTCTACGTATCACCTGTGTTCGCAATGAACAGACAGCGAATAAACGCAAAATTATGGATTAACGATGTCAAAATATAACTTATGTGTACCAATGCTCGACTAATGTAGATGCTTTTTATTAAAACATGCAGATGGTGTGGTTTTTATTGATAATATGACACACAAATTAGCAGATTCGTGTCCGCTACCGCAATATCCCCATCGGTGCTCTACATGAAAAAAGACTAGTTCAGGGCTAGTTATGAAATACTATGCGCCCCTAAAGCTGTAACATGTACCGATATCTCATTGGCTTTTCGCGGAAATAAAATGCCAGTAGTGATTTAATGATTTTCTTCTTGTGACATTCGGTAGCTTTCAAATTCACTATATTGCAATGTAATGTAGCCGAGTATAACACATTGTTGTTGCCTCACTCTGGAACCAGGCCGAGGAAATGAGCAATTGCCGCACCCCCCCTCTACGTAGCAATAACATAGCTAGATGATAAATAGTGCCTTAATAAACCTGTGAAAGTTAACATTATAAATAGTCTGGGAGCTAATTTCACTATATTTCATGAACCAGACATTGTTTGTTTTATTAATTTAAAAGTCAATGTGGGCGTTAAGATATTGCTTTATTGCTTTTAAAAGCGGCACCGTGAATACGTGTACATTTTGCGTTCCGCCATTGTTGATCATGAGTCGCTCAGAGACTGGTTAAAATAAATCACGTCATCAATTCGTTATGAATGACAACGAGACACGTGATCAAAATTCTACTACGATAGTAATTTTCATTCATTCATAATGACGTCAGATGTTCAGCAAGTCAATCAAATTATGGCTACGCTTTTCCGAGAATCTACTACTGCACATAATTATCGATCGGTGAGTTACGCGAGGCATTTCCATTAGTGGTGAATTTAGGCAGTGAATAAGTAACCGGGTTCATTTTGTTCTGTAAGAATGGAATGTTTACGTTACCAGGCAGCTGTATCGGAACTGATAATGCGACATACTGCTAATTATACAACATTGAATGCGGCCTCCCCCTAAAATCATGACAGGAATTTCGCAAAAATTTACGGTACCCTGGCAAAATATAATTGCATAATGTGTGTATGCCTGAGTAATCGGTTGCCCTTCTTGGTCGACGCGCATAATGTCGTTATACCAGCGCGGCGTAATTATGTACACATTTCACGTTATCAGATTTCAAACGACTTGTCTAGCCAATATCATAAATGTTCTGACGCGTTGTCAAACTGTTTCCAACCCATTTGTTTTACTTTCACACCGCGTTGTTTACCGTTCACAACGGGAAAGTGATGCATCCATTATTTTAAAATAGACCCGCTATGTATGCGTCATGCACGCATTGCAGACGCATTTTAGGTTAAGTTATCTCTGAGCTGTACCATACATTTGCAGGGCAAGAGAAGACTATTTTTGAAAATGTATTACTGGAATGCCTGGCTCGAGAATAGAGCCAAGCATTCCAGTGATACATTTTCCAACATAGTCTTCTCTTGCCCTGTAAATGGACTTTTCTAAACAGAATTACAGCTTTCATCATTGATATTCTTTTGTTGTTATGTCTTGGTAATTTGTATCCAAGCTGATTAATCAAGTACTCAGGATTATTTTTTAATAACCGATCGCGATAACTCAACACAATAATCGCACAAGCCTAATTCTCATGTTTGTATCTCATATTGTCATTAACTAGACTGCTACAACTGTGAAGACTCAAGGCCCATCTCTTAACAGCTGAAGGGGACAAAGTGATGCCAATAAGTCCTCCAGAACTATGTCCATATTGCATGAAGGTAGTTTCAATGAAAATGTCTGACTATATATTGTACCATAATTCTAATACAGGCTTATGGCGCATGACATGTTCACCCTTCATAAAACTCCCTAAGATCTGAGTAGGAAGACATTCCATAGAGCGTAGGTAATAAAATTCATATATTGCATAGTTACTGTGGCCAGCAGCAAAGAAGTATGGCAACATCTCCTTGACCGCCAATATGGAGGGGCCAGTTTGCTTCCCTTTCACCTCGAACAAACAGCATCATAATTAAAAAGGGTTTAACTATGTTACAGTATATATCCACATTTTTAATGTGTTGTTGCTTGAAGCTATCTCATCTAATACTGATGTCAGTCTTCATTGCTTTGTAAGTTCTCAATTATACAACATAATAGTTCCTCCATGACCATGCATAGTGCTCTTGTGTTTTGTGGAAAGTTCTTTCCAGTAAGCATGCGAGGTATACCACAAAAAGCAGATTTCATTATGTCTTCTAGCCCATTATTAGCTATAAGCACCCCAGATGGCCTTTGAAGAAGGACTTTGGGCCATGCCAAAAATTAACATCCAGCCAATATTCTGTCACTGAAATAGAGATCAGAAAAGAGTTCGCAGACCCTGAAAACCTATATTTAGACACCATAATTCATCATTATGAAGAAAGATCTATGAGCTTCCGGTGGCCATCTTGGTGGCCGTCTTGAATGTGGGCAAGGGTGCCGCACATGCACCCAGAGGAGTTTTACTCGTCATGCCAAGAAGTTCTTTGGTATGGCCCAAAATCCTACTTTGAAAACTAGATTATATGCTCTATTTGTACACAAGAATCCTTTAAACACTTACAAGCCAGAAGCGACAAATTTTTTATTATATAAGGAATATTCTGTTAAATATTTTGAATATTTTGAAACTAATTTGACTGAGAGCTGTTGCTGCCTATGGCAGCAGCAGCTTCCAGTCAAAATAGTTTCAAAATATTCAACAGCTTTCCTGTATAGTTGTGTTGTAATTGAGGCACTGGCATTTCAAGTGTTAGAGGATTAACAACAGAGATGTTCATCGCAGTACCTCAAGCCAGGGAGCCATATTGAATATTGTGATGACTGATGGATTTTGATATGGATGACCCAAATAAGGTGTGCCTGCATAAAAGTAATGCAGATTATATGTTAACCCTTAATTGCTCAAAATTGGTCAAGAAAATTGATATTCTTGTTGAGCGAAACTCCATATACAGGCCAAGAGAATATTTCTTTGGAAAATTCCCAGCATAAACTTGGAAAAATAATCTTCCCCGGCCTGCAAATGGACATTCCCGTAACCATTTAACACTCACACTGGCCAAAAATGGCTTCTGCAGTGGTCTTCAGAAATATCCATTTGCAGACAAAGAGAAACTAAAATTTACTACTGGAATGACTGACTCGATAACCAAGCCAGTTATTCCAGTGTTAAATTTTCAATAATTTTTCTTTTCTTGGTCTGCAAATGGATATTTTCTATGAGAAAATTGAAATTTTGTTGAACAAATTCGAGGGTTAACGGGTTAAGACCATTGCACTAGGCGGTTTGGACCTTCAAAGAGTTAATGAACAAACATCTTTTACAACAAAAAATCAGACTTGTGTAAAGAAACCACTGATATGTCTATGCCTATGGTGCGGATAGTCATTAAAGATAGGTGTAAAGTTTGAAGAGTGACGATAAGTTTATCTGCATGAAAGTTGAGAGGTAAAATAGTGATATTGAATTATCCGTGAATTTCACCAGAATAAAATACCCTTCACCGAACTCACCAGATTGTGCTATTATAATAATAATAATAATAATAATGAATTTGTTTGATCTTGATAATATATTAATGCTGTTGTTCTGGTAGGTACCATACAGTAAGCTCATATATAAGTTTCCATAACTAAAACAGAAACATGTTAGACATTAGTAAGAAATGTTATGTTGAATATTTTGAACATAATTGGATTGGACGACATCGATGCCTTAGGCAGTAATGTCTTCCAATCCAATTATGTTCAAAATAGTCAACAATACACCTTACTTTGGTTTGGAAACGTGTTCAGTACTGTATTATGTACCAGTATGTATTTTTCAAGTTAACTCTTGAATGGTCAAGCTGACCAAAAAGGCATCTGTAGTCGCATTAGCAGCAGCATTATGAATTGTACATTTGCAGACCAAGAGAATATTTTAGAAAACTTCATTACTACTTAACCCTTTAATGTCTAAATTTGTTTTAAAAAGCTACATATTTACTTATTAAAATGTCCATTTGCAGGCTAAGAGAAGACTTTTTTTGAAATCTTACCATTGGAATGACTGTTATATTGAGTCAGTCATTCCAGTGGTAAATTTTCAAAAATAGTCTTCTCTTGGCCTGCAAATGGACATTCCTCAAGAACACTGGTTTTGGCCGGCTTCAGCATGTGTTAATTCGCAACCATTGCACCAGTCATATCAGTGATACATCTTGTAAAATATTCTTCTCTTGGTTTGCATTTTCTACTTAGATTTTCTTGACTTGATGGGTGAGCATTGTTTGGTTAATATGTCGGGAACCAATTAAGATTATAACATGTAGGTGAATAAACTAGTGATTTATTCATAAATAGCACACAAGACTATAGACAAGGTGCTTCTTCAACAGAAACTGCTTAATATTAAAACTTCATCGGCAGATAAATAGATAGGCAGGCAGGCAGGCAGGCAGGCAGGTAGGTAGGTAGATAGGAATGTAGGCAGGCAGAGGCAGGAAAATATTACCTTGAACATATCTGTCATTTTGCACTCAAAGTTATTCTTTGCATCATCGAGTTTGATCCTATCAGTGGTGCCAAGATTTCCGCAAAGTTGTATGAAGACATTCGCATCAGTGCCACCAAACGTCACATTACCCGTCATCACAGATATTTGGTACTCAAGTTGAGGTGCTGAAATGACAAGATATTATAGCATATAATAGGGTTCTTCAGACCCTCAAGGGTAACATTTGTAAGTTTAAATCCCTTTAGTAAAACTAGATTTATCATCCGGTACCACAACCCACTTTCTTTAATTGGGTCACCATGACATTGACCTGTGGACACCAAAATCAAGAGTTCTTTAGGCTCACAACAGCCGCCTAAAATCCAATGCCTTTGGTGATCGCTCTAGTAGAGTTATCGCCTGGAAATGGAAGCTGGGACAAACTAATGGACAAATGGTCAAGCCAGGTGAAAAGGCAATTGCTATATAATGCCCATACATCTATATGTAATGGGGTCATAATCAGATTGCTGATGAAATTAATTTATTTAGCGGAAATAGCTCTGCATAAAATGGACAGTATGGCGGAAACACAATCTTAATCCTTTCAATGACAACTCCCTGTAAACATAAATATGACTGGAAGCTTCCTAAAGCAGCAATGGCTTCCAGTTCTATTAAAGCCATCGTAAGCGGATAAAGCCACCAGATTAGGCTAAGAGAAAAGCTCAGAATTCTGCCGCTAAGAGCCGCTCTGCAATCTGGTACCGAGTTGTGACATAAAAAGTCCCTTTAAATACCGGACTAGCCAGGTAATACATTTTAATTGAGCAGTGCTCGTCGAGTCGAGCGTTTGCAATGTGGCAGGCTAATTATCTTTAGAGCAATTTGGCTGACAATTATTGCTGGCTATAGAAGCAAGAACATTCCGTCAAATTGTTCTCAAAATAATCTAACAGATAATAGTTTTCACCAGCAAATGTTTCGATAAATGTTCATTTGCAGGCCTAGAGAAGACTATTTTAGAAAATGTATCACTGGAATGCCTGGCTCGATTCTTGAGCCAGTCATTCCAGGGGCCAGTTTCACAAAGGTGCGTAAGTTACGCCCCCGTCTAACTTAGACGCTATACTTAAGTCCCGCGCCTACGTCAGTTTCACGAAAGGGGTCGTAAATAAACGCCTAAATAATAAAACGTGTAACTTAGACGCGAGCTCTCTAGTACGTTAAGGCGAGAATCATCGCCGCTTATGACACGATCCAGTTGACTGCAATGTGACAGCTGTCAGTTGTTAATTTATAGTACGGGGTCAATCAGTACAAATAACTTCTAGCGTGAACCATATAGAAAGTACAATTGCATATTCTAATGGCAGCGAGACGACAATTCAACATTCCAAGATTTCAAGGCATAGGCATTTTTAGCGCGACGTCGTACCTCTCTTATTACAGAGTGGCACAGAAGTAGGTCAGGCAGAAGGCGCCTATGAGTCAACACACGCTAAAACAGCAGAGGGCTATTTTGCTGAAATGCCGACAAACCTGTCTATAGCGGACATACATGTCTACGACGCACACTCACTTTTGGGACCAATTGATGACTATCCATAAGAGTTGAGTCTTACTGTTAGGAAATCACGATCACATGCCATGCATGCACCTAAAACGCCACAGCCGGTGAGCTGCAATTAGCGAACACCTATCTTAGTGACTATATTGTCCATACAGTGACCGTTATAGACAGGTTTGCTTGTATAGCTCTACCAGTGTTTCGTTGATTGAAATAACATCACCTCAAGGATGCAGGACAGATCGATAACAATTTCACCAATGAGGGGTGGTTGGGGGGGGGGGTGTTTGCGCATACCAGTGGGTGGCAACCCCAACTCCATCACATCCCAACCCATACTCCACATGATTTCCTGAAGTAAACAATACCATCTGATTGCAGACCCTCACTCTCCTGTTGTTAGTTACTGTTATGTCATTGTAACCACTTCCAGTTTTTAGATTGCATCCCTAGTTGTGGAATCTTAGTACAGGATCACACACATTCGTGTTCAAATTTGAGCTAAAATAAACCAGTAAATTATTGTTAACACTGTTGTATGCGTTAATTTTAATTCCAATAAAGAAGGATTATTGGGTTTGAGCAGCATTTCAGAATTGTCATCATCATTTTATTCGTGTTTGTGTGCGCATGCGTCTGTGTAGGTGTTGTGCGCGAGTGTGCGTGCATGCGTGCGTGCATATGTGTGTGTGTGGGGGGGGGGGTATGTGCGTGTGTGTGTGGGGGGTGGGTGGGGTGGTGTGTGTGTGTTTGTCGGTCTGTTTACGTGTGGTGCTCCCCATAAAAACTAATCAGATTTGACTCAAATTTTAACACAACAAAGAATTTTATTGTGAAAGCGGATATCCAACATTAGCCATGATACAATTTTTGGAAACCATTTAGCTCAAAATTTTACGTAAGAAAGGATGTGACCATACACTAGGGTTTCACAATTTTGGGCGTAACATGACAAAATCTGGCGGATAGGAAAGATGTACAGTGATAAAAATGGCAGGGCGAGGGCCTGCAATCTCTATCTTATTATTGTATAAAACCAAAACAAGATAAAATGTACCATTTGCCTTTAACCATAGCAAATACCTCACAAAATGAGACACATTGCTTGTTCATGTCTTTATGCCAAAGCATGTGGGTTGTTTAGAATATTAACAAGAGGCCCAAGGGGCCTGTATCGTTTACCTGAAATATTTGCCCACTGACCCAACCGAACAAAACGAGATGACCATTGGAAAAATTTACAAATCAAATTTATGTGAAGAAAGCGTAGCCAAGTTTTATTAAAATTGGCTCAGTGGTTAATAAGTATGAATTTCTAAGAAATTTGCAGAAAATACAAGATGTCCAGCAAAAACCGTTTATTTTGATTGATTCATGGTGGACATGTTTTTTTACATATACACATATACAATTTTCGGCCCGATCCATTCAGCGGGTCTGGAGAAGTTGTTTTCGCGAAAACTAGATGATCCAAGATGGCCACCAAACCATTTGGTCAATCAAGTTCTCTTGAACAAACTTGGCTTAGCTCTTACCCTAGATGATGTTTCATGAGTTTTGAATCGATTCCCAAGCGGTTTCGGAGATTTTTAAAGACTTCTACAAATCGGCCAAAATCCAAGATGGCCACCGGCCAAATTGGCCGATCGACTGGTTGAACAAACTTGAATCTCTAGACCCTAAGGATGCTTCCTGCCCAGGCCTGTGCTGTTATGGTAACCTGTTGAAAACGCTCTCCATGAGGTTGCCTAAATTTATTTTAGGGGACCTGAACCAGATTACCATAATCTGTTGATTTTAGTATTGAAATCAATGAGCTTTCTAAGGTTTAGGTTACCCTATGTCTCCTTAAAACATATAAGGCAACGTATTATGGGTTACCATTGGAAATATTACAGCACAGGCATGCTGCAGATATAATTGAAATCGACCAAGTGGCTCTTGAGAAGTCATTTAAAGAAAAAGTTGACGGACGGACGGACAGTTGACGGTCGCCACGGCATAAGCTAACTTGGCGATTCCAGCCAGGTGAGCTAATAATTATTTAAAACATGTTTTGTTTATGTTTCAGATGATACTTATGTTCCAGAGTCATGGGAAAGACACTCATGCTATAAATTCATGATGCTAATTTACCAGCATCTACTTACTGTATCTGATGACATATTTCACTCTGGCATGTTGCTCAAATACAGTAGCAGTATTCTGCATGTCATTCGTTGAATCTTTCAATCTAGCCTGGATATGGTCTCAGTACCACTGTTTGGGCCAGCTTGAGTGATAAACCGTTAAGTTGGATAAATTTGTGTCGCTTTATAGCATGTCATGTAGTTGTAATTTAAAATGGACCAAAATAAAAAAAATTATAAAGTATCATTACCATGCAAAAAATGGCTATGATATTTTCATAAATTACCAACAAATAAACACCCTAGAGATTATATCGCTCACCTCAGTATTTGAATCAGAACACTTGAAAAAAAATTTCAAAACACATTTTGGCTGAAAACATACACATTTTGGTCAGAAATGCTAACATTTTTTTCTTGAAATGAGGTAATATGAGATTAAAACCAAAACATTTGGACAGAGATGTATATATTTTAGCAGCAAATATGGAAATCGCAGGTCAAAATGTAACACCTTTGACCAGAAGTATGAAACTTATGATCAGAATTACAAATTCTGTGTTAGAAATGTGCATAGGATAGTAGAATTATGTAAGGGACAGAGGTTTTATCTTTTGAAAATTACAACAGTCTCCAATTACCAGTTCATACAGCATGTGAATTCTGTATTTGATGAATGATACTCATGACTGCGTTAGAAAATCACAATTTTTCATTCATCAAGTACAGAATTCATATTCTGTATAAACTGGTAGATTGAAGACTGGTGTAATTTTAGATTCTTATATCCAATTTTCAGTACTCATTGTGTCTACTGACAAAAATGACTGAGTAAGGCCAGGTTACATTAGTGACTGTACACAATATGTGTATTTAGACACTAAACCAAGTTCTTTTTAACTCATTCAATAAATACAGTATTTGCCTTAAATATGATTATTGATGTAATGAACTGTAATTATCAGTGTGTGTTGTTAATAACAAGTATATATGAGACTTTGAAAACAGTCTTTAGAAACACCGTGGTCACATCCTTCACAGGTGTGTGCTCGTCATTCTGAGATTGACTGAGAATGTCTTTTGGGAATTTGGTACCGGTATTACAGATGTTATTCCATTTACTGCATCCAATCATTTAAGAGTGATGAAGAAGAAATCATAGACTGCATCTCATTGCAAGGTCTTCTTATCTGTTACACTAGACATTGATTTGGTGCACACTCATCACCCTGGCACAGGCTGCAAAACAAAGGAGAGTACTTTTGAATCATATAATATATTATTCACCAGTTGGGCCCCCTGGAATTGCAGTCAAAGAGAATGCTATTCTTGGAATCTTATCACTGGAATGATTGGCTCAATCACCAAGCCAGTCATTCCAGTGGTAAGTTGTCAAAAATAGTCTTCTTACTGTCTGCAAATGGAAATTTTCTATGGGGCAATGTATATCCATTTGCAGATCAAGAGAATGCTATTTTTGAAATCTTATCACTGCAATGATGGGCTCAATCACCAAGCCAGTTATTCCAGTGTTAAGTTGTCAAAAATAGTCTTCTCATGGTCTGTAAATGGAAATTTTCTAGTTGACAATGTATATCCATTTCCAGACCAAGAGAATGCTATATTTGAAATCTTATCACTACAATGATTGGCTCAATCACCAAGCAGTTATTCCAGTGGTAAGTTGTCAAAAATAGTCTTCTCACTGTTTGCAAATGAATATTTTCTATAGGGCAATGTATATCCATCCGCAGACCAAGCGAATGCTATTTTTGAAATGTTATCACTGCAATGATTGGTTCAATCACCAAGCCAGTTATTCCAGTGTTAAGCTGTCAAAAATAGTCTTCTCATGGTTTGCAAATGGACATTTTCTATGGGGCAATGTATAATCCATTTGCAGACCAGGAGAATGCTATTCTTGAAATCTTATCACGGGAATGACTGGCTAAATCATCAAGCCAGTCTGTCATTTCAGTGATAAGTTGTCAAAAATAGTCTTCTCATGGGTCTGCAAATGGATATTTTCTATGGGACAATTTTTTATCTTGACTACATTTTCTCATTACAGGGTACATACATCTTCTGCAGAATGAAATTCCATACTTTTTCTATACCTTTTCCAGACCTAATTAATCAATTTCTAGTCCCATTTTATGTCTCAAGCTGTGTCCATATGAAAGCTGCCAAATTTTTCAGAAAAATTATGAAATTTGTAGCTAAGATCATCAATATTTTGATTATTATCTATATTATTTTGCAAATGAGAATCACGTCTGACAATATTTTAATTTCCCATATATTTTCCAAAGCTGTAGGAGAAAATATTAAATTTTCCATAATTTTCAAGGCCTGAATATATTGGTGTCTTATAATTCCACACTTTTCCCAGACTTTCTGTGTACTTGTGTATGAACCATGCCATTAAAGGGTTAAACCTTTCCCTTGAGGAATATTTTAATTTCAAGGCCATACTGGAAAAACTTTAGTGTGTACACAGGTCTGGCAGTTTGTCTGTTAATAAGTTTGAAATTTGCATGATGGAACTTAACAAAATGTTCCATTTGTTACTTTTGACAATATCTGTTGTGGCTATGACAACTGCCCTGCATTCAAAATCCAATATGGCTACCTGATTTAAACAATTCAGATTCAGAGAGTGTATATTGTGCCACACCTTATTCGACCACAGGTTCATAGGGCTAGTTTTAACAAAGGAAATGGAAGTCACTGGAAATGATTCTTGTTTTCTTGTTTTAACTCTTTAGCCAGCCAAAAATCAGCTTCTGCAGTGGTCATGAGAAATGTGCATTTGCAGACTAAGAGGATTATTTTTGAAAATTACCACTGGGATGGCTGGCTCAATAACCGAAACAGTCATTCCAGTGTTAAAATTTCAAAAATAATCTCTTGGTCGGCAAAGGGACATTTTCAATGAAAACATGGAATTTATTTTTCAATTCAAGGATTAAAGGGTTAACAGCTTTTTTCATTAAACCATTGTGAAAGCTTGCAGGATGTGGCAACTATTTTTTTAGATTTTAGCACTTGAACTTGAAGAATTGGCTCGCTAACGAAGCCAGTCATTCCAGTGGTAAATTTACAAAAATTGTTGTCTATAATTACTGCAGTGCTGTACCGGTATTCGAAAATTCATTTATCAGAAAAAGAGAATTAACTTGTGTTATTTATGACAAAGGATAAAGGCTAAAATGGCTATAAATAACTGGCTGATTATTTTGAAAACAATTTGACAGTAAAGAACTTAAGGAAGCAACAACACACTCAATCTATTTTCAAAATAATCTGCCAACTATTATCTGTCACCTAGGGCATACACTTGGGCCTTGGCTCGATTTACTATTCATATTCTGACAGTTAATCTGTGCTCCTATAGTGTGGTCATAATAGACAGGCTTTATCGATTAAATTAAATCCTGGATTTGAAGCGTCATTTATTATTTCAAACAACAAAATATTGCCTGTACTTTTAGATCGAAGATGTAGCTTTGACATGTTAGAAGCGAGGCGCGGCAGAAGATGAGCTCTATCAGAACAGCGATAGGGATATTCGAAAACTGGTGACTCATTTTGGCAGCTTAAATTACGGTATATAGTAACGGCAAACCTTTCTGTGATGATCTGTTTGTGTCGATAGCAATGCATTCTGGAAATTGTGCGAAGTTCCGAAGTGCACAAAAGAAATAGCTATGAATAAACAGATCTAATTTTAACACGTGTTCCCGACCTAAATGTTGACCTAATTAGCCTCTCGTGAATACTCGCCGTGTACGCTGGAAAAGGCGATTCTGAATGTGATGTTCTGAGTTAGACGTTTTCGTCTAACTTACGCGTGG
Organism: Chaetoderma sp. LZ-2023a; assembly: GCA_034401795.1. Taxonomy (NCBI): domain Eukaryota; kingdom Metazoa; phylum Mollusca; class Caudofoveata; order Chaetodermatida; family Chaetodermatidae; genus Chaetoderma; species Chaetoderma sp. LZ-2023a. Next base: position 100,242,495 of record CM067373.1, on the reverse strand, counting down.
GTCTCAGCACGAGTAAATTACGACCATATTTACGCCCCCGCGTAAGTTACGCGCTTTTCGTGAAACCCAATTTACGCCCCCTACCGTACTTATGCCATATTTACGTCCAATATCATACTTACGCACCTTTGTGAAACTGGCCCCAGGGATATATTTTCAGAGATAGTCATCTCTTGGCCTGTAACAATGGCCATACATTCCCTGAGCAAAATGTCAATTTTCGTGATTGATCTCATTAAAAAGCAATTAAACGGTTGGAATTCAAATATTACATGCAGGAGAAATTATTCATGACTATTCGATTATTTAATTTTTAATCATATAAATTCATGATTTAATAAATAATAAATTTTTTGATTTAATTACATAATCGTGCAAGCCTAGGTTTCAAAGAAACAAATTGATTCCAACATGCATAAAAAGGTGGACGGAGTTTAGGTGGACATGGGCGGGGCATAGCGAGAAATACATTCATCCACTGAAGCCAGACGGTAGGATTGGAATCTTACTGTCACTCCCCAGTAAGAAGAGACATAACTCCATTACACAATGGACTATCGTACCGTTAAAATCTGGCCTGCTCTGTGCAGACAGTTCCTTCCATAACTTGCCAGAGCCCTCAGATCCAGACAGCCAATCACAGCACATAAAGTATACCTTCTTGCTTTGTTTTGTATCAGTGATAATCACCTGTTCAAGTAAAATATAAATAATTAAGACAAAAGCATTTTTAAAGTTTGTAAAGAGATCTGGTGCCCCAAAAAGCGTTAACTATAAGTGGTCTTTCCTGGCCACACAGACAACCCAAATGTCACTGTACTTTATGTATTAGTATAGGCAGGATGAAAAAGTTAGACTGGCCAGGCATTCCAGCGATAGATTCTTGCCGGCTTGACCATTAAAGGGCTCTGTTATTTGATGAATTTTCAGAGTGAGCATGTCAATAATATAGGGTTTGGACCTGTGGAATAGGAATTGGACATCATTGGTCAGTGGTTATCATTTCATAACTAAGTGTTTTCATTTGGGGCCCAAATTCTTTCATTCTTTACCTAAAATGTTCATGTTTCCTGTTAAAATGTTCATATTTGTAACTTAAATATCAATTCTTCAAATAGGAATGTTTGTATTTCCAGCCTAAATTCTCATACTCTTGCATTTTGCATCCATGTCTTTTGTTACTGAACAAAGCAGTTACTTTTTAGTCCAGATTTCCTTGTTCCCTGTCAAAGGTTTTGTATATTTCTGACCAGATATCTTAACATTTCCAGCTAAAATTTTCACATTACTATTCATTTGAAACTCTTTATACCATTTTTAACCCCAGGTATATGCATATTAACTATCAAAGGTTATATATTTCTAGGTAAACACTTGCTTATAATCCCAAATTCACAGATTTCAATAACACATTTTTGCATTTTCACACATACATGTGTTCCTGCATTATAGGTCCAAATTTTCATGTTTCATGTCAAGAGTTGTGCATTTAAGGATCCAGAATATCCATGTTTCTAACCAGAGTTTTCAGATTTCCAACTTAAAATTTAAACAATAGCCTATATTTAGAAAAATAATCATATTTCCATTGACAATTTAACATTTTGAGCCCATATATGCATATTAACTGTCAAAACATATATATTTCTGGGTAAACATTTGCTTTTAATCACAAAGTCACAGATTTCAGTAACAAATCATGGAATTTTCACACATATTCTTTCATTTTAGGTTCACATCTTGTTTCCTGTTACATTTTAAATACTGGTTGATATTTGATGAAATGTTCCATTACAAATTTAGAATTTTGAGCCCAGATATTCATATTAACAGTCAGAATATATATATTTCTCTGTAAACCTTTGCTTTTAACACAATTCCTGACAAATTTCAGTACAAATTTTTTGTAGCATTTCAACATCAATTTCTGCATTTTAGTACAAATTTCCATGATTCCTGCCAGAATGTGTGTTTGCAACCTAATTTTAAATGTTTCTGATTTAAATACTGATATCACAGGTTTATTTTTCTATATGGACTGGTATACTGAAATTGTAGACTGACATGTAATCTTGACATCTCACTGAGGCCATCCTTAAATTATTGTCTGTTTGTATTAATTAAATAATATAATATAATTTGGATATATAAGCATTCGATAAAATTTTAGAATTGGAAAACAATTGTAGAAAACTTTTATGAGCTTAATTAAGTCTTTTAAAAATGTATGCAAAATTTCTGATTGAATACCTATTTTGCTAAACATTTTGAAATGAAATTGATAGGAAGTCATGGTTTCAATCAGCATTTGTTCAAGGGGATGGCAACTTAATTGAATACAGATATAGAGCCTATACAATCTCCATTAAATCACAAAAAGTGTGTAAATAGTTAATGAATAGCTACATCTCCTTAAGGGTTAAAAGTATATGGATGTCTAGGATTCATCACATACATGTACCTGCAACAACAGATACAGTTTACCTGCTTCCAAAAATACTGCAATATTTATATTCCTACATAAAAAGACTGGACTGATTGTGAAATTTATTGAATTTTCATAGTTTTATTATTTCCCTAGCTTTATTTTGCTGTGCTTAGCAAAAAATGTAGTAAAAGAAACCCTAACCTTCACCATGAAAGATAATTCTCTACATTTACCTACCTCAATTGCTAGGGGCATGTGATTGGTAAATTATTTTACTGGGCCTCAAGACATGATACCAACTGCTATTGCATAAATTAAGTGTATGTAGTTAAAATAACAGAACCGCCCATGTAGATCCTCACTTCCACTTCAAATTCTGCATTAACAATCTACAGTCAATAGTAAAACTATTTAAATAATTACATAATTTAAAATATGGGTGACTGATGAGATATGCTTGATAAAGTAGATAGTATAGAAAGAACAATCAATGTTTATCTCAGTGTATGCAAACAGTGTAAGTTCTACAAAATGTTTTAGCATTAGATAATCAGATGTGTGCATCTGCAAGTGTCATGCCATGAATTGGTTCAGAGAAATTAGGTAGCATTGCCAGTGTTGAATCACTCACTCCATATTAAAACATTGCTGAACATATGGTCCCCAGATCTGCCCAAGCCTAGAAACCAATTTGTGTTTTAAATAGGAGTGGTGTATGAGTATCTAGCAGTGTACCATTCACTCGGGAAATGCTGAAAATTAGATATGTGGAAGAAAGTTCCTGATAGACAGGGGTGTAACTCCGCCCATACAGGGAAATTTATAGGCTCTAGATAGCAGATTCAAATTAACAATGACCAGGACTGACGGTAATTGGAAGTTGTACTAATTCAATTACCACATTGGATAAATTGGTAAATTTTTAGGAATTGGAATTGCTAATTAAAATTACTTTGTCCCAAGAATGACCAATTCCCAATTTCTTTTCAATTATTTTATAATTTTATCAATATAGTTTTGTCTCCTAACATAGTATAACATATGTAATTACAACAAAGTGAGTTTTGACCCTTTAAAGGCCAAATTGTCCAAAACCAGCATTTGTATTGATCTTGAGATGCCTAGCTCCATAATCAAGACAACCATTTCAGTTGTAAATTTTAAGAATTGCCTTCTTATGATCTCCAAAGTGTAAATGTACATTTTGTGTGAAAAAATTGAAATTTTCTTAATGAAATTTGATCATTAAAGGGGAAATTGTCATGTTTGCCAAAAATCGCTTCTTTAGTGGTATATCTTGAAAGATGTCCATTTGCAAGCCAAGGGAAGCTTACTTTTTGAAAAATGAAATGGCTGGCTTTGTTACTGGGACAGTAAAATAAAGTAAAGTACAAAAAATCTTCCCTTAACCTAGAAATGGCCATTTACTAAGCAAAAATTCAAATATCATTTACCAATCCTCACCATTACAGGGATAATGCCGACCAGATAGCCCTAGATCCAGGTCCTACAGCCCCTGGCCCATAGCATATGAGCTCACTATGTTCACTCTGTAAATTTCAGATGTTTTTCCAGTTGAATATTAAAACATACTATGCTGATCAGCTTTCTGAGTACCGTTAAATTCCGTGTATATTGCGCTATCGTGCATAGTGCGCACCCTTAAATTTGACCAAAATTGGCCTGAAAAAAACCTTGTTTCCGTGTATAGGGCGCAGTAAGATTGAGAGACATGTGAACGAAAACTGGTAACAAAAAAATCAATGACTTACTGCGTGTCGAATACGCTTTCCTTATAAAATCCCATTTGTGGCGTGCGTTACTCTGTTGTTTAATCATGGGAATATCATTTGCCTACACTTTTAGCAAATATTGTTTATTAAACTTTATTGAACGATATAAAACTACAAATATAATTTCCATCAGAACAGGTTAGAATCCAAATTTGAGTTGTGCACTGATACTTGAGAGAATAAAATCTATTTTAATAAAAAAAACTACTCAAATCCATTTTGGCTCACTAACAGTGCCGGTAATTACTTTGATAATTATATCAAAGGCGAGCCCATGAGATTTTGTTCAATCACATACGGCGACGCAGTAGATGAGTGGTTTCAATACTCGGTTCACAGGCAGTGTATTCAGGTGGTGGGGCAGGTGGGTGGATTAACGCGGTCAGAAGTACAATAAACAAAGGTGATAGAGCTGACCGCCTGACGTTTACAAAATCGACGGTGATCAATTGTGGGTAGGGTTTGAGTGGGAGTGGGGTGGGGGTAAGTAGATGACGATTGAATGTCAATTAAATAAAGTAATTGATCAATGTGTGGTCTTTACTCAATACAATACAATAACATGAATCAATTTACCAAAAATATTGGCTTATAAATACTTAGAATTTTTTAATCAACATCACAAATCTGCCAATCATAATTCGTTACATACACGTACTTATTCTGATATTCACGATGCCGACTCGAAAGTCTTATACTGCCGGAGAAAAGTTGAAGATTATAGCCTATGCTGAAGAACATGGAAATCGAGCTGCCGAGCGCCAGTTTACTATGCGTGAGAGCAACATTAGAGGATGGAGAAAAATGAAAGACAAACTTCAAACCATGCCAAAGCAGAAGCGAGGTGATCGTGGCCGGGCTGCTGCCTTCCCAGAGATAGAAGCAAAGCTAGTATCATGGATAGAAGAGAGAAGACAGGGAGGTGTAGGTGTAAGCACAACAGAAATCTGATTAAAATCCTGAATAATCGCCAAGGAACAGAAGATATCACCAGCAGATTTCAAGGCATCACTAAGCTGGGGACATCGATTCATGGCCAGAAATCATTTATCCGTCCGCCGGCGTACGCACATAGCACAGAAGCTTCCATCAGACTTCGAGGACAAGTTAATGAATTTCCAGAGATTCATCATCAAGAAAAGAAAAGAAAACGAGTACCATTGCACCGGGAATGCAGATCAGACGCCGTTGACATTTGATCTGCCTTACAGCACAACTGTAGAAAAAAAAGGAGCTAGGACTGTTAACATTGTCACCACGGGAAATGAGAAAAACAGATTCACAGTAATGCTGGCATGCCTATCAGATGGCACGAAGCTTCTACCCTATGTCATCTTCAAGAGAAAAACCATGCCGAAAGAGACATTTCCACCAGGCATCATAGTGCGAGTACACCCAAAGGGGTGGATGGATAATGAAAACACCAAAGACTGGGTTAAGACCGTCTGGGGAAATCGGCCAGGAGGTTTAAGAAAGAAACGGAGCTTGCTTGTCCTTGATGCTTTTAGATGCCACAGAACACCGGAATTGAAGAAATATCTCACACAGGACCACAACACAGATATCGCCATAATACCAGGTGGCATGATATGCATGCTTCAGCCACTCGATGTATGCATCAACAAACTGATCATGGACATGTTAAGAAGAAGATGGAATGAGTGGATGATGTCCGGAAGCCACACTTTTACGACGGGAGGGAAAAGGCGCAAGCCCGAGCTGCCAACAATATGTCAGTGGATAGTGGATAGTGGATGCCTGGACACAGCTTGACAAGAATATTATCATCCATTCTTTCAAGAAATGTTCAATATCCAACGCATTAGACGGGACCGAAGACGACGCATTATGGAATGATCCAAGCACAGACACAGAGACCACCCCCATGGATGAAAATGAATGAGACGCATACTACCACGATTCTGAAGAACAACAAGATTTATTATCAAGTGACGATGAGGAAGATTTCCTGGGATTTGAGGGCGATGTAGCAATACATGAAGAAATGGACATTTAATACAAATAATCCAGCTTATCAGATGGCACGAAGCATCTTAATATATTCCCAACATTTCCAATCGTATCACTGTCATATCATATTTTATATAATATATCATAGTATATCATCATCATCATAATAATATATTATAATATAGTGCTATAATCTAGTTTATTCCATGCATTGTTTATTAAATAAATTGAATTATCTTCAATTTGAAATGATTTTCTATTCTCATCCTTTCGTTTCCATAGTTACTTCGTCATATGTTGACGGCTGTGACCTTTAACCGTAACCTGTCAATCATAATCATCATCCTGCCCGCCGATTGGTCAAAACATTGTGCCGTTTAGCACATAGAAAACAGTCCTTTCTATATCTATGTAAATGCTAGATCGCCTTGAAAAACATCGGTCCTATCATTCTTTTTTTTAACACATTTATGTCCGTATCTGTGTAGCAATCGATGGATTTTAAACATCTCTATGTTCAACTTGGGAAGACAAGAGTAACCTCCCTTTATAGATATAAATTAGAACAAATTACAGGAATCAATGGCGTTGTAAAAAAGTTGAATGATGGTTTATTTGATCATTTTACAACACTATATGATATTTAATAAAGGTATAACAGTATTTAGACAGCAGTAAGGCATTTCAACAATCTATTATTACCATTATAGACATGGTAGAATGGGATCGTTATTCCCGACTGATTCCCGATCCATAAAATCACATTTTCAGCTCTGAATTTTGTGATTCTGACGAAAAATTCTGAGGAAAAAAATGTGACAAATATTTATCCTTGTATATAGTGCGCAGCAGCTTTTTATAACATGTAATTTGAGCAAAAAAGTGCGCAATATACACAGAATTTAACGGTATGACTATTTACTATTATTTTATTTACTGTTATACATTCTCAAGGAAAAGAAATTGTCTTAACCACCACCCCTCCCTCTAAACCCTCCATACAACATCTTTTAGGGGCCTAATGCTCCCTACCCCACCCTCTGTTTCTGTCGAACCCCCACAAAGCCAACCTAAATATGGGGTACAGGGTTGGGTTCTTCCCATGAAAATATTTTTAAATCTATGTCGTGAGATAGTGTCGCCTGCATTTTACCAAGATTCACATGCACTGATGGGGTGGGGGCGTTTCTGACATATCATTGCTGTAGTATTTTGCCTTCACTTTGTCAATTCGGCCAACTTTATCGGTAGAGCAGACGTAAAATTGCAATTCTCATAGCTTTGAGTAGCATCAACCGCGGCTGCGTTATTGTTTTACTAACAAAACAGTGATCAGCTGGCCGTACACTTGATGGCTAGTCATTTTGCACACACGTGAAAATGATGTCATAAGGGAATTCCGTAAAAACTATAATATTATTATTATTATTATTAAGCAGACTAAATTTAATGTACTGTGAGAAGCAACTTTTCACAACCTGTAAGTTTCTGACAGCACACCCCCACACCCCGCTTAGCTCAATTCTGTTTAACAATATGTGAATATCACAGTAAAAATAAATTGTGACGTGACTGGGACAAACTAAAGCTTTAGAGGGTAACTCAGAAAAAAATAAATAAACAACGTTTATCAATGATGTGTCATCTCGTGAATGTCATGGTTACTACAAAACAGCCAGCTGATCGACTAGCCGCGTCATTGATTACATCCGATTATCAAGTGCTTGCCACTGGTATCTGAGGCATTTTATATTATTTCACGAAAATAGTGTTATATTATATGTATACTACCTAAAATATACTAGCATCTCACGAATTGTTCTCAAATATTACCTCTTGCTACTGTCGCTAGGCCTACAATCCATGGCTCCGTGTATTTACACTGATACAAGAGGCGTGGCTTCGTGTCGAGAAGTCGGTCATATCGCAGAAATGTAGATAGAACGACGATTTTGATTGGGTCGCTCAATTTAGTAACGACGCGCGTTGATTGGCTAAAAACGTTGTCTGGAGTTACGGTGGGAGAATGACAATACATGATATAAGAATGTTCTGTTGAACAATGAATATTTTGAACCTAATTTGACTGGAAGCCGCTGTTAGCTGCTATAAACACTTAAAATTACCTTCTCGAGAAACCAGCCTGGAGCAACACCCTTCCCATCATGCTCTATTCTGCAAAAATACATAAAACAATTAAGCCTTTCATAATGAAGCCGGCTAAAACTGGCCTCTGTGGTTTTGAGGAAAATGTTAATTTGCAGGCCTAGAGAAGACTACAGGTATTTTTGAAAATTTACCAGTGGATTGGCTGATTCAGTATTACCGAGCCAGTCATTCCAGCTGTAAATTTTCAGAAATAGTCTTCTCCTGGCCTGCAAATGGACATTTAATAAGCAAATACTTTGATATTCTTGATCAAATTTAGCCAGTAAAGTGTTAATTAAACAACAGAAATGACATCCAATTAAATATGGCAATAAAAATCATCTGCTCTTTGCTTTCTTTTAAGCTAATAGGGCTAGTTGAATGACATGTTAATGGTTAAGCATGCTAAAAATTGCTTCAGCTACGGTTTTCAGAAATGTTCATTTGCATACCAAGAGAAGAATGTTTTAGAACGCTTAATCAAAACACACCAATCACATTTTCTAAAATATTTGTATCATTGGTCTGCACATGGGCAATCCTGGCTGAGGAAAGAATTATTTTCTTGACTAATTTTCGTGATTAAAGAGCCTGGTTTATCAGCAGAATTCGTTCTCAACGAAGAGATTTTCCAATATCTGTATAGATTTATTCACTATAAGGAAATGTTATCTCCCCTGGCATAAATAAAATGCTTGGGGTGAGACTACACACCTCATCTGGTAGGTAGTCAAGATATTAAATCGAACACTTACTCTCATGTAGCTACCAAGGTAAAGCGCTAACCCAACTGCAATCTTTTAAAGAAAAAACCCTATTGATCTTGGAGCAATATGCATGTACTTTTACTTGTCTTTATTTGATATATATAAATATATATAAATATTTCAGCAACAACCCTTCAGGCAAATTAATTCCAAAATATAGTCAAACCTGCTCAAGAGATCACTGGCCCATCATTTAGAGCCAAAACATGGAAAGATCAACGATCAAATGATCATCAGTCTTAATACTTACTGTCAAGCCGGCCAAAAACACCTTTGTATTGGTCATGAGAAATTCACTATTTGCTGGCCAAGGAAGACCATTAACAAAATTTTCAAACTGGGTTGCATGGCTCAATTACCGAGTCTGTTATTCCAATGTTAAATTTTCAAAAGTAAATCTGTCTTGGCTTGCAAATGGACATTAATTAAGCTAAAATGACAATTTTTTTTATCAATCTGGACCATTATAGGGATAGAGTCAGAAAAGACATATTCTATAGCAGGTCCCTTACCTCATGAAACCACAGACCTGTAGTGACTAATGGAGTAATCCAGTTTTAGCTATGCCCCGCCCATCTTTAAACGAAATCACAGATTTCTTTTTTCACGAGAGAGTTGATACTTACCTCCCTAATACTCTTTGATATTGCTAAATATCAGCTTTCACTCAATAAAACACTCAGATTAAAAAAGTAAGGTGCCCCTACTGGGCAGGTAGTCAGAAGACAGTCAGGCGGATGCCAGCCCCACCACCGCGCATGCGCAGACTAGTACTTCCTCTGACTAATTTATTGGCTGACACTATGCAACATTACAAGAGCCTGAAGACCGAGCCTCAGTGGGGCGAAGAGGCCGGGTCCGTATTAGGGAGGTAAGTATCAACTCTCGTGAAAAAAGAAATCCGTGATTTCGTTTATTTCACTTCAAGAGTATACTTACCTCCCTAATACTCTTTGATATTGCCAGAATTCGTCAGGGAATTCGGCGGGAGGGAGGCGAGGTCAAAAGACCAGCTCTTCCCTATGCGCTTTTTCTGCATTAAAGGCACTGAAACTTCTGAAATTGTGTGGAAACACAATCAGGAAAAGATTTGAACATCGGCTAACACAACCGAGGGTCGAGAGATGACCATATGTTATATGCGCTCCCCACACCCCTCTTCTTGGGAGGAAGACTGAATGACCTCAATGTCCCATACGCTCTCTACGTACAAGTGCCATGTACTATAGGACAATAAACGAAAAGGCTTCATTTTCGTATACTCTCAATAATGAACCACACATAAAACACATACCATCACCATATTAATAACGAAGGCTCACGTGACAGCACAGTTAACAATGAACACCACAAAAACAAGACTGACCTTGTGAAGATTTGGCGGCTGTCATCATCTCCCCATTGGTGAAGACTGATGCAGTCCAAATAAGTGGTTGTATCCATTGATTAAATGCGAAATATATAAAAAATGAGGAAACCTCATCAAATATGTACACCTAAATTATTTTTTCAAAATCGATAAGGCGAGAGGATTCGAGGTGTCACGGAGGTAATGGTCTATAAAACTTGACTCACAGTGCCACTGAGCTACCGACATAATGTCAGAAGGGCGATCAGAAGCACTTGGCACTCCTGTCCAACTTTCTGAAGAATTTTTGGAATCAGGATTGCTGGAGGGAATGCGTATGCATACATTCCCACCCAGCTGGGGCCAGTTTCACAAAGGTGCGTAAGTACGATATTGGACGTAAATATGGCGTAAGTACAGTAGGGGGCGTAAATCGGGTTTCACGAAAAACGCATAACTTATGCGGGGGCATAAATATGGTCATAATTTATGCATGCTGAGACCCACGCGTAAGTTAGACGAAAACGTCTAACTCAGAACATCACGTTCAGAATCTCCTTTTCCAGCGTACATGGCGAGTATTTGCGAGAGGCTAATTAGGTCACCATTTAGATCGGGAACACGTGTTAAAATTAGATCTGTTTATTCATATCTGTTTCTTTTGTGCACTTCGGAACTTCACACATTTTCCCGAATGCATTGCTATCGACACAAACAGATAATCACTGAAAGGTTTGGCTTTACTATATACCGTAATTTAAGCTGCCAAAATGAGTCACCAGTTTTCGAATATCCCTATCGCTGTTCTGATAGAGCTCATATCTTGTGCCCCGCCTCGCTTCTAACATGTCAAAGCTACGTCTTCGATCTAAAAGTGCAGGCATTATTTTGTTGTTTGAAATAAGCAAGCCATCGTCCTCTAAAAATGACGCTTCAAATCCGGGATTTAATTTAATCGATAAAGCCTGTCTATTACGACCACACTATAGGAGCACAGTATAACTGTCAGAATATGAATAGTGAATCGAGCCAATGCCCAAGTGTATGCCCTAGGTGACAGATAATAGTTGGCAGATTATTTTGAAAATAGATTGAGTGTGTTGTTGCTTCCTTAAGTTCTTTACTGTCAAATTGTTTTCAAAATAATCAGCCAGTTATTTATAGCCATGAGGGTCTTTAGCCTTTATCCTTTATCATAAATAACACAAGTTAATTCTCTTTTTCTGGCAAATGAATTCCCGAAATAACGGTACAGCACTATAGTAATTATAGACAACAATTTTTGTAAATTTACCACTGGAATGACTTGCTTCGTTATCGAGCCAATTCTTCAAGTGGTAAAATTTAAAAAATAGTTGCCACATTCTGCAAGCTTTCACAATGGTTTAATGAAAAAAGCTGTTAACCCTTTAATCCTTGAATTGAAAAACAAATTCCATGTTTTCATTGAAAATGTCCCTTTGCTGACCAAGAGATTATTTTTGAAATTTTAACACTGGAATGACTGGTTTGGTTATTGAGCCAGCCATCCCAGTGGTAATTTTCAAAAATAATCCTCTTAGTCTGCAAATGCACTTTTCTCATGACCACTGCAGAAGCTGTTTTTGGCTGGCTAAAGAGTTAAAACAAGAAAACAAGAATCATTTCCAGTGACTTCCATTTCCTTTGTTAAAACTAGCCCTATGAACCTGTGGTCGAATAAGGTGGTGGCACAATATACACTCTCTGAATTGTTTAAATCAGGTAGCCATATTGGATTTTGAATGCAGGGCAGTTGTAATAGCCACAATAAATATTGTCAAAAGGAACAAATGATGAAAGTTGTTAAGTTCCATCATGCAAATGTCAAACTTATTGACAGACAAACTTCCAGACCTGTGTACACACTAGTAAAGTTTTTCCAGTATGGCTGCCTTGAAATTAAAATATTCCTCACGGGAAAGGTTTAACCCTTTAATGGCATGGTTCATACACAAGTACACAAAAAGTTTGGGAAAAGTGTGGAATTATAAGAAACCAATATATTCAGGCCTTGAAAATTATGGAAAATTTAATATTTTCTCCTACAGCTTTGGAAAATGTATGGGAAATTAAAATATTGTCAGATGTGATTCTCATATGCAAAATAATATAGATAATAATCAAAATATTGATGATCTTAGCTACAAATTTCATAATTTTTCTGAAGAATTTGGCAGCTTTCATATGGACACAGATTTGAGACATAAAATGGGACTAGAAATTGATTAATTAGGTCTGGAAAAGGTCGAGAAAAAGTATGGAATTTCATTCTGCAGAAGATGTATGTACCCTGTAATGAGAAAATGTAGTCAAGAAAATTGTCCCATAGAAAATCTCCATTTGCAGACCCATGAGAAGACTAATTTTGACAACTTACCACTGGAATGACTGGCTTGGTGATTGAGCCAATCATTCCAGTGATAAGATTCCAAGAATAGGATTCTCTTTGACTGCAATTCCAGGGGCCCAACTGGTGAATAATATATTATATGATTCAAAAGTACTTTCCTTTGTTTTGCAGCTTGTGCCAGGGTGATGAGTGTGCACCAAATCAATGTCTAGTGTAACAGATAAGAAGGCTTGCAATGAGATGCATTCTATGATTTCTTCTTCATCACTCTTAAATGATTAGATACAGTAAATGGAATAACATCTGTAATACCGGTACCAAATTCCCAAAAGACATTCTCAGTCAATCTCTGAATGACAAGCACACACCTGTGATGGATGTGACCACAGTGTTTCTAAAGACTGTTTTCAAAGTCTCATATATACTTGTTATTAACAACACACTCTGATAATTACAGTTCATTACATCAATAATCATATTTAAGGCAAATACTGTATTTATTGAATGAGTTAAAAAGAAAAAATTCAGTTTTAGTGATTGAAGTTTTTATTTAACCCTTGTGTCAAGTTATGACAATGATTTCAAAATGGTTAATTGTTGCAGAACCAGTAGTTAATAAGACTGGCATATATTGTTTAAAGAGTTGCATGGCCTAGATGTTAAACAAATAATCTTGGGTTAGTGTCTAAATACACATATTGTGTACAGTCACTAATGGACCCGGCCTTACTCAGTAATTTTTGTCAGTACTAGACACAATGAGTACTGAAAATTGGATATAAGAATCTAAAATTACACCAGTCTACAATCTACCAGTTTATACAGAATATGAATTCTGTACTTGATGAATGAAAAATTGTGATTTTCTAACTCAGTCATGAGTATCATTCATCAAATACAGAATTCACATGCTGTATGAAATGGTAATTGGAGACTGTTGTAATTTTCAAAAGATAATACCTCTGTCCCTTACATAATTCTACTATCCTATGCACATTTCTAACACAGAATTTGTAATTCTGATCATAAGTTTCATACTTCTGGTCAAAAGTGTACATTTTGACCTGCGATTTCCATATTTGCTGCTAAAATATATACATCTCTGTCCAAATGTTTTGGTTTTAATCTCAAATTACCTCATTTCAAGTAAAAACTGTTAGCATTTCTGACCAAAATGTGTATGTTTTCAGTCAAAATGTGTTTTGAAATTTATTTTCAAGTGTTCTGATTCAAATACTGAGGTTCCAGGTGAGCGATACAATCTCCAGGGTGTTTATTTGTTGGTAATTTATGAAAATATTACAGCCATTTTTTGCATGGTAATGATACTTTATAATTTTTTTTTTTTGGTCCATCTTAAATTACAACTACATGACATGCTATAAAGCGACACAAATTTATCCAACTTAACGGTTTATCACTCAAGCCGGCCCAAACAGTGGTACTGAGAAATGTCCACTGGTAGACCAAGAAGACTATTTTTTTAAATTCTGGACTTGGAATGGCTTGTATTGCTATGAAATTGACTAAATGGTTTAGTCATGCAAAATCATGATGCCCTTGAAATGCCATATCCAGGCTAGATTGAAAGATTCAACCAATGACATGCAGAATACTGCTACTGCATTTGAGCAACATGCCAGAGTGAAATATGTCATCAGATACAGTAAGTAAGATGCTGGTAAATTAGCATCATGAATTTATAGCATGAGTGTCTTTCCCATATCATCTGAAACATAAACAAAACATGTTTTAAATAATTATTAGCTCACCTGGCTGGAATCGCCAAGTTAGCTTATGCCGTGGCGACCGTCCACTGTCCGTCCGTCCGTCCATCAACTTTTTCTTTAAATGACTTCTCAAGAGCCACTTGGTCGATTTCAATTATATAATATCGGCGGCAGGCCTGTCCTGTAATATTTCCAATGATAACCCATAATAGGTTGCCTTATATGCTTTAAGGAGGCATATGGTAACCTAAACCTTAGAAAGCTCATTGATGTCCATACTAAAATCAACAGATTACGGTAACTAGGGCTGCGCGATATACCGATACCATATTTAAAACCGATATCCCGCACTGACGGTTTCATAACCGATTATAAAAAATAAATATCGAAAAACCGAATATGAACATATTTTCGGTTTTTCGTATCAGGATTGTTAAAAATAAAAGATACTAACGAGCATGAAAAGCGTAATGAATAATAATCCATTAAGCTACGTTCGGGGCAACTAATAATTGAACGTGGCCCCAATTGCGCATATTGTGTAACTCCATGTAACTCGCTATACGCCGAGAGAAATCAAGCAGCGAATTAATTAAATAAATATCCACTCGTCTTTTCCCTGATAGTCTCAGATAAATTTGCAATATAAAACACAATACTAACGCGAGAATTTGTCATTGAAATTTGTATCGGGGAAAACATTTCTAAACAACGGCATCCATTTTATTTACGTCACCGGTTAATTAACATAATGCAAAGTCGTCCCAAAACTAATCGCCCGAATGGATAAAAATCGCGCCAATAAATATAATGCTGAACACATTTTGCTGATTAGGATATAATTTTAACTAAAATTATTACTCAAACCGTTTTTAAAACGTTATCTTCTATACACAATATCATATTAACTTATGAAATTCGCGTTCGCAATATTAGTTAATATTTTCTTCAAGGCATGATTTCGTCCTCGGCCGAATTGGAAATGAAAGAAGAAAGGGAGATAATTACATCATAATTAATTACAATCTACGTTCTGTTTTCGTGCTATTTTTTATCATTTAGATTTTTTGTTTCATGTCCATAAAACCGATATACGGTTAAAACCGATATGAAAAGTCATATCGAAACCGATATGGTTGTAAGCCAAACCGCGCAGCCCTAACGGTAACCTGGTTCAGGTACCCTAAAATAAATTAAGGCAACCTCATGGAGAGCATTTTCAACAGGTCACCATACCAGCACAGGCCTGGGCAGGAAGCATCCTTAGGGCATAGAGATTCAACTTTGTTCAAACAGTCGATCGGCCAATTTGGCGGGTGGCCATCTTGGATTTTGGCCGATTTGTAGAAGTCTTTAGAAATCTCCGAAACCGTGGCCATCTTGGATTTTGGCCGATTTGTAGAAGTCTTTAAAAATCTCCAAATCCGCTTGGGAATCGATTCAAAACTCATGAAACATCATCTAGGGCAAGAGCTAAGCCAAGTTTGTTCAAGAGAACTTGATTGACCAAATGGTTCAGTGGCCATCTTGGATCATTTAGTTTTTGCGAAAACAACTCCAGAACCGCTGAATGGATCGGGCCGAAAATTGTATGTGTATATGTAAAAAATTTCTTAGCAACTCATACTTATTAACCACTGGGCCAATTTTAATAAAACTTGGCTAAGCTTTCTTCACAGAAATTTGATTGGTAAAATTTTCCAATGGTCATCTCATTTTGTTCGGTTGTGTCAGTGGGCAAATATTTCAGGTAAACGATACATGCCCCTTGGGCCTCTTGTTAATATTCTAAACAACCCACATGCTTTGGCATAAAGACATGAACAAGCAATGTGTCTCATTTTGTGAGGTATTTGCTACGGTTAAAGGGAAATGGTACATTTTATCTTGTTTTTGTTTTATACAATAACAAGATAGCGATTGCAGACCCTCGCCCTGCCATTTTTATCACATTGTACATCTTTCCTATTCACCAGATTTTGTCGTATTACGTCCAAAATTGTGAAACCCTAGTGTATGGTCACATCCTTTCGTATGTAAAAATTTTGAGCTAAATAGTTTCCAAAAATTTGATCTGGCTTTTTCTGAATCATGGCTAATGTTGGATATCCGCTTTCACAATAAAATTCTTTGTTGTGTTAAAAGTTGACTCAAACCTGATTAGTTTTCATGGGGAGTACGTAAACAGACGGACAAACACACGCACGTGCGTGTACCCCCCCTTCTTTGTTGCGAATAAATCTATGTTGGGTTTCCCCCAGTGGTTGAACAGACGATCCGCCACACATTGATTCAGTTGCCATTCCGTAGGTAAAATACTCATCCTTCGGCTCAATGAGTCTGCTAACAGATTTAACCTTCCCGGAATATGAACTGCTTTCAAGGTAATCCTGTGATTCAGGCACCAGCAAAGCAGTTTTCATGTCATCATACAGAGACTGGGCAACTTCGTTCCACCCTGGCGGTTTATGTAAGTCACTACTGTTCAGTTGTCTGATCGAGTTAGAACACTCTTGCCCTGAACTTTCTGTATTCTAACAGTAAGACTCAACTCTTATGGATAGCTATCAATTCGTCCCAAAAGCGAGTGTGCATCGTAGACGTGTATGTCCGCCATAAACAGGTTTGTCTGCATTTCCGAGAATGGCCCTCTGCCGTTTTAGAGCGCATTGACTCAAAGGCGCCTTCAGCCTGACCTACTTCTAAGTCACTCTCTGTAATAAGAGAGGTACGACGTCGCGCTAAAAATGCCTATGCCGTGACCTCATTTGGTGTTTTCTTTCTTAGTTTGCAAACACATTAGAAAAATCAATGTTAAGAAAATTACTATTTATAGGATTTATTCAAACATGATTATGTCAACAACGTTTATCAAAATAAAACACGAAATAAGGTAACGCTTACCGAGTTTAATGTAACGGCGAACGTTGAATTGTCGTCTCGCTGCCGTTAAAATATGCAAGTGTACTTTCTATATGGTTCACGCTAGAAGTTATTTGTACTGATTGACCCCGTACTATAATTAACAACTGACAGCTGCCACATTGCCGTCAGCTGGATCATGTCATAAGCGGCGACGATTCTCGCCTTAACGTACTAGAGAGCTCCGCGTCTAAGTTACACGTTTTATTATTTAGGCGTTTATTTCTCTTTCGTGAAACTGACGTAGACGCGGGACTTAAGTATAGTGTCTAAGTTAGACGGTGGGGTGTAACTTACGCACCTTTGTGAAACTGGCCCCTGATAGCTAGCGCATCTGTTGCGATAGTGCTCGGATCTGGAATCGGAGAGACGTACGTCATCATCTTCGCATTCTTCTTTGTTGCGAATAAATCTATGTTGGGTTTCCCCCAGTGGTTGAACAGACGATCCGCCACACATTGATTCAGTTGCCATTCCGTAGGTAAAACACTCATCCTTCGGCTCAATGAGTCTGCTAACAGATTTAACCTTCCCGGAATATGAACTGCTTTCAAGGTAATCCTGTGATTCAGGCACCAGCAAAGCAGTTTTCATGTCATCATACAGAGACTGGGCAACTTCGTTCCCTCTGGCGGTTTATGTAAGTCACTACTGTTGAGTTGTCTGATCGAGTTAGAACACTCTTGCCCTGAACTTTCTGTAAGAAATGTTCCAGGCCCAGGACTACTGCTCGTAATTCCAGTAGATTTATAAGTTCTATTGACTGTTCCAGATTCCAAAGCCCTGATATCGTTGATTCTTCCAGGCAAGCTCCCCACCCCTCCATCGATGCATCTGTATACATCGTTAACTGAGGGTAAGGAGGGGTTAGCATCACCCCCGCCAGGAGATTCTCTGTCTTCAACCACCATTGAAGGTGGTGAATTAGAGGCTCCAGCACTGACACATTTGAGTCCAGTGAACCTGTACTCTGGGTCCATTGTGTCATGAGAAATAACTGGATCGGCCGCCTGCATAAGGCCGCCTGAGGAATGACTGGTTCCAGAGAAACCATCAACCCCAGCATTCTCAGGTAAACCCTTGCCAGGACATGACGACTGTTGCACACTGACTGTATTACTGAGATGAGTATCTGAACCCTCTCCTGAGTAGGATAAACATATCCTATCTCCAGATCGAAGAACATTCCCAGGTAGACAAACTTCTGGGATGGAGTCAGCTCTGATTTTTGAAAATTGATTATCCAGCCTAAGTCTGTGAGAGTTTTCAAAACTATCTCCAGATTGGCTGATAAACTTTTCTGGTTGTGTGCTTTTAACAGCCAGTCGTCTATGTACGTGTGGACTGCTATGCTTCTCCTGCGGAGGTATGCTGTTATCGCAAGAACCACCCTGGTGAAGACATGAGGAGCTGTAGAAATTCCGAATTCCCACTGTCTGCCCTGGAATGTGAATCTCAGGAAGCGACGGAAACTCCTCGCTATAGGAATGTGGAAATAAGCATCCTTCAAATCTATTGAAGCTGTCCACATTCCCTTCTGCAACCATGCCAACACAGATTTCACTGTCTCCATCTTGAAACTGGTTGTGTCTATGAACTTGTTCAATGGCTTGAGGTTGAGAATTGGTCTCCACCCTCCAGTGCTTTTTGATACTAGGAACATGGTTGAATAGAAGACCGGACATCTTTGCGCTGGTTGAATTGCTCCTTTTTGTATGAAGGAATTTATCTCTTCCTCTATACACAACCGCTGATCTGGATCTCTTGGAATTTGAGTCCAGACTGGCACCAGAGACAGTCGCGATGGAGGGCCTGTAATCCAATCCGGATGATACCCGACTGAAAGCCATCGCAAGACTAAACGGTCCTGAGTCAACCGTTCCCACTCTTGCTTGTGGTGGGCCAATCGGGCCCCCCCACTGGACCACTTAGGGAGAGAGGTGGATGTAAGGAGTGCAAGAGTGGCACTGTCTCCTTGGCCAGAAGCACCGGAGTGGCTCTCACTGTGATAACCGACCCATCAGGCATGATTACCACGACCAGATCCTCGTGCGCCACGACCAGCGCCACGCGCACCTGGCTGGCTGCGCCGGAGCCTGCGCCCCCACTCGCTGCTGGCTGAATCGCGCGTGGCCGAGGCAGACGCTGCATTGGTGGCTGGCCTCTGACCTGGCCACCGCAACCTCGAACCTGCAGGGGGTGCTGCGCGAATGTGCTCTCTGCGGAGTACCTCAAATTGGTCGCGCAAAGCCCTCTGGTTATTGACCAGAGTGACCGTCTCCTGGAGGTGCCTACATCCCTCACCTCCAAAAAGACCAGGACCTGCCATAGGCATATGCAGCAGTCTATTATACAGGTCCTGAGATGGGCACAGGTTGTCTAGAGCAAACGTGCGCCACGCCCGGACACTCCTGGTCACAGCCCGGGTTAAACAATCCAGAGCCAGGTTGATTCCATTCTGGATGGCTCTCTGGATGGTTACCGGGCTAGGCTCGCGCGACGCGGATGCCGTTACTACCCCCCTGTAACAGCTGGGAGACATGAGAAAGCGCCGCGTCTGTTCTCCCACTCTCCTCCGCATCGTGCAACGAGGTATTTGCTGAACGCACAGCACTCCCGTGTCAGATGGCGAGCCTGGCCGCATGTCCTCACCTAACGCCGCGCGGTCATCCACGCTCGGCTTAGGCACCACACCGTATTTCTGATACTCATCAGACACGATGCGGCAACGCCTCGCCACCTCGCAAGGGGCCTTCGCGAGATGTCCATGCGCCTTGATGGATGTCTCAGCCGCTGTGAACATATCTACAATATGTTCCGCCAGCGGCAGAGATGGCATTGCGCTAACAGCCGACCTACCTGCCAACCACGGGTGGTGATCCCGTTGGCTGGCCGACTGTTCCACAGGCATGTCTGGCCTGATGCTTATAAGCCACTGACAAGCGTCCGACCAGTCCTCCTCTGTGCCTACCTGTGAGAGCTCTACAAGACGAGGGCCTTGACTGGCTTGACCAGGAGTAGGCGCCGTGGTATTGTGTGGGGCGCTTATCGCCATACCACAGCCCTGGCCAGCACCTGCTACACTCTTGGCAAGCCGAGGTATGCGGTAGACCTGACCATCAGATCTAACCTGGGCCACCTTCTGCGCTGTGAACCCTACTCCTGCGTGAGTAGAACCATGGATAATGTCGCCTGTATTCCCCGCGAGGGGTGCACAGACGTCAATGTTCATGGTCACAGCATCAGAAGGAGAACCCAGCAGATAATCCTTTTCATCCTGGCCAGAAAGATTAGACTCCGGGTCAGCGAAGAATGCTAACCTGGACTGGCCAGGAAAGGTACAAAAGGCGGAACTGGTACATGCGGCGTGCGGAAAATCTTGGCCTGATAAGCAGGCACCAGGCTCCAGCAACAACCGTCCATGGATCACCGGTGCGGCAAGCCTGCTGCCAGTGTCCTGGACCGCCCCCTCTAATGGGGCCACCTCTGAATCTTCGAAAACTGGTAGGGTCCTAGAGAAACCAGATTCAGAGGCGGGGATTACCTGCTCCGAAGCAGATGAAGAGGACAACAAAAGATTTGGTCCCGGAAGCATGCCATGGAGCAACTCTGGAACCAAATCCTTGATTGTCCTCTTCATCTCTCCCGACATCTCAACTCGGAAGGCCTCCATATCCACAGAGGACAAGGCCTTCCTCTTACCCTTCTTACCAGATATACCTCTCTCTTCACTCTTCTCTCCTCCTCAGCCACCTTCTCCTTAGCCTGTAACGATAAAAAATCCGTCATTAGCTCGCCTCCCCCCCCCCCACTGTTTACATATATCACATTTAAGCAGTAGTCCACAGGGACTGCACTGGAAACAGAGATGATGCGTGAAACATTCTTTCAAAAAACGACCACACGAAGGCCAACCAGGTCTCTGAAACAGGCCAGAGGACGAAGACAATGGGTATTTTAGCTAAAGAATTAGTAACTCAAAACCAAAGTAAAAAGGAGAGCATAAAGACCACCTAAAAAGATAATAAACCAGCGTTGGGCAAAACTTAAAAATGTTAATAAAGTGCAACGCTGACTATGACGTCATAACTTCAAAAATAAGAAGTTAAATCGATCCGAAACAAACATCCAGGTGTAAGGACAAATTGTATTCATATCCAGAACATCCTAACTAGAAAGGATAGACATACAGGCTGTACAAACATCAGATAAATAATGATAAAATGGCAGCAGATTTCATAAAAATTCTCAAATATAATTGGAGTGCCTCATATCATAACTAGAATACCTGAGTCTTTAGCATAGACAAACCATCCTCTCTGATGCACTGGAAACTCCACCAACACTATGACCTCTTAACTCTCTCCACCTTTAAAGGGAAGGAAGTGGACCAAGAGGGAAAAGTGAGAAGACCTTCTTCCGAGGCCTCAAACTCACTGGGCATAGATATTGGTTAGATAACCTAACAATGTTAGTAGGAAATGGAACCTTGGTGGAGAGAAAAACAAACCCTCTGACGATGTGCTGTCCTGTTCAATCATAGATAGATACCTGTGGACATAAACACAAAGAGAGATTAGTATTTCATAGCGCCATTTTGAAATAAACCAGTTATTTTAGGCGCTTATCACAATAAAAAGGAGTCCTGGAAACACATTACAATGGGACAAACTCGCTAAAATATAACTGAAGTCACCTGATGAATAGGTCCTGGGCCCTCCTCTGGAGACATAACGCCTTTATGAAGATCAGACATCATTCACTAGGTAGATTTCAATACAACTTTTCAGAAACAAGTTCAGAAACTTTATAGCAAAAAATTGCATGGGACCCCTCTGCCAATAAATTAGCAAAGAGGAAGTACTAGTCGGCGCATGCACGGTGGTGGGGCTGGCATCCTTCTGACTACCTACCCAATAGGGGCACCTTACTTTTTAAATCTCAGTGTTTTATTGAGTGAAAGCCAATATTTAGCAATATCAAGTATTAGGGAGTTAAGTATACTCTTGAAGTGAAATAGCTACGCCTCACCCATCCTTTGCTCGTGTTGGAATCGATCGATCCATGAACTCCCTGACTATCAATTTCCAGAAAACTATACAGGTAACCTGTTGAATATTTTGAAACTAATTTGTTTATGGCAGCAACAGCGCCCAGGCAAATTAGGTTTAAAATATTCAACAGCAGCTTTATTAAATAGTAGACATATAATTCATACAACAACGCAGTCCGTCATCAATTAAGCATTCGTGACAAACTTAGCTACATCATTCATGATGTAATTGATTATGAAGCACCACCCTACATGTCACGTAGATGACTATGACATCATATGATTGATGGATAAACTGGAATCCTGTATTGCTTGTAATCCATAAATTGGTCAGTATGACAGGTTCTACTGTAATGGAAGGATCCCATCCATCACTCCCATATCTGACATAATCAGTTCCATCACTAGTTAGCCGACATCAAAATGAAAATCATGTAGCTCCTTTATGAAAATCAAAATATCTGTCACGAAAATGTACATATTATATCTCTTTGATGAACTTAGAATTTAATACAGATTTCGTAGAATTCTTTGAAACTAATTTGACTGGGAAAACAGCCCCCGGTTAAATTAGCAAAATATTTAAGAGTGGCCCTGTAAGTTACGTTGAAATTTAGATTCTGGGAGTTCAGGTTTCAGTGTTACAATTGATTCTACACCTACAAAGTGGGTGGACGTAGCTAGAAATGGTTTCCTCTATTAGCAGATTAAACGTTTAACGCTCAAATCAGTCAAAACCATCTTCTGCAGTCGTCTTGAGGAATGTCCGTTTGCAGACCAAGAGAGCACTAATTTTTTTTAATTTACCACTAGAATGACTGGCTCGTTAACTGAGCCAGTCACTCCAGTGGTAAATTTTCAAAAACAGTCTTCTCATGGTCTGCAAATGGACATTTTTATGAGAAAATTGAAATTTTCTTAACAAATTTGAGTGTTAAAGGGTTAACCATGGCGTTACAGTAGACGGATATATTTCATGATATGCTATTACCTGATCTTCTTCAGGTCACCCACACTGTTCATCCAAACAGTAAAGTTATCAACAGACCCTCGCTCAAATGATTTCTTGCGATCAGATTTTGTCCGTAATTCATGCCGATGTGTCTTACCCTTGCTTCCATAGAGCGTAATAAATACATGCGCATCAGTGCCGGCAAGCATGCGCTTACCCGTAATCACAGAAATCTGGTAATCTGAAGGAAATGATTTACGATCATTACAATTGAAGAATAAATAAACATTGGGAAAACATGGTTACCCTAAAGATCGGTTACCTGAGTTTCACACTAAGTAAGAGGTAATGAGGTATCAGTGAAATATCTTTGAATCTATTTCAATTTTATCGCAATCACACAGGAAAGCTGTCTGTTGAATATTCTGACAATAATTTGACTGGAATATGCACCAGAGTAGTATTTTGCTAACTGAAGAATTTCCTTAATTGGTTTGTACCTGTCAGAGTTAACATAGTTTAGTTACATGATTACTTGATCGTTTAAGGTTTAACTACTACAAGTATTAGTAGGGTTTCACGGTATTAGAAAATGAATACCGGTATCAATTTCCATACTGGTATACCTTTAACCCTCAAACTTTTTCAAGAAAATTTACTACTAGAATGACTGGCTCGGTTATCGATCCAGTCATTCAAGTGGTAAATTAAAAGAAATAGTCTTCTGGTCTGCAAATGTACATTTCTCAAGACCACTTCAGAAGCTGTTTTTGGCTGATATGAGTGTTAAAGGGTTAATATCAATATTATTGCATGGGTAAAATAGAGTGAGGCTTGGGTAGTACATGTATCATTCCATATTCAACGTATATTAGCACTCATGAAATAGCCGCTGAACTTAAACAATTTCCACAATAAAACCAAGAAATTACGCGAATCCCGATATAAACGCTAAATTATACCCGTCTTCAGTTAAATCTTATCTCAAAACAGCTTATATTTGTCAAAATTGGTCTCGCGAGATAAGTAGTGACCATCTCGTCCGAAATAAATTCACTCAATGAGAATTTGTGAATAGCTAAACCTGTTGATATTTGACTGGCAAATATAAATATTATGAGTCAGAAATGTTGGATATCGATGTAAACCTATGTTTTACTAATTTTCTGGGCTACTTGTGTTGATATAGGCTACGCCAGAATAATAAATGTAAACCTGTGGATTATAGGACGAATTTACAATGGAACGAAACCAGCAGGAATCGTGGAAATCTTTACGCATGGGCACAACTTAGCCATTATAACACTTACTAAATTGACCACCATATGATGAGAATACATAGAGCTACGCTCAATCCCGTCAGAGTAGCTTGAATTGATAGATATCTAACAACCCACCCACATAAGAAGGAAATAGAGCTCACAGGGATTGAGGAGTTTTTCTCATTTCCTCGGTTCCTCTTTACTTGGGCCGTTGCGCGCCCACTACAAAGTTGTACAATTCCGAAAAATCTCTAACTAACCAGGCTGTAGGACTTGAGATAAACTATTATGATGCAAAATATTAATTTGAAATTATGATTTTCTAGCGATCAACGGGCCGAGATTATAAAATGTTAGCACAAGAAGATATATTTTAGACAATTTTAACCATCCCCTCAGCCCTGTTCTACGAGATCAATTAAAATAAGTTTTATTCTATTTTTTGCGAGAAGTGCATTCTTATAAATGGCCAATTTTCATAGCAGTAATAATTCATTTATCAATTTCTCTAGCCTTCAAACAACAATTTGACAGGTATGGATAAAAAAGAAAATGTTATGTGTGGTTGCTAAATACAGGTAAAATATCATTTTCCCATACAAAGAGCCGTCGTTTGTCTCACTAGACAGATTTACTATTGAATTTTGCTAATGGAAAGCAGATTATCTGCGTAATCAGAATGTTATGTACCAGTTTTATGTTATATCGTGATATTTCAGTATCAGTAAAATCATATCAATATGATGAACGGTATAGCTATGATACCGGTATTCGATATAATATCGGTATATCATGAAGCCTAGGTAGTATTATGCTGAACCAAAAAGTCGTTCCTGGTAACTTAGCTTGAGATAACCTTGTGAGAAACAATAGAGTGATCCCATCTGTTAGCCAAGTATTTGACATCACAAACAAATATGTCACATGATAGCTGATGTCACAATCGCAATCATGTACATAGTTCTATCACGAAAATTGAAAAATCTATCACGAAAGTGTACAAAATGTACGTATGACTTTGATGAATTTACAATTTAATAAACTTCTTTTGAACATTTTGAAACCAATTTGACTGAGCCCCCAGTCAAATTATTTTCAAAATATTTAGCAGCTAACCTGTAACATCAAAACCAAACTTTCTGGCAATTCAGGTTTCCAAGTTTAAAATTGATTTCAATTAGGGCTGTGAGGTTTTGGAAAAAACAAAACCAGTGACTGTGTTGACCATGAAACCGGTTTTCACCGGATATTCAGTTCATTTGGTGGAAAAATATTTACATAGTTGTGACAAATGATTCACAATACCACAAAATTAGAACATTTTTAGTCGTAGACATAAATCAAGCTAGCCAAAACCGACCCCTGCCTTGGTCTCAACAAATGTCCATTTGCAGGCCAAGATAACAATTTTTTAAATGTTACCACTGTATTGACTTGCTCCATTACTCAGTCAGTCATTTAAGTGGTAACTTGTCAAAAATAGTCTTCTATTGGCCTTCAAATAAGTATTCACTAAGTAAAACTTTCAATTTCTTGACAAATTTTGATCACTAGAGTTTAAATTTTGGTGATTATTTTGCAAACAATCTGACTGCTTCATATATTATATATTTTGTTTCTACGAAAATTGTTAATACTTACCAGATGTCCTATTATGATAATGTCTATTATCTAGTCTAGCTCAAAATAAATAATTAAAACTACGCTCTCTCTCCATGGTCCTGCCCATACTGTGTCCGGGAATTACCATACCGAGTCAATTCCCAACAACAGTCAGATTCGTCTTATATTTGTCTTGACAAACAATGAGAGCAGCTCAGCCTCACCTCAGCGGGGCGGCTGAGGTGGGCCATACTACATCTGGTAAGTATTAACAATTCTCGTAGAAACAAAAGCCGATGCTTTTTTAAATTCTACTTCGAATAATACTTACCAGATGTACTATTATGATAAACTCAGGATTTTGACAGCCAAGAAACTCCATTGGGAGGTGAGGATCGAACCAGTGCTCATCTACCATCTGACAGAGAAGGTTGTGAAGAGACTAGAACCCTGGCATATGCTTGGGTTCCGCCATCCAACTCATAGAGTGCTAAACTTCCATGGTCTAGACCGCGGCCCCCCCCCAAACCCCTCATTTGTCTGCACAAATTTCAGAGGGCTGTCAAAAGGGGAGGCAAAACCCACCAGACCCATGTCAGCCCCAAGTCTCAGCTAGGGCAGTCCAGGAGAGTGCAAAGAAGCTACAACAATTTTTGATTTTGAAAACTATTAGTATATCGATTAGATTTTCAAATTTGAATGAGTGTGATGTATGTTGCAATGAATAAGATACTCTTGAACCAGACTTTTACTTAATCAGTCTGGTATTTCGACTGAAAATAAATTAATATTAGTCACTTAAATGAAGAAAACACTCACCATTTTGTGAGTGCTTGGTCTTTCTTGATCATCACAGGAGCTCCGCTCAATCCACGGTCATTCACAGATCATGTGCATCACCATTGCTCAGTGCATGTGGAAGAACCTTGCGATGTATGTGAAATAGTGGTCAGATGTGGCTTTATCTAAGATTCGATAAATTGGCGACGGCTACCGGATTAAGTGCGCTGGAGATATCGTGAAGGTAGAAATCAGTAAATGACGACTCGGCATGCCATTGTGCTACAGACATCACCTCCTCTAAAGAGACACCCTTATAAAGGGCCGATGCTGCTGCTAGTGCTCGGACTTGATGGGCGCTCGCACGATCAATCTGCTTTCCTGTTGCAATTTTATGCGACATCTGAATAGCATCGACTATCCAACGAGAAATGGTGTCTTTCGAGGCGCGAAGATGAGGAACTTTGTGACATAACCACAGAGATTTCGGGTCATCTCTCCACTCCTTAGTACGTTTCTTATACATTTTCAGACATCTGACAGGAACCCAAGCAGAAGACTTTGGGTCATGTCTAATTAAACTTGGCAAACTGATCGGCTGTCCTGGATTAAATTTAAGTGACTGATTCTTTACCAGGAAACAAAGACGTGGTAATAGTCTTAAACCTTCACCCATAACGACAAAACGTTCTTGTTCGGCAGAAAGCGCATGAATTTTGCTTCTCCTTCTCGCCGATGCTGCTGCAACCAAGAAAGCTGACCTAATAGTTAACAGTTTAATATCTATAGATCTAATTCGTTCAAAGGGCACATGCCCTAAAACCTGTAGAACAAGAGACAGATTCCATGCTGGCATAGGAATTGGCTGTCTAGGTCGCAAATTGCTCATTCCTTTAATAACGTCATTTAAAGTGTCGTTCTCCACTCCTACAATGGCCAGACTAAGAATGACTGAAGCTAAAGCAGACTTATATGCTGCTAGGGTTGAAGGTACAAGTTTGTCAACTTCGTATAAATGACAGATAAAATCTGCGACATGTTGAACAGATGCAGAAAAGGGATTAATATCTCTTCCCTTACACCACTCTGCAGATTTGTTGATTCTATAATTATATGTCTTGGTGGTTGACCCTCTGAAGCGACAAACTTCGCTGCTTGTACAGAAAAGCCACCCTTAACTGTACGATGCTTGATAACATCCATGCAGTCAATTGGAACATTTACGGTCTGTCGTGGAGATACAGACCTTTGTTCTGAGAGATCAGATCCCTTCTGTCTGGAAGAGGGATTGGATTGCAGACCAGAAGGTCCAGCCGATCCGAAAACCATGATCGGCCTGGCCAATGAGGGGCGATCAGTAGTACTTGGCATATGCCCTCTCTTATTTTTGTCAGCACTATTGGGATGAGAACCGTTGGAGGATACGCATATGCGTACATTCCCTTCCAACTTATCACCAGTGTGTCTATTGCTAAAGCTAGTGGGTCCGGGATCGGTCACACATACGTGACCATCTTTGCATTTCCTTTCATCACAAATAGATCCACATTTGGCTTGCCCCAATGTTTGAAAAGAACCTCCGCTACCGATTGGTTGAGCTGCCATTCCGTCGGACGGCAAACCTGTTCAATCTTCCTGGAATGTGTGCTGCCCAAAGAATAATATTCCTCTCTTGGCATCACAGCAGAAGGTTCCATATCATCATACACAACTCTGGTGATCTCGTTCAAATAAGACACCACTGATGAGTTGTGTGTCCTTACCAGGACAATCTTGTCTTGGATTAAGTTCTCGAATTTTCGAAGTGCTAATGCTACCGCTAATAATTCGAGAACATTTGTGTTTCTGTGCATTGGTCCGATCCCATTCCCCTGAGACTGACAGATCGTCCAGTACTGCTCCCCAACCCGTCGTCGATGCATCTGTAAAGATGGACATCTGCGGTTGAGGAGGCTGTAGAGGAACACCTCGCAGGCGATTCTGTTCTGATAACCACAACTGAAGATGGAATATCAATGGTTCTTTTACTGGAATCCTCAGAGACAACGGATCCATTCTCTGAGAACAGAATGACATTAAGTACATTTGAATTGGCCTGCGCCCGAGTGCCGCATAAGGAACCACCTTCTCCAGAGATACTAGTAAACCCAGTATTCTGAGAAATTGACATGTCATCAGGTATTTCTGAAAAGGAATTAACATTGGAATATGGAATTATGCATCCTTCAGCTCTATCGATATTGCCCACATGCCTTTTCTCAGCCTTGTCATCATCGCTGCCACAGTCTCCATCTGAAATTTTGGTGAGAGAATGAATTTGTTCAGCGGTTTAAGGTTGAGAATCGGTCTCCAACCTCTGGTGCATTTCGGAATGAGGAAAATAATTGAATAGAAGCCCAGGGAGGACTGATTGCTGACTAAATGAATCGCATTCTTCTGCTGAAGATCTAAGATTTCTGAGCAAATGCCATCTAGACGATCGGATTCCCTTGGAACGGGAGTCCATACTGGAGTCGATGTTAACGGAACTAATGATTGATGGATGAGCCAGTCTGGTTCGTAGCCGTTTCTTAGCCAACGACAGACTAAACAATCTTGCATGACTTGTTTCCACTGGTTTGAGAACAGTTGAAGTCTGCCTCCGACAACTCATTGAAAGATCTTTGCTAGCTTGGGAAACTAAGGGTCGAGAACGACCCTTGGATTTCCCCGCTAGCAGCCTATTCAGTGCTTCGCTTTCCCCGACTGAAAGCCGAGGAACACGAGCATACTGATGATAGGCCTGCACTGGAAAGCAGACCCTACTCCTTATCCCCTGAAGGGGCCTTGGGCACCGAATAATCCGGCTGAACCAGACGGTATGCCGCAACTTCCAACATGTCAGAAGTCTGGGTGTACAAGGGGAGCGTCGGCATGGCCAAAGAGCCACTCGACAGAGCGCTAGCCGCTCGCTCTGACATCCGCTCCATCGCTGTATCGCGCCAAGATCCTTGAACCGATGCCAACCCGAGACGATCGGACATCCAGCCAAGGACCTGCACCCATTCAGCTCCGGTGCAAAAGGATGATTCGTCCATCAATGGACTACCATTCTCATCCTCCTTCTCACCCTTGGATGAGTAGGCCACCGACGATCCATGCTGAGAGCTACGGACCAAACTTACAATACAAAGTCGATCCGTAGCCCGACTATTTGCGACTCCAGTATCTAATGAATTGCCAGATACGGATTCACCGCAATCCATCAGCTCCAGCACGGAAGCTGGGACTACGGCAGGAGACGGAACTCCGAGAGGAGCCATCATAACCGCCTCCGTGATGCCGACGGGAGCCGTAAAACACGGCTCCAACGGCAATGCAGCCTGAGCGAAGTCCGGGTGAAAGATGCCCGATGGAACATCGACATCTCCACCCGTCTGACAAACCTGTACAAATCCTGTGGGTGACCTGCGGGAAGTACTAGTATCTGCCACCTGAGAAAGCTCTGGCATGCCAGTCTTCCATCAGGAGGATATCTTCCTCCTCCGCCGTTGGCTCTTGAGCCAAAGCGGGAGGAAGGACAGGTGCTTGTCCCTCCATAGAACTGGCCGGACCACCGACGGGTAATCTTGCACCAGCCTGCATCGTCGGAACCGTGGACTGGAAAGACTCGAACATTGCATTAAATTGGGGCACCCAAACACCCAAGGCCGAGTCCATACGCTTGTTCAGATGCTCTTCATGACCTTTTACTGACGCCTGATCCACTTTGGCCACCTTGTCCCTCACGATCCTCTCCAAACACGCATGCCGATCATGATCGAACTCCGCCACCAACTCCGACGATCACTTCGCACATACATCGCAAGGACTTCCAACCTTGTACTTCTGTTTCGTGAAGCGGTTGCAGCGCTGACAGAGCGTGTTAGGAGGGGGCCCTGCCTTTCCCCTTCACTTTCTGCGAACACAGAATAGGAATTAAAACGCTGCACATGATAATATGAAGAGGAGCAACACGCACAATTTACTTGATTGTAATATAATCACTACAAAAACATTAACTTTCTCTTAAATTAATGATAATCAAGTTTAAGCAAGAAATATTTGAAAATTTTTATAGTGAAAATTTTATAAACACGACTTGGTAATTAACTAACGTTAAAATAGCCAAGAAATAAAGACCAATCACTACATACACCCTCGGCAATGAAGCCAGAGCTAAAGAACAGCCTAAAACAGAGTGCATAGACACCAAGCCAAAACAAAACGTTAATCATGGGCGCCGCCATCTTGGCTATGGGCGCATCCATCTTGGAAGGAACCGAGTCGCAAGAGAAATTAACCGCGTACCCAGATAAGATTAACCAGTTAACGGGTAATGGAGCGACTCCAATAATGGCTACCATTTTAAAACAAGAGGCCCAAAGGGCCTGTATCGCTCACCTGGACTTATTGGCCACTGACATATCCGAACAAAATGAGATGACCACTGGAACTACATGATATTTCATGAGTTTTGAATCAATCCCCCAAGTGGTTTCAGAGATTTTTAAAGACATTTTAAACTAGAGCCAACCTCTAGAGGATCCTTCTAACCAAATTTGGTTGAAATCTATCAAGAAACCAAGAAGATGCGTTTTGACAGTTTTCGGTAAATTCTGCACAAAATCTAAGTTCTTTACCCAAAAAAAATTGAAATTAAACGAAATCTAGGATTTCTTTTTTCACGAGAGAGTTGATACTTACCTCCCTAATACTTTTGATATTGCTAAATATCGGCTTTCACTCAATAAAACACTCAGATTAAAAACAGTTAGGTGCCCCTACTGGGCAGGGAGTCAGAGGTAGTCCGGCGGATGCTCGCCCCACCACCGCGCATGCGCCGACTACTACTTCCTCTGGCTCATTTATTGGCTAACACATGCAACTACCAAGAGCCTGAAGACCGAGCCTCTGTGGGGCGGAGAGGCCGGGTCAGTATCTAGGGAGGTAAGTATCAACTCTCTCGTGAAAAAAGAAATCCTAGATTTCGTTTATTTCACATCAAGAGTATACTTACCTCCCTAATACTTTTGATATTGCCAGAATTCGAAAGTGAATCTGGCGGGAGGGAGGCGAGGTCAAAAGACCAGCTCTTCCCTATACGCTTTCAAGCGTTTAAGGCACTTATGACGTCTGAAACTGTGTGAAAACACAGTCAGGATTTGATAAACCATCGGATAACACAACCGATGCCTGAGAGATGACCGATTTGTCATATGCGCTCCCCCCCCCTCCCTTGGGAGGAAGATTAAATGACCTCAATGTCCTACACGCTCTCTTCGTACTAGTGCTAAGTACTATAGGACAGAGACGAAAAGGCTCCATTTTCGTATACTCTCTATAAAGAACCACAACCCACATAAACCATCACCATATTAATAACACTGGGTAACGTGACAATACAAACAATGAACAACACATGAACAAGACTGACCTTGTTGTCCTAGGAAGCTGTCATCATGAATCCAGTAGAGAAGGATGATACAGTCCCGACAAGTGGTTGTCACCGTCGCTGAATGGCGAAGTATATAAGCAATGCGGAGGCACTCTTCACAAACATAAAGCGGTTATTGTTTCAAAATCGACAAGGCGAGAGGGTTAGAGGTGTCACGGAGGTAATGGTCTGTAAAACTAGACTCACAGTGCCACTGAGCCACTGACATAATATCATCCACAGGGACCCCATTAAAAAGGGCAGTGGATGTCACGACACCGCGGACACTGTGAGCCTTGGCCACGTCAACCTGTCGCCCGGTGGCGGATTTGTGACAAAATTGAATACATTCCACAATCCACCTAGAAATGGTGTCCTTAGACGCCCTACCATGGGGTTCAATATATGACAACCATAACGCTGACTGGTCGGTACGCCACTCCGAAGTACGCTGTTTGTACCGGAGCAGCGCCCGTACGGGGCACCATACTTTAGAATTAGGATCATATCTAGTTAAAGATGGCAAAAAAAATAGGTTGACCTGGATATTTCAATGACTGATTTTTAGACAAGAAATTAATCCT
Source organism: Chaetoderma sp. LZ-2023a (assembly GCA_034401795.1). Lineage (NCBI taxonomy): Eukaryota > Metazoa > Mollusca > Caudofoveata > Chaetodermatida > Chaetodermatidae > Chaetoderma > Chaetoderma sp. LZ-2023a. The sequence continues at coordinate 100,209,329 of CM067373.1, read as the reverse complement.
AGGTAGAAGCTTAAGGCCTTCCCCTGTAACCACAAAACGGTCAACCTCGGCTGATAAGGCGTCAATTTCACTCCTACGCCTTGCCGAGGCCGCAGCAATTAAAAATACAGTTTTAAGAGTTAACATTTTCATAGAAATGGAACTAAGTGGTTCAAAAGGCTTATCACCTAGTACCTGGAGCACCAGTGATAAACTCCAAGACGGAATCAGTGGAGGATTCCTTGGTCTTAGATTGCCCATGCCTTTAATTAATACATTTAATGTACTTACTTCATCACTCCCCCTATTAGCCAAGCAAGGAATAACAGTCATTAAAGCTGACTTATAACCAGCAATAGAGTTAGGCTTGAGGCTATAGGCATCATATAGGTGACAGAGGAAATCAGCCACTACCTGAATAGATGATTCCATTGGATCAATACATCTTTTTGAGCACCATTCTGCAAATCTGTTGATTTTATAATTATATGCTCTGGAGGTTGACCCCCTCCTGGCTTTGGCCATAAACATGGCCGCTTGCTCAGAAAAGCCCTCCTTAATTCTAGATTCCTTGACAACATCCACGCAGTCAATCGGAACATTGACGGATTGTCGTGAAGGGCCTTGCCCTGGAAGATAAGGTTGTCCATCAGAGGCAGCGGAACCGGATTGCAGACCAGAAGGTCCAGCAGATCCGTATACCACGATCGGCTTGGCCAATCCGGGGCGATCAGAAGCACTTGGCACTCCTGCTGCCTGATTTTCTGAAGCACCTTTGGAATCAGGATTGCTGGGGGGAATGCGTATGCATACATTCCCTCCCAGCTGATAGCTAACGCATCTGTTGCGAAAGCGCTTGGGTCTGGAATCGGAGAGACGTACGTCGTCATCTTCGCATTCTTCTTCATCGCGAACAAATCTATGTTGGGTTTCCCCCAATGGTCGAACAGACGATCCGCCACACATTGATTTAGTTGCCATTCCGTGGGTAAAACACTCATCCTTCGGCTCAATGAGTCTGCTAGCAGATTTAACCTCCCCGGAATATGAACTGCTTTCAAGGTGATCCCATGATCCAGGCACCAACAAAGCAGTCCCCATGTCATCATACAGAGACTGGGCGACTTCGTTCCGCCCTGGCGGTTTATGTAAGTCACTACTGTTGAGTTGTCTGAACGAATTAGAACAATCTTGCCCTGAACTTTCTGTAAGAAATGTTCCAGGCCCAGGACTACTGCTCTTAGCTCTAGTAGATTGATATGTTCCTTGGACTGATCCAGATCCCAAAGCCCTGATACTGTGGACTCTTCCAGACAAGCTCCCCACCCCTCCATCGATGCATCTGTATACACAGTCACCTGAGGGTGGGGAGGGGTTAGCAAAACCCCCAGCAAGAGATTCTCTGTATTCAACCACCATTGCAGGTGGTGAATCAGAGGCGCCAACACCGACACGTTCGAGTCCAGCGAACCTGAACTCTGGGTCCACTGTGTCATGAGAAACAACTGGATCGGACGCCTGCGCAAGGCGGCCTGTGGAATGACTGGTTCCAAAGAAACCATCAAGCCCAGCATTCTCAAGTAAACCCGTGCCAGGACATGACGACTGTCGCACACCGACTGAATTACCGAGATGAGTACTTGAACCCTCTCCTGAGTGGGGTACACATACCCCGTCTCCAGATCGAAGAACATGCCCAGGTAAACAAACTTCTGGGATGGAGTTAGCTCTGATTTCGGGAAATTGATCATCCAGCCCAAGTCCGAGAGAGTTTTCAAAACAATCTCCAGATTGGCTGACAACGATTCCCGGGTGTGTGCTTTCAATAGCCAGTCGTCTATGTACGTGTGGACTGCTATGCTTCTCCTGCGGAGGTATGCAGTGATCGCGAGAACCACACGGGTGAAGACCCGAGGAGCCGTGGAAATTCCGAAGGGTAACACCCTGAATTCCCACCGCCGGCCCTGAAATGCAAATCTCAGGAAGCGACGGAAACTCCTCTCTATGGGAATGTGGAAATAAGCATCCTTCAAATCTATCGACGCTGTCCACATCCCTCGCTCTAACCCCGCCAACACCGAGCGCACAGTCTCCATCTTGAAACTGGGTGTCTCGATGAACTTGTTCAACGGCTTGAGGTTGAGAATCGGCCTCCACCCTCCGGTGTTTTTTGTTACTAAGAACAGGGTTGAATAGAAGCCCGGGCACCTCTGTGCCGGCTGAATGGCTTCTTTTAGTATGAGGGAATTTATTTCCTCCTCTATACACAACCTCTGATCCGGATCCCGTGGAATGGGAGTCCAGATCGGCGCGAGAGACAGTCGCGATGGCGGGCCTGTCACCCAGTCGGGACGATACCCGACCGAAAGCCATCGCAAGACTAAACGGTCCTGAGTCAACCGCTTCCACTCTGGCAAGCGGGCGGCCAAACGGCCGCCCACCGGTCCACCTAGGGATAGAGGTGGACATAAGGAGGGCCAGAGTGGCACTGTTCTCTCGGCCTGAAACACCGGAGTGGTTCCCACCGCGGTAACCAGGCCATCAGGCCCGATTACCGCGACCAGATCCCCGCGCGCCCCGCCCAGCGCCGCGCGCACCACGGTGCGCGGGCGGCTGTCTGGCTGGGTGCGGCTGGGGAGCCTGCGCCCCCCTCACTGCTGGCCGAATCGCCCGTGGCCTAGGCCTACGTTGCGACGGTGGCTGGCCCCTGACCTGGCCAGCACCACCTCGAGCCTGCAGAGGACGATACGCAGGGGGTGCCGCGCGAACACGCTCCCGCCGGAGCACCTCAAATTGTTCCCGCAGCGCCCTCTGGTTATTAACCAGAGTGACCGTCTCCTGGAGGTGCCTGCATCCCTCACCTCCAAAGAGACCAGGACCTGTCATAGGCGTCCGCAGCAGCCTATTATACAGGTCCTGGGACGGGCACAGATTGTCAAGCGCAAACGTGCGCCTCGCCCGGACACTTCTGGTTACCCGCCCGCGTCAAACAGTCCAAAGCCAGGTTGATACCATCCTGAATGGCTCTCTGGACTGTCACCGGGCTTGGTTGGCGTGATGCGGAAGCCGCTACCACCCCTTGTAGCAGCTGGGAAACGTGGGACAGAGCGGCAATCGACGCTCTCCCACTCTCCTCCGCATCCCGCAGCGCGGCATTTGCCGAACGCAACGCGTTCGAGCACAAGACTCCCGTGTCAGAACGGGAGCCCGGCCGCGCATCTTCGCCCAAAGCCGCGCGATCATCAACGCTCGGCTTCGGCACCACACCGTACCGCTGGTAATCCAGGGGCACGATGCGGCACCGCTTCGCCACCTCGCGAGGGGCCTTCGCGAGACGTCCATTCACCTTAATGGACGCCTCTGCCGCTTCGAACATGTCCACGACATGCTCAGCAAGCGGCAGAGATGGCATAGCGGTAGCCGCCGGCCTACCAGCTAACCACGGCCGATGGTCACGCTGGCTAGCCGGCAGCTCCACGGGTAGATCTGGCCGAACACTTACCAGCCACTGGCAAGCGTCCGACCAATCCTCCTCCGTGGCTAACTGCGAGCGCTCTACTAGACGAGGGCCTTCGTCTTCCTCCAGAGCACTCGCAGTTGATGTCGACGGCGGGTAAGCTGATACCCCTGGCAAGCCTGGAAAAGCATGCGGGCCCGAGAGAGCAGGCATGCTAAAATCCGCGGCTTGACCAGGAGCAGGCGCCGTGGCAGAGCGCGGGGTAAACACCGCTCTACCACGGGTCTGACCAGCACCAGCCATACCATCGGCAAGCCGAGGTATGCGGTATCCGTGGTCAACAGCACCGCCCGGGGACACCCTCTGGACCGTGAAATCTACTCCTGCGTGAGTAGAACCATGGAACACGTCGCCTGCATTCCCCGCGAGGGGTGCACAGACGTCGTATTCCATGGCCACGTCCTCAGAAGGCGACCCCAGCAGGAGATCCTCTTCTTCCTGGCCAGAAAGATTAGACTCCGGGTCAGCAAAGAGAGCTAACCCGGACTGGCCAGGAAAGGTGCCATAGGAGGGTTTGGCACCTTCGGCGCGCGGATACCCGGGGTCTGATGAGCAGACCGCGGGTCCCAGCAACAACCGTTGTCCACGGCCCCTCGGCGCGGCGCCATGCCTGCTGCCAGGGCCTTGGACTGCCCCCAACAAAGGGGCCACCTCTGAATCCACAACCGGACCGGACCTAAAGAGACCGGATTCAGAGGCGGGGATCACCTGCTCGTAAGCAGATGCCGAGGACAACAAAGGAGCTGGCCCAGGGAGCATGCCACGAAGCAACTCTGGGACCAGATCCTTTATTGTCCTCTGCATCTCTTGCAACATTTCGGACCTGAAGGCCTCCATATCCACCGCGGATGAGGCCTTCTTCTTACCCTTCTTACACACTTTCTCCTTCTTCTTCCTCTCTTCCTCCATTACCTTCTCCCTTGCCTGCAATGCGAGAAAATCAGACATTAATTCGCCCCCCCACAGCTTACATACGTCGCACTTCAGCAACGGTCCACAGGGACTGCAGCTGAAGCACAAGTGCGGGACGAAGCGGCTTTTAAGAAACCTCCCGCAGGACGGGCAACCAGGTCTCTGAAACAGGACAAAGGACAGGGACAATGAGCAAGATAGTTAAGGTTAGCGAACTCAAAACCAACTAAAAAGAGAGGACAGGATCATCAAGATCAGAAATCAAGAAGAACCAGCCATGGACAAAACGTTAATTGTTAATAAAAAGGCCAAGGCCGATTATGACGTCATCACTCTCGTGACCAAATTAATCGATCCGCAACAAGCACCAAGAGCAAGAACGAATTGTATAAGTAAACGGAACATTTCCGTTGAATTGGCATTTCGAGTACACAACAATCAGATATACAGAGATAACTCCTTCCAATTCTAGCATTGGCAAAAAGGGAAATTATCTCCCCTTTTGTTTACATTATAATTAGATACCTGATCCTTGTATAGACAAACCATCCAACGTGATGAACCGGAGAACTCCACCATAGTACGCCTCTACATTCTCTCCACCTCAGGGGAAGGAATTGGAGCAAGAGGGCAAAGTGAGAAGACCTTTATAACAGGCCTCCAACTCACTGAACATAGATCTTTTGGTTAGATAACCTAACAGTATTAGTAGGAAATGGAACCGTGGTGGAGAGAAAACATATCCTCTTGTGCCGAAAAGTCCATCAAAGCGTCTATGCGATACCTGTGGACAAAACACAAAGAGAAATGAGACATATGAAGCACCATGTTGTAAAAAACCAACATAATCAGGCGCTAATCACGGTAAGCGCGAGTCCCGGAAATACATTAAACCGGGACAAAACACGCTAGCATATCAAAGAATTCACCTGATAAAGCGATCCCGCTCCTTCTAAAGGCGAATCCTCCCTTTCCGACATGCTTCCACCAAAAAATAATCGTCAAACGTGAGCAAAAAACAAGGCAACGCGCAGAAAAGTATGAAGAACACAAAACCGCATGTAACCCTTTGCCAATAAATGAGCAAAGAGGAAGTAGTAGTCGGCGCATGCGCGGTGGTGGGGCGAGCATCCGCCGGACTACCTCTGACTCCCTGCCCAGTAGGGGCACCTAACTGTTTTTAATCTGAGTGTTTTATTGAGTGAAAGCCGATATTTAGCAATATCAAAAGTATTAGGGAGGTAAGTATACTCTTGATGTGAAAATAAAAAATCTGAATAGTCTACCTCCACAGGATCCTTCTAGACAAATATGGTTGAAATCTGTCAGTAAACTAAATAAGAGATGCGTTTTGACAGTTTCCAGTAAGATTTTCACAAAATCTAAGTTTTTTACCCAAAAAATTGAAATATCAAAAATCTGAATAGATTTTCTAGCGCCTACCTCGGTATGGCACTTCTAGCCAAATGTGGTTGAAATCTGTCAAGAAACTAAGGAGGAGATGCGTTTTGACACTTTTCGTTAAATTTTAAACAAAATCTAAGTTTTTTACCACAAAGTTTTTAATATAAAAAATCTGAATAGAAGTTCTAGAGCCTGCCTACATATGATCATTCTAGCTAGAGTTGGTTGAAATCTGCTAAGAAAATAATGAGGAGTAGCGTTTTAAAGCAATTTGACAATTTCAGGCAAATTTTAAATAGAATCCAAGTTTTTTACCCAAAATATTGAAATATAAAAAATCTGAATGGAAGTTCTAGAGCATATCTCTGTATGATCGTTCTAGCTAGATTTGATTGAAATCTGCAAAGAAACTAAGAAGATGCATTTTGACACTTTCCAGTAAATTTGCAACAAAATCTAAGTTTTTTACCCAAAAAATTGAAATATCAAACATTTAAATGGAAGCTCTAGAGCTTGTCAGTACGACCCTTCTAGCCAAATTTGGTCGAAATCTGTTAAGAAACTGAGGAGAAGATGCGTTTTGACATTTCCCGGTAAATTTTAAACAAAATCTATGTTTTTTACCCCGAAATTTGAAATATCAAAAACCTGAATATATGTTCTAGAGCCTACCACCATAGGATCATTCTAGCCAAATTTGGTTGAAATCCAGCAAGCCATTAAGGAGGAGATACATTTTAAAGCAAAAGTTGACGGACAGACAGACTGGCCAGGTGAGCTAATAATGTGCCAATTTAAAGAAATTTTAAACGGTCATTACGGCACGAATGTATAAATTCTAGATTGATACAACCTGCTCCTGTGATGACTTTCCCTTTCCTTCCATGAAGCCAGCGATGGATAATGTTAAACACGCTTAATTCCTTTAAAATTGCACAATTTTAGAGCTAAAAAACACGCGACTTGAAAAGTCAGCAAAATAGACGAATCTGACTGTTGTTGGGAATTGACTCGGTACCTGGAGGCTATGGTAATTCCCGGACACAGTATGGGCAGGACCATGGAGAATGTGGAGTTTTAAATTGTTTATTTTGAGCTAGACTAGATAATAGACTTTATCATAATAGTACATCTGCTAAGTATTATTCGAAGCAGAAATGTTTGCCATTAAAATAAGCTTAAAAAAAAAAAAAATGAAAACACACCTGTTCGTTTAACCTGCTTTTCTAAGGCTCTGATTTCTCGCTTTATACGAAAGTCGCTATGATGCAACGAGAGCCAATCCTGACATGTAAAGATCCACATCTGGTCAGTTTCCATATCAGTGATTTCTATCCGATCCAAATACCAGCCATGCTGCATCAACAGGCCATCATGCTGACAAAGAAAACAAAGCAAATTATTAACTCTTTGGAACGGAAACACCAAACTCCTTGATGGTTTTAAAAATATTTTGGTGAGAATTTTGAAACAGATTTGACTGGAAGCTGTTGCTTCCTGTCAAATTAGATTCAAAATACTCAACAGCTTACCACTACGATTGTTTTAAAATTGAGTCTGGAAAGACAGTGTTCAAAGGGTTAATGACAAACAAGATTTTATAAGCAATAAAAAATATCCTCTTCATCGTGTTTTGAAATGAGAGTCAAGAAATCTAATCCAATCTAGTCGTTGTCTTTATTAGATATTGATTTTCAAGTGCTGAAATTCCAACAAATATTACTAATATATATATACAAGAAGCCATCAGAAGATGGCATATCACCCTCGGATCAAAACATTTCAGATAAACATGCATCAACAGTTGACATAACATTAATTGTTAAGGACAATATTTCAGAACAAGAGGCTAAAAGGGCCATTATCGCTCACATGGAATTATTGGTGACTGGCACAAATGAACAAAACGAGATGACCACTGGAAAAATTTACTAATCTAATGTCTGTGAAGATTTAGTCAAGTATTATTAAAATTGGCCCAGTTGTTAATACAGTCTTTATATGATTTTTTCAAAAAATCCAAGATGGCCGCCAAACACACTAAAATTTGATTGACCCACGACGGCCATGTTTTTTTTATGTATCAACTTTCATTGGACAAATTTTAATGCCATTTCGGCCCTAATCATATCTGCACAATTTCGGCCCGATCCATTCAGCGGTTCTGGAGAGGTTTTCGCGAAAACTAGGTCATCCAAGATGGCTGCTGAACCATTTGGCAAATCAAGTTCCCTCGAACAAACTTGGTTCTGCTCTTGCCTATATCATATTTCACGAGGTCTGCATCGATCCCCCAAGCAGTTTCGGATGATTTTTAAAGATGTTTCTAAAAGAGGGCCAAAATGCAAGATGGCTGCCAGCCAAATTGGCCGATCATCTTCCCGAGAAGAAAACATTTTAAATTTCCCATTGCTTTACTTTGAGATATTTTGGTGGGAAAAAGATCAAAGATGGCTGACAAACCGTTTATCCGACTGTTTCGCAAACTAGGTCATCCAAGATGGCCACCAAACTATTTGGCCAACCAAGTTCCTTTGAACAAACTTGGTTCAGCTCTTTCCCTAGTTGATATCTCATGAGTTCTGAATAGATCCCTCAAGCGGTTTCGGAGATTTTTAAAGATGTTTCCAAAAATCGACAAAAATCCAAGATAGCTGCCAGCCAAATTGGCTGATCGGCTTCGTTTGAACAAAGTTGGATCCCTATGGCCTAAGGATGCTTCCTGTCAAATATAATTCAAATCAGCCCAGTGATTCTTGAGAAGTTGTTTAAAGGAAAAGTTGACGAATGGATGGATGATGGACAGACGGACACATGACAGATGGTCGCCATGGAATAAGCTCACTTCGCCTAGGTGAGTTAAAAACTAATCAATGAAAAATGAAATCCTGACACTGCATCTCGCCTTAATATATCCACTGAGAAAGATTTGCAAGTGCAATTTCAATTCAGTTCAAAGATTATGCTCGGATAAGTTTTTCAAGGGAGATAACTCAAGCAATTAAGGATGAATTTCTTCGAAACGGAATCATAGCACTGCTTCCTCAAGTAATATATCCAATGACAAAGAAATTGCGAGCATAGGTTCAAGATTTCGCAGGAACAGGACAATTTTGATGAATTTAAAGTATTTTAGGGGAGGCAACTCTGTAGAATATTCAATTTGATAGATTTCATCGAAACAGAATCATAGCACTGAATTTTGAAGTAATGGGAACAGTGAAAAAAATTGTGAGCATAACTTCAAACCCCTTGACGATCTGGCCTGAAAGACAATTTTGATGAGTTTTCCGTGTCTTAAGGGAGATAACTCATGAATTTTTTTGGCCAAAAAAGGCACATTACCATCTTCAGGTGGTACTGGTAACATTTACCAACTTTCACAGGAATCGCAACTAAACTGTAGGAGTTGCGCTGACAAGAAATGATAACAGACAAATGGACAAACAGACAGATATACTGATAGAGATGCTGATCGCTATATAACCACACCAGTAGTATTGCATGAATCCATGCAGGTATTCTGAAGTTATGCATCAGATTCAAGATATTTAGAGGGGGATAACTCTGTAATGAATAGGTTTTCAGGCACGAAAAAGGACATGCACATCTGCACATGATACTGATAGTGTGCACCAAATTTCAGGTTAATCAATCGGGAACTTTACGAGGAGTTGCTTTGACAAGAAATAATTGTCAAAGATCAGTGGACAGACATTCTGGACAGGCAGATGGATGGACAGGCATACAGATAACACAGGTACATCGGACCATGGTAAAGATAACACTTACCAAGTTTCAAAAGAATCTTAGCTAAACTGTAGGAGTTGCCTTGACAAGAAATGATTGGGAATGCAGTCATTCTAAAGTTATGCATTGACTTTCAAGAGATTTAGAGGGGGATAACTCTGTAATGAATAAGTATTCGGGCACGAAAAAAGGACATGCAGATCTGCACATGATACTGATACTGTGCACCAAATTTCAGGTTAATCCATTGGGAACTTTACGAGGAGTTGCGTTGACAAGAAGCCATTATCAGAGATGGATGGACAAACAGACGGACAGAGATTCAGGACAGACTGACAGAGAGCACATGCACATCTTCATGTGATAGTGATAACACTTACCAAAATAATCACAACTCAACTGTAGGAGTTGCGTTGACAAGAAATGATTGCCAGTGATGGACAAGCAGACATACGACTGGACATTCTGGACAGATGGGTGGATATACAGGCATCCGGACAGCACATGCACATCTTCAGATGGTACTGATTGGCTTTACCAAGTTTCAAAATTTGTTCAACAATACTATAGGAGTTGCATTGACAAGAATGGGACAGACAGACAGATGGACAGATAGACAGATGGACACACTGATGGATGGATGTACATGCTGATCACTTTAGCGTCCCATCTCCCAGACCTGGGAGGGGGGGGGGATAAAAATTGATACAAATCAAATATTTTGCACCCATATTTATAAAAGTGAGCTGTAATCGAGTCAATTCAATCTAACACCAACTGAAGGAATATTATATGACATGCGACCTGTAATTCTGCTAAATAGTGACAGAAATTAATACAAGAGGTGCCAGACGCCTGCATCACTCACCTGTAACACTGGCAGTGAGAATTCTGTATTTATCTTTGATATAATTTCAAGGTAACCGTTTCGAAAATCCAAGATAATACCAACAAAATGGACTAAATATAGCATTTAAGTTTTTGGCAGGAAATTGATCCAAGATATCCACCAAACCAGTTATCTGACAGTTTCGAAACTTACAACTTTGAAATCAGCATACACAAAAACCTATATAAAACCAATTTCGGTTTCAAAATCTATCAAATGAAAAAACCCAATATGGCCGCCAAACAGGTTACATTTTGATTGGTCCACGGCGAACATGCTTTTTGATGAATCAACTTCCAATGAACAACCTTTAATGGGCATTAGTCAATAATCAGCTCCCAAATCTTAGCCCGATACATTCAGCAGTTCTGACGAAGTTGTTTTTGTCAAACATTTTAACTAGGTCATCCAAGATAGCTGCCAAACCCTTTGGTTCAGCTCTTGCCATAGAATAGATGATATTGCATGAGCTTTGAATTAATCACCAAGTGGTTTCGGAGAAGATATTTAGACGTTTCTAAAACACAGGCAAAATCCAAAGATGGCCATCACTCAAATTGGTCAATCGGCTTTGTTTGAACAACCTTGGATCTCTATGGCCTAAAGATACTTCCTGCCAAATATAATTGAAATCGACCCAATGGGTTTTTGAGAAGTCGTCGTTTAAAGAAAAAGTTGACAGACAGATGATGCACGGATAGTTGACACAGCATAAGATCACTTGGCCTTTCAGTTCAGGTGAGCTAACCATGACATACCTCTACTACAATGTATCGAATCTCGCCAAGCACAGGTCCATGAAGGTAGAACACCTCTTCAGTACCTCGTCCAAAGCTGAACTTGGAACCATACGCTTTATGGAGTTCTGTCCGTGACAAGTTGTCATCTGTACCTTTTATTGTCAAAGAAACCTGTCGAGAAAAAATATCCACTATGCACTGGGCGTGGGCAATATTTTTGTTGTTACTCACAATTAGTATATAAGTCATCCGGTCTGTAAAGATTCTATTACATTTTTGACAAAGTCATACAGGCTGCAATGATAGGGCATCGCACCGTCTTATCCAAACACGAAGAACAATAGAGGCATCCATTTAGAGCTATACCCTGCAAATGGACCATTCCAGTTTTAGCTATGTGCAGCCCATCTCGATCTAAACTCCACCCACACCTCGTCCGTGTTGGGATCGATCGATCTCCGAACTCTCTGACTCAATTTCCAGAAAACTATACAAGTAAACTGGTAAATATATTTAAACTAATTTGACTGGGCGCTGCTGCTGCCATAGGAAGCAACAGCACCCAGTCAAATTAGTTTCAAAATATTCGACAGAATGTTTATTAAATGGTAAAGACATACAATTCGTACAACGTGTCAGACTATTAAGCGCTGAAGATGGACTATATTGAATAATTCATGATGTGATGATAATGACGTCATCATACAATGTCACTTAGTTAATTATAACGTCATATGACATCAGATGATCGATGGATAAAATGGAAAGGTGAATTCCTAGCTAAGCTCCGCCAATGTTTTGCAAGTGTTGGGATCAATTTATATACCTTAAACACTGAATTCCTAGAATCACAATTTCGGGTAAGCAACAGCTCCTAGGCAAATTAGTTTCAAACTATTCAACAGAATGTTTATTATATTGCAAATACATCAGACATACAATTCATACACTTGACAGACTATTCACGCTTCATGACGGACTGTTATAATACATCATCATGACTGTGACAAAGGACAGAATTAAAATATATATACACTGATTATGGAAGAGTTACATCCCTTAATCTAGTTAGAATGGCGTTAACAGATTGTCTGATAGATGCAGGGGTGGGGGGGCAGAGACTGCATGGTGGGTCCAGGTATAATTGATTGGTACCTGATTGCAAGGTACCAGATCTTGCGGTAAATCCATGTACATGTGCATAGTGGGGAATCCTTCAAGCATGCGTGTGTCTGCATACACTTATTATATATTATATTATATGGTCGAGTTCCCACGAGAAAGTAAATCTTCAAAGCATTGTTTTAGTCTGGCTTGTAAATGGACATTTGACCAAAGTATGGTGTGTATTTTTTCTCTGCACAAACTTGTTGGTAAATCTTCTGAAAAGCTTCCCACAAAGAGTGAATATCTTAATTTACTACACCTAGGGGAAACGGTTAATTAAATATATATCATGGCTGTGTATTAAGAAACAAAAGATTTATCTATCAGAAATATAAATTTTAAGTCTAAGGCTCTGAAGTATGTATATATAGATATATACATATGGTACGTTCGCCTTACTGAATGCCCTGTTCACTGACTGTTCGTGGCTAACATTGTGTGGCGAGGTGAATGGCTTTGATAGGCAATTCTCTGTGAAAACCAATCTTGAGGCAAAATATACAGCATCAATTAAGACACTGATTATCAATTTAAGCTGAAATAATGCAAAACAATCAATTTTTAGCTATTGGAGTATGATGTGGGACCGCAACCAATTTTTCTATGCTTGTGGATTGTTGCCGAGATCTTGACATTATTTATGATGTAATTACATAATAATGCATCACATCTGATAAAAACTAATCTCTCCTAAAGATCATGCCATATTCGTCTACGAAAAGGATGACAATGCATTCAAAATAATTTGCCAAGAATAGCTGGTCACCTACTGAACTTAAGGCTGGGGATTCATTTTTATGACGTACATACAGCTGCATAAATTACGAGCTGCAAAATGTCTGAATATTGCATCGTGAAATGACCAAGCCAGTATCTTGTTTTGCCAACCTGCCAATATAATTTCTATTGGATAGAGGCGATGGAAGAAATGTATGCAGTTAGATGTGGTTAGTTATCGTTTTCCATGATTTTTCCTAGGCTACGATAAAAATGCCGACTTTCCATGAATTTCCGCTCTGGAATCTAAATTTTCAAATTCCATGACATTCTAAGACACACTGTATAAAGCAGTGATTTTATATGGATCCATATGCCATAAATGCCTATGGATCATAGGATCAGTCATTATTTTCTAGTGACCAACCAGAATTAAGGAATATCAACTAGCAAAATTGGATTTAAATTCACCAAGCAGAGAGGATTGTTGTACGCAAGTGTCATTGAAATCGGGACATTGACTAAGAAGTATCATTTTAAAGAATTTCGGGAAAATTTTCTGAAAATCAAACATGGTCACCCAAAAAATTGATCAATGCAAAATTGTCGTTTGATATTTTGAAAGCCTACAGCCATTTTATTGTTCCACCAAAGTTTCATTATATCAGGTCATTGGTCAACATTATTAAGTTACCGGTTATCAAGCCAGTCAATCTAGTAGTAAATTTTCAAAAATAGGCTTCTCTAGGTCTGCAAATGGACATTTTTCAAGACCACTGCAGAAGCTGTTTTTGGCCGATATAAGTGCTAAAGGGTAAATGGTGATTGCCACTGTTCTTAACCCTTTAACACTCATATCAGCCGAGAATTACTTCTGCAGTGGTTTAAACGAAATCAAGGATTTCTTTTTTCACGAGAGCGTTGATACTTACCTCCCTAATACTTTTGATATTGCTAAATATTGGCTTTCACTCAATAAACACTCAGATTAAAACAGTTAGGTGCCCCTACTGGGCAGGGAGTCAGAGCGTAGTCTGGCGGATGCCAGCCCCACCACCGCGCATGCGCAGACTAGCACTTCCTCTGACTAATTTATTGGCTGACACACATGCAACTATTAAGAGCCTGAAGACCGAGCCTCTGTGGGGTGGAGAGGCCGGGTCCGTATCTAGGGAGGTAAGTATCAACTCTCTCGTGAAAAAAGAAATCCTTGATTTCGTTTATTTCACATCAAGAGTATACTTACCTCCCTAATACTTTTGATATTGCCAGAATTCGACAGTGAATTCGGCGGGAGGGAGGCGAGGTCAAAAGACCAGCTCATCCCTATACGCTTTTCTGCGTTTAAGGCACTTAAACTTCTGAAACTGTATGAAAAAACAGTCAGGATTTGACTAACCATCGGATAACACCCCCGATGTATGAGAGATGACCGAATGTCATATGCGCTCCCCCCCCCTCCTTCCTGGGAGGAAGAGTCGAATGACCTCAATGTCCTATACGCTCTCTACGTACAAGTGCCATGTACTACAGGACAGAGACGAAAAGCTCCATTTTCGTATACTCTCAACAATGAACCACATAAATACACAAAACCATCATCATATAAATAACGGGTAACGTGACAAGACAATCAACAATGGACAACACATACACAAGACTGACCTTGTTGAAATGGCTGCTGACATCCTCTTCCCATTGGTGAAGATCGATGCAGTCCCAAATTAGTGGTTGTTTCCATAAATTAATTGTGAAATATATAAGCAATGAGGAAACCCCATCAAAAATATATATGCCTAGTTATTTTTTCAAAATCGACAAGGCGAGAGGATTAGAGGTGTCACGGAGATAATGGTCTGTAAAACTTGACTCACAGTGCCACTGAGCCACCGACATAATATCATCCACAGGGACCCCATTAAATAGGGCAGTGGATGTCACTACGCCGCGGACACTGTGAGCCTTGGCCACGTCAACCTGCTTCCCGGTGGCGGATTTATGGCAAAACTGAATGCATTCTACAATCCACCTGGAAATGGTGTCCTTAGAAGCCCTGCCATGGGGTTCAATATATGACAACCATAACGCCGACTGGTCGGTGCGCCACTCCGCCGTACGTTGTTTGTACCGGCGAAGCGCCCGGACAGGACACCATGCTTTAGAATTAGGATCATATCTAGTTAAAGCAGGCAAAATAATAGGTTGACCTGGATATTTCAACGACTGATTTTTAGCCAAGAAATTAATCCTAGGTAGCAGCTTAAGGCCTTCCCCTGAAACCACAAAACGGTCATCCTCGGCTGATAAGGCATGAATCTCACTCCTACGCCTAGCCGAGGCCGCAGCAATTAAAAACACAGTCTTCAGTGTTAATAGTTTCATCGAAATGGAACTAAGTGGTTCAAACGGCTTATCACCTAGTACTTGAAGCACTAGCGATAAACTCCAAGACGGAATCACCGGTGGATTCCTTGGTCTTAGATTGCCCATGCCTTTAATTAATACATTTAATGTATTCACTTCATCACTTCCCCTCTTAGCCAAGCAAGGAATAACAGACATTAAAGCTGACTTATAACCAGCAATAGAGTTAGGCTTGAGGCTATAGGCATCATAGAGGTGACAGAGGAAATCAGCTACTACCTGAATAGATGCATCCATTGGATCAATACATCTTTTTGAGCACCATTCTGCAAATCTGTTGATTTTATAATTATATGCTCTGGAGGTTGACCCCCTCCTGGTTTTGGCCATAAACATGGCTGCTTGCTCAGAAAAGCCCTCCTTAATTCTAGATTCCTTGACAACATCCACGCAGTCAATCTGAACATTGACGGATTGTTGTGAAGGGCCTTGCCCTGGAAGATAATATCGTCCATCAGAGGCAGAGGAACCGGATTGCAGACCAGAAGGTCCAGCAGATCCGTATACCATGATCGGCTTGGCCAATCCGGGGCGATCAGAAGCACTTGGCATTCCTCTTGTCTGATTTTCTGAAGAATTTTTGGAATCAGGATTGCTGGAGGGAATGCGTATGCATACATTCTCCCCCAGCTGATAGCTAACGCATCTGTTGCGAAAGCGCTTGGATCCGGAATCGGAGAGACGTACGTCGTCATCTTCGCATTCTTCTTCGTTGCGAACAAATCGATGTTGGGTTTCCCCCAATGGTCGAACAGACGATCTGCCACACATTGATTTAGTTGCCATTCCGTGGGTAAAACACTCATCCTTCGGCTCAATGAGTCTGCTAGCAGGTTTAACCTTCCCGGAATATGAACTGCTTTCAAGGTAATCTGGTGATCCAGACACCAACAAAGCAGTCTCCATGTCATCATACAGAGACTGGGCGACTTCGTTCCGCCCTGGCGGTTTATGTAAGTCACAACTGTTGAGTTGTCTGAACGAATAAGAACAATCTTGCCCTGAACTTTCTGTAAGAAATGTTCCAGGCCCAGGACTACTGCTCTTAGCTCCAGTAGATTTATATGTTCCTTTGACTGTTCCAGATTCCAAAGCCCTGATATCGTGGACTCTTCCAGGCAAGCTCCCCAGCCCTCCATCGATGCATCTGTATACACAGTCACCTGAGGGTGGGGAGGGGTTAGCATAACCCCCACCAAGAGATTCTCTGTGTCCAACCACCATTGCAGGTGATGAATCAGAGGCGCCAACACTGACACATTCGAGTCCAGCGAACCTGTACTCTGGGTCCATTGTGTCATGAGAAATAACTGGATCGGCCGCCTGTGTAAGGCGGCCTGAGGAATGACTGGTTCCAATGAAACCATCAACCCCAGCATTCTCAAGTAAACCCGTGCCAGGACATGACGACTGTCGCACACTGACTGAATTAATGAGATGAGTTTCTGAACTCTCTCCTGAGTAGGATAAACATATCCTGTCTCTAGATCGAAGAACATCCCCAGGTAAACAAACTTCTGGGATGGAGTCAGCTCTGATTTTGGGAAATTGATCATCCAGCCTAAGTCTGTGAGAGTTTTCAAAACAATCTCCAGACTGGCCGACAAACTTTCCCGGGTGTGCGCTTTCAACAGCCAGTCGTCTATGTACGTGTGGACTGCTATGCTTCTCCTGCGGAGGTATGCGGTGATCGCAAGAACCACACGGGTGAAAACCCGAGGAGCCGTGGAAATTCCGAAGGGTAGCACCCTGAATTCCCACTGTCTGCCCTGGAATGCAAATCTGTGTATGGGGATGTGGAAATAAGCGTCCTTCAAATCTATCGACGCTGTCCACATTCCCCTCTCTAACCCCGCCAACACCGAGCGCACAGTCTCCATCTTGAAACTGGGCGTCTCTATGAACTTGTTCAATGGCTTGAGGTTGAGAATTGGTCTCCACCCTCCGGTGTTCTTTGTTACTAAGAACAGGGTTGAATAGAAGCCCGGACACCTCTGTGCCGGCTGAATAGCTCCTTTTTGTATGAGGGAATTTATTTCCTCCTCGATACACAACCTTTGATCTGGATCTCTCGGATTTGGAGTCCAGATCGGCACTAGAGACAGTCGCGATGGCGGGCCTGTCATCCAATCGGGATGATACCCGACTGAAAGCCATCGCAAGACTAAACGGTCCTGAGTTAACCGTTCCCACTCTTGCATGTGGTCGGCTAATCGGCCTCCCATCGGTCCACCTAGGGATAGAGGTGGACATAAGGAGTGCAAGAGCGGCACTGTCTCCTTTGCCAGAAACACCGGCGCGGTTCTCACCGCGGTAACCGTCCCATCAGGAACGATTACCCCGCCCAGATCCTCGCGCGCCACGACCAGCACCGCGCGCACCACGGTGCGCGGGCGGCTGCCTGGCTGACTGCGCCTGAGGAGCCTGCGTCCCCCTCGCTGCTGGCCGAATCGCACGCGGCCGAGGCCGGCGCTGCGATGGTGGTTGGCCTCTGACCTGGCCACTACCACCTCGAGCCTGCAGGGGACGATACGCAGGGGGTGCGGCGCGAACGTTGGCACGACGAAGCACCTCAAACTGTTCGCGCAGCGCCCTCTGGTTATTGACCAGAGTAACCGTCTCCTGGAGGTGTCTACATCCCTCACCTCCAAAGAGACCAGGACCTGTCATAGGCGTACGTAGTAGCCTATTGTAGAGGTCCTGGGACGGGCACAGATTATCCAAGGCAAAAGTGCGCCTTGCCCGGACACTCCTGGTCACTGCCCGCGTCATACAGTCCAGAGCCAGGTTGATACCATCCTGGATGGCTCGCTGGACTGTGACCGGACTTGGCTGGCGCGATGCGGATGCTGTTACTACCCCTTGTAACAGCTGGGAGACGTGGGACAGAGCGGCAATCGAAGCCCTCCCACTCTCCTCCGCATCACGCAACGCGGCATTTGCCGAACGCAACGCGTTCGAGCACAAGACTCCCGTGTCAGAACGGGAGCCTGGCCGCGCATCCTCACCCAAAGCCGCGCGGTCATCCACGCTCGGCTTTGGTACCACACCGTACCGCTGGTAGTCCAGGGGCACGATGCGGCAACGCCTGGCCACCTCGCGCGGGGCCTTAGCGAGACGTCCACTCGACTTAATGGACGTCTCCGCCGCCTCGAACATGTCAACGGCAGAGAAGGCATAGCGTTAGCAGTAGGCTTACCAGCTAACCACGGCCTGTGTTCACGCTGGCTAGCCGACTGCTCCACGGGCAGATCTGGTCTAACACTCACCAGCCACTGGCAAGCGTCAGACCAATCCTCCTCCGTGGCTAGTTGCGAGCGCTCTACAAGACGGGGGCCTTCGTCTTCCTCCTGAGCACAAGCAACAGAGCTTGACGGCGGATACGCTGATATCCCTGGCAAGCCAGGGAGAGCATGCGGGCCTGATAATACCGGCATGCTAATCTCACTGGTTTGACCAGGAGCAGGCGCCGTGGTAGAGCGCGGGGCATATACCGCCCCACCACGGCCCCGGCCAGCACCAGCTACACTCTCGGCAAGCCGAGGTATGCGGTACCGCTGGCCTTCAGCGCCCAGGGCCACAGTCTGAACCGTGGATTCTACCCCTGGGAGAGTAGAACCGTGGAAAAAGGTGCCTGTATTCCCCGCGAGGGGCGCACAAACGTCATATTCCATGGCCACGTCTTCAGACGGCGACCCTAACAGGTAATCATCATCCTCCTGGCCAGAAAGATTAGACTCCGGGTCAGCAAAGAGAGCTAACCCGGACTGGCCAGGGAAGGCGCCATACGAGGTACTGGCAGCCGCGGTGTGCGGATACCCCTGGACTGATGAGCAGCCCGCGGGTTCCAGCGACGACCGTCCACGGTCCCTATTGGGCGCGGCAATAAGCCTGCTGCCAGGGCCGTGGAACACCCCCTCTAATGGGGCCACCTCTGAATCTTCAAACAACGGAAGCGTACTAAGGAACGTTGATTCAGAGGTGGGGATTACCTGCTCCGAAGCAGATGATGAGGTCAATAAAGGATTTGGTCCAGGAAGCATGCCACGAAGCAACTCTGGAACCAAATCCTTGATTGTCCTCCTCATCTCTCCCAACATCTCGGTCCGGAAGGCCTCCATGTCCACCGCGGACGAGGCCTTCCTCTTACCCTTCTTACTTACGACCTCTTTTTTCAGCTTCTTTTTCTCCTCCTCCAACTTGTCCTTCGCCTGCAAGCACAAGAATTCGGACATTAGCTCGCCCCCCCAGTGCTTACATATCTCGCAATTAAGCAAGGGACCACAGGGGCTACACTGAAAACATAGATGAGGGCCAAACTTGTCCCTCAAAAATCGTCCACAGGACGCACAACCAGGTCTCTGAAAAAGGCCAAAGGACGAGGAGTATGAGCAAACTAGTTACGCTTAGAAACTAACCAACTCAAGAGAAGGAAATGATCATAAAGATCATAATTTTTATGAGAAACCAGCTTCGGACAACTTTAATTGTAATTAAAGAGCAAAGCTGATCATGACGTCATTAATCCTATGACAGGACAAAATCAATCCCAACAAACATCCCAGTGCAAGGACGAATTGTATCTTTAACCAGAACATGTGCAGAATGGACATTTCGACTACACAAGCATCAGATAAATACTGATAACAATGGCAAATAGTGTTAATTATCTCCCTTTCTCATATCAATAATTAATACCTGACACCTTGTCTAGACAAACCATCCAACCTGATGAACTGGAGAACTCCACCACTGAACGCCTCTTAACTCTCTCCACCTCAAGGGGAAGGAATTGGATCAAGAGGGCAAAGTGAGAAGACCTTTATAATAGGCCTCCAACTCACTGGGCATAGAATTTTTGGTTAGATAACCTAACAGTATTAGTAGGAAATGGAACCATGGTGGAGAGACACAAACCCTCTGCTGATGTCATGTCCTTATTTCTCCTTCACACAGACCTGTGGACATAAACACAAAGAGAGATTAGTCTTGTATAGCACCTAGTTGAAAAAACCCAACTAATTAAGGCGCTTATCACGTTTAGCGAGAGTCCCGGAAACACATTACAACGGGACAAAACTCGCTAATTTTACTAGAAGTCACCTGATTTAAAGGTCCAAGGCCCTCCTGTGGCGAAGTCACTCTCTCAGCCATCTTTGTCAGGTGAAAACGTCTCTTAAATAGTCTTAAAAAGCTTTGAAAAGCGTAAAGAAAGATCCTATCATGAAAGCATGTGTTGTCTCTCAGCCAATAAATTAGCAAAGAGGAAGTGCTAGTCTGCGCATGCGCGGTGGTGGGGCTGGCATCCGCCAGACTACGCTCTGACTCCCTGCCCAGTAGGGGCACCTAACTGTTTTAATCTGAGTGTTTATTGAGTGAAAGCCAATATTTAGCAATATCAAAAGTATTAGGGAGGTAAGTATACTCTTGATGTGAAATTGCGAAATGCCCATTTGCAAGACCAAAAGGAGACTATTTTTGAAAATTTACCACTGGAATGACTGGCTCGATAACCGAGCCAGTCACTTCAGTGGTATATTTCCAAAATTAGTCTTCTCTTGATCTGCAAATCGACATTTTCTATGAGAAAATTGCTATTTTCTTGAATAAATTCAAGTGTTAGTGTTAATATTGCACTCTGAAGGTGATTGATCAATATACATACCGTAGCACTAGTCCCTGCATTAACTCTGTCACCGGTGTGAACGGCTACACGATACAGTGCATCACGACAAACTACACTGGGTGGTCTCCCCTGATCTGTCGGCAGCTTTCTCATAGCAGGGAGTGGTGCTATGTACGCAATTTGTGCCCTCGGCTTCTTTCGTGGCCAACGTTGCTGAAATATTGTAAAGCTGAAACTAGAAACGTGTACACCTTACCTATTATATTACTAATGTCCTGTGGTTAGTTGAGACAGGGTTAGTGGAAGACTGGCCTTTGCATGTTCGGGAAACAATGTTGAGGAAAGCTGTTGCTGTTTTAGCAGGTGATAAGAAATAAGATATATGAATCTGAAATTTTGGTGGCTTAGCTGTAGAACCCCCAACAGACCCCCCCCCCCCCTTTAGTGGGTTGGTCTGTAGTTTTATTAACAACTATAAAAACATACTTACCATTCAATCACTCCTTGCTAAATCAAATTATCTGCATTTAGCTACCAGAATAAGATTTTTATGCTCGCTTACATACTCTCTTATGACTTTATCATCACCATGCATACCCGTAACCATCCTACTGGTAAGATAACCCCAAGCCTCAGTATAGACTGGCACCAGTCTGCACTCATTCCTTGGTGACACCTGTCACTAAGCGCGCCCATGCATGCGCAACAGATCCAAAATAGGAAACAGATTCACTTTTCTAAATTTAAGTGCCATATATCCTGACTAGATTCTCAAATCATTACCCTGTGGGGTGGCTGAGAGGGGGTCATAGTGATTGAATGGTAGGTATGTTTTTATATTGGTTAATAAAACTACAGACCAACCCACTAAAAGGAGGTCTGTTGGGGGTTGTTATTACACCACAAAAACATCTTGACCATTCAATCACTACTTGCTAAACCCGTAGATTTGGTCAGTGCCCTACTGTGAACCCATGGTGGGTGGAGATTTGAGAATCCATAAGCAAGGGTAAAAATCAAACAAAACTTAACCAAATGTTAATAACATAACATAATGGTGCATCTTAATCAATCACACAGTGATTATCAAACAAGGATTTCTTTAAACTTAAAAGAAAGAAATAAGAACCAAAGAAAGACTCTCACCATTTCACGCAGACGAGCAGTCTTTACGAAAATGGTGGAGTATGCTTGGTAAATGGTCTTAAGCCTTTTTAGATAGAATCAAGATATATCTAAAAAAGGGTACCGCTACACTCTGGTTTTTAAATAAAAAGGAGGTAAAAGTAGACTCAGATTTCCAACCTGCTACTAGCATTACCTCAACTAAAAATGAGCCAGCGAAAAGCAGAGGAAGCCCTTCCTCTAACTTATGAGCTTAAATGTGAGGAAGATTAATATGATCAGAAGAAGCAATCTCAAAACACCGGTCTCACAAATCCATCTGGCAATAGAGGCCTTAGAGACTGGACTGACTACCTCCTCGTCATACAGAAACCAGAAAAGGGATGGATTGGATCTCTTAAAATCAGTACGACACTTGAAAACTTTAAGAGCTCTGACAGGACACCAAAATCTGTCAGACAGTGAAACGGAAGTATTTTAAAATAATTGGCTTAGCTGAGTGATGGTTAGATTGAGTTTTTGATTAAAAAATCCCTTCTAGGATATAAGACTGGACCGTCCCCAGATTTAAAAACCTGTCCTTCTCGGTGGAAAAAGCATGAAGTTTTGGATCGTCTTCTAGCAGAAGCAGATGCAACCCAAAAAACGGACTTAAAGTTACAAGGTTCGTGCTAATAGAAGAGAAAGGTTCAAAGTGATGGCCTGCCAAAAACCTGAAGAACCAGAGCCAGATTCCAGGAGGGCAAAGGTTTAGCTATTGGAGGATGAATATTGCATAAACCTCTAATGAAACCATAACGAACCTTTGTATCATTAACATCAGCATTCAGCAGACAAAGAAGCGATGATGCCAAAGAAAATCTATAACCTCTTACAGTGTTACCAGACAAAAATAAGGAGTCAAAGAGATAAGATAAAATATCTAACACTTGGGAAAATGAAAATAGGATCTGTCAAGAGACCATGGTCTGCACACCATTCTCCAAAAATTTTAAGACAGCTTTTGAAAACTCTGCAGGTTGACTCCCTCCTGGCAGAATCAATGATTTCCTGAGAACCCGTAGAAATTTAAATCTCAGGGATCGAACAGACGAAACTCTCCAAAGAAACTGACTGTAAATTCCTGAGACTGACTACACGTGTCCCTTACTTGAGACAGAAGGTCCGGGGAGACTGGAAGAAGAGAAGGGAAGACTACCCAGAAATTGAGGAAATCTGCAACCCAGATCCACTTTGGCCAAAAGGCAGCTATCAGAAGAATTTCTAAGATCTGATCCCTGACCTCCCTCAAGACCAAAGAAATCAGGAATGTTGGAGGAGACGATAATCTAACATTCCTATCCAGGACTGAAACAGGGCATCCACCGCCAATGTCTGATTGTCCGGAAAAGTGGGCATGCAAGAGGAAATCCTGGCATTCAGACAGTCCGCAAGAAGATCTATGTGGGAACGATCCCTAAGGTTGAAAATTACTTAGACAACCAACCTCTTTAACTGCCACTCTGTACAGGAAATCCCAGACTGATTCCACTCCTCATAGGAAGCGTCTGTGAAAATAATCACCTGAGGAGAAAACTTGACCAAAGGAACACCCAACAGAATCAGAAACGATCCTTCCAATAAACTAGAAGGGGAAATAGGTTTCTCTGATTGGAAACTGAAGGTAATAGAGTGAGCCGACTGAAGCCACAAGGACATTAAGTACATTGGAAAAGTCTTCTCATCAGCACCTCCCAAGGAATGATACTCTCGACTCTGACCATCAATCCTATTACCCTGAAAAAGCAATTAGCTCTGACCATGGAGAAGGAAGACAGAAAATCCATCCCTACTAAGATGGCTTCCACTCTTAGGTCAAAAGGGAAAAAACAAAACCCTGAGCTAGATAGAATAAAAACGTCTAGGACTACCCGGAAATTGAGGAAATCTCAACCCAGATCCACTTTGGCCAAAAGGGAGCTATCAGAAGAACTTCTAAGATCTGATCCCTGACCTTCCTCAAGACCAAAGAAAATCAGGAATGTTGGTGGATGCATAATCTAACATTCCTATCCATCCAGGACTGAAACAGGGTGTCCACCGCCAATGTCTGATTGTCCGGAAAAGTGGGCATGCAAGAGGAAATCCTGGCATTCAGACAGTCCGCAAGAAGATCTATGTGGGAACGATCCCTAAGGTTGAAAATTACTTAGACAACCAACCTCTTTAACTGCCACTCTGTACAGGGAATTCCAGACCGATTCCCCTGCTCATAGGAAGCGTCTGTGAAAATAATCACCTGAGGAGAAAACGTGATCAAAGGAACACCCAACAGAACCAGAACCGAACCTTTCAATAAACTAGAAGGGGAAATAGGTTTCTCTGATTGGAATCTCAAGGTAATAGAGTGAACCGACTGAAGCCACAAGGACATTAAGTACATTGGAAGTCTTCCCATCAGCGCCTCCCTAGGAATGATACGCTTGACGCTGACCATCAATCCTATCACCCTGAGAAAGCAATTAGCTCTGACCATGGAAGAGGAAGACAGAAAATCCATCCCTACTAAGATGGTTTCCATTCTTAGGTCTAAAGGGAAAAAACAAGACCCCGTGCTAGATCGAATAAAAACGCCTATGTGGGGGAAAAGCAGAGCGGGAATTAAACTAGACTTCTAGAGATTTAAAATCCAACCTAGGCTGCATGCCAGGCTGCAGATCTCTGAAATGATACTGATAGAATTAATAAAAACTCTGCTTGAACTAGCCAATCGTCTATATAAATGAGGTGAATAGAATGACAGTCAAATATTCCCGTCACGGCTAACCCTAGACGAGTGAAGAAAAAAAAAAGGGGGCCGTGGACAGACCGAAGGGCAATGCTCGAAAAGCCATACCCAACATGGCAGAACGAATCTCAAGAACTGAAGGCACGAAGGCAGGATGAGAACATGTAGAAAGATGTCCTAAATCTCTATGGAAGATACCCACAAGCCCAGATTCAGACCGGCGATAATCTGAGATATGGCCTCCATCTAGATTTTTGGAGATAAGATAAGAAGAATTAACCTCTTCAGATGATCGGACGCCATCCACCCAACTTCTTGGGGCTCTAGTGGAATGTCTTCTAAGGTCTTCTTAGAATCATCTACTCCAACTCATCCTCTAGGGCTCCCATCTTCACTGGGAAGGAAGGAAACTGAGTCCACCTAGAAAGGAAGGACAGGGGAGGATGAAAAATCCAGGAAGGTGCGAAAAAAACCCAGCAAGGATCTATGATCCAGGGAACCTGAATGAGGGCTTACCAAGTCTCCCAAAAATAGAGACAGGCGCCCTCCTACTAGCACGCTGGGAGAAAAGGGGAGCACCAACGGATCCAAAGGCAATGGAAGAGGAAGGGATAAAATAGGAAAAAGAGAATGGGATAGGCCTACCCAGACTACAACGATCCCTTCAGACTCTTTTACTCTGAAACCTTTAGAGGAACGACCTCTTATGACTAGATCAAGGTCCACAGAAAAAAGACTAGCCCTTCTCACCTGAGGAGCGGACTGCCAGACTTGGGATCTAGAACAATGAGCAAAAAAGAGACAACAAATAGAAATCTAGTTTCTTAGAAAGAAAAACAGACACAATAGGATATAGAAGAACAAAGGTGAAGAAGAAGTGGAAGAATAAGAAGGAATAGAAAAATTTGAAAGGACAGAGGAGGAAAAAGATGAAAAAAGAAGACATGATACGTAGAAACAAGACTAGTATAGGCAGAAAAAGGAAGTGAGGAACACCCGAGAAGGAGGGATAGCCAAAGAATAAAAGAGAGAAGATTGGGAAAACAAGACTAAAGAAAATTTCGAGCAGACATAGCATAAAAGAAAAGTAGGAAGAATAGCGTGAAACAGATTGAGTCAGAACTAAGGAATTATTATTATTAGAAGAATAATCTGAACGATCAGGCGATTCATAACCATAAGCTCGAAAATAACTCCCGGAAAGAGAATCAGTAAAAACTGATAAACCGGAAATGGAATTAGGATACTTAGCCGGCTCTAACAGACCCGGACAGCGCCTCTCAAACTGGAAGTGGAAGCACTACTACCGGAAATAGATACAACGAAACCGGAACTGGAAAAGGAAGTTGGAAGTTTAGCCTCATCTCTCCTACCGGAAGCAGATACACTACTACCGGAAACGGAAGCGGAACAAACCGGAACCGGAAATTGATAACAGATGCTTGGCCGGATCTAACAGACCCGAAAAATCACTACTCATACCGGAAGCCGATACACTACCACCGGAAACGGAAGCTGAACAAACCAGAACCGGAAATTGAAAACAGATGCTTGGCCAGATCTAACAGACCCGGAAAATCATTTCTCCTACTGGAAGCAGATACACTACTACCGGAAATGGAAGTCGAACAAACCGGAACCGTAAATTGTTAACAGATGCTTGGCCGGATCTAACAGACCCAGAAAATCGTCTCTCCTACCGGAAGCAGATACACTACTACCGGAAACGAAGTGGAAAAAAACCGGAACCGGAAATTTTAAGAAACAGGCAGATGAAATGAGACTCCGAATGTCCAGCCAAGCCAAAACAATCACAGAGCTCATATCTGGATGCCCGGTCAAACCAGAAGACAATCCAGATTTAGAACCCGCTTGCCCGGACAAGCCAGGAGTAATAACGGGAGCGGACATAGAGATCAAAGATCTCTTAACATAACTGGCTTTACCTTGCATGGGATGAATTATCGGTAACTTCCGTTACCGACGCCACTGCATGAGGGTAATGCACCCCCTCAAGACTTATGTGGTCTTTATACTGAGACTTACCAGAAGTCATATTAGAGGCTTTTTCTGAAACCCTTAGCCTTAGTCTATGTAGGACGTAATTCTTGCCTGGTCGAATTTCCCCATTTGCGAAAATGGCCGCAAGAATTACGCCTATCGTCTTAATCAGACAAATCCTCTATATAAACACGGAAATAGAGGATATCCGCTCATCTAGAGATTATGTAAAAACATGCTTAATAAGAGATCTCTAAATATGGTAATCCGTCAAAGAAACAAAACCTCTATACAAGAGACAGAGTTGAAAATCTCACTGAAAGACCAAGAATTTCACGAAGTTTCGTAAGATATTTTTATGTAGGCACTAATAGAATAAATAAGCGAGTACTAGCGGGTTTTATTTTAAAGCATGGTTTGATTTATGACAGTAAAATAGGCATGGATTGTAATACCTCGAAAACGGGAGTATTTGACACGAAAACCGGTAACTCGTAAACCCCCAAAACGCGAAAAAGTATACAATATTCATATTAGGGAGAATAGTTTATTATAGACATGATTCCTGTATCAGAAACTCTTAAATATGTAGCTGAACTTCAGCGCAAAGCTATAAAAACTTAAGCTGGATAGCAGGCAGACTGTTCTGCTTGCAGAATATTTCAAAAGTGAATCTGTTTCCTATTTGGGATCTGCGGGCGCGCTTAGTGACAGACGTCACCAAGGAGTGAGTACAGACTCGTGCCAGTCTATATTGAGGCTTATGCTGGGGGTTACCGTACCAGTAGCCTGGTTACGGGTATGCATGGTGATGATAAAGGCATAAGGGAGTATGTAAGCGAGCATAAAAATCTTTTCTGGTAGCTAAATGCAGATAATTTGATTTAGCAAGTAGTGGTTGAACAGTCAAGGTGTTTTTGTGGTGTAATAACAACTGGTGGTGAGCCAGCCTTACAAACCACTGAGAACACATAATGAAACTTGTAATGAATTATGTGACAAAGTGACCACTGAACAAAGGTAAATTTTAGGAATATCCCTCATTCCATACCCAAACAAAATTGTACTGGTCAATCTGTACCTAAGCTATTAGATATTCCATAACATATATAAATGGCTAATTCATACTATGCATCTCAATTATCACATGTGTATACAGTTATTATATGCACTGAAATTATCATATAAACAAGTCAAAATAATTTTGACATAACTGGTTTCCCCAAATTTTTAAACTATATTTAAGCTAGTCGCCATCACTTGCAACTTTATACCATTAAAATAAGGATTAACTTATCTAAGAGGTCATTATCCCAGCATTTGAAACCCATATGGAATCTCAAGCAAGAATTCCTTCGATTAGTAGATTATGACTATGTTATTACTGTTGCGATGGTAGCATTATGTTCCATTATAATTAATCTCAAAATATTCAACAACTTACTTGTATGAGCGTGCTAAAACTTAGATTCTTGGACTTATTAGTTAAGAGTGTTACAATTTTCTAGTAGGTTCATATGATACTTTTGAAACAAGAGGCCCAGGTGGCTTGTATTCCTCACCTGGCAATTCAAGTAGAAAGGCCAAAATTCTGAATAGTCAGGGCTTTAGAATTTACCTCATTTGGGCACACCACCTATCTGGTCCAGGATCCATGAATGCTCCTAGAAACTAGAGAATTTTAAAATCTGAAAGATTGATTTTGAGACATTTTAGTTTTAATAGCACTATAAGCCCTCTGAATGGCCACAGCATCCATCCCTGAGTATTTAATTGACTGTAAATCAGTTAATTAGTGTTCATAGAAGCCAGTAGGATTTTAATTTGGGCTCACTACTATGGGCAGATTTCATTTGGGGATGACTTGTAAAGTTATAGCTAAGGGGTAATCTAAAGCCCTGAGAGTAGTTGCGTTGACAAGAAATTATTGTCAGCTATGGATGGAACGATGGATGGGTAGACAGATGGACAAACATTCCGGAGAGACAGATAGATGTACATTGTCCAGGCATATGGATAGTACATGCACACCTTCAGGTGGTATTAATAACATGTATCAAGTTTTAAAAGAATTGCAACTAAACAGTAGGAGTTGCGTTGACAAGAAATTATTGACAGTGATGAACAGGTAGACAGATGGATGGACATTCTGGACAGACAGGAAGACAGACAGGCATCTGGAGAGCACACACACATCTTGATGTGGTAGTGATTAGCTTTACTATGTTTCTAAAAGAATTGTATCTAAACTGTGGGAGATGTTTTGACAAGAAGTGGACAGACAGACAGACAGATGGACAGACGGATGGATGGGCATGCTGATCACTATATCCCTCTGTCTTCCAAACGTGAGGGATAAAAACCTGATTGACAAACAATCATACTGACTTCTAGTAGTTGGTAGTCTTCGCTAAAAACAAGAGTTGAAATGTTCTCTAGCTGTCCCTTCCCTTTCTAAGTAAGTTCAGGCCACGTTTGATGCCTGTTGAAATCGATTTTGAAACCTGAATTCCCAGCATGCAACTTTCACGATAACTATACAGATGAAAATATTGAAAATAATTTGACTGGGGGTCAGTGGGGAATGTTGCTGCCAATGGCTGCAATTTAACAAAATATGTATCAAATTGTAAATTCATCAAAGACATACAATTCAGGCACTTTCGAAATAGACTTTTCCAGTTTCATGACTTACATATGACATCATTTTGATTGCAACATCTGAGCTAACAAGTCACGTTTGATTATGACATCAGATACGTAACAGATTGGATGCCTCAATAGGAATTAAATTTTGAACGCCAGGATTATCACGCTTTAAACAAGCAGTCTATAAGGCAGCAGCTACACTTACAGTCTAGCAAACTTCTGTCATAACTTACTGAATGGAAGACTGGTCTGTGGCATTGATCGTGCTCTTGCTGGCTAGAGCACATGTTGCAGAAGTTACGTGCGACAGTACCTATTAGTAGAAACAGCAACAGACTCATAAAATATGTACTATGAGAACATTATATACCAATGTATAAATAAACATGCCAAAGTACTAACTAGTGCATATCGTCTATAACATGTAAAATTAAAATACAGAGATGCTAACATGTGAACAACACATTTCAGTGCTTATATACAACACTGCCATCAGCTTTTTTCTTACAAATTAGTGCAGATAATATGGCTTATTGGCTTAATTAAATACATAGTGGGGTACTATAAATATGTTGATTGTTAAATTCTTTTGTAATTGTGGTTGAAAATGGAGTTTTAAGCTAGTTTATGGACACAACTTAGCACATGAAAGGGTGGCTTCAAACAAGATATTACAGATGATCAGTTTTAAGGCAGGACATACAAATGTATATCTTCATATGTCACCATTTTTAAACATGTACAACTCTCAAGTAGTATTTCTGCTTGTCTGTTAGTCGATCCATTAGATCTTTAACATTTCCACCAACAGTGCCTAAGTCATAACTATAGCGTGTCACAATTGTTTGGTGACTGGTTAAGATGAATGCATAAGACAGGCTAGACTTGTGCGATTACGTGATTAAATCGAATATCATGATTATTTTTTATGATTAAAGCTTATATAATCGAATAATCGTGAATAATTTCTAGTGCCCAAAATATTCCAAATGCTACCTTTTAATTACTTGTAATGCAATGAATGTATGTCATTTGGAGGCCAAGAGAAGACTATTTTTAATATGTATAAGTGGAATGACTGGCTCGTGAAACAAGCCAGTCATTCCAGCAATACATTTTCATAAATAGTCTTCTCTAGGCCTCCAAATGGACTTTTCTCAACACAATTGCAGCTTTTGTTATTGCTATGCCTTCTGGTGTTATAACTGGGTAATTTGTACCCAAGCTGATTAATCAAGTAACCATGATTACTCTTAAATAATCGATCATGATCACTCAAAGCAATAATTGCACAAAGTGAGCCTGACAGGCTTTAATGTGATGTTATTAGAATAACCAGTTAAACTACCTGTGCTGTATATACTAGAGTTATCATCATCATCAGCATACATTCCTTCATCATCGTCATTTGTTTCATATTGAGATGAGACACTCAGGGCATCACTGCTATTATAACCTGAGCCAAAAAAACACCAAAACATAAATTTAAAAAAAATATATGGGCATTAAATTTATCTGAACAACATTGATGCAAGATAAGGCCCATGGTTCACGTGTAAACTGTTCATGTGTAAATGATGTTAATTCACAATTTCCTTCAATATGAGATATATACTACCAATGGTAAAAAATGGAAATGAGTCAGCCAAGGATAATTTTAGAAAGAGCATTTGCTAGCTCTAGTAGTGCTGAACTTGGAACAAATCTGTGATACCGCAGGTCCTTCACACTCCGTCGTCTGTCAACTATGTGTGTAGGTATTTCATACCTGAATATCCCTAAAGCAGACCTGAATAGTTTCCTAAGCGGTATGAATAGTTTTCTCTATATATATGTAGTGCATTTATCTCACTACTGTTAATTTACGGTTGGTTGATCTTTTTGAAAACATATTTTAAAGTCACTGTCTCTGGTGGAAGAAACAAATTTCTGTCAAAATTTGTTCAAAATACACTGCTGGTTTCCAGAGTCGTAACATGATACATACTGAATATTTTGAAATGTGTGCGGCTGAAAGTAGGTCCTGTCGCTGGAAACTGGCTTTCAGTCAAATTGCTGTCCGAGTGACACACATCATGGTAGCTATCTGCTTTTTTCATATAATTCCAATTTATTTCTGTTTTTTAATGACGGTTATGGGTTAATTATTAAATATAAAGTTATCATTCAACAACATTTGTTAGTTCGCTCATGCAGGTCCTTTCCATTAATATACATTGTAAACCATTTAACTCTTGTAATTCCGACATCTCGATTTCAAGACAATTAGACAGGAAAGCTGTTCAATGCGTGGAGACTAATTTGACTGGAAGCTGTTGCTGAGTCAAATTAGTTTCAAAATATTCAACAGAATATTTTTTACATTATAAATAAATTGTTGTTTTTTATCATTAAGTGGTAAAGGGTTAAGGCCAACCTACTAGTTTGAGACTAATAGAAAGAAACATGCCAGGGCTAGTGTTGTTTGTTGATTGGTCAGCTCAGTGCATTAGCAACAGTTTAAGCTTTAAGTAGCAGTTCAATAAACTGTTATGTCCATTCGTCCGTCAATCAGTCACAAAAGTTTATTTTGGGCTGTCATTTCACGAGGTTTCAATCTACACATGTACGTGGACAGTAATCAAACTTGGTGTAGGCATACATTGTAGGATTAACCCTTTAACACTTATATCAGCCAAAAATGGCTTCTGCAGTGCTCTTAAGAAATGCCCATTTGCAGCCCAAGAGAAGACTATTTTTGACAATTTACCTCTGGAATAACCGATAACCGAGCCAGTCATTTCACTGGTAAATTTTCTAAAATAGTCTTCTCTTCGGCTACAAATGAACATTTTCTATGAGAAAATTGAAATTTTCTTGAACAAACTCGAGGGTTAAAGGCTTAGGACACAGTATGTAGTGCAAGAAAAGTAGGCCAGTCTGACCTCAGAGTGACCTAATTTTGACTCTTCACCTGCAGCTACCAAGATTCTATAGACATTGTTACCATATAATGTATACTGTACTTTACCTGGACTGTAAATACTAAAAGTTTATTACGATTCCACAGAATGCGGTAGATAACTAGAGTATGAAACAGAGTATCACCTTGACGCTGTCGTTTCTCTCTTGTCAGTCTCTGGTATTCCTGCCTTTGAAGCTTGGCGTTTAGTCTAGCCAGATTATCATATGTGTGCTGGCTTAAGGCCTGTAAGCTTGGGCTGAATAACTGTGTCTGACTGACAGGGTAATTACTAGGAGTGAATCTTGAGTATCCATCCATCGTCACTGTCATAGAGAAAACATGAAAATGTGTAAGATATTTATTACAGAATTGAGGCAATTGATGCAAATATTTCAAGTTAACCAAATTTGCCATGAACGTAACTAATCCTGTCGTGTACAAGATCCCTAAATGCAGTGCTATGCACCGTTTAACTGTTTAACACTCAAGACAGCTCCTGTAGTGGTCTTAAGAAATGTTTATTTGCAGACCAAGAGAAGAATATTTCAGAAAATTTACCAATGGAATGACTGGCCAGTCATTCCAGTCATAAATTTTCAAAATTAATCTCTTGGTTGAACAAATTTGATGGATAAAGGGCTAATACATGTATATGTGAGCAAATGAAGCCATTCTGTTCTAGTTTATGAAATCATAACTCTTATTAGACAAGGAGAGGTACATAATGATTATATTTAGGAGCAATCGGAAACCAAGCGGAATTCATGGAATTGGCAATTTGAAACAGAAAAAGGTTTTTGAGACGGAAATCAACGGAAAATGGCATTTTTCTGCAGAATCTGTGTAAATTTTAATGCAAACATGATATTCAAATGGAAATTAATGGATAAAGCCATTTTGCTCAAGAAATTGAGCCATTCTCATGTAAAATTGTAAATTATTAGCTACCAATATCTTCCCCACCCTGACTTCATAGTTTCTGAAGATACTAATAATTTACACAATATACAACACAAATTTGACTGTTTTATTGACTTTATTACATGTAAATGTACATGTAGCTTAGAGATATACATTAATTAAGATGTAAAGTGGGAGACTTTTGTGTGGCATTCTCACCCCGCCTGATTGGTGTCAAAGGGTGCCATATAGTGAAGGTGATGTGTCTAGTGGCTTTCTTCAGATTGTTTCTGAAACGTGGAGATCTGGTCATCGAGGTCTGATGACGGGACATAAAAATCCTAAATTGCACATCGCTCTTAGTATGGCCTTCTGATGTGAAGTATCCAGATACAGAGATATCATAGTGTATGTACTTGTGGTGATTTGGCATAGGTGCTCTTGAATTCTGATCTGAACACTATTTTCATTTGTCCCATGTTTTTGCAGTGTCTACATGTGATCATATGTATCAAGTTTCTAGTATGACAGCTACCCACGATTATGGCTCTCGATCTGTGGAAGCTTGGTGTAGTGGCTTTTGAACCACCTCCTTGAGTCCAAGACCCGTTGGAAATATTTCTTGTGTTTTCTACATCATCCTGGATGGCTGTGTCAGGTTCTAGAGCCGTTT
This sequence comes from Chaetoderma sp. LZ-2023a, assembly GCA_034401795.1. Classification (NCBI taxonomy): domain Eukaryota; kingdom Metazoa; phylum Mollusca; class Caudofoveata; order Chaetodermatida; family Chaetodermatidae; genus Chaetoderma; species Chaetoderma sp. LZ-2023a. The sequence goes on along the minus strand of CM067373.1, from coordinate 100,175,145 downwards.
TATGTGGACAGTTCTAGAGCGACGGTTCTTGAGCCTATTGACAGTCGGTTTCTGCTAATAGTGTGGTGGGTTTCTGTGGAACCACTGTAAATACAGTTGCAATGGCGGTTTCCGGTTTGGCGGTGTCGGTTCCTGTTGGTTGATTGTGGCGGTTCAATGCTGATGAACCTTGTGGTTCATTTAACATATTCGTAGCTGAGGAACCAGTTGATCCCAATGACGATTCTGATACTGGAGGTAGTAAGAGCCTGTCCGAGTTGTGGACGGCTGTCAAGGCAATTTCTAAGAGAATGAGCTTTAACAAATACATAGGCGGTGATATGGCTTACTATCGGTTTGGCAGCCTCACGTCTGCTGCTTGTTGATGTTAAAGCCTGAATCAGATTCTGAATCGGATTCAGACTTTGATATCAACAAGTAGCAGACATCGGGCTGCGAAACTGATAGTAAGCCATATTACCGCCTACGTATTTATTAAAACTTACAAGATACAGTTTACAAAATGGAAATGAAACGGAATCTGCAATTTTGTGAAGCGAAGCGGAAAATAACAAATTCTGAAATGGAAAACCACTGTCCCTACATATGGGACTACATGTATAATAAGTTTCATAGTCTCAAGGAAAGTGAACTTCTAACCTTTTTATAACCCTCAAATTATTCACGAAAATTTTGATTTCCCCATAGGAAAAGTCCATTTGGGCAAAGCGTCTTCTTTTGAAGGGGCAAAATAGTTGCACTCGGGACAGGTGCAAGGGAAACTGTCCTGCTGGCACTGTTGCTTTTGTCTTGCTCTCTGGTCATTCAGTCAGGCTTGGCGGCAAACAATGTTCCTCCATTATCTGTACATTGGTATGATTGCTGGTGGGATATGAGCCCTCTGGCCATGGAGCATGTGTGTTTCCAGCTACGTCATTTTCTTCATAAGCATGTCATCTTAAATCTGGTCCTCATGCTAATCTGGATCTGTGGTACTGCCGGCCGAAAGTGCCTCCCTTGCTTCCATATATACAGGTATATTCCCAAATGTCTCACGCTCCTCAGAGTTTGGAAATGGAGGTTAACGCCTATTCTAAGTTGAGGCCATTTTAGTTGGCACTGAGGTCATATCATTGCAAATTTTAACCGGCCACACTTATAACCTATTACCTGACATTGTTCAATGGTCTTTATTAGCAAATATTGATGTTATATGAAAATATGATGGCAGTTAAGAGTAGCAAGTCCAACCAAATTTTTACATCATAAGTCTGACGTCAATAAAAGGTTACAAATCCAACCAGTTTTCAACGTCATACAAATGTCGAATACATGAGGAAAATATATCTGCAGTATAAATACAACTGACGACGGAAGAATTTCCAATATTTGATACAAAAAATTTATGTTTTTTATTTAAAATACAATGAATTAAAGGCATCTCATAAAAAGTAACAAGAATATCGGGAATTTTTTACATGCTAAAGTTGATTTAGTGCTCACTTAACATTGTTTGATGGAAAACACGGTAAGCAGATAATTTAAACATCACGGGTAATGTGAGAAGTCGCATGATATTTTTATCCTAACGCATCAGTAGCTATGCTGAGAGAGGGAGGGAGGGAGGGAGGGGAGAGAGAGAGAGAGACTACAATATTATGATGCAATTAGAACACCCCCCCCCCTTTGCGGGTTGGTCTGTTGTTTTATTAACCACTATAAAAACACTTACCGTTCAATCACTACTTGATAAATCAATTATCTGCTAGCCGCTCACTCTGACATCCGATCCATCGCCGGATCGCGCTGAGATCCAAGATCAGATGCCAACCCGAGACGGTCGGACATCCATCCAAGGACCTGCACCCATTCAGCTTCGGTGCAGAAAATGGATTCGTCCATTAAAGAACTTCCGTTCTCATCCTCCCTCTCTCCCTTGGATGAGAGGGCCACCGACGATCCATGCTGAGAGCTATGAGACACAACTCTACCAACATAGAGCGCATCCATAGCCCGACTACGAATCGCCGGACCCGGATTCCCCGCAATCCATCGGCTCCAGCACGGGAGTCGGGACCATGACCACTTTACCTACGGCAGGTGACGGCATTCCGATAGGAGCCGCACCCAAAGCTGGTATCCCGGCAGGAACCGCAAAACACGGCTCCGCCGACACTTCTGGTTGCACAAACCCCGGATGGAAAATACCCGACGGAACGTCGATATCACCATCCGCCTGGCAGACCCGTACAAATCCCGAGGGAGACCCCTGGGAAGTACTGGGCATTGCCGTCATCGAAATATCTGGCATGCCGGAATCTTCCATAAGAAGAAGATCTTCCTCCTCTACTGTCGGCTCTTGAGCCAAGGACAGAGAAGGGGCAGGTGCTTGACCCTCTGCAGAACTAGCCGGACCACCTAAGGGTTGCCCTGCACTAGCTTGCATCGACGGGACCGTGGAATGAAGACTCAAACATAGCCTTAAACTGGGCCGCACATATGCCCAAAGCTGAATCCATGCGGTCATTCAGACGACCTTCCAGTCCCCTCAGAGACGCCTGGTCCAGCTTAGCCGCCTTGTCCCTTGCGATCCTCTCCAGACGCGCACGTCGATCCCGATAAAACTCTGCCACCATCGCCGATGGTCACTTGGCACACACATCACATGGGCTTCCCACTTTACACTTCGCGCACGCTACACAGTGATGGCCTGAGTACTTGCGCTTCATGAACCTGTTGCACTTCTGACAAAGCGTGTCCTGGTTCTTTGGTTTCTGCGAACACAGAGAAGAATTAAAACACTGCACATGACAAACGATGACGAGCAATATGCACAATCGACTTGATAGTAAAAGAATTACTTAGAAAACATTAACTTTCTCTTAAATTAATGATAATCAAGCCTTTAGGAAGGAAATATTTGAAACTTTTTTGAGTGAAAATTAAAAAACACAACTTAGCAGTTAACTAACGTTAAACAACCAAGAATACAACGCCGATCGCTACAAGCACCCTCGACAATGAAGCGAGAGCAAAAAATCGGCGAAAACAGAGTGCCTAGACACGCCAAGCCAAGCAAGACATAATTCATGGCCACCGCCATCTTGGCCAAGGACGCATCCATCTTTAGAGGAACTGAGTCGCAAGAGAAATTAACCGAGTACCCGAATTAAAACTAAAAGTTAACGGGTACAGAAGTGACTCCAACAATGGCTATAATTTAAAACTCATTATGGCACGAATGTATAAATTCTAGATTGATACAACCTGCCCCTGTGATGATTTCCCTAATTCCTCCATGAAGCCAACGATGGTTTTCAAGAACCAATGCTAAATCCGCTTTAAATTAGAATTATTTGAGCACTACAAAACATGCGACTTTGTAAAAGCGCAAAATAGACGAATCTGACTGTGATTGGGAATTGACTCGGTACCTGCGGCTATGGTAGTTCCTGGACACAGTATGGGCAGGACCAGGAGAGTGCAGAGTTTTTAATTGTTTATTTTGAGCTAGACTAGATAATAGACATTATCATAATAGTACATCTGGTAAGTATTATTCGAAGTAGAACCATATTCTCGCGGTACTTACCACAATAGGATATCACAATAAAATAAAATAATCTTCCCTGATTGAAATGCTATTGGGATTTTAATGTCAGACCTATTTACTGAATTGTTCACAAAATAAAATCCAGTTTTGTGCATATGAAAGGTTCTATATCAGCTCGGGAAAGCACCAGGGTAAGTGGTCCTATTTCTGAGGCGATACACCATATTCTCGCGGTAAACAAAGAATAGTATCTATGGTGGCACCACTTAGTCAAAACCCAGAGAAAATATCAAGAATGCTTTCCAGGTTAACAAGTCTTCAACAAAATACTATTGATTATTTTTAAATCGGTCAAAATCTTGATTCTATTAGTATGCGGTAGGGCATGCCATAGTTTGTCTTAAGACACGTGATTGGGAAACCCCTAAAATTATTACATAATAACGTGTTATGACGTAGCGACTTTCTGAGTTTATTATAAATGACGACACTTATTTTTTCCATACACTTTAATCATCCAACAGCGAGGCAGTCAATGATCATGGGCTTGATGATGTCAACAACGTAATCAAATTAGCAGATGATGTGTGTCAGCTAGAAGTTTTATATATTAGATTTTTGCAAGTTTGCGATGAGTTTAGAAAGTAGGGTTCATACACGCATATTATGTTGACAGTTTTTTTGTACATTGTAGCTTTCTATCTTACTCACTAACAAGCGGGACATTTTTGGAAGAAAGTTGTTTGCGATCATCTTTGACTTCCAGGTTACGGTGTCGCCCTGGGAAACAGCGGGTAGGGGCATTGAGTTTTGTTTATAGCGAAAAATCATATTGCCGCGAGAATATGGAACACGCGAACATATGAGACGGGAGTACATCTATTGAACGAAACATGTTTTGATGATGTCACGAAAACAATGAGTGTGAGAGAACGCAAAAAGGGCTATATCCTTATTCTTACCCTCCTGAAAAGTGGTATCTGTTTTTGACGGTCATGTGATTTCGATTGTACGTACTTTTTACGTTCGCACGTGTGCGTCGCTAGGCGATGTCAACAAATCATGTGTCATTAAATAGATACAGTATTTTTACAGGAAGTGTAAATTAAAAAAAGATGCGCGTAGTACAAGTGATTATTTTATGCATTTTATGTCAGTGTAGTGAAAAACATGTATTTTCACTAATACTTTTTTGACCCATGATAAAGATACTGATAACTCATAAGGAAATTATACAAATCAATCCAGTTTTTGCGTCCAACGATGTCTGCCAGTCACTGTCCTGAGTAGTGGAGCAGACTCGGGCTATGGATGCGCTCCCGAAGCATGGAACTTATGTAGTTTTCAGATCTAGATTGATTTTTCTCTACCCGCAATGGCAATTCAAACAGGCCCTAGTTACCATATACGATATGAATTTCAATAATTTTTTTATATTTTCCGGTAGGCAAAACACTTATGTTCATTTTTAATACCACATTTACCAATTTCCAAACGAAAAACTGAAAGATTTTCACTTTTTTAATTTTTTGGCTGAAATTTGCTTCTACCCGGTTATCATGAAAAGCGGAATATAACCTGATCTGGATTCACAACTATAAATTAAGTTCTGTGTTTGTATCAGACCCGTTTATGGCATTATTGTCGGTGACAGACTCTCATTTGCTCAAATCATAAAAATGACATCAATTCACCACCCCACTAGAGTTGAAATTACATCACCCTCGAAAACACATGACGCAATACTGAGATTGTATCTGTAGACCAGTTAGGTGATACTTATAAGCAGTAAATTTATTTTAGGGTTTATTTTTATCTTTATGCATGCTTTATTTCACTGAATGTCTGCTAGTTACGAAATAGACAAAATTTGTTGATAAAATTCCTACTCTTATATTAAATCAGCGAAATGAAGGAAATGTAAATTTCCCTTTCTCCGAGATCTAACAATACTCACCATTCTGTTACTTCTGATATACAGCTGGCCTTGACAGCTGGCTCTAGGACTACAGACTTAGAAAGCTTTACCGACTCATTGGAACCGGGTCCTCGGCTCCCAACTGCCGAGTACCCGTCTACCATAGAGCTCATATTGTTTGCATAGCCACCAAACAAGAGAAATCCATGGCTTGCCTCCGTGGGGCTGGGAGGCTGCGTCCGTAACAGAATGGTGAGTATGGTAAACTATGGTTAGATCTCGGAGAAAGGGAAATTTACATTTCTTTCATTCTCCTTCGATCAATACTCACCATTCTGTTACTTCTGATATACACCAGATTTGGTCAGTAACCTGGTGGGAAGGGGCAAGCCATAAATGCTACTTTTGCCCCTTGGAGAAAGAGTTAGATGTAAAACTTGACTAACGGAGACCTAAAAAGGACCGTCAAGTTAACGGAACCGAATCACATTCGCATCACTGCCCCCCCCCCCCCCCTCTTTTTCTCCTAAGAAAAGGGAGAGAACTCACGAACATGCATCTCGCCTGAAAACACAAATATGCCAAGAGGGTTAACTGCTCTTTGCATATACACATGTATTAGCCTGGGAATGAGCATGAATATATAAGATGAATGAACATGATATATAGACATAATACCAAAAACTCTCAATCTTGAATTACCTCATGATAATTGGACTCCAGACGTACCGCCTCCAACCATTCACTGGTTCGGCCATCAGTGACACAATCTGGTTGTCATCCTCTCGCTTGACCATGCCTGCTTTAGGTTCTTTTCTTACCGAAGTGAAAAAAGGGTGAAGAGCAGTGTGGTCACTAACTATCGTTTCAAAACAGCTAAAGCGAGTGGATTGGCTGAGTCTGACACATCCCTCATATAGTAATCCGTGAATGAGGACTCACAGTGCCATTGTGCAACGGCCATGATGTCCTCTAACGGAACACCACTGTAAAGGGCGGTCGAGGCGGCTATTCCTCTAACATCGTGTGCCCTTGCGCCTTGCACCTGGTGCCCAGTCGCCATCTCATGAGTAGTCTGAATGCATTCGACTACCCAACAAGAGATAGTATCCATGGATGCGGATCCATAAGGCTTCTTATGGCAGATCCACAGATGTCTATCGTTCGACCGTACCGAGTCAGTCCGTTTCCTGTACTTAGTCAAAGCACGGACCGGGCACCAGACACTGGCATCACGATCAAACCTAGTTACCTTCGGTATAATGATCGGTTTGCCGGGATATCTCATAGATTGGTTCTTTCACTTCTTTGACATAAACTCTGCTCTTGGCAGAAGACGCAGACCTTCTCCAGAAACAATAAATCGGTTCCTCTCTGCCGAAAGCGCATGGATCTCACTGTGCCTTCTAGCTGAGGAAGCTGCCAATAGAAAGACGGGCCTTTAGAGTCAAATGCTTTAGACTAGCCGAACGCAATGGTTCGAAAGGGTGCTTGGCCAGTACAGTAAGCACTAAAGATAGACTCCAGGCTGGAATGACTACCGGTTGTCTCGGGCGGAGATTGCTCATTCCCTTCAACATCACATTTAACTGGGCCACCTCTGGACTATCCCTGTTGGCTAGACAAGGGATAACTGATGCCAAAGCTGTCTTGTATCCAGCAACTGTGACGGGAGCTAGTCCTGAAAAGAACAGCTCACAGAGAAAGTCTGCTATTTGCTGAATAGTGGATTGAAAGGTATCAATACCCTTTTCTTCACACCAGTCTGCAAATCTGTTAACCTTGTTGTTATATGACTTGAAGGTTGACCTCCTTCTCGCAGCCGCGATGAAATCAGCAGCCTGTCGAGAAAAGCCTTCCGACGTGGAACGTTGTTTGATAACATCCACGCAGTCAATTTGAACATTTCAGGACGCTCGTGTAGGAAGCGTCCCTTGGCCTGGGAGATTATGTTCGGAATCTCGGGCAACTGCACAGGATTTTCCACCAGCAGATCTAGAAGATCCGTGAACCACGCCCTGCTCGGCCAATACGGCGCTATTAGCAGGACCAGACACGGTTCCTCCCTGACCTTCACCAATACCTTCGGTAGAAGAATGGTGGGTGGGTACGCGTAAGCGTGCATCCCTCTCCAGCTTATCGCCAGAGCGTCTGTATCGACGGCATTTGGATCTGGAATCGGCGAGACATATGTCATGATTTGAGCATTTTCCTTTGTGGCGAACAAGTCCATGTTGGGTTTGCCCCAATGCTCGAAGATCCGTCGCAGAACCGGAGGGTCGAGGGACCATTCTGTTGGCAGAATTCTCTGTCTGCGAGACAAAGCATCCGCCAGAATGTTCAATCGGCCAGGAATATGAGCTGCTTTCAAAACAACTGAGTAATTCCTGCACCATTGAATCAAGTGCCACACCCTGATACACAGAGTGGGCGACCTGGTCCCGCCTTGGCGATTTATATATGATACTACTGTCGAATTGTCCGACCGTATCAATATCACCTTGCCCCTGATCATCGGAAGGAACTCTTCCAACGCCAGTTCGACTGCCATCATTTCCAACAGATTGATATGCAGCTGACTCTCCGGGAGAGTCCATGTGCCCGAGACCTGGTGTTCTCCCAGGCAGGCACCCCACCCTTCCACCGATGCATCCGTGTAGACGGACAGCTGGGGGTGGGGTAGGTGCAGCGAAACCCCTAATAGGAGATTCTGACGCTGTTTCCACCATAGAAGATGCGATATTATCGGCTCCAAAACTGGCACTAGTTTTGACAGGGGCTCTGTTCTCTGTTTCCACAGAGACATCAGATACAACTGGATAGGCCTTCGCATTAGAGCAGCATACGGGATAACCTGCTCCATGGAGACCATCATGCCCAGCATCTGAAGGAACCGCCTCGCCTGAATGTGGTTTCCCACTTGAAAACTCTTGAGGATGGCTAACAGAGACACCACTCTGGGCTCTGACGAGTAAACCCTGCCCTCCTCGAGGTCGAATCGCATCCCCAAATAAACGAAATATTGAGTGGGCGTCAACTCGGATTTCTCCTCGTTGACTATCCAGCCTAGATCTGAAAGTAACTTCAGAGTCAGAGCAGTATCCACGTTCAACCTGGCTGCCGAGTCTGCCCTGAGCAGCCAGTCGTCTATGTAGGTGTGTAGCGCCACGTTCTCTTCCCTGAGAAACGCTGTCACCGCAAGGACCATTCTTGTGAAAACCCTCGGAGCTGTCGACAGGCCGAACGGGAGAACTGTAAACTCCCATACTTGATTCTGAAACGCAAATCTCAGAAACCTGTGCCAACTCCGATTCATAGGAATGTGGAAATATGCATCTTTCAGATCGATCGATACACACCACATTCCTTTCCTCAATCCCGCCATTACCGACCTCGGCGTTTCCATCTGGAACCGAGGCGTATGGATAAACCAATTTAATGGCCTGAGATTCAGTATGGGTCTCCATCCCCCTGTGCTCTTGGGGACAAGGAACATGTTTGAATAGAAGCCTGGAGTGTTTCGGTTTGCTGGTTTCATTGCTCCCTTCAGAAGCAAACCCGACACTTCCTTTTGAATGGCTTCTAACTTGTCTGGCTCCCTTGGTACGGGTGTCCAGACAGGTGCCAAAGACAGATTTTGTGGTGGAAAGTCCCACCACTCCGGCATGTAACCCTGGGATAACCATCCCAGGACCAGACTGTCTGACGTCACACCTCGCCAGGCCTCGACGAAACGCATGAGCCTTCCACCCACCATAGACGCCTCAACGTCTAACGGGGTTGTCCGGCTCGCAGTCGGCCCCCCCCCCCCCCCCTCTTTCTTAACGAGAGAGAGAGAACCATTTCGTTCTAGGCACGACGGGTATAACTGGCACCGCTGTTCCTGTCGCACAGGCGCGGTCCAGGCGGATATGAAGGGAGCTTTCGTACCCTCAGGTACGCTTCGGCCCCTTCTGTCCGCCCTTTGAGGCCGTACCCTTACCCTTCCCCTTGCCCTTCCCGCCTCTAGGGCGGTCAGGAGCAACATTGGGGAGGGTAGGCGCCTCTACAACCTACCTGGGCTTCTTCGCCGGCGGCGGCTCCGAAAACCCAGCTGAAGCAGAAGTTGCAACAGGCCTAGCTTTCGCCTTGCCCTTATGCTTCTTCTGCTTCTACGAAGGTTGTCCCGTTAGCGGTTTCCCCACAGCCCCTAGTGCGTGCACTTGCCGCACCACTAGCTCTAGCTGTAGGTTTACCGCTAACCGATTCTGCGCGATACTGGCGGTATCCTCTAAGATGGCCCGCGCTTGGCCACCGAAGATGCTAGGCCCTGTCATGGGAGTCCCGACTGAAGGAGACGATAAGTGGTTGACAGCACTCATCGCTGCCCTCACACCCTCATCGCATAGGGACAGGACTTCTTCCTGGTGTACCTGAGACTTGTCCACAAGTGCCGGACCGGGGCCACCCGCCACGGCACTCTGGACGCCCAGTACCCATCAGTCATCCTCCGTGACCGACGGGACTACACCATACCTGTCGTATTCCTCCCGCGGAATACGACGTCTTGCCCGCACCTTCCTGGAGGCCGCAGGGAGCTGACCCTTGGTCATCAGTTGTTTACTATAAATAGCATCCAACAAATCTATGAACCGTGGATCCAGTCCCACTGACTGGATCCGGGCCGCGGGCAAAATCCCCGTCCTGATCGACGCAACCGACGGACGGGGCGCATCTTCATCGGCCGTGGCCGAAACCAGATGGGTCAACCCTGGCTAGCCACGCCAGAGCATCTGACCAATCTACCTCCGATGAAGACACCCCCGCAAACACGTCACCCGTTGACGTGCTCACGGGCCTGCCAGCCATGGCCTCCCGGCAAGGAGCCACGGCTGACACGCCAGGCACTCCGGTACCACACAGTTCCGCCGCCACCCCATGAAACACTCCGGTCCATGGGGTAGGTCCGCACGGAAAACCGTACGGACCCATAGCAGTCGCGGAACCGTAGCCGGACACGGGCGCCAACGGCACCCCACGTCCGACTGCCGGACCAGGCGAGATAGGTGAGTACCACGCCCGGCCCGGCACACCCGTTCCCGTGACGGCTGGTGCCAAACCAAGCCGCACGGAACCGGTGCACGGTAACGGATTGGCCTCAGCCACAGGCGGAGCCGCTGACCTGGCTTGCGCCAAACCAGACAAATGGAGGCCGGTTCCGTCCAGGACAGAATCAACCTCCATATTCTCCACCTGCGGCTTCACGGGCCACAGCAACCTCTCCTCCTCGGCCTCCTCATCTTCAGACTCCGAAGAGTCGTCACTAGACGAGTCAACCGTGGAACCGTCCTGGCGGACGGCTCCCGCCACCGCTACTGGACCACCCGGAGGTGGCCGCAGAGAAACAGAACCCGTCTGGCCGAAGCCAGACGGGACTGCCAGGGGGCCGTACGAGACGGCCCCCTCGGTAACCACTCCAGAATCCTGTCCGAGGACAGGATCCGTACCAGGCATGGGGAGAAACTGCCCCCCAACCTTTGGTAGCAGGGACGACACCAGCGTGGGCAGAACGCTATGCAGAAAACCCTGCATAGCCGGACCAAACCACGCCGGCGGTGCCATCTCCGCCACCTCCAGCTGGGGACGTGGAGCACCCCCACAGGCCGAACCAGGCGCTCCACGATTTACTCTCGGACCGCCTGACCCCGCGTCAGACCCAGCCAAGTCCTTCTGGGCAAGGAACTTAACCATCATCTCAACGGACCACACTGCACAAACATTACACCTATGATCAATATTACACAGGGAACACCTAAAACAGACATGGTCCTTGAACACGACACGGACAAACTTATGGCATTCGTCACATGATGGCGGGGCTGGCTTGGCCTATAACATAAGCACAAACCTACAATAAACAAGCGGAACGAGACCCGGATGGAAGGCAGACAATTAATTTTCAAATAATTTGACTCATAAATTAACTGCAACCCTCCCGCACCCCACCCCGCCACGTTACAACAACGATCGCATTGATTATGACGACAAGAACGAGGCGGGCATTAAACACACCCATAATAGATCCTCCAGGATGTGTAACGGCTCCAGGAATCATATCGCATAGCATTCAGGGTATATTTACCAATCAATATAAATTATACTCCTAACGAAAGCAGCACGATATGTGAAGAAAACAACAAAATGTATAACAAACTGCTGTATCACACGGTAAAACCGCAGACCACGCATCTACTCAAGAATTTTGAAACCACCGATCATTGCAAACCGATCATGATCGCACGTAAACTTGATCATTCTAAAGTTTCCGGTACCATTTTTAGTACGCAACACCCAGAACAAGATGCGCGAATTAATGAAAAAATGTTCTTCACATAAACATCCGAGCGACCGGGTGTGACGTCACCCGCTCGGATCCTACGGAGAACGACGTCAGCCGATATTCGTGTTAGAAATACCGTAGCATAACACCTATTTTCATATCTGCCGATCGCCTGTTGGGGGTTAAAGAAGGCGATCGTCTGGCATATATCGTTGTTAGCACATGTCCCAGATTCTATGGGGTCAGAAATTGGAACATGCGACACAGCGAAATTTAGAGACCTAAGTCTTTTAACTATGGATAATAAAGAATGATACAACCTGGTTATCTTCGGCGGTATTCTCCATAGTATCCTTTAGTTAATCCTTTCACGAACACACAAACTATCACAGATTAAAGACTTAGACTTTCTTTCACAAAAAACACTAAAATCCTCAATGCAGAAAGCATGTATTGCTCTTGTTGCTATGCAAACAAGAATGAGCTCTATGGTAAACAGGTACTCGGCAGTTGGGAGCCGAGTACCCGGTTCCCAGGAGTCGGTAAAGCTTTCTAAGTCTATAATCCTAGAGCCGCTGTCAAGGCCAGCTGTATATCAGAAGTAACAGAATGGTGAGTATTGATCGAAGGAGAAAGGCGAGTACCATGCCCAGCCCGGCACACCGGCCACCGTGTCAGCTGGCCTCAAACCAACCGTCACGGGACCGGCGCCTGCTACCAGATTGGCGTCAACCACGGGCGGAGCCGCTGCCCTGGCTTGCGCCAAGCCAGACAGATGGAGGACGGTTCCATCCAGGACGGAATCGATCTCCATATTCTCCACCCGTGGCATCACAGGCCGCAGCAACCTCTCCTCCTCTGCCTCCTCGTCTTCAGACTCCGAAGAGTCGTCACTAGACGAGGAAACCGCGGAGCCGTCCTGGCGGACGGCTCCCACACCTGACGGACCAGCCACCGCTACTGGACCACCCGGAGGTGGCCGCAGAGAGACAGAACCCGTCAGGCCGGAGCCCGACGGGACTGCCAGGGGGCCGTACGAGACGGCTCCCTCGGTGACCAGTCCAGAAACTGTGCTAGGACAGGGGCCGTACCAGGCATGGGGAGAAACTGACCCCCAACCTTCGGCAGCAGTGACGACACCAGCGTGGGCAGAACGCTATGCAGAAAACCCTGCATAGCCGGACCGAACCACGCCGGCGGTGCTGTCTCCACCACCTCCAGCTGGGGACGTGGAGCGCCCCCACCGGCCGAACCGGACGCTCCACGATTTACCATCGGACCGCCTGACCCCGCGTCAGACCCAGCCACATCCTTCTGGGCAAGGAACTTCAACATCACTTCCGCGGACCACACTGCACACACATTACACCTACTACCAAGGCTACATGGCGTACACCTAAAACAGACATGGTCCATAAACATGACCCATACGAATTTGTGGCACACGTCACATGATGGCGGGGCTAGCTTGGCCTATAAATAAACACAAACCTACAATAAGCAAGCGGAACGAGACACAGATGGAAGGCAGACAATTAATTTTCAAATAATTTGACCATAAATTAACTGTACCCTCCCGCACCCCACCCCGCAACGCTACAGCAAAGATCGCATTGATTATGACGACAAGAACGATGTGGGCATAAATACACCCATAATTGATCCTCCAGGATGTATAAAGGAACCAGGAATCATATCGCATAGCATTCGGGGTATATTTACCAATCAATATAAATTATACTCCTAACGAAAGCCGAAACAATATGTAAAGAAACAACAAAATGTAAACAAACTGCTGTAGCACACGGTAAAACTGCAGACCACACATCTAATCAAGAATTTTGAAACCACCAATCATTGCAAACCGATCGTGATAACACATAAACTTGAACATTCCAAAGTTTCCGGTACCATTTTTAGTACGCAGTACCCAGAACAAGATGCGCGAATTAATGAAAAAATTTTCTTCACATAAACATCCGAGCATCCCGGGTGTGACGTCACCCGCTCGGATCCTACGGAGAACGACGTCAGCCGATATTCGTGTTAGAAATACCGTAGCAAACACCTATTTTCATATCTGCCGATCGCCTGTTGGGGTTTAAAGAAGGCGATCATCCGGCATATCTCGTTGTTAACACATGTCCCAGATTCTTTGGGACATGCGACACAACGAAATTTAGAGACCTAAGTCTTTTAACTATGGATAATAAGGAATTATACAACCTGGTTATCCAATTATCCTTGCAAGAGAATCACTAGCTACAACTATCACAGACAAAAGACTTAGAAAACAATCCAAAATCTCTCCACTGCAAAAAGCATGCATGCTCTTGTTGCTATGCAAACAAGAATGAGCTCTATGGTAGACGGGTACTCGGCAGTGGGGAGCCGAGTACCCGGTTCCAAGGAGTCAGTAAAGCTTTCTAAGTCTATAGTCCTAGAGCCAGCTGTCAGGGCCAGCTGTATATCAGAAGTAACAGAATGGTGAGTATTGATCGAAGGAGAAGAGTGGTTTCAAGACTCGGTTCCCAGGCAGTGTAGGCAGGTGGTGGGTGAGGTGGGTGTATTAACGCGGTCAGAAGTACAATAAACAAAGGTGATAGAGCTGACCGCCTGCCGTTTACAAAATCGTCAGTGATTAATTGTGGGTATTGTTTGAGTGGGGGTGGGGTTTATATAATATATTATAGTATATCATCATCATAATATATTATAACATAGGGCTATAATCTAGTTTATTCCATGCATTGTTTATTAAATAAATTGAATTATCTTCAATTTGAAATGATTTTCTATTCTCATCCTTTCGTTTCTACAGTTACTTCGTCATACATTGACGGCTGTAACCTTTAATCTTAACCTGTCAATCATAATCATCCTGCCGGCCGATTGGTCAAAACATTGTGCCGTTTAGCACATATAAAACCTTCCTTTCTATATCTATGTAAATGCTAGATCACCTTGAAAAACATCGGCTCTATCATTCTTTTTTTAACACATTTATGTCCATATCTGTGTAGTAATCTATGGATTCTAAACATCTCTATGTTCAACTTGGGAAGACAGGAGTAACCTCCCTTTATAGAAATAAATTAGAACAAATTACAGGAAATAATGGCGTTGTAAAAAAGTTAAATGATGGTTTATATGATAATTTTACAACACTATATGGTATTTAATAAAGGTATAACACAATATTTAGACAGTAGTAAGACATTTTAACGATCTAGTTGAGATAGTACCATTATAGACATGTTAGATGCGATCGTTATTCCCGACTGATTCCCGATCCATAAAATCATATTTCAGCCCTGAATTTTGCGATTCTGACGAAAAATTCTGAGGAAAAAAATGTGACAAATATTCATCTTTGTATATAGTGCGCAGTAGCTTTTTATAACATGTAATTTGAGCAAAAAAGTGTGCAATATACACGGAATTTAACGGTAAGTGTTTTGCCTACCGGAAAATAGAAAAAAATTACTGAAATTTATATTGTATATGGTAACTAGGGCCTGTTTGAATTGCCATTGCGGGTAGAGAAAACTCAATCTAGATCTGAAAACTACATAAGCATCCCATGCCAGTTCCACGCTTCGGGAGAAATAAATTATTGCTATAGCAACGGGTCTGCTTTGCTACTCGTGACAGTAACTGGCAGATGTCATTGGACGCAAAAACTTGATTGATTTGTATAATTTCCTTACGAATTATCAGTAAAGACTTGTGGTGTAAAAATACTATCTTTTTAAAGACACATGATTTATTGACATAGCACAACAGACCCCCAGTTTCTCTACAATAATAAGGTAATCACGGATAACAATGAAATTGCAAACGGTTTCAATCAATACTTTGTTAACATAGGTCCAGATCTCTCAAAGAAAATCATACATCAGGAAATAAATAGTGATTACCTCACAGATACTTCCGCTTATCAATCCTCTTCATTTTTTGCTTATCCTCTTAACAATGAAGAAATTTTCACTATACTTAATTCACTTAATCCTGGGAAAAGTGCCGGCGTAAATGGGTTTAAATGGAACATATTTAAACACTGCATATTTGATTAACTAACGCCACCCAACCATATCTGCAATCAATCACTAGTACAAGGCATATTTCCATCAAAACTAAAATCTGCACATGTTACTCCAATATATAAAGCAAGACTCGTCCAACTTCACAAATTACAGGCCTGTCTCGATACTTCCACTTTCCACTAAATTAATGGAGCGATTAATGTATAATAGATTAATCAATTATCTAGAAAAAAAGGAAATTTTATACGCTTCACAGTATGGATTCTGCCAGAAACACTCAACAATGCTCACACTAGTCGAAATGACAGAAAAAATAATTGAATCAATTGAAAGGAAAGAGCATATACTGGGCATCTTCTTGGACCTTTCAAAAGCTTTTGATACTATCAATCACAATATATTATTAGGAAAACTTGCCTATTACGGAATCCGAGGATGTGCACTTGCCTGGTTTCAGAGCTATTTAACTGATAGAACACAATGCGTGCTATTTAATGCAACCTGCTCTGAAAACAAGAAATTAACCTGTGGTGTTCCTCAGGGGTCAATTCTTGGCCCTCTGCTGTTTTTACTCTATATGAATGACTTGCCCAAAATTTGCCACAATTTGTCACTAAAACTGTTTGCCGATGACACCAATGCATTTTGCTCCGCCAAAAACTTAGATATATTATACGAAAGTGTAAATAAAGAAATGGAAGAAGTTATTAACTGGTTCAAAGTAAACAAGCTGTAGTAACTTAACTACGTATAAAAGGTTACTCACCCAACAGAGGTCTTGAATCGGCCAGTGGAACCAGCGGCAGATGTGCACGGTTCAGGTTCCAAGGTACGACTGCCGGGCATCCGTAGAAACGGCGGGAATCAGCCAGCCCGGCAGCCGCGAAACACGAACCGCGGAATTGCGGAATACCGCCAGCACCACACTCCCCCGTTTATAAAAACTGGTTATTTAATTAAAAATCTTATCTTTTAATTAAAAATCTTATCTAAAAATTTACATACTATAAAAACACACAGGCATTGACGCTCAACTGCTAAATGTAGAAGTTGAATTTACCAATTAAAAAAATATTTCCATAGGCGTTGATCCATCCAGAAAGAATGAGCTGTTAATAATAAAACAGATGGATAGATCAACAGCTGCTGGACGAGGGCCATCGTTACAGATTCTAAAATAGCATAGCATCCTACCTAAAATTAAGGACAGTGGTTTTCCACCATAGCAGAAAACTGACAGAATTGACGGAATTGCCGAATTGATAAAGAAGTAATAAAAATAATCTCACATGAATTTAGTTGGAGTGTTATTTGAAATTAACATATGTGAGATTCGAGGAAAACCTATGAATATTGCAATTTTTTTTTTAATTTAGTGAATATTTTTAACCTTAACCTTTTTGATATACCTCTTATATAATTGAAACGGATCTGAATCCACAAATTTAGGAAATCCGGAAAACCACTATCCCTATCACAATACAGATATCTGAATGAAGCTAAACGGAACGGATAATACAGCAGAAGAAAGAAACATATGAATTTGCGCTATGACTAACGCGCCAATTACTTTGCGCATTAGGAAATGATAAGCGTAAGAAATGCATCTGTACGATTTATGCAGTCTTTGCTAAATGCATATTATAAATATGCTGTCATATGCAAGACTTCTGCATTATAGAGTAATGCACATTATAAATATGCCTGAGTTATGCATTATAGAGTAATAATGCATCATTGCATCATTTTAACATGTAATTGCTACACGTTTAATAAATGAAATACCTAGGTATGGCAATATATAATATGTTGGCCTAATATAAAATATCTGAACTGACCTATGTAGAATTAACATACCTGGGCTATCCTATAAAATATCTGTGCTGACCTAATAAAACTACATATAATATATTTGAGCTACCCTATAAAATATCTGAGCTGACAAATGTAGAACTGGCATTAAATAGCTAACCTATACAGGATTTCACTATACATAAATAAGTTTGCATCATCACATATGATGCATATACTTATAAAAGCGTGTACATGGAGTTAATCCATATACACATAAACAGAGAGCATTATTATGACCACACGTCATGACGGACAATAATTGCAGTTAACAATACAATGCGTATGATTAATGTGTAACAATTTACACATCATTTGACAACGCATATCTGTAATGTGCGATCAAGAAATGCGTAAATATAACCACGCATTACTACGCGCAATTATTCGCGCGTCATTTGAAAAACGCGTAATTATAATAACGCGTTCTGTGAGTCATACAGCGATGGACCCCTGTTGGTTTTTGGTATCTCACGGAGTATTATTGCTGGAAAAAGCCACTATGTGCTTATGTGTCCAACTAATTTAGTGTCCCAAAACTTACAAAGAATAGAACATCACGATTTTGCTGTTGCTGAAACTAAAGCTAAGATGGAAACGGAACATAAGCCAATGATTATAAATGTTTTCCGGACAAGTTGAATGTCCTCAGTGTCATGCAGCATATTAAAATTTGAAGTCATAGTTTCATATCATCTGGATTACAGTAATTCTTTTAATGTTGAATTACTGTTACCATTGTACATTATCACATTACTATTGTAGTACTGTACTACGACCGAAAAGCTAACTGCAGTCCGCAACAATACCATGACCAAATGAATCCGTAATAAGACGAAACCAGAGGAACGTTTATTCAGGTGGACAAGTAGGGTCCATGAAGACGTATATAGTCTAATTCACGAATTCTTAAAGATCATTCTAATACATTTCATAATCTAGGAACCTGTTAGGAAGACGGCACTGCCTTCCTGTTAGACTCTGAATGGTGTGAGTTTGGAGTTGGTCATCTCTAGGAGATGTGTGATGTATTTCCCCTCGGACCTGACACCTCATGCGCCTAGGGGAAAAAGTGTGATGCGGTTCCCCTCGGACCTGACACCTCATGCGCCTAGGAGAGTGATGCTGTGTTTGTGGGACGGGTAAAACAGAGTCGATATCCAGGTCATCTGTCAAAACAGCATCTAGATCATTATGCAGAATTGATGAGGATGGATCAATACCATATGGAATGGTTTCATCCGAATCCTCTGCAAAAATGGAAGCACGGTTATCATCAGATAACCTACGGCCATTATCGGGGGATAATAAGTCATCATCATCGCCATGATCTTCAGAGCTTATAGCACGTCTCATTCGCAATATCCAGAGAGGCAAATCACGATCTCTGCACATCTTTAATCTATCATGGTGAACAACTAGTTCCCGGCGTTGGTTTTTGATCCCAAGCAGTGCTTCTGACAACTTTTTATAAATAATAAATGGACCAGTCCAAGGAGGTTGTAATTTACTGGACTGGTCTATTTTAGTTGCAGAATTAGCAAGATAAACTACATCACCAACATGATAGGCATGCTCATGCAAACGTAGATCATACTCTTTTTTCTGGCGCTTCTGAGCCATTTTAAGGTTATCCCGTGCTATCTCATGAGTTTCATGCAACGTTTGCTGTAACTGTTGGACGAAGTCACTGGCATCTGAAGGGGCATTCTCTGTAGTCGCAGACACAGGGCATTTGCACATTATGTCAATAGGCTGTAGTACTTCTCGAGCAAGCATCATCATGTTGGGAGTATACCCCGTATGTCGGCTAACAGTAGATCGTATAGGTCCAGCGATGAAAGGAATACACTTGTCCCAATCTTTCTGTCTGTCATGCTCTTGCAGGTAACACCGTATACACTGCAAGACAGTACGGTTTATACGTTCAAACTGTCCATTCGAACACGGTCTATAAGCTGTGGTGCGTGTTTTTGAAATCTCCAGTAGATGG
Source organism: Chaetoderma sp. LZ-2023a (assembly GCA_034401795.1). Taxonomy (NCBI): domain Eukaryota; kingdom Metazoa; phylum Mollusca; class Caudofoveata; order Chaetodermatida; family Chaetodermatidae; genus Chaetoderma; species Chaetoderma sp. LZ-2023a. The sequence goes on along the minus strand of CM067373.1, from coordinate 100,155,486 downwards.
CACAGTTCCTTAAATAGGTTGCTCTCAAAGTTACGACCCTGGTCGGTGTGTAAGAAATATGAACAGCCAAATGTGGTGACAAAACGCTCCACATACGTTTTGGCTACCAGTTCTGCCCCTTGTTCAGGGAGCGTATAGCACTCAACCCATTTAGTGAACTGATCTATGATCATCAACACGTATCTATTTCCCAGTGTAGATGTGATAAAGGGTCCCAAAATGTCCATATGTACCCGTTCCAAGGGAAACCCAGCATGGAACTCGCCCAGAGCAGCTCTAGGTCGGATGGAAGCTTTTTTGCTACAGCTACAAATCCGACAGGATTTCACATACGCCACCACATCACGAGAGTATCCGTGCCAGATATACTTAGCCTTCACTCTCTCTAATGTCTTCTGCTCACCCATGTGACTGGCAAGCTTGGAATCATGACAATTTTCCAAAACCAGCTTCTGGAGAGACTTTGGGACTACCAGCAGATTCCGTGTGGTATTTGCTTCTACCCAGAGATAGTGCAAAATGCTATCGACAAAAATCAATTGATCACAACGAGCCCACCAAAACTTGACAGCTGGACTAGCTAAATATAGCTCCGCGTCAGAAGGTGTGTGTGACTGCTCAATCCATGATACAACTGTCTTCAGATCAGGATCCTCCAACTGACGCTCCCTTAGATTTTCCGAAGAGAATGCGTCTAACCAGTTTGACCTTCCGATAACCTGGTCTGTTTGGGGGACACCATTCAGCAGTCCATCTGGATCATCGCTGTCTGTGTCGCTGTCTGATAGGTCATTATTACTCAATTGAAGGGCCCTTATGGTTTGAAAAGCCAAAGGAATTACATCATCAACATCTTGTTCAAATTGAGACCATTGCTGCTGAAGCTTGGTACAATATTTGCACCCACCACATGGTAACGAACTAAGAGATTGGCCAGCTTTATAACAGTGGCAAGGTGAAAAATCACTTGGAACTCGTGATAGACCATCAGCATTAGAGTGCTGTTTACCGGGCCTGTACTGCATCGTCATATTATATTGGGACAGTTCTTCTAGCCATCTAGCTAGTTGTCCTTCGATGTGCTTGAAACTGAGCAGCCACGTGAGACTGTGATGGTCAGTCCGCACAATAAATGACCGTCCTAGCAAGTACATACGGTACTGCCTAGTAAATGCTACCACGGCCAGCAACTCTTTGCGTGTAACACAATATTTACGCTGAGCCGGTGTCAACGTTCGGCTCGCAAAACCAATAAGCACCAGTTTCCCATTCTGAATTTGGGATAACTCTGCACCAATAGCCGCCTCCGAAGCATCCGTATCCAGTATGAAGGTACCATCCGGTGTCGGATAACCTAACACTGCAGGGTTGGCCATAGCACCCTGAAGTGTTTCGAAAGCTACCTGATGCTTTAGAGTCCAGTCATACTCTACTTTGGAACTGGTAAGTGCAGAGAGAGGAGCAGAAATACCAGCAAAACCCTGTATGTGCTCTCGGTGGTAATTCATGAACCCTAGGAAAGATTCCAGCTCTTTCCTGGTCTTAGGAACAGGCCAATTAGCGACGCTTTCCATATTGTTTGGCTTAACAGCGATTCCCTTATCACTCACCAACTTACCTAAGAAACAGAGTTCTGTACGGAACAAATTACACTTCTTAGGTTTTAATTTAAGGTTGTGCAACAGGAATCGGGAAAGGACAGCTTTCAAGTTGGTCATATGACTGTCAAAGTCAGTCCCTGTCACTACCACGTCCGTCATCTAAATACGCAAGACACTCACACCAGTTAAGACCTTGCAATACCAGCTGAACAACCCTCTGAAAGGTAGCCGGGCTGTTGCACGTACCAAATGGCATCCGGACAAATTCAAAAAGCCCATATCTTGTGATAAATGCGAGCTTGTGGCGGTCCTCTGGGTCAACCTCGACCTGCCAATACCCAGCTGCCATATCAAGTGTGCTGATGAACTTAGCACCACCAAGTGCATCCAGACATGTCTCAATGTTTGGTAGGGGGTAAAGGTCTTTGCGAGTTATACTGTTCAGAGCTCGAAAATCGACGCAGTACCTCACGGTACCGTCTTTCTTCCGAACTAATACCGGGGCTGACGACCACTCAGATTTGTAGTAACTTAATTACGTATATAAGGTTACTCACCCAACAGAGGTCTTGAATCGGCCAGTGGAACCAGCGGCAGATGTGCACGGTTCAGGTTCCAAGGTACGACTGCCGGGCGTCCGTAGAAACGGCGGGAATCAGCCAGCCCGGCAGCCGCGAAACACGAACCGCGGAATTGCGGAATACCGCCAGCACCACAAAGCTATCATTAAATGTTGATAAAACAAACTACATGTTATTTTCAAAGTCTAGAAATCAAGAAACAATAGTATTCCAAAAATCTATATTAATAAAACAGAAATTGAAGAAGCTCCTTTTGCTAAATTGTTAGGAGATTATTTAGACAAGAACCTGACCTGTGGCAAAAAGAATTGAGGTAGTCACAGCTAAAGTAGCAAGAGGCATGGGGGTCATTCAAAGACTAAAGCCATTCCTAACACAAGCTACCATTAAAACCCTGTATTCCACACTGATCCTTCCACACCTCACATACTGAAATGCCATCTGGACTAACACACAAAAAACCAAATTAACAAAATTGCAAAGCATGCAGAAAAAATGCAATAAAATGTTCTCAAAAACAGCAAAGGGTCCAAACATCTTCAAAACACATCTGCCCTGTAGGTGGGGCTTAGAATACACCTTCCGTATCCTCTGTGTGTCGCAAGAGGCGACTAAAGGAGGTACGGGTGAGGTAACCCTGACAGAAACCTCGAGTGCTGAAGACAGGTTCCAGGACGCATGGCGCACTCTAATAAACCATAGATTCACGCACTTAACGCTTATGATCATGTCGATAGTCACTTACAGGACTGACGGTATGATCAGCGAACGAAAAGAAGAAAGAATCTTCAAAACACAAAAACTTCTTAAACTCACATACATAGGCAAGTCACAGATGATCAACATTTCCAGAGCCTTTCATCACAAAATCCTACCTAAATGTATAACCCACAGCTTTGCAAACAACATCAAAATCCACACATATAACACTAGTGGGTCATTCCATCTCAAATCAGCAAGTGGTCCCCACCTGACCATCTCAGAATTGCTTAATATTTTGTTTACAGCTACCTACACATATTTTAGGCGATTATACAAAATTATAGAGTCCAGTTTTACATACTTTTCAAAATATTGCAGTCTGAATAACATAGGGGTGGCGAAAATGTTACAGGGTTTTCGCACATGTTATTTTTTCCGCAACTTTCAAGTCCTAATATCTCCCTTATTATACATGCTAGCCATCTGAAATTTTTATCATTAATTCACTGCTATGCGTCTTACTGGAAAATGCAAAGAAATGCCAAATACCTTTATAAATCTTTATTTAATACTTTACCAAAAATGGCAAAATAATCTTCAACATTGTGCATTTTGCAACTTTTATCTGAGAATAAAACACAAACTGTCTGCAGTTAGGGCTTGCCTTTTCACATGCTTTATGTATCCATATAGATGAACATGCACAGGTGTTTGTAACCTCCTAAGTTTATAACTTTTAGAGATATGACTTGTTGAAAACAAGAAAATCTTCACGCATGTCAGGTTTCAGCTGCAAATATTATTAAGAGGGACAGGTGGCACACACTATTGCTATATATCAAAAGAAAGCATATGGTCTAGGCTTTAATTTGATACCTAGAACAACTTGCCCCTATGATTATTTCAGTGTGATACTAATTTAACGAAATAGGGTTATTTTGTCAATTCGCGAATGGTTATCATCCTAGACTTAATTCTGTAAAATAAATTTAAATATTACTTTAAAATGTTTAAGAAACAGGGTGATATATCTAATGAGACATGTTGCTAATATATCTTATTTTTACATCAATATTTATATTTAATACATGTAGATACGCACACAGTGTATATGAACATAATATAGCTTAGCAATTATGTACATATCTACTGACTAGAAAATTTCAAGAAATAAAATTTTACCTAATTTTCTTGTGTCAGTGTTATATTTTCATACCTGCAGCCCACTTACCAAGGAAACTCAATTTAAATCAAACTATTAACTGTCTGGTCATTAATATTTTCTTGTTTGTTTTTCAGATTTAGTGACTATGGCATCTAAGATGGCTGCCTGTACTATTGGCATGAACTGCAAAGATGACTGTCATAAACTGACTTACTGCAAAAAGACAGGCTTTGTGAAAATATGTGATTTATCACTTCAAGATAAAGACCTTATGTTTAAACGTTGTGACTTACCACAGAATATGACAGTAACTCAACAAAGTACAGTATGCTTGCATCATAAAAAGTTGTACCTAGACAAATATGAATTCTTAGAAAAGAAGTGCTGTGATCCATATTCTGTTCATGGTCAGCCAGTCAGAGGAAACTTACGTACCTCGAATACCACTGCAACTGAGAAACTAAATAAAACCACAGGGAATAACATTAAACCCGGTCAAAAGTTATGTCCAAAGTGTATGATAAAATTTTCATTGGATACTAAACCTGTTGCAGAACTTACAGATGATGATAATTTAGAAAGTGATTCATATGACACAGATCAGAGTGATGGCAAGCATGCAAGTCAACTAAATACCAGCATAACCTCACTTGGATGCTCTCCCCTCAAAATAAAGGTCAGCCAGAGAGATATGGTTGGCTATGGTAAACGCAAACTAGCCCAAGCAGAGACTGCCATGAAATATCAGCTTGCCAAAAATTTGAAAGTAGACAGATGATTTGGTAAAGAAGACACCAGTTTGTCAGCAATGTACAGATCTTAAAGAACTTATTTTATGTATGAAGCAAAGATGTAGTGTGTCAAATAGACAAAAGCAAATACAAATACTGACAATGGCACCTCCAAGCTGGTCACTTGAGAAGACTGCTACAGAATTTAATGTGACAAAGTATGTGGTTAGGAAAGCCAGAGAGTTAAAAAAACAACATGGCATTCTTGCGGAACCCTCAACCAAGAAGGGAAATGAATTAACAGAAGATGTCAAGAAACAAGTGACCGTGTTTTATGAAAGTGATGAATACTTTCGTTTGTGCCCTGGAAAAAAGGACTACCTTTCAATAAAAATTGATGGAAATCGTATACACAAACAAAAGCGCCTGCTCTTAGCAAATTTGAATGAACTGTACGTAGCATTTAAACAAAAGTATGAATCCTGCAAAATAGGGTTTTCCAAATTCTGTGAACTGCACCCACCATGGTGTATAACAGTTGGGGCCAGAGGCACCCATTCTGTGTGCATCTGTGAGATCCACCAAAACGTGAAACTTTTGTTAGCTGCAGTTGGTGAACTAAAACTGGAATACACTTCATTAATGTCACTCGTTGTTTGTGACATTCATTCCAGAGACTGTATGATACACGGCTGTAGCCAGTGCCCAGGAAAAGATGCCCTGCATACACATATAACAGAGCTTATCCACAATCAAATGGAAATGGATGAAGATTATGTCATTAATTTTAAACAGTGGGGGTATACTGATCAGACTTCCATTGTTACTAGACAGGAATGTGTGCCAGACTTCATCAATCTGCTGTGTGACCAACTTGATAATCTGACAACCCACCATTACATTGCGAAAGCACAAGCTGCATACCTTTCTAGCTGCAAAGAGACATTACATGAACATGATAATACAATGTTAGTATTGTTAGACTTTGCAGAGAATTACTCCTTTATAATTCAGGATTCCATTCAAGGATTTTATTAGGATAACAAGCAAGCAATGTTGCATCCGTTTGCTGTTTATTACTCCAAAGACGGCATGCTGTGTAAGCCTTTATCTCTGTGTGTAATCAGTGATTGTATGCAACATGACACAGTAAGTGTGTATGCGTTCATTAATGTTGTGGTAAAATACCTTAAAGAAATGCTGCCTCATGTTAAGCATGTAAAGTACTTTAGTGATGGATGCGGAGGACAATATAAAAACTATAAGAATTTCCGCAACCTGTGTCTACATTCACAAGATTTTGGTTTATCAGCTGAGTGGCATTTCTTTGCAACAAGCCACGGTAAAAGTGTTTGTGATGGAATTGGAGGAACAGTTAAGAGACTTGCTGCAAGAAGCAGCCTGCAACACACCACAGACAATCATATTCTTACACCGGTAGAATTATATGAGTGGTCACAATCTAATGTTCATGGTATCACTTTCTTTTATGTATCACTCACTGATGTGGAACAGCATCGCCCTAGTCTACTAAAGCGTTTCGCAAATGCAGGTACGATTCCTGGAACAAGGAGCCATCACTGCTTCATTCCCACCAGTACTAGTGAGTTACGCATTAGTAGAATATCTGCTGATGAAAACGGTGCCAGTACGAAAGTGAGCGTCTCAGGCACAGAAACGTCTCTAAACTTTCAACCAGGACAGTATGTAGCCATGGTTTATGATCAGAACTGGTATCTTGGAAACATTGTAGAGATATCGGAGGAGCATCAAGATCTTCTGATTAACTTCATGCAGCCAAAAGGTCCAGCAAGATCATTTTCTTGGCCACGAAGACGAGATGAATGTGCTGTTCCAATTGATCATATTCTCTGTGCAGTGACAAACCTTACCACAATAACTTGTCGTCAGTATAAGTTGGATCAGGACACAATGACACAAATTACAGAGTGTTTCAGAACATTTTCTGCTACCAAGTTTCTGTCGTAAATAACTTCTGTTACATGTAAGCAACTGTACTATGCTAGTATGCGGACTACCTCCTTGTACATAGTTAGCAACAGAAAGAGAAAGCCTAAACATGATTGATATACAAGATACAATTACATATAATTTAGTGAAGTTACCTTAATGCAGCTTTAATCCTGAGCACACTAGCATTAACATTCTCTTGTTTTTGGCAATAACAGATTTGGAAAACAATTTCCTTAGATGATGATGATGTTTAAGGCAGCAGCATCTTCTGAGAAAGTTGTTTACAAAAGTGGCATCAATTTAACCTTGTTTTAAATTAGAAATTTTTGAAAATTTTGACATTAGTGCTAAAGATTTATATGGAAGCAGTGTTACATACTTATTACTTTAAATTTGTTCTTGAATATTCAATCCACTTTGAAGTATTTCCGAAGTAATTACTGAGTTATGCATAATTAATCAATCGCGAATTGACAAAATAACCCTATTTTGTTAAATTAATATCACACTGAAATAATCATAGGGGCAAGTTGTTCTAGGTATCAAATTAAAGCTTAGACCATATGCTTTCTTTTGATATATAGCAATAGTGTGTGCCACCTGTCCCTCTTAATAATATTTGCAGCTGAAACTTGACATGCGTGAAGATTTTCTTGTTTTCAACAAGTCATATCTCTAAAAGTTATAAACTTAGGAGGTTACAAACACCTGTGCATGTTCATCTATATGGATACATAAAGCATGTGAAAAGGCAAGCCCTAACTGCAGACAGTTTGTGTTTTATTCTCAGATAAAAGTTGCAAAATGCACAATGTCGAAGATTATTTTGCCATTTTTGGTAAAGTATTAAATAAAGATTTATAAAGGTATTTGGCATTTCTTTGCATTTTCCAGTAAGACATGTGGCAGTGAATTAATGATAAAAATTTTAGATGGCTAGCATGTATAATAAGGGAGATATTAGGACTTGAAAGTTGCAGAAAAAACAACATGTGCGAAAATCCTGTAACATTTTCGCCACCCCTATGTTACTCAAACTGCAATATTTTGAAAAGTATGTAAAACTGGACTCTATAATTTTGTATAATCACCTAAAATATGTGTAGGTAGCTGTAAACAAAATATTAAGCAATTCTGAGATGGTCAGGTGGGGACATTTCTGGAAATTTGCTGATTTGACACGGAATGACCCTAGTAACAAACATGATTGCCACATTAGATACACACGAACAGACACAGGGAAACGTAGAATTTCAGTTGGTGTCGTCAAAGCATGGAATAATATAGATAAACACACACGCAAAAAAATACTGACACTAAAATCATACAAAGACATAATTAAAACTAGCATACTCAATACATACTAGATCTAGAAAACACAATGCCAAGATAACTAAGATCACACACTTCCTGTATCATTGCCATAGCTATTATCATATCAACCACCCACTACTACTACTACTACTCATAATGCACTATTACAGCTATCGCGACTACTGTAACTGCTTCCTCCAATCTGACACACCTGAACAAGTGCTACTACAGTACTAAATAGCAACCTATGAGTTGAGCTGGGGTAATTAGCATGCATGATCCCCATCCCCCTTCCTTCACACACCCCCCCCCCCCCCCCAAATATAAATCTCTAATCTCAATAACTAAAAGGAAAAACATAGATGTATTGTATCGTTTGTTATTTTTTCTATGTCTACTTAGCTCAGTACCGTATCTGTACATTCACAAGTATGTCTCACATCCTATGCAGCATGCTAAGCTGTGTAGTGTGTGTGTAATATATGTATGTTTAATGTTAGGTGTCCGCCACCACTATAGGCAATGCCTTCGGCGGAGAACCTGTATTGAAAACATGTAAATTAGTATCCAAGAAGCAAATAAATAATATTGAATATTGAATCTTGAAGCGACGCGCGCGTGAGAACGTCAAAAGTAAGTACCCTCGAAATCACATGCCCCTCGAAAACGCCTTACTGGACGATACATGAAATAAGCCAAAGATACTAGTTTTCGTTGGGGTAAGAATAAAGATACAACCAAAATAAAATTATTAATCCCATTAATATACAATCTGAAAAGCATACTTTCAAGGGCGTGCTTGATGGCGCAATAACAAATGCACGTGTTGTTTTCTTTGTTTCCATGACGTTGCCGGAAATGGGAATGATATTTGTCGCAAAAGCGGCCACCTGTTATTGCGTGGCCGTGCCAAGCCACCCTAAATTGTTACCTTTTATGGCTGTGCACAATTTGGGGTCATAAGGCAAGCAGCCGTATTTGGCATTATCGTGTTTCTCCCCCGGACACACGATTGCACACGCTTTATGGAAATGTATTTTTAACGTATCTTTTACATTAAAAATTCTATTCTGTATATTTTTTACTCATGTTCTTGTTGAATTATGTTTTTACCTATCTTTATAATGACTTTATGGTCGACTTTATAACTCATCTGTAGGTAATAATGATGATCATTATCAGAATGCTTCATGCTTCAATCTATATACTAATCGTGTTTCTCCCCCATCGTTTGATATGCATAAATATATAAATTGCTTCCGAACAATCTGCTGGTTAAATATGAGTCGGAATATAACGTACTAAATGAGACTTTTAGATCATGCCAAACAATAAATTTTCCCAGCATTTTCGTAATTTGCTTACGCCATACGAAAATAGCTGCATTTTATTGTTTAAACGTATTATTATTATTATTATTATTATTGTTATTACTATTATTATTATTATTATTATTATTATTATTATTATTATTATTGTTATTATTGCTTGGGATGAATGACGAGCATAATAAGAATGACTCATCTGAATTTGCGATCTTTATTTTAATCATGTTTCTACCTCGTATGAATCAAGCATTATGCCCCAAAATATATGCCATACGAAAAAAGCTGCGTTTTAGTGGGGAAGTTTCTTAATCCCACATAATTTAAGATTTTTCGTATGGCATATCTGGACATAGTTATGAATATCAATCATTATTATATATACTAATCGTGTTTCTCTCCCCCCCCCCCCTCCTCCCCTCCCCCGTCACTAAATTTATATATTCTTAAAATGGTACCTCCAAAATAACTCCTAGCCCCCTTTTTCTATCTCTTGCCCCCATGGAAAACCCCTTCCATGACAATCTACATGTTTTAACAATGTTATTAATAAAGTATGTTATATTTACTAATCGTGTTTCACCCCTGTCAGCATAGTGATATATTCTTAAAATCGTACCCCCAAAATAATTCCTAGCCCCCTTTTTCTATCTCTTGCCCCCATGGAAAACCCCTTCCCAGATAATCTATGTGTTTTAACAATGTTATAAATAAAGTATGTTATATATACTAATCATGTTTCTCCCCCATCAGTATAGTGATATATTCTTAAAATCGTATAGGAACACTATCAAGAAATCAGTTCACAATACAAGCGGATTAAAATAAGCGAACAATCACTTCGACGTATATACTAATCAATACAATTGACACTTTACTATATGTCTATTATTTTAAATGCATCTTTTTTCGTATGGCGTATCTGGACAAAGTTATGAATATCAATCATTATCATATACTAATTGTGTTTATCCCCAACCCCAACCCCTGCCCTGTCAATAAATTGATATATTCTTAAAATCATACCCCAAAAATGTGATTAGCGTTGTGCATAATGCTCTGGTTAGCCCCTCCAAATGTCTGGATTGACACCCAGTGTGTTACACCCCTGCGCCACGTTGAGGCTGAGCATATAGTCTTAAACAGGATCCTTGAGGCTATCACCAAAGGTAAGCTGCCACAACTTGAAGAAGCACTACAAACCATCAAATGCTTTCGGATAGCACAGCAGTGGATCCCCTCACACTGTGGAGTCCAAGGAAATGAGGAAGCAGACACGATGGCAAAGGTTGGTGCAGAAGAGAATCAGACAGAAAACATGGTTACCCATACAGAGATGAAGACTATCATCAAGTCAATATATCATGCATTTATATAGTTATATACAAACAATATACAGGATAAGCATATGACGGTCAATTAAAAATGCACACACGCACGCACATACACATACATACATAAATACACACATATGTAGTAACAATGATTTATGCATACCCAGTGACATAGGAGATTATGTAGTAAGTTTAATATTGATGCGTAAATACTACATGATTTGAGATTGATGACATTCAGTTATTCATGTTTAGAATACCTTGCCTAATCGAGAGGCATGTGTCAATATAAGAGCGGACAACTTTTAGGACTTCAGTATTCACATAATTGTTCAACATTAGAAATATGAATTTATCATTTTCATCAAGTAGTTGATGCTGCTGCAGTTCGAGAAAGTTAAGCTGCCTTCTTTGAGTATAAGAGAGCTGGATGTCCAAGAGAACTACTTCATCCAGCATGTAGTTGAAGAAAAGCCGCTAACAAGACCTTGTGTAGAGTACAGAGTGAGGAAAATGTTAGACGGCGGTGCATGTTATACCAAGAAATAGGAGATGCCCATTATGGGAACAGCGAGTTATACAATAGAATTATTAAACAACAATCAACTTCCAAAAATATTTCAATATGTGAACTGATTGTACACAATATGGTAATGAGAAATCCAGATGAATTATGTGATAGCTTGGCTAAGCATTTCTCAAAGTTAGCCACACCAGGTGACCAGTAGTGGATTACAATAGGGGCAGCGGGGGAACTTACCCTGGCCCCAGATCTTGACCAGTCCCCAATTTTTCTATCAAAATATTTAATAATAATATTTAGCCATGGTGGATAAAGGTGTTACCGATTCCTTAGGGGGACATACCCCCTCCTGAATCCACGCGTATATATATATTCCGTGTCTGCATGTCTGTTGTTTGGTGGTGTGCGATTTTCCCCGGATTCCACTCTGCGCACCTCAATTCGGGGAACTCCGGAGATGGCTGTGTTGACTGTGTCACGGTGGCAGCCTCTTCGTGTTCAGCCTCCACGCCGATTCTACTAAGGGCGTCAGCATTTCCATGCAATTTGCCGGGACGGTGACCAACATTAAAGTTATAGGCCTGCAGGGATTCCTGCCATCTCGCTACCTGACCCTCCAGATTTTTTAAGTTCCTGAGCCATCGTAGTGAGGCATGGTCTGTATGGAGTGTAAAAGGGAACCCGTACAGGAAGTGTTTATAATACTTGACAAAATGGACCACAGCCAATAGTTCTCGCTTGGTGGTTGCGTGTCGTCTCTCCATTTTATTCAGAGTACGCGAACCATAACCCAACACCTGCTGAGATAGAACGGCGCCAATAGCGAAAGCTGATGCGTCAGTGTCTAAGATGAAATCGAGGTTTGGATTAGGGTGAGCAGGAATCGGGGCAGTCGTCAATAGTTCCTTCAATGCCCTGAAGGAGCCGTCACACTCACTCGTCCACTCAAATGGTCGATCTTTCTCAGTGATCTTGTAGAGGGGTGAAGCAATCTCGCTGGAATGTCGGATGTAACGGCGATAGTACTGGCATAGGCCAAGAAAACTCTGTGTATCCATAACTGAAGAGGGCCGCAGCCACTCTGCTACTGCCTTAGTTTTTGATGGTTGAGTAGCCACTCCATCACCAGATATGACATGTCCCAGGAACTCAACGCTCTGTCTGAAGAGATGACATTTCTTCAGTTTGAGTTTCAAATTGGCCATGCGGAAATGTGATAGCACGGGTGTCCAGATTTATTAAGGTTTGCTCAAACGTGGGTCCAAAGACTGTTACGTCATCGATGTAACAGAGACATATTTCCCATTGCAGGGTAGTCAATACCTGCTCAATGAGTTGTTCAAAAGGTCTGGGAGCATTGCACAATGCCTCCAGGCGCTTGATTCTGACTGGGATTCTGCACATCTGCTGGTGGTGATGTCTGTGTGGTCGGTGTTGATGAACTGGGGGGAGCACTAGCGGGCGGGGCGATAGCTGCACCCTCTATCTCATTGATAGGATGGAGTTGGCATCGGTTACTCTTCTCCCACTCCAGAAAGTTCTCTATGTGAACCACCATTGCCGTTAATTGGCCCAATGTGGTCGCTGAGAAATAGTTTTTCTTTCAGGGCGGGTTCACCGCTTAATGCATCGATGAAAGTGTCGAGATGCAAATGAATCATGCCCTCCATATTGGTGCTCGGATATGCGCGGGTGACTAGCCTCCTGATTCGGCTAGCTAACTCAGGAAGAGGTTCTCCCGCGCATCGTCAGAAATTTTTAAGTTGAAGATGACTGGTTTCTCCGAGTGTTGTGTCGCCAAATCGCTCCATCAGTGCTCGTTCCAACTGTGCATAGGTGGGTGTGTAATCAGTTCCCAGATCTGCAAGAACTTCGAGGGCTTTTCCGGAAAGCTTTGCAGCGAGATATTCACCCATTTGCTGATCGTTTCAGCGGTTAGTCCAACTTATGATTTCGAACTGTATCTTATAATTGGTCCAGTCATTCTCCCCGCTAAACTCTGGAGGGAGGATGACTTGGCCAAGATGGCGGGAAGAATGCAGCGGCTGAAAAATGGGTGGTACGGGTATCTGGGAAGTTGATGAAGATGCTGAGGTTGGTCGTGGTGCAGGTGGCGGTGGTGTTGGTGTTTCCCGTTGATGCCCATGCCGAGGATCCAGGACACGCATATTCCAATTTAATTTAGTCGACGTGAGATGATGCGCTCTCTGGAAGCTGGAAAGTTCCCGCAAGTTGGTTCCCACAAGCTGTTTTCTGCAAACAAGACTCTCGCAAGAATACTCATAGCAGGAGGGATACATCGCTCAGCACTGTAAGCCTAATAGAATGTCTAACGAGCAGTCAGCAAAAGATACGATAGTACTACGTGGTGAAGAAGGTTCCCATACACCAATGGTATGGATGGAAGTTATCAACAACCTGATCACAAGTGGGGGTTGTTTGATGCAAACGAAGATACAAAACAAAGCTTCATGGTGCTGGGTACGTCAGCCAGCTCTGAAGACGCACCGGGCAGAGTTTACTTGCTGCGGTCGAAAGTCGAAAGAACCTACATGATATTAGTGCGGCAGAGGTTGAAATACCACTTTTAGGCATGGCCATCAAAGAACATCCTGCCTCTACATCTGTAGACTCACATATTCAGGCCGTAAAGGCCTCACCGCAAATTTGTGTTCCGAGGTAGATATTGATATTCATGAACAATAAAATAGAAAGTTCCAAATTACTCCCGTAAATGGGGAGTTACAAAATTGTTTTAGTGTGGTGGGTTGGACAACTGCAAGCTACGGGATAAAAACCCGACACATAGCGAAGTAAAACGTGTATTGTCTGTCGAACTTGTTAGTAGCTGGTACAGATCCAGCCTGTTCAGCCCCTGGCTGAGGATGCTCTCAATCACTGGATCGCGTCTCCTTTTATACACCCCATGACGTCACAGGCGCAGGCTCCAACCAATCATCGTTTGAGCAACAGCCAATCAGCGCGTAGCTAATAATAGCACAGCCGAATGTTCTAGAACATTCTAGAAGTTTTGCGTCCACGTGGTTATGACCTCACGGCAATATTTTGAAGATAATCATGAAGAGTTTTCCATGGATAACTCAGCCATTTCTCAACCGATTTTGAAATGGTTTACAGATTTGAAAAGCCCGTTGAATTCTGGTCTTGAACAATGCCAGATGTAACGGGAACAGGCAATCCGTAAGGATTGCAGGGTACCATCTCGGTACACTAAAAGCGCCATCCTATCTTGGTCGTAACTACGTGCTCCATCAAAACAGCGTCCTGGCGTGCGCATACGCATCATGCGTTTTAACGAACTTAGTCGTTTTTCGACACGCTATCTCACCAACTGCGAGTTTCAGTCTCCTTCATCTGACAGTCAGTACTCCCTCGATTTGGAGGTAGCCTCATATGATGGACGTGCTGCTCGCGTGCTCACCGACGATGGAACAAATTTAACTGGTGCAGAAGGACCAGCACCGCCACAACACAAGTTCTCACCAATCAACGAGGGGACATTTCGTGATGCCTTGCAGGTGGGAACTCAATACATCACCTTATCGGATCTCCGTGATAGGCTACCACCATCTACGCCGGATCGCGGACGACTGTGACAAAGACCCCTACGGGGGCAACTACCACCTTCATGACCATTATGTTCACCCACGTCATCAATAGGTGATCAGTGGCCAGCTATTCATGTACCATATCCTATATCACCTACTTTTCGCGCATCATCTCCTTATTATTCACCACATATGTGGTACGAACCAGAGGATACGGTTACACCATTCCAGCAATACATCAGACAACGTACACATCGCGCACATCGTTCACGTCAGTCACCTGTACTGCCTTCGTATGAGGAATACGTCTCACAGCATCAGGAACGTCTGCGCCATCTACACAACATGCCTCTACCAGTCTATAGACGTACATCTGTCTATGGACCCGCATCAGGGCGGTATTCCACAGAACCAACGTACCGTGCAGCCCGTCATCACAGAGAATCGTCTTCAAGAATGTGTCAGCACCATCAGGGACATCAGCGAGCAGCACCACCACCACCTACACGCCGACCCACATCCGCATTCTCATCAGTTTCGCTAGCACCACAACCAGGTTTTGCTCCAATTACTTCTTCAAGAGGTTGTGGCCAGATCATTCTCCTCCACCCCCCAAATTTAGCGGCGAGACTGATTGGGCCAATTATAAAGTTCAATTCAAAATAATAAACAGGACAAACCGGTGGAGTAATCAGCAGATGGGAGAGTATTTAGCTGCAAAGTTGTCTGGAAAAGCTTTACAAGTTCTTGCAGACTTAGGCACAGACTACACACCATCTTACACCGAACTAGAGAACATGTTGTCGGAAAGATTCGGCGACACCGCCCTCAGAGAAACAAGACGGCTTCAACTGAAGAATCTACGTCGATGCTCGGAGGAAACATTGCCAGAATTAGAGAGTCGCATCTGTCGTCTTGTTACCCATGCATACCCCAGCACAAATCTCGAGGGTGTAACACATCCACATCTCGACACTTTCATAGACGCGTTGAGTGGAGAGCCCACCCTCAAAGAAAACTGTCAGCTATGTCATTGGAGGGAACGATGCCCAAACCTTCCTCCATCTACAACCCCAACCGCTGACCAATGAACCATGCAGCCTGAGAATCCATCAAACTAGCATGGGCACTGATTACAGAGTCACTTCGGGGCCTGTCCCTACAACCTGGCTCAACTGCGGCCTCTGAACAACTATGTCAGGTGGCCATGGATACTTGTCAACATATTCCTACACCATCATACACTCACCCACACCCGGCCTCTTCTATGACAGTGCCTATGATGCACACCGCATCCGCAGCACTGCCATCTCCCCCCTGCGGAAAAAGTGACCCAACAGTTTCCGCATCTGCACAACCTTCTTTCCTATGTAAAAAGGCAGTGGTAGGTTGTAGCACCTCCGCTGAAACAACGTTTTTGCAAGCACCACGTCCAATCGCCAAGGCACTTAATACCCGGTGTCCTTTGGTAGTTTGCAACTCACAGCCTCTTACAGCTACGTCACCAACATGCACCATCAGCAGTGATTTCGAGGAAAGAACTCATTCAACTGCATGGATCCGCAAAAAGAATCATCGGACAAAGAAAACGAACATCCCACAATGCCATTGCTTCTTCTGCACTTCAACTAAACATCCAATGGCATAGTGTAAAAATGGTCAGTTAGTCCTTATCCGTGAATGTGAGGGTCCTATCTGCACTGCAGTATACACCAACATAGCTTACTCAGAATCAGCAACAAGGCCACCACCACTGCTAACCCCGGGCCCCGACCCCGTCATCGCCCAAGCAATCACATCAGCAGCGACGATGAGTCAGCCCTTTCCACACTCAGCCACCAACTGCACTCACGGAAGCCATCCGGAAACAAGCTAACTATATACAGAATGATACCACACAACCTGCACTTATGCAAATATTATCATTGGAGACTCTTCCGCAGGCTCACCGTAAAGTGACACTGGAGCTTCCATCACTGTCTTTAACAAGCACTTATATGAGAGCATCCCACCTCATAAAAAGCACCCCTTAGGCCTACAAACATCTTTTTACAAACAGCTACAGGAGCAGATGTACCTGTGGTTGGAGTAGTAAACCTTATAATACAGATAGAGGAATGCAATTTAAACAGCGAGTTGTTATCGCCTCCATCCAAAACGATGCCCTGCTTGGTTCTGATTTCCTCAGTGCCAGCATAGCCATCATACATTGTAGGCAACAGGAACTAGACATACACAGCCGACGGATACCCCTTGGACCGGAGTCATCATTATATGATATGTGTGTGATGATATTAGCTACCACCGCCACAGTTGTTCTGGGACAGGAAAGGATCTTGTGGGCCACTGCACCACAATTAGGAAACAACACTCACACAGCCATGCTGGAGCCCGACCCCGAATACATGCTCACTTCACAATGCGCCAGTCCCCGCATCATCGTGGACACCACCAACAAGGAACATATTCTGTTTCGTGTATTCAATTACACTGCTGACCCAATAACACTTGAATCAGGAGTCCGTTGTGGCCATTTGGTGGATGTGATATCACTGGAAACATCCCCAACTGCAAACACAACAACAGCAACGTCTGATGATTTGCCCGAACATCTACATGACTTATATTTACGTACCACAGTTGGATTGATGCAATCCCAAAAATTACAAATAGGAAACTTACTTCACAAATATCGTGATAGTTTCTCATCAGGAGACATGACCCTTGGAGAAACTCATCTAGTACAGCACTCCATCGACACCGGAAACAACTGACCCATACGTGTTAGACATCTCCCGATTCATAAGGAAGCGGAGTCACACCAACATGTAGAGGACATGTTGCGGACCAGAATAATTGAGCCCTCAGCATCCCCCTGGGCCAGTCCCATTGTACTAGCAGCCAAAAAGGACGGATCTTTGCAGTTTTGTATAGACTACCACCGCCTTAATGATCTTAGCATTACCCCGGATATATCAGGCCTTAGATACCTTGTCCGGAGCCAAGTGGCTTTGTACCCTTGATTTAGCTAGTGGATACTGGCAGGTAGCCATGGATGAGGCTGACATGGAGAAGACCACATTCATTTGTCGCGACAGCCAATTCCAATTCCGCAAGATGCCCTACAGCTTGTGCAACGCTCCTGGAACTTTCGAGCATCTCATTGAGCAGGTATTAACTACCCTGCAATTGGAAATCTGTCTGTGTTACATTGACGACGTAATCGTCTTTGGTCCAACGTTTGAGCAAACTCTTTCCAATTTAGACTCCGTGCTTTCAAGATTTTGCATGGCTAACTTGAAGCTCAAGCCCAAGAAATGTCATCTCTTCAGACAGAGCATCGAGTTCCTGGGACACGTCATATCTGGTGATGGGGTGGCCACCCAGCCATCAAAAACAAAATGCTGTGGCAGAGTGGCAGACCCCTGAGTCTGTCACGGAAACTAGGAGCTTCCTTGGTCTCTGTCAATACTATCGTTGATATATCCATCACTTCAGTGAGATTGCATCACCTCTCTTCAAGATCACCGAAAAGGATAGACCCTTCGAGTGGATGAGTGAGTGTGAAGGTTCCTTCAGGGCGTTGAAGGAACTCTTGACGACCGCCCCTATTCTCGCTCATCCTAACCCTAACCTCGATTTCATCCTGGACACTGATGCATCAGCTTACGCTATTGGCACAGTTCTATCTCAGGTCACAGAGGACGGAACAGAGTAGGTACTGGGTTATGGTTCGCGTACTCTAAATAAAACAGAGAAATGTTATGAGATGACCAAGCAGAAATTACTGGCGGCGGTCTACTTTGTCAAGTATTATAAACACTTTCTGTATGGTCGCCAATTTACTCTCTGTATGGATCACGCTTCTCTACGCTGGCCCCGTAGCCTTAAAAATCCAGAGGGCCAGGTAGCGAGGTGGCAGGAATCGCTGAAGGCTTTTAACTTCAATGTGGTTCACAGACCCGGCAAACTGCATGGAAATGCAGATGCCTTGAACAGAATCAGGCTTTAGAATGAACCCGAAGTAGCCATCACCATGACACATACAACACAGCCATCACCAGTGTTCCCCGAATTGTGGTGCGCAGAGTGGAACATGGAGAAAGTCGCTCTCGAACAAGCAACAGACACGCAGACACGAAATAATTATGCGTGGATCCAGGAGGGGGTAAGCCCTCCCCGGGAATCTGTTACAATGTTATCCGCAACAGCCAAGTACTACTACCAGTGGTTCGAGGAATGCCACATACAACAAGGCGTTCTTTACATTAATAATTACTTCTGGAATGTTAACGTGAAAGGATATTACAGCAATTGCACGATAACGCCAGTCATCTAGCTGTTGAACGAACATTAACTAGAATAAAACAGTGATTCCACTGGATCAGAATTCGCGATAGTGTAAATGTGTCCTATGTCAAAGACGTGCTGTTGGCCAGCACCATTCAGCACCCTTACAAGTAAAAATTCTTGGTGCACCATGGGAGCGAGTGGCTATCGATGAGCTCGGACCCTTGAATACGATGGATGATGGAAACAAATACCACCTCGTATTACAAGATTATTTTATGAAGTGGATGGAGGCACTCGCTCTGCCAGACCAAGAGACATCCACAATCGCGGAGGTCTTGGCAAGCAATATGTTCTGCCGGTTTGGACTGTCATATGAGCTGCTCTCCGATCAAGGAAGTAATTTTGAGAGCCGGCTGATCTCCGAGCTCTGCAAATTGTTTCATATAGTTAAGACAAGAGCAACTCCATATCATCCCCGAAGTGATTGGATGGTGGAACGGTTCAACCGCACCCTAGCAGAAATGCTTACTAGGGAAACACGCCTTGATTGTCGAGATTGGGATCTATTACTCCCATATGTGCTCATGGCATACTGCACTTCAGTACATTCCAGCATGGGTTACACCCATGGCGGTTAATGTTAGCCCATGAATTAGCCCTACCGCTGGATCTGGCCATGCCCAGGATTCTGGGGAAGAAAAATTCACCATCTCTCTACATAGAGCTCATGCGGCAGCGCATAGAACAGACCCATGAGCTAGTGAGAACAACTTTATCCACTCCACACCGGCGTCAGAAAACATGGCATGACCGGAAACTGTATGGAGATCCATATGAAGCGGAAAGGATGGTTTGGGTACATGATTCGCGATTATCTGCAACGTGCCGAGTAAACTGAGTTACCAGTGGAAAGGCCCCTATGTGGTGGTAGGTAAGACGTCGGATGTGACCTACCATATCTGCGCTTCGGATGGCCTGTCCTCAGTCATCCACTTCGATCAGCTTAAACCTTGTGTCAGTGATGACCCCATACCAGATCTCGGATTGGACGTTCCACAGATGTCTCTATGGAGACGAGTATTCCCGACGTTAGTCTAGAGCACCGCAGTGCCAGTTTGACCCTTCTCCTACCAAGCCCGGAGTCTGGTGAACAAGCAGCTAATTCTGGGGATGATGACGAGATACGTATTCGCCCTCTCCCTCCTCATAATGGGTCTACTCGATCTGGGAAGTCGTATCTGAAGACTTTCTCGTTTGTATTGTCCAAGGGGAAGGACGGAAAAGTTGTTCCGCCGACCTCTTCCCATTCCCACCCACATCGTGCTATACCCCCCCCCCCCCATTATGGAGTTACCAAAAGCGGAAGCTGAGGCCACCCAGGGCCATGCTTCTTGTGGGGTGTGACATGTAATGAATAGCATGGAAGTGCAGAGGCCGGATGAGGCCTTCGCTCGTTTTGAAGAACAGCAAAACTGCACAACTCGGTGTACCAGACCACGCCCCAAAACCGCGCAACCACGCCCCAACCAAGGTGCTCCATGCTGGTATGCACCACCACTGCCCCTCTCCAACGCGTGACTCTTCTCTATGCACCAAGTTCGGACATCATACATCCTGTCCACTTCACACTCCACTCGTCCTCTGTAGACCGTCACTCTTCAAATGCGAGAGGGTCAGCTGTTATAGAGGAGGTGGCATCCTGCAACCCCAGGAACCAACCCCACCCCTCCCCCCACCCCCGCAGGCGGTGGGCAGGGAGGCAGCCTGTTCAGCAGACTCTCGGCTCGAATTTTCCCGGTACTTAAAACTATGACAGAGTACCAGCCATCGGGTAGTGGGAGATGACCACTCTCCCATGCCAAGGGCAACCCTCACAAAAACCGCCCACCAACAGCCACCGTGAGCAGTCAGAACATCACACCAGACACATAAATCCAAGAGCATACAGAACACACTTACCCACAGGGCTGGACACGTCAATTCACCATTGCGTGAATACTACATACATATCCGGTTATAGAGAGGATAAAACAGAGACAATCAACACCAGCAACCACAAGAATAGCAAGCACCTAACGTTTTAAAATCGAAAAGGTTAGAGACATGAATTACCACAACAATCCCTCCAGCACAGATGCGGGAAGCATATCACTTTCTGCAATCCCAATTTTTCCGCAACCGCAACAGACTCGGCATTCACCAGCGTGGAAACCTGGATATGCCCATTCTGCAATACACTAGAGTCACACAGCAGCCCGGACTTCCCTACAACAGTACACTACCACGATCAACACCGGTCAACATTTTCCGCAGTCACCTTCTTAACCGGTTTACGGAAAACTGATCATATGGCAAGAAGCACACCGCAGCCATCTACAGTACGCGCTATGGGTGAACCTCCCCCCCCCCCCCCCGGAACCGTCGTACGGAAATAGCTAACAACATAATACTTCATTCACATGTAATAACAGTCAATATTATTAAGAGAGCAAGATGCCCACAGTCTGTCGTCCGTTACGAGTAGGATTTTGCTACCGAAAAGTTGAATTCGATAATGGATTGATCCAAGTTACGACAGCACCCTTCTTCGTCATCCACACTCTAAAGTAACTCTGTCCTGCCCATGGGCTCAGCCATTACAGAGTGAAATACATCATGTCCGATAAAGTTGACACCGTACTTCACTTACTCACTTCCCCCTGCCCTGAGTAATAAAAACGTCACCATTCACAACAGCGCAAGATCATCCGCAGATAGCCGGCAACGTGTATCAATGAAAATCACCAACACCACAGAAACATAGACACTCAGGATGACTGCATTCACAATCTCCATGCGACGGCATTGTTATTGTAAACTGTGGCATGCATCTTCCAAGCTGTATTATAATAAATTAAGTTTGGTCTATGTAGGGATGGGACTTGTCCTACCCAAAGAGGAGGATGCTTGGCAATCCACCCACCTGGAAAACACAGCCCAGCTTGGTGGTGTTAGTATACTTAATTTCCGCAAGTAATGGATCTGTTTATACCGAACAATAATTCTAGACAGCTATATTGTCCTAATTTTGATTAAGAACACCATCGTTCTACCGTGTATACGGATCATTAGCGCACAGGCCGATGAAGCGGCATCAAAACTTCGACAGTATAATATCAAGGAGAATTTCAAATATTCTCTTACCTACATATTCCATCACGAGATCGACATGGGCTGGAATACATTCTTACAGACAAGACACAGACGCATGTATAAGATCACGTGCATATAGGGACGCTGTTCCAGGGAATAGAATTAAAAACATATATTTCCGTCTTTCACATCAACAACGAATATTTATCAGCATCAACACTCCGCCATTACGTAAATATTGCCTACGTTTCTGATCAACCACGTGCTTTCACAACAAAGAACCACGTGACTATCACTTCTATTTCCTGTAAATTGGATCAAAGGCTTTAAACATAAGAACCGCCCAAAACGCGCAACTACCACGGCGTGATTGAGGAGGTGAGAGGGGCGAGTCAGGGCAATTGCCGCTGTTGTCACCATGCTTTCCCACACCCCATCACAATACAGATCATAAGAATACAATCAGTCGAATCGAACTGTGTATCAAAGACATTCATATCTGGATGACAAACAACATGCTGAAACTAAATGGTGACAAGACTGAGGTGATTATTCTCGCGTCTAGCAATTCAAGTAAGCACATTGAATGTCTACCAGTCACTGTAGAAAACGCAGATATCACACGAACGTCTACTGTCCGCAACTTATGTGTGTTATTCGACTCCACAATGTCAACGGAAAAACAAGTAAACTCTATATGCAGATCAGCTTACTCGCAGGTAAGGAACATTGGCAAAATTCGTAGCTACCTTACAAACGATGCTACAAAATCGTTAGTAAATTGTCTTGTTACGTCCAGACTAGATTACTGCAACGGGCTGCTGTACGGAATTCCAAGAACATTGACAAGCAAGCTTCAACGAGTGCAATACACAGCGGCGCGTATTATCACACGGACATCTCGATATAGTCACATCACGCCAATACTCAAGGAGCTACACTGGCTGCCAATAGAATCGAGACTGGAATAAAAACTTTTAATTGAAACTTACAAAGCTCTGCATAATCAGGCACCAACGTATATCACAGACATGTTGCAGCCATACAAGCTGAATAAGAACTTAAGATCCGAGAATTCCATCACGCTTACTGTACCACGTTCATGCCCAAAAACATATGGCGACATATGTTTCTCAATAGGAGCACCCAAGTTATGAAACGCCATGCCACTGTATCTGCGAAACACTAACAAACTGTCCACCTTTAGAACATCTCTCAAAACACACCTTTTCAAATCATACTTTGAAAAGACTTCCATGGTTATCCCTTTTAAATGCTGTTTCGTTCAAATCGTTCTGTACTGTGGTTTTAAGTTACTACATAATTATACTAACATAGTAAATTTTGTCATATAGTATTTTAAGTAGGCTAACTATGTCTTAGATTTATATTTTTAATATTGTCAAAATTTGTTTAATTTGTTTGTAATTTTAAAATTGTAAAGCATTTTAGAACCGACTTGATGTTGGAATAGAACGCTATAGAAATATGGTCTAATAATAATAATAATAATAATAATAATAATAATAATAATAATAATAATCGGGCGTTCCAGCCTGAAATTAAAACAAGCAAGTTTATAAGCATCTAATCTCTAAAACCGCCTCACCATAATTAAAAGGTGAGCTTCCACAGGAATAAGTAGTTCCGAGTTTTTACGTTGATCAGAGACTTGTTTTTCCGTTGAGTAGGGATGAAAGTGATATACATTTCTTCCTATAAATATAATTCCTCCCTTTACACGGGAGGATAACTTTATATGACTCCAGGTTTAATAAATCAAAACTTTCCTTATGGGGCGTGGCCGAATCACCCTGGAACTTTCGGGTGTGGTCATCCGCCCTCCTGTGACGTCACCAAAAAGTATAAAAGGAGTAGATCGTGCACTGAAACTTCGTCTTCCCGTCAAAGTCGACACAAGTGAAGAACAAGCATTAGGCTACTTTCGTGTCGCAAACCAAATTCTGCTGTTTATTTTATTATTATTAATTTGTCACTTCTATTATATATTACTTGGCCTGGAAAGTTATGAAGAGCTAGGAAAAATTAGATTAGGTTAGGCAGTCCGCACCGCCATTAATATGCAGAAATAAGATGTCACTTGCTGAGGACCTTGCCTTGTCCGACAGTTTCGGAGGAGTTGACACCAGTACTATCTGGAAAGAAATATCCGTGTTCGGCATTTCAGCTCAACGGACAGCCATGTAGATGCGCCTTCTGCCGTAATTCGGACTTAACGTTGCATATTAATCATGATCATCTTATGCAGAGAGCTTTTTGTACGGACTGCAAATACCTTTATGCCTTTATACGGTGTGACCCACGCATTGATGGATAAACATAGTGTGCTTGTAGTTACATTACAGCCTGGTGAACAAAGTGAAAACTTTGACGTGCTAGCTGCTCGTTTTGAAACTAGACTTCCTATTAACGTGCTTCCTACAAAGAAGATGGCCAAAACTAAATGTACGAAACGGCGACAATCATATTTCCCGCACTATCGACCAGCAACAGTAACCACCGCATCCGCAACACAGCACGCCTTGACCCACTACGCTGCCATCGCCACCATCACGATGGAACCAGCAGCATCATCAGCACCGGCAGCAACTTCAGTGACAGTACCAGCACCACCTGCAGTTTCCATTCTGGCAGCACCCGCAGCCATGCCACCATCTGCATCACGCACAACATTAACATCAGCATCCACATCCGTAATCGACCGGCCCATTTCAGTAGTTATTATGACGTCCGCGCCAGAGCCAGTGTTACAGGACATTTCAGATAGATCTACATCTCCTGGTAGCCTTATCATTGACGAGGAGATTAGCCTTACTGAAGCAATCCTGACCACCACATCACAAACCAGCATCACCGCACACCTGCGCAGCAGCAGCACACCAACGGATCCAGCAATACAGAAGACAACAACGCCAGAACGTCCTCACACTGGGAAGAAACGTATAGCGCATTCTCAAGAGATCTGCGCCATGCCAAGGACGACCACGAGCAAACTTCTGAAGTCCACGAAGATCCGGAACCTATCTGCCAGCACCGCAAAGACATTACCGTTCAGGCAACTGCTCATATGCTTGACAGCACTCAGCCCACCTGCATCATGAACCACACCGACCACATCAACCACGACAGTGATGTCTGCAGTCACCACGCCACCGCCACTTCGCATGTCACTCATTTCCGGCACCACCAGCGCATCTATGGACACATCAGTACCGTCTTCTAGTTATAACCTTCCAGAGATGAGCCTGTATAGTAGTGATATTTCGGCAGCGGAGGATCACCCGCCGCGTCCGTCCTGTACAAGTCGCGGTACCCAGACTCGCTGGGGAAACTTCACCACAGATGTTTGTGGACACTATTTCCGAGGTTGCAGCAGGATTTATCAGTAGTTGTGTGAAACACGGAATTCATTATTATGTTTATTTTTTATATACTTTTCTTATTTATTATATATGTTTTTAAAATCGTAACCCAGTCCATAGACTGACTACGGTCATCCTACACTGCTGCGCAATATTCTTGCGTAGCTGTGTCTCATCATAAAATAATCACTGCAGATTCCTGTGTTGTAAACACGTCGTGTGCGACATAGGTACACAGCACACCGTAGCGAATATGTCATAATCCTGTCACACAGTTTTAGCTATGCTGGGGCTGCCTGATAAACTAAACTTTTTACTTTATTATTATATCTTATTTTTCTTATTATTTTTAAACCCCAAGTCAGTATGACGGAGTGGATTTAGGGCAGCAAGCGCTGCTTGTGCGGAATCCTCACTGTATGCATTCATTCATATAATCAGGATGCATGCGGCTAATATATGTACATATCTGTGTGCATTCCTTTTTTTACCCGGGATGCACTATGTAATTAAAGAAACCAATCTGTGATACTCTGTTGGGTATAATTACATAATTAATAATCCGTATACATCTTACTGTATTGTAATTATGGTATGTTGGAGCTTGGATGTTCTCTGCGGAAAAATAATTATCCGCACCCAAGAGAACACCCATGTGAGCTATTGTTTAGGAATCATCGTCTAAATAATTAATAAATAAAGCACGCACCAAGAAATAAACACAAAACAAAAAAAGAAAAGACCTGGAAAAATAATTCCAGGTCAAAAATTAAAATCAATGGTATGCCTCCCTCCCAAACTCATTCGCACCCTATGTGCACTGTCTTATGAACACGCATCTCGTGTGTCACTACTCCTCTCAGGCCATGCGCCTTCCCGGGAAGTCTATAATTCCTGCCTAGCATGCTTCCATTTGCTCAATTCACGACACGTGATCGTTTGCCACGGGTGTCAAACTAGGAGGGAGTGGTGTAGCATGCATCGACCGGATGGGTACCAGCCATCCCAGCAAGGCTGGGTACGGACCAGCCATGCAGGATTCGTTCTAAAGTGCACACCCCTGGGTAGAGCAATAAGCGTATGTAAGCCATATATGATAGGTTTCTTGCTAAAAAAATTGGCTAAGTCCGATAGAACTCGTGGTGTGCACACGCTCGTCAGAGCTTCCCTGACAACACGTCTCGGAATTGGAAGCGAGTGCTTACATGTAGTGTACCGAGTAGGTACTCGTAAATGCTTATAATTTATCCATTCTCGTTTTTCTTGGGACCAGTTAGGACCAGAATTAAACGAGCTTTCCAAAGCTGTAAACTATTTTAAAATCGGCCCGGAAATGGCTGACTTATCCTCGAAGATCCCCGCTAAATTATACTTGGAATATTGCTATAATGTCGTAGTCACGTGTATATATTAAACTAAATACAAAGATCTGTGTACACGTGGTCGATGCGTCACTAGCATACCAGCACGCTGATTGGCTAAAAGGGGTGAAAAATCGAGGATCAGGAGCATCGCCAGCTGGATGACGGATGTAACTTGCTGACCTACCAGTGATCTTCACTTCAACTGGTGTCTTACGGAACCCAGCACATTCGCTGTGTAGGACGGAATTTTGGATAGTCTATCCGGGAGTAATAAACTAAATTTAAAGTTAGACCTTCTGCATTCAGACTTTCCTAACAAAAATTATGCGGCAGGGGCCGTGCAGGCCCGTAATGTAATCCTATGCGATGTAGAGCTACGGTGATTCCTGGTGGACGACTCACCCGATCTGCCAACCATGCTGAAAGGTGGACACTGTATTCTGTACTGCATGTCGTGTGTTTTAATTAACTTATCGACCACAGTCTGGTGAACTTTGCTAGGTGCACCGCAAGAGCTATGCCAAGTTATGTATCCACTTAAGATTATTATACAGCCCTCTCTGTTAATGGGCAACCTTTAACTTTATTACTTCCGTCGCCGGACGGAGAACATTCTCACTTCCGTATAAATTATGATTTAGTTTTGGAGACTATCTAATAGATGCTACTTCACTGTTCTGTTTCTCTGTCATAGGTATGCACCGTATCCACCCTGCCTGGAGGCATCAGCTTGTGGACCCAACCTGCGGAAATCGCCTGCAGAAACCTCTCCAGCTCCAGAGAATGTGTCAGCTCGCACTATGAATATGTTAGCGCCTCAATTTCAGTAACATAGTAGCCTGTTCCGTACCGACGACTATTAGGTACTCAAGTAACTATACTATTGTACATCTAATTATTATTTCCGTATATGGCACTGATGACTAATAGGTGCCTTCCCGGTCAGAGGACCGCAATGTATAATTTCTTTATTACTTTTCATATTATCCTTATTTACTGTGGGTGCTTCAACTAACCGCACGGTTTAGGTCTATAAACCTGATACATACTACCTCAATAATTTATATATAAATTGTCATTGTTCATTGCATTGGTTAGTAGTATATGGCAGATAGCCATTTCATTGATATGTTTTATTTAATTATAGAAAACTTAGACCGCAGTACGCTAGGAAATACTAAACAGCAACATCTATATCCGCATCACTTATCCTTACCATCATCAATTTTACACCGAGGTCATTGACCGTGCTCTAACAGTTTGAGACCAGCATGTTACCGACTAAACCTTACTATTCAGCTCAATAGGATAGGTTAAAGTGGTTAGGGACGATCTCTTCATTAGGAGACATATAGTGTACGCCTCTTTTCCGGTTGCTGCAGTAATGTAGCCCCGCACTCCGGCAAGGTTGTGTAAAATTGGCCAAATACGTATAGGGCCTTGTATATATTAAGTTATTGTCTCTTTCCACGATCCACTAGCCACATGGCTTCTTAATTGTTTGGGACATCCCATCAGCACGTTGATCTGATCCGACCCTGGGAAACTATCAGAGGTTTCCGAGCCGTGATGGTTAACGTGCTGATTTACATACATCTCCCCGTATCTCCGGATACTTGTTAGTTAGATAACCCCGCCAATGAAGGAAAGCACTGCGAAAGCACATAGTTATAAATGTGAGATTGATAGGTTTATTTACCAGCCCGCAGTGCATATCTGGGCACATTGGAACATAATGCTAATGACAGGTCAAAAGTTAGATCCATAGGAAACGGTGGCGGACGAGACGTGCATCTCCATCCAACTCATCGGAGTGTCTGGGAAGGATCTTGGAATCTGCCGCACCCTCACGGGAAGGACGCTCGCAGTAGATATTCGCCTCTCTACCCCCACCGTAACAATATGCCACTGATCAAACTTGCTTGTGTGAGATATAGCCGTTGTCCAGGTGATGTTTTATGTGGTTGCAGAGCAAGGTACCCGAATTTTCATCAAATTCAGATGCGTTGTGATGTAACATGTACACATACGGTCCATGGAGGTTAATGCTCTTTCAAAGTGACCTACGGGAAGCTAGGCATCTGCACCCATTGGACAGCTGTATCTAACGATAGGTAGCAATCTCTGCCACTTGCTTTTTTAGTTTTCGTTTCTAACACTTAGATGGCAGATTAGACTGTAGCAGAAGGCCCATATAACTAAAGCGGCATCTACCAATATAGCATCTTGGAACTACATGAGACGGTGACATGGGAATTCTTCAAATGGAATGGTTGGGTTCCATAGCATGCTATAGGAGGGGTTTAAACAAGACATATAACCATGCTGATTGTCCAACTGCTGCTCTCCGGTGTTGAGAACGTAATCTCACCCTCTCTAGAGGGGAGACGGGTGGTACAGTACCGTGTAGAATGGGTCCTCTTCGAGGTGCCCCAGCAGGGCACAACATACATACACGCCGATGTGCTACATCAACCTCTGGGCAGTGCACACAGCAGCTCACTGGTAGAAGTCGGCAGGGACGTGATAGAGTATCTCCCAGGTGCCAATAGCAACCTATAGAAAGCTATCAGTCCTAGCCTGTTCACACCTATAAATCACCTGTTTGACCTCCATTAACATATATGCCAGCACGGATGGGATATCGGATGCCTATTTAGAGTTTACACTCTTATTACTCATTGACCTGACGACAACATGATATTACACCAGGAATATCTGACCTTTGCCGAGAGGATGAAGACCCTGCTACAGGGTTGCCCCTTCATGACCCCTGCACAGATAAAGGCCTTACACGAACAGATGCTCGTACTGCAACACGAAGGAGAGTGACTACAGCGAGAGAGCTGGTATCAACAGAACGCGAGCCTTGCAAGGAGATGAAGGAACAGTGAAGGTTCCCGATACTGGCAGGCCCTCGTGGAGGAGAGTAAGCGGGACGATGTCTTCACATACGATGATGAGCCAGATGTAGCGGAGACCACGGACGATGCAGCAGAGACCGCGGACGATGATGAGCCAGAGAGTAAGCAGAACGATGAGCCAGATGTCTTCACATACGATGATGGGCCAGGTGTCTTCACAGATGAGGATGAGCCAGATGTCATACAGTGGGAAGAGGAGATGGCGCAGAAGTGTAAGACCAAGAAAGCCATCCAGCGGTGGACCTACTATCTTGGTCATATGGTGAAGTTCCAGATGTCATGTCTCAGAAAGCAACTGGCACCCGACAGAGTGCTGGATGACCTCTGTCTAAGAGACGTCTGTCTCGAAACCAGCAAGCTGGCACGGTTTGCCAGGCTGTCCAAAATGTTCCCTTCTAGGACTCATGAGCAGATTCTGCAGGTGATGCAGGTTTAATCTCCAGGTATACTATGGCAAAATCAGAGTGGCGGAAGCAACTAGAAATATACCCCTCCCTGATGGCTGACAAGGGCGGTACCATCCACGGCTGGTGACTCCAGCAGATTGATACCATCAGACAGAATCTCGGCCATGAGGCAGAAATGTACAGCAGAACTCGCAGGCGATATAAGACAGCCTACAACGTCCTCGTGCACACAACCACTGCTGCAGGTGTGATTGGAGCCAGTGCTGGTGTGGCAGCTGTGGCCACTCTCGCTACAGGGGTGGGTGCCATCGTCGCCATCCCGCTGGGTGGCGTGACACTAGCTACTACTGTCTTGGCCACTGTCTTGGTGGTGGGGCAGCGGCAGATCACAAGGAGGCTGGAAAAGCATGCTAAGTACGTGGCACTGGCACAGAGTATGCTACGGACTATCGACGAGTCTGTCAGCAAAGCTCTCGAGGATGGCCATGTCACCGATGAAGAGTACCACCATATATTAAGGGTCCAAGCCCCTTACTGCACGGAGAAACCTAAAGTGCGACAGCAATACCTCAAAGGTTCCAGTGGGCGGGTTGATATGGAGGAGTTACTTCGAGGTCGCCTCGCTGGTCTCTGGAGTCGAGACGACTACAAATAGTGTGCTACCTGTATGGTAGCTTTAAAAACACCAGTATAGATGGCCTTCCCACTGAACCTCACGACAGTCATCTGCAGCCAACCGCCCCTCCTGGGTACACCCTTGACTGGCCTGAGAGGTTTACTGGATGATATAACAGAGCTAACACCGTTCTCAATCACAGTGGATGGACAGTCCCAAACCAGCTTCTCCGTCAACCCACGGCCGCTGACTAACCGTCCCATCACCATCAAGGATGTGAAGCAAGCTTATACTTGGATGGCTGCTCCAAGCCTCTCATACTGGAATCAGCAGCTGAACTTTGCCGTGTGGTGTGTCACGGCAGGATGTGGAGTAAGTTCTACCTTGCTTCACTCCTATTCTGGTACTCCTGAAGCTGTGCTCATCGCCAGCTGTCTCAGATTCCATGTGTACTTCATGGTGCGACGAATCCTCCATGAGCTGGGGGCAAGTCTCCCTGATACAAACGCATTCGACCCACAGCTCAACAGTCATAGCGTCTCAGCGGCCAGCAGACTACATAGAGAGTTTAGTGCTCACCCAGACTATCGGTGGCATGGTGGTGACAACAGCAGTCTATGGGGTTATGTATGGTGACCCGCGATTCGACTACTCAGGATTCCACTATCTAACCCCCCGATGAGTAGGCCATCGGAAAAGAGCGACATTCTTATTCGATCCAGACTCCGACACTGGAGCGCTGGTGCAAAATATGCACATCACTGGCTTGCGGCAGGACTATCCAGATGTGTGGAAGTACTTTGTCCCACACACCACCCCAGACCTCACACCAGCAGGGATCGTTCGGATCAACCAGTCCCTGGAAGCACTGTGCTACTGCCTCCTTACAGCACACTCCCCAGCTGTGGCATTCCATAGATTGTGTCAGCGGAGCAGAGGTCCAGGCCATGTTCATCAGTCTCGTTGAGGATACGATCATCGTGGCAGACCCCAGTAGTCTTATTGCTAAGTTCCAGCAGGGGTTGCAGAAGGACCGTCGCAAACTTGACTTTGCTATTTCGCCACACCTACGGTTGATTCTGAGCAACAGGATCATGAACATCGAGGACCTCCAAGTCAGGCGCTATAACAACATGATAGTCGAGGGGAGTTCCCCCGGTGTCCAATTCGGCTTCAACACTGCCATCAACGCACATACGCGTAGTACGAACCATACAGTTGTTCTGACCTTGACACTGCAGCCATTCAACACGGCAGCTCCAGGTGCCCCGACACTGCAGCCAGTTGACACGACACCGCTTCCCATGGTAGCTCTACGTGTGGTGTCAGGCCTAGCTATCGTGGCGCTCGGGTTCAGCCTACGATACTTCCGCCCATGATAAGGTATTCGAGAAGCAGATCTGTCCCTTGCCAAATCCTAGATAGAGCTTCACAGCTGTCAGCTCCTCTGTCAGCTCGGCACCTAAGAGCTGAGCGAATTCATCTGGTGTCTTCTTCTTGTAGTCAACTCGCTCCGGAAGACATCATAGTACTTCTTGCATAGCATGAGCCCGGACATGTTTAAGATGTCTCAATAGAGAGATGAATATTCCTAAGTACCAACCTGGCTACCTGGCAGATGCAGACTGGGAAGATCTTATTAGCTTTCTCGACAGGGGACGCAGACGTTTAACCGCATTGTATACTCAGTGCTTAAACAATGACGTCAATGGTACAGATCATGAAGCAACTGCCCGAGAGCCAGATGAGTCTTCAGAAGGTGGAGAACCTGCTTCGAACCAAGACACAGAAGGTACTGACCAAAGCAAAACATCTGGCAGTCCATGTCGCCAGTAACGTGGCGGCGAATGTGGCCATGGTGAAGATGACAAGGGGAAATGAGGTCTTCCTGCCACCACTGCAGCTGTCCTCGCTACAGTGGTGAGTGGGGTGGCCAGGCACGGTCTCAGAATAACTCACCCCATCCCAAAGGTCGCCCTCAGTGGTGCCTCCTACACTGTTGCCGCAAAAAATCATGGGTGAGCGTGTTACACTAATGGAGGCCGCGGTTCTAGGGCTAGCAACGAGTGCAATGGCTGAGATCATCGTCGCCTACGTTTAACCCCTCTGAATAGTGGGAGATGGATCACGAGACCCCTGCAGCATATGAGGCATGGCGTGCCAGAGGGTAGTGTGTAGCCCATAGTCGAGCACGTGGACTGAGGATCGCCAATTCCCGGGAATGGTGGACCGCCCACAAGGCGTGCCCCTGTAGAGAGGGCCAGTACCCTGAGCACTGCTACCTATTCCCTTGGTCGGCTGCGTGGTCCTCCTATGCCCAACTATTCCACTGGGCGTATGACTAGTAGGTTTAAGCCGTCTGTATATGACTATGACTCTGTCACTCACAGACCTAGAAAGCAAAGGGGTAGGCGATCTTGCTGACTTGGGCGAGGCACGCCTTGGTTCAGATGACACTGTTGCCCCTATCTCCTTCCTAGACTTCGATGAGAAGGGAGACCCGCGGGAGATCCGGCCTGTGAGGTCTCCTTCTAGACCTCTGAAGAATGCCCAGCATACTGACTGGCACCCTCTCTCCTCTGTCTCCCTTTCACCGAGATGCTGGCCCTATGCTCCGGTCTAAGAGTTCAGACCTCGGCCCCCTTATGTTCCGGTTTGGGCTCAGACCTCGGCATTGCTTAACGATACTGCATTTGAGAGTTAGGCGCTCCAGTGGATGGGCCTCCATCTGCCTCGCTACAGTCTTGGCTCGCAAGCTAGCAGTCACCTCCTCGGCCAACTGACGACGCTCACGTATCCACAGCGCTTTCTTGTGGGGATTCCAAGGATCCTCTTTGGTAAGCACTGGAAACTTTCCTGTATTCATTGCTTGGGAGAGTCGCTTCTGCCACTCCTCGGCACGGACCTGTCCGTTCATCTGGAGCAGGTCGGCTTTCTTGGCCTTAGAGTAGACCCTAAGGCCGAATTGCTTTGCAATAGCATGAAGCTGTGCATCAGTACTCATGGTGTATATCCCTGTGGATGCCTGCATAGGGTGCGAGGGCCCCCTGCATTGGAGAGTTAAGTGCGTCAGTGAATGGGCCTCCATCAACTTCGCTACAGCCTTGGCTCGCAAGCTAGCAGTCACCTCCTCGTCCAACTGATGAAACTCACATATCCAGTGCTCTTTCTTGTGGGGATTCCAAGGATCCTCAGTAAGCGCTGGAAACCTTCCCGTATTCATTGCTCTGGAGAGTCGCTATCTGTGCAACAGTACTCATGGTGTAATGTAGCTCGTCGGGTAGTGTCGGGCTGTTCCAGTGTAGTATGTCAACTCGCCATGCCGCAAGTGCATGACGAGTGATGACGCTGGTTAGCATCTGGTCTCGGGGTGATGGACATTGTACGAGACTGCCCTGCGGGAAACAAAAACCAGCTCCTAAGGCCGGTGGCACTCAATCGTTCCGGTGGGGCCGTGCGACCATTGTTGCGAACATTAAACACAACTATCTCATCCCAAGAATTTGTGTCACCAGTATGCCAGTCCATAGAAATTTCGTGATCTATGAACTTACAAGATTTGATTTGGTGACCTAAAAATATAAGTCTATACAATGAGTTTACCTAAACAATTATAAATATGCTAGATAACACTTCAGTAAGAGCACACGAAAATACGAGACAGGTAGATGAACTTTTGAACATGGGGCTCCCGGAGGTACCACACAGACTCGTAGGTCTGCAGATGTATCCCCGCAAGGGAGGCTCCCATACACGAGACGTAGATAATTAACTTAATCTAAGTTATTATACCTCTAGGCTGAAAGGAAGACGGTTATCTCAGACGAAAAGTGATGTGTCCCACGCGGGCACTACTCCTAGTGCAAGTTCTGGGTGAGGAGTATTATCCTGACGTGGACCGTCGTTGCTGAATCCTTGTGAGAGGCAAGTGCCTCGCATGGGCCTCCATCTCGGGAAGGTGTCGCCATTGCTTAAAGCAGAAGAAGAATAGTAGGAAAAAATGAAAGAAAAGACCATACCTAGTGAGATTATGACTTTAGGGGTGTGTACTGTTTTACGTGAAGATGGGACGGGGGATTCCCGATGGATTCCCTTGTTACCATCTTATGTAATTCTTGGTTTGATATATTAGTAGTTGCCGCTTTATTTCTGCGGGCCTTCTGCTTTGCTTAATTTCTTTTAGTTTTCAGAACAAGAATTATTTTAGGCTGCAACTGGCTGATATCTACCTAGCTATTAGACATGGCTGTCACGGAGAACAGATGCCCCAAGACATCAATACTAGAGACAGTGCTCATACATGTTACGTATCAGGATCTCCGAACTGGATAAGTATCCGGACATCCCGCCCCACAACCACATAAAACATTAAAAGACATGGGTTACATTTCACCAAAGCATTATTAGACCATTTCTCTTATCGTTATGGTGGGGATAAGAGAGACGAATACCCACCATAAATGTCCTTCCCGCAAGGGCGTGGCAGATCTAAATATCATACCCAGACATTTTAACAGAATTCGGTGGGAATATGTATCCCGCCCATCACTGGGTCCTATGGAACTAACTGTTTTACCTGTCATTAGGTTTATATACAAGTTGCCAGTTTTGCACTGCGGTGCGGGAGGATTGTCAGCAAATAAAATAATAATTAATACATGTGTTCGCAGTGCTTTCCTACATTGGCTTAAAGTGCTAACTACTAAGTATCCGAAGATACACGTGAATGTGTGTGATACTGCACCCTGGCCATCACCGCTCGGAAACTACAACAGTTTCCCAGAGTCGGATCAGCCCATGGTGCGGATAGGGACATCCAAACAATTAAGAAGCCACAAGGCTGTGTGGAGCATGAAGAGAGACACAATCTTACTTATGAGTCTTACCGGAGTGCGGGGCTAGATTATCGCACTACCGGAAGAGAAGAATATATTACACAGTATGTAATGAAGAAAGTGTCTCTAATCATTTTGAACCTATCCTATTGAGCTGAATAGAAAAGGTTTAGTCGGTAGCATGCTGGGCTAAACAGAGTTAGAGCACGGACAGTGACCTCAGTGATAAATTGTTGGTGGCAGGAGAAAACGTTGCATATATAAGTGTTGGTGTATAGTGTTTCCTACATGCACTGCAGTCCTATATTTTCTATGAATAAACAACACATATGAATGGATGGCCACTGACCATAGATATACATAATCTAACCAGAACAGGCAATATGGTGTCAAATGATCAATATATATAACAGTACAGGTTAACGAACCTACTATAGTGCGGTTAGCAACACACATCGGGACCGTTCTTATGGATAATATAATTAACAAAACCTATATAGAGAACTAATTAAACGGTGAAGTATAGTTACTTGAATACTTTGTAGTCATTCCTAAGTTAGGCTACCGTGTTACTGAAATTGATACGTCAATCCGTAGTCAACGTGAGATGAAGCGCTTTCCGGAAGCTGGAAAGTACGTCAGCCAGCTCTGAAGACGCACCGGGCAGAGTTTACTTGCTGCGGTCGAAAGTAGAAAGAACCTACACGATTAATGCGGCGGTGATTGAAATACCACTTTTAGGCATGGCCGGCAGATCCGGCGAGTCATCCATCATAGAACATCCGGCCTCTACATCTGTAGACTCACATATTCAGGCCGTAAAGGCCTCACCACAAATTTGCGTTCCGAATGTAGATGTTAATATTCGTGAACAATTATCAGAAGTTCCAAATTATTCCGGTAAACGGGGAGTTACAAAATTGTTTTAGTGTGGTGGGTTGGAGAACTGCACGCTACGGGATAAAAACCTGACACATAGCGAAGGAAGACGCGTATTGCCTGTCGCGTTTGTTGGTAGCTGGTACAGATCCAACCTGTTTGTCACCTGGCCAATGATGCTCTCGATCACTGGATCGCGTCTCCTGTTATTCTCCTCATGACATCACAGGCGCAGGCTCCATCAAATCATCGTTCTAGCAACAGCCAATCAGCGCATAGCTAATAATAGCGCAGTCGAACGTTCTAGAACATTCTAGAAGTTTTGCGTCCACGTGGTTATGACGTCACGGCAATATTTTGAAGATTTGAAAAGCCCGTTGAATTCTGATCTTAATTAATGCCAGATTTAACGGGAACAGCCAATTAATAAGGCTTACAGGGTACCATCTCGGTACATTAAAAGCGACATCCTATCTAGGCCGTAACTACGGGCTCCATACAAACAGCGTCTCGGCGCGTGCATGCGCATCATGTGCTTTAACGAACTTGGTCGTTTTTCGACACGCTATCTCTCCCATAGGCCTATATACGCTTATGGTTCTACCCAGAGGGGCGTGTTCAGGAAACGAATCCAGGACGGGCGGCGCGGACCCAGCTCAGCTGGTACGGCTGGTATCCGACCGGTCGATCCGAACTACACCATATCCCTGGGGATGCCTGTCTCTAAATGGGCGTTCAGACCATACTATATGTGGCGATCAGTACCTGTGGGTGGTGAATATCCCCTGTCTGGGCGTTCAGACCTATAATGCGTGGTGCTGGCGACCAGTACCTGTCGGTGGTGTATATGCCCTGTCTGGGCGTTCATGCCTATTATGTGTGGTGCTGGCGATCAGTACCTGTGGGTGGTGTATATCCCTGTGGATGCCTGTTTCTAAATGGGCGTTCAGACCCTATTATGTGTGGCGATCAGCGTTCAGCCCTATTATGTATGGTACTGGCGATCAGTACCTATGGGTGGTGTATATCCCTGTGGATGCCTGTCTCTAAATTGGCGTTCAGACCCTATTATGTGTGGCGATCAGTACCTGTGGGTGGTGTATATCCCCTGTCTGGGCGTTCAGACCTATTATGTGTGGTGCTGGCGACCAGTACCTGTCGGTGGTGTATATGCCCTGTGGATGCCTGTTTCTAAATGGGCGTTCAGACCCTATTATGTGTGCCGATCAGTACCTGTGGGTGGTGTATATCACTGTGGATGCCTGTCTCTAAATGGGCTTTCAGACCCTATTATGTGTGGCGATCAGCGTTCAGACCTATTATGTGTGGTGCTGGCGATCAGTACCTGTGGGTGGTGTATATCCCTGTGGATGCCTGTCTCTAAATGGGCGTTCAGACCCTATTATGTGTGGCGATCAGTACCTGTGGGTGGCGTATATCCCCTGTCTGGGCGTTCATGCCTATTATGTGTGGTGCTGGCGATCAGTACCTGTGGGTGGTGTATATCCCTGTGGATGCCTGTCTCTAAATGGACGTTCAGACCCTATTATGTGTGGCGATCAGTACCTGTGGGTGGTGTATATCCCCTGTCTGGGCGTTCATGCCTATTATGTGTGGTGCTGGCGATCAGTACCTGTGGGTGGTGTATATCCCCGTGGTTGCCTGTCTGGGCACGTGTGACCCCCCGCACCTGGCCCCCGCAACCTATGGCCCAGGGATTGAGAGGGCGGTGGTATTATTTGCCTAGTAGTAGTGTCGGGATTAAAATGATACAATCTCCCTCAACTGGCAGCCGTTCGGCGATCCGTGGCTCCCACCACCCTCTCAATCCATGGGGCCTCCATCTAGAGGCATACCATCCACCTGTCTCAACAACCCTGGGCCTCCATCTAGAGGCATACACCAACCACATGTCTCACCAACCTATGCCCCAGGGATTGAGAGGGCGGTGGGGGCCACGGATCGCCGAACGGCGGCCAGTTGAGGGAGGTGGTATCATTTTAATCCTGACACTACTACTTGGCCTCACTATGAGCACACATCTCCCGTCTGGTAGTATGAAGCAATTCTAAAATATCAATGTAAATGAATTGCTAAACACAGCTCAACTTAATATTGAAAAAGCAGAAGTCGAATAGCAACGTCAGATCGTCCTTCGCCCTAGTGACCTCACTATCTGCGCACATGTGTGTCCAAGTTTAGTTTTGGTAGTATGAAGTAATTCTGAAATATAAATGTAACTGATTTGCTAAACGTAAAACTTAAAGTTGAAGATGCCGTCGTCGTCGGCGCTTTCGTCGTCGGAAAAGTGATATACATATGTCTCGCTTCCTGCTTCACAGGCGAGACAATTAATCGAAATATTCCTATATGTCCCTAATTTCTTCCTTCTCCGCATAGATGATAATGCTGGATCAGTAGACCTCAAAACTACGACAATATCATTGATGCCGTTAACAAAAGTGAATATACCAGGAGAAAAACTCATAGCATGGTACAGATAGATCCTTATGTTGCCAACGAAAAGACAATTTCCCTCACTTTCTGTCAGTTATATCATGGTGCGACCTGCTTCCAAAACGCCGGATGCCCATGTGTCTGACAACCAAGGAGACTTACCCTTTGACATTAACAGATCAATGAACTCTTAAATGTGGTGCTGTTAATTTGACAGAAAATCTGCAAGCCCTGGGGGCTAGTGCACTATAAAGGCGTTTCTTGGCCGGTCGTCAAACCTGTTATATTCTACCACCTTATCGGATGGTTGATCACGAAAACCATATCTAATAGTAAGTAGCTTGTATTAATCATATGAAGTCCCATATGCTAAATCTTCAGACAATCATACATGTTAGATGTTGAATATTTTGGAATTGATTTGACTGGGATCTGTTGTTGTCATAGGCAGCAGCAGTTTACAGTCAAATTACTTTCAAAATATACAATGGCATGATTCATTACATAGTTATTTTTCGTATTTGGCATTTCAGATTCTAAATGCATGGTTAAGATAGAATGTTTATATTAGGTGGCCATAATTGGCATGTTTTACGACCGACCAACTAACGCGTTTATGGTGCACTAGACCCCTGCAGAGATGGGTTATTGGAGGGACAGGGATATTATAGTAGTGCAGGAGTTTGAAGAGATCTTCCAAAGCCTAGTTTATCAAACATCAGGAAAATATCATGAACACAAGACGATGGAAAATGAGTATCATCAGTAGTGTCAACACTGGAAATCCCGGAGATGTGTAATTCTTTGAAGACAACGGCGACTTGTTGACTTTGGGTACAAAGAGCATTATGAGCAATCATATAGTTCGAACAGTGTACACTATTGAAAATATTGGAAAAGCTTAATATAATAGTTTTATGGAAGAACGACTGAAGAACAACGACAAGTAGACCAATCAGTGATGAAGTGACTAAAAACAAATTAGCTCTCTTCAGCACACCCAATCCAAAGCTAGAATCAAGGTACAAAGAGTATCTCTAAAACAAATGGTACTTTTTCTCAAGGCTTTACATTGCATGCCTAATATTGTGCAAAACAAGGACTTATATACATATGTGGTTGTTTTGATTGTATGGCACCTCAATGCGCTTGTATTCGGTTAATTGAGGGATAACTTCGGTCTTGAATCACACTATCGGCATCTTCCATGCCATTACAAACAAGTTAGGTAATAAGAAGACTCTAGCATTAATGTTTTTATGCCGTAAGCTGGTATGACACTGTGTCTAGTTACACCATGGGGCTCACAGATCTCGTACCCTTAAGAATATCCCCACCAACCAAATCTGCTTTGCTTCAATATGATAAGAGAGCTGTTTATTAGACAGTTTATGTGTGGCCACAGACCTTATTTAATATGTAATAAATTGTAAATGGTTGTTCATATTTCCAGAACATATGTTAGTTCGATATATCACCTGTTCATCGCTGCATATCGTAATGCATTCAATGCTCGTATTGTGCACCCGTGCTAGTATTATTACATCGTTAGCATCTGAAGCATCGTATTTGAATCGTGCCATGATGATATGTTAGTTAAGTATTCTTCAGTTAGATTTACACTCCAGAAAAGTGGTAGTTATG
Source organism: Chaetoderma sp. LZ-2023a (assembly GCA_034401795.1). Classification (NCBI taxonomy): domain Eukaryota; kingdom Metazoa; phylum Mollusca; class Caudofoveata; order Chaetodermatida; family Chaetodermatidae; genus Chaetoderma; species Chaetoderma sp. LZ-2023a. The sequence goes on along the minus strand of CM067373.1, from coordinate 100,114,733 downwards.
GTATTTTAATCTAAAAGGATAGCGTAATGGTGAGCAAATTTAGGTGGGAAAAAAAAAAAAATAGGAAAAAATATATATATATATATATATATATATATATATATATATATATATATATATATATATATATATATATATATATATATATATATATATATATATATATATATATATATATATATATATATACTCGCGTCTTGTGTCATTTACATCAGAAGTAGTGCATTTCTTTAAATATTATTCCAACACGCAGGCATTATCAGCAACCATTTTTTAATGTTACAGAAGTAATAAAATGCATGTATTAACAACATTTATGGGTTCTTTGAATAGAAAATGTATATTCCCTCACTGAGAATCGCGTTTCTATCTTATATGTAAGCGGAATTTTATGACACAGTCAAATTATTATTCAGCGATCAGCCACTGGAGAATCCTAAAATGGTTGTCATTGATGAAGATACTTATGTCATGTAAGATCATTTGACCAAATATGATAATTTAAGCAAAACAATGCCGCATGCATTTACGTGGATGTCAGGTATCGCAAAGCAGGAGTCCCAGTAGCTCTATATTGAGTATTGTATCCCGGTACTGGAATGTTGGACTCCTTCGGACCATGTTTTTTCTCCAAATTTCTTCGGCTTCATCAGTTCGGGGTTGCTATTTGGAAGCAAAGTCATCATACTGAAGCTTAGCCAAGGTCAACGCAGTAAGTTGGTGTGCTTGCCTTGTCTTGTTGGATGTGAGAAAGGCATCTGCTGTACCTGATGAGGTAATATATATATAAGTCACTGAAATGGTCCAACCAGAGTCTTCCAGGTAGTCGCCGAATGTGTTTCATTTCACCGTGGAGGATCCCAAAGAACATGTCCTCCCTATTCGGCTGATTTCAGTTCCATTGAATGTACGTTGCCAATGCATATAGTGTGGCATCCATGGCCATCAAATGAATTTGGGCAGGGTTGAGAAAGTGTGCAGCTTGGCGCTGAACATCCATGCCACGTTTGATCATGGTAGCGTCGCTGCTTTTTTCATAGAAGAGTGGCCAGAGTTGTGCTAGAACTTTCTTCTCATCATCAATGTTAGTCATCTTGCCGAGATGCATAGTAGGCTGACTCCTTTTATAAACTACATTTGTAGATTTGTCCATTTTTACTCCTTTGATCAAGTTCATGTTCATCTTTTTGATGAAACCTCTCGTTTTAGCAATTTTCAGAGCGTGGAAAAAGAAAAATCACCAATTAGCTTATTCTTATTGATTTCTATTCATGTATCCTAGCAGAAATGTGAAGTATTTGACATAAGTAAGGCTTGGTAAAAAATCATACTTTTATCGGCTCTGTCCTTATTTCATCAAAATCCAGTCCGAAGCTGCCTAGCTAATAGAGGTTAGCACATATTCCTTACAATGTAAGCTAACAGAATGCTACATCTTCTTTATAAATTTTTCTTCAAAACATTCAACAACATTACTGTATAATATATTAGCTGTGTGGTAGCAGCTCAACAAACCGTCATGTCCCTCACCATGATAGCTTAACTTACCTCGCATCGGCTCGGATCAACTCGGCTCGGCACGGCCTGGCCTGGTCCAGTCAAGCACGGCCTGTTCCAGCCCGGCCCAGCCTGGCTGAGCCAGCCAGTTTTTCCAGTCAGTCAGTCATTCAGCCACCCAGCTGGCCAGCCGTATGGCCGGTTGGTCGGTCAGTTGGTTGGTCGGTCGGTCGGTCGGTTTGTCGTTCGGTCAGTCAGTCAGTCAGTCAGTCAGTCAGTCAGTCAGTCAGTCAGTCAGTCAGTCAGTCAGTCAGTCAGTCAGTCAGTCAGTCAGTCAGTCAGTCAGTCAGTCAGTCAGTCCGTCCGTCCGTCCGTCCGTCCGTCCGTCCGTCCGTCAGTAAGTAAGTCAGTCAGTCAATCAGTCAGTCAGTCAGTCAGTCAGTCAGTCAGTCAGTCAGTCAGTCAGTCAGTCAGTCAGTCAGTCAGTCAGCCAGCCAGCCAACCAGCCAGCCAGTTAGTCAGTCACAAATGCGTATTCCAAGCTGCAGTTAAAGTTTTCTAATACAATAATTCATGGGATAGGTTGGATCTAGAGTGTTGAAGATGTGTGATAAATTTAGGGTAAAAAGGTCAAAGGCCAAGGCCATGGTGATTTAAAAACATTGTACATGAAGGACACATTTGTCAATAACTCTGATTCTACTGGACTGGTCTTGACCAAACTGGGGTGGAATGCTGCCCATGGGGTCCTGTAAACTGTAAAATAACATGGTCGGTGATACCCGCCGCATCTATCGAGATACTATCGACCTTGTTTAAAGTTACGACTCATGAATTTCAGTACTCCAAGCACTAACAGTGAGTGGTATGGGTGTTCTTGGGAACAAGCCTGGACATCCAGATATAGCTTTGACATGTAAAGTCATGCTGTGGACTGGCTTTTGTTGAATTAGATTGGTGTCGAGCAGGTCTATAGGGACAGCTGTCGTTGGGGTCAAAATATGATGTTTTGAGACAGACCAAAATATATATGTTGTTTTTAAGAAAGGTGGTAGAAAGACCACTTGTGTTAATTAACCACCGTCACATGGCTTAAAAGCCATTTCATGTGAAAACCGATCAGTAGTGAGTTTAGTAATGTTGCGGCCCTTGTAATGGTGGATTTGCCCCCTCCACCTACCTGCCATGGGGAAGAGTTTAAAATTCAATATGTGCATCGTCTGATCTCTGCGCACCCTCACCCACCCGGAACTATACATTGGTTTTAGCCCACCTGCTCAGAAAGGCCAAATAAACTTATACCATGGCGGCCATCCTTCGTCCGTCTGTTGTATAGCCTCAGTCTTTTGTGTCTGTCTGTCGTCAACTTTTCTATTAAACGCCTTCTCAAGAACCGTTGGGATGATATCAGCCAAGTTTATCAGGAAGTATCAATTATTCAAAGGAAACCGTTTAGTCAATTTGGCAGGTGACAATCTTGGATTTTGCGCTATTTTTAGAAACACGTTTAAAAATCTCGGACACCGCTTGGCCGATTGACTCAAAACTCAAGAAACACGATTTTGACCAAAGTCTGATTGGTCACATACTTGTTTAGTTTTCAAATTATTCATACAAGCAAGTCTGTCGTACGTACATATGCTTTCTATTACATATGTGGTATATGATGATGAGTGACTGTGTTGTGTGGTTGAAAGTACTAGAAACGTCTTGCAGCTACAATCAGTTTTCTTCCACCTTTTCATCTGTGTCTTGCCTGGTGCGAGCGTCCTATACGCCTCTCGCTTCAGGTGTGTTATGGCATTCTCTGTGTTCCTGTGGCCTGTTCGCACATTGTACGGTGATGAAATTATAATGCCAATCTGACGCATTCTGGCATTCTAAACCAGGGATCTGGTCAGATTTGTAAATCTTGGTGCAACACCAAATGTGGGAAATATGTGTGGCAAAACTCGTGGTGGACCTGCGAGATATTGCATGGTGGTATTTAGGATTTAGGGGTACACAATTGGAATCTGACGTGCCCACCCCTCCCCCCCCCCCAGACCCCCACCCCCTGGTTACATACCTGCGGAAACACGCTCATCCATTGACCATCTTTGTGGTAGCGTCATAGATAGTGGAGTCGTATTGAGGTTGAGATTAGGCTGCGTGGCCAGCCTTGATTCGTGATGACTCGCACGACTTTGCAAACGTAATCATCGAGTCTGTATCAAATGGTCTTTGAAGCTGTCTAGCGGTCACAGTTGTGTATCACTAGTGAGACATGTGGCATCGCATCGATGCATCTTGTTGGAAATTTAGAGTGGCAACGTACTAAGGTGAAGGACAACGGACTGGAAAGCAATATCTCCTGTTACACACCGATTTGCAATGTATGTTGAATTGAAGTGGAATGAGCCCAATCTTTAGTCCTCAAACTAACTGCAACAGCAATGTTTGGCACAATGCATGTCTATGAGGTCCCCATGACAACATACTAAACGTCACAAAAGTTACCTGTGGTGGAATTGTGACTAACTTCCATGAATCCAATATGGAGTTATTTAAATTTTAAAAATGGACTTATGAGGCCCACGAATAATTAAGAATAAACAGTTATTTGATTGGATGACAAAGTCATATGCATAAATCCAATAATTAGTCTTTGCTTTTAACTTGTAGCACAATTGATATGTGCCCATTATGTCTTGTACGGCCTATTGGTATTTGCTGGATCATAGCACTAAAAAATCTCAAATCTTAAATCTTCAACATTTGTTTTTCTGGATCTCCGTACGGGACTACGCGGTGTAGCATAGCAGGGGCGTAGCCAGCTTATGGAATGGGGTGGTTCTTAGTATGAAGAAAGTGGAACCTAATCACCAAACGGTGGGTCCGGGGTTCCTCCCCCGGGAAATTTTGAAAACCAGATGCTCTTACATGGCTTCTCGTGCATTTTCGGATGTATATATTGAGTTTTAGTTGACTGTATTAAATATGCCTGAATTGATTAAATATTATATGAACCTGGTCGATTAAGGATCTCGGAAGCTGGGGCTCTAAGCATTTCAAACCACCCCGTATGATGTAACGAGACCAAATTTGTCCATGAGTGGATTTCACAAATGTTAGAATTTGGGAGTTTGGCAACAAGATTATAATATTGCTAACACGTGTTCAGTCATAATTAAAATCAGTCTACTATACCGTACTAGAATAGATTAAGTAATACTTACCGCAGCGGCACATAAATCTACTGACTGCTACTACCGACGTGTTGTACATAGACATAATAACTTTATAGACTGCCACTACCGACAACGCGCTGTACATAGACATTAATAAGTTATAGACTGCTCAGGAATCATGCGAGAACATACATAAAAATAATTTTGTGATGAATAGAAAACGGAACTCTGTATAAATGGGGTGGTTCGATCGAACCCCCCGAACCCCCCCCCCCCCCCCCCCTGGCTACGCCCCTGCATAGACATACAGATAAAGTATATAGGCTACTCGTACGATAGGCTACTCGTTTAATTGGACGTTACATCAACATGCTGCACATATGCGGGCCTATATAAACAGCATTGGCGGATGTGAATGATTCTATAGTTGCCAGCATCAGAGATAAAACGAACTAAAATAGAGCTGTAATTAACGAGGAACGGTTAGTAATAAATCAGCCATCATGAAGACTGGAGTCGCCATTCTGCTGTGCTGTGTATATGGCTTACTACTAGTGAGAACCGCTACATCATATTGTATTCAGGAAAGAATCAAAATAGAAATTACTGGTGAGTTCATATCAAACATGGGTTATTACTGTGTTTCCCATGTTTTAGCCTGAGTGCGATGTGTCCCCGGCAGGTTGAGTTAACCTGTCTTAAGACACTTTTGTAGCCACCTGTTCTAGTTGCTATTTGGAGAAAGTTTGATAATTATATTCTGTTGAATATTTTGTAAATAATTTAACTGGGAGCTGTTGCTGTCCATGGCAGCAGCAGTTCCAAGTTAAATTATTTTCAAAATAGTCAACACCTTTCCTGTACAGTTGTCTTGAAATTGAGACAAAAGCCTCTAGCAGAAAAAGCGGTAATTAAAGAGAGACCCGGAGGTAGGGCCTACCCATAATGGAGTCTCGGCGCTTGTAACATATCATTCATATGGAGAATTATTTTACTTGTGACTCGCCATTAGTATAAGTCTGTTTGTCTGTCGGTCAGTCAATCAATTTTTGATGTTTCTGACAAAGTTTCCTAAGTCGCGACAATAATGTACCTCTTGTTCCTCGATAACCTAAAGGGATATATCTCATCTCCAATGTTGCGTTACAAGTACTGATATAGATTATGGTACATAGATTCCATATCATACACTTCCCGGCGTATTCCTTTGTCTGTATGACGGTGATTTGCTTTTTTAGCATTGTGATTATGTTTTAACTATGGTCGCCGCCATTTTTTCATTCGTTTGAAATTAGGGACCCCTGTGATGTCATGTAAGTACCGATACAACACACAGTTTATCGTGAAATACTTATCAGGTTGATTATTTTGAAACAAATTTGAGCTTGCCTGTACCGTAGCTTTTACATCAATTTGCCAAAAGTATAGATGGCACATGTGGCACCTGAGTGATTGAGCGTAAATACAGAGGCAAACAGCTTCGAATTTTTTTGTGCTTGGTTGAAAAGTAAATCATGGCAACCTTGATAAACTGCAGAAATGTATCAACATGGTACATATTCACAGCTGAATGATTAAAAATAAGTGTGTCAAAATTGTATATTCAGAGGCTTAGATTGTGGACCTAGATTAGTTAAACGAAATAAATCTAAAGCTATGATGATTTCATTACGTGTAAATAAATGTAAAAAATTTTAAGTTGTGAAATTGAATTATAGAGACACCAGCCCCTAAATTAAACTTCGCAATTAAAGAAATTATAATAATTTGTAAGGAATGAAATCATCACGTGTTACGATTTATTTCGCTTCGTTAAATTTAGGTACACAAATTAGGGCTCTAAAAGTATGTAATTCAAAAATTTGTTCGCGCATTCTGGTGTGACTGTGTAACTTTAAGCTATTATAGCCTTTATATCTTTCTTTGAGGCATGATACAAAGCTAAAAAGAATGCCATGCCTATAGTTTATGCGTGGTATATTTTATCTCTTGATTGGGTAGTATAAGATCTGTTTTTCTTTAAATTCTATTTGGAGAATATTAATCAGACCCGCTTGTGCCAACAGCGCCTCAAAATTCTACTTATATCAATTAACCCTTTAATGGTAACCTCTAAGAGACGACAGAAGACTATGTGTGTAAATCTACCAATGGAATTTACAAAAATAGCTTTCTCTTACTTTGCAACTGGCTACTTTTCATGGGCAGTGTAGATGTCGTGGAGGCCTGCTTGAACATTGATGGATCGATGGTCAAGAAAATATAACGTTTTGCTTATCCAGTGTGCATTTGCAGGCCGACCACTGGAATGACTGGCTCTTCTCTTGGCTTGTAAATAGATATTCCTCAAGACCACTACAGAGGACGCTTTTGGCTGATTTGACTATTAACGGGTTAAGCTGACACGAGAGTCGTATTAATTATGGAACTTGAATGAAGCATGTTGTATTTTGCTATCAATCCTGTTCACGCATTTGTCTAGACCTACTGTTTATCGTGTATCAATCCTTGACAAGTTCGTGATTTTCTTCGTCAACTTAAATTCAAAATTTAGAGAATATTGAGTATGCTAATTATGGGTCTTGGAAGATGCATCTTATTTTGGGTATCAATCAGTCTATTTGGTCGTCTATCCGTTTAATGTTTTATTTGATGTTCTACTGGGAGAATATTAATAAAACCTCACATATTGATTATGGGATTTGGATGGTGTCTATCCATCTCCATCCACAAACTTGGTAAATGTGGGTACGTACGAACCTAACAGAAACACGTAATATAGATAAAGCGGAGATCAAGACAAAAGCTTATGGCGCTATAACACCCACCCCACCCACCCCACCCACCCCACCCACCCCACCCACCCCACCCACCCCACCCACCCCACCCACCCCACCAACCCCACCCACCCCACCCACCCCCTAGGTTGACGACACGAAACAGTGTCCATAGAATGACGGATTGCAGCTACCGGATTTTTTCAGTACTACACCACCACCACCACCACCACCACCACCACCACCACCACCACCACCACCACCACCACCACCACCACCACCACCACCACAACCACCACAACCGCCACCGCCGCCACCACCACCACCGCCATCGCCATCACCACCATCATCCTCATTATCATCATTACCATACGACATTTCTAACTTTGATATACATAGATCTATGAGGACGTGAACATCGCATAATTAGGAAATTATTTGTAATTCGCTAGAATACTTTACTGAGTCAACATCGTCAGCAGCGCTGTAGTCGAGCGTCCAACTAATGTATTAGTATAATTACAGCTGAGTGATTTAGTACTATAAGTGGACCAGAAAACAAGCCTAGAATAGCCTAAAGTGTTCATTTCCGAAAATGTAGACATGAATATAATTATGATACATCATATACTACGCAGCTTACCAGGATCTGGTCGGAACTCCCCGCATAATCTATCCAGTATCCTACTCTACCAAATACTAATTGCCAACATAATTGCCTGCTTAATTAAATCTAAACAATTAGAGAAATTTACACTGGTAATGCTATTGTGATTTGTGATAGTGATAGCGATACAGCGATGCTAATCTCATCTCAAATGTTGTATTGTACTGATAGATTATAAATTATATAATCTAATAATCGTGAATAATGGACCTTTCCAGTTTTAGTTATGCCCCGCCCATCACTAGCTAAGCTACACCCACACTTCGCTCGTGTTGAGATAGCTCGGTTCCTGAACTCACTGACTATAAATTTCCAGAAAACTTTACAGGTAACCTGTTAAATATTTTGCAACGAATTTGACTGGGCGCTATTGCTGCATATGGTATGGTCAAATTAGTTTCAAAATATTCAATAGCATGTCTATTAAATAGGAGAGACATACAATTCGTACAACGTGCCGGACTATTAAGAGTTAAAGACGGGCCAAATAGAATCATTTATGACGTAATGATTGTGACGTAATCCTACACGCCACTTAGCTGATTATGACGTCATATGACGTCCGATTGATAGATGGATACTCTGGAAGGGAGAATTGGGGGGGGGGGGGGAGGGGCCAAAACTATTTCAAATTCTTGCTTTTATTTGCTCTTTAATGCGATCGGTCACGAAAACTAATATTTTGAATCAGTGAATCTGTGTCCACTTTCAGGCCAGGAAAATACCATCTTTGAAAATGTATCACTGGATCTACTGGCTCGAGCATCGAGACAGGCATTCCAGGGATACATTTTCAAAAGTAATGTTCTCTTGGCCTGCAAATAGACATTTCTAAACACCATTACAGCTTTCGTCATTGATATGCTTTTGTTGTTGCGTCTGGGTGCTTTGTACCCAAGTTGATTAATCGGTAAATCGATCGTGATCACTCAAAGCAATAATCACACAAGCATCGCACACATTCGTGTCCCGGGCGATCTATGAATTACATATATCCAGAAAATTTACACTGTGCACTTCATCCACAGTTTAAGATATGTCCTTCTACCTAAAGGAATATCATGATTCACTGAGAGCCATATAGACTGGTCTTAATGAGCAACATCCACAATGTATATCTGTAGGGTAGATCCTATCTCCCAATAGTACACGTACCCGCTCATAAGCTGGACACCGTCAACACAGTTGTTTGAAAAATACTGCACATCACACCTATACTGATACAGAAGCATGTTGTTCTGACAGTTGATGAAGCGTTATTCCCATGTTTGAAGGAGCTGAAGTGGTGTATAACAGGATACGACAACATATTACATACATCAATGGGCTTTCTGAAGATGCTTGGCCAACACATGTTTGAGGTGTGGTCAGAGCCTAGTGTAGGTCGCGGGGGTACGCCCTGGTCCGTCCTGCTGCTCCACTCCGTTGCACCACATGTACAGGATGCGCGGGAGAGCTGGTTAGCTGCTGTTCTCAGGGTTATGGATCCAGTATCGCGAATCTCCGAAAAGTACAAAGACCGACTTCTAGGTGAAAACAAACATAACCTGTCAGAGCTACAAACCAAACAACTAATGCTACAATCTCCAGAGAACGAGAGAATTGTAGTGAGTGGATGTATGTCTTTGAGATTTTACTGCTGCTAAGTCATCTGATTCGGAAGGGAAAATATGTATTTGATAGTACACTGTTTAAACAATGATTCAGACTCAAGGTACGGGATGGTCTAATGTTACTAATAACACACTATAGCAAGGTGAATTGTACCCAGCTATGGATGAAGTCGGGTCCATCCAGTAATAAGACAAGATACATTCCAATTCATGAAGTTTACCAGAATGTACCCAAAGAAGTAATTGACCTTTCCAAGTTTATCCATCCATCATATGACGTCATCAACTACGTGACGTGTAGGATGACATCATAATCACGACGTCATGATTCGAAATAGTCCATCTTTAGTACTTAATAGTCCGACACGTTGCACGAATTGTATGTCTTTACCATTTAATAAACATTCTGTTAAATAGTTTGGAACTAATTTTACTGGGCAGCAACATCGCCCAGTCAAATTAGTTTCAACATATTTAACAGCTTACCTGTATAGTTTTCTGGAAATTGATAGTCAGAGAGTTCAGAGATCGATCGACCCAACACGGATGTGGTGTGGGCGGAGCTGAGATGGCTGGGCACATCTAAATGTGGAAAGGTCCATTGGTACATTGTTGAAGATCTGCATCATCAATAGCTGTGACAGTATGCCGCAACTAGTGGGTCACACAACAAGAAGACCACTTTGAAGGTGTTCCAAGAGGAGTATCAACTGTTAGATTGTCTAGGTAGGGGTGGGGGTGGGTGGGGTTGTGGTGGGTGGTAAGACCAGTGATTGCCTCGGCTGCTGAAACATCCATATGTCGGGTTTATGGTGTCATTGATGTTGATACATGCGACAAGGCGTGGATCAAATTGTTCAGCAACTGTTTCTCCCACGAGGCACTGCCACTGACCTCTGATGCTGCACAACTCCACGTCCAGCTTGCACATTACCAGACCACGGTATGGATCCAAGCTAACATTTGCACTTGGATACGTCCAGAGATAACCAGCTCTGGTTGGATTATATCTGAAGATTACTTGGTACCAGAGATGATGAGGCTACCACAAATCCCAGAAGCCTGACCTGAAATTCACCTTTCCAGAGTTTCCATCTATTAATCTGACGTCATATGACGTCATAATGAGCTAAGCGGCGTGTAGGATTATGTCATAATGAGTACGTCATAAATTATTCTATATGCCCCGTCTTTAACTCTTAATAGTACGACACGTTGTACGAATTGCATGTCTCTACTATTTAACAAACATGCTGTTGAACATAAGCAGCAACAGCGTCCAGTCAACTTGGTTCCAGAATATTCTATAGCTTACCTGTATAGTCTTATGGAAATTAATAGTCAGGGAGTTCAGATATCGATCGATCCCAACACAAGCGAGATGTGGGTGGAGCTTAGCTAGAGATGGGCGGGGCATATCTAAAAATGGAAAGGTCCATTACATCATGTGGATGTTTTTAATGCTGTGGAGTGAAGCCATACGATTCCGGCACGTGGAACTCAGTTGCTCAGATGCATCTAAATATATGGATTTTACAATGCCATGTATGAACACAAATGAATAAACTTAGATAAAATGCACACATTGTAACTACTGCAAATAAAATAATTATCAACCAGCCAAGGATAGTGCAAATATAAAGCCAAAATGTAAGCGATCTTGGAATCCATGATGGCTGTCATAAAATATTATAAGCACAATATTACCTTTAAACCTGATGACTATAAAGAAATGGATTTGAACACCGAGTATAAAAGTTTAGTCATAAGCTTCATATGGATCAACTTTACGCCCAACGTTGATTTTAAAAGGTGTCCATTTTTCATTTTTAGGGTGAAAAGTGAATATTGAACTCGACACATAATTTATTCAGATTTGGCACCCTTAGATTATGATAAAACACGTATATACATTACATCAATACAACATTACCCATTTTTCCTCCTCTAACATTATTATAGTATGTAAAAATACCAGACTAACAAACTATTTCTAACAGCAAACCTATTAATAATTCGTTGGGTTTCTTGTCTTTCGTGTTTAAACCCTTAATTAAAATCTATTTTCTTTTCTTCACTTCATCTTCTTTCGCTAGAATATGGAACCATCTTGAAATTCTGTGAATGGCGTGGAGTGAATATTTTGGTTGGATCTGAATTACAGGATAAGGATGACTGCATGCTAGTCAAATGTACGGAGAGTGGACTCTCCGCGTGTGGGTAAGTAGGCAAACGCGCGTTATAGATGTGCATACAGTCAACCCTGTCTCAAACAAGTGTGATCATATATCTATAAATGGCATCAAAACGTGGCCTCTAACTTTAGAGAGATTGACTCTCAATACAAGTCAAGTCTCATAAGCAATACATTTTTGGGGGTGGCGCGCAAGGACACTTGAGATCTAACTTCAAAATCACAGCAGGCCTCAAAGTACTATAGTGATCTATATGGCACTACGGGCGGCGGATTACGGACGTGTCACCCCCTCCAACTCCACACCAAAAGTTGTAATCTTGTTGGGGCAGTGTGTGGAATATCTCCGACCCCTCCAAATAAACAGTGATAAATATTTTAAACTCTACTGTAAATAAGAAATAAAGTAATGTAGAGACTCGTAAACTTATTATTAAAACTACCAAAATGGCATAGCAGAGGATCTAATTTTCCAAGAAAATGTCTGGCTGCCTGTCTGTCTGTCTGTTTGTCTAGGCACCTTTCCTTCCGTCTGCCGGTTCATCCGTCTGTCCGTCCATCCATCCGTCTGTCTACGCGTGCATCCGTCTAGGCATCCGTCCGTCCGTTCGCCCATCCGTCCCCCTCTCCGCCATATCCATCCATCCATCCATCCATCCATCCATCCATCCATCCATCCCTCCCTCCCTCCCTCCCTCCCTCCCTCCCTCCCTCCCTCCCTCCCTCCATCCCTCCCTCCCTCCCACCCACCCACCCACCCTCCCTCCCTCACATCCATTTATCCGCCCGTCCGTCGCTCTTCCGGCCTGCCCACCCGCCCCGTCCTTCCCCACCCTGATCGGCACCGCCCCACCCCGACCCCTCCCGCCCCGCCCCGCCACATCCCGCCATCCACCCATTCATCCCTCCCTCCCTCCCTCCACCATCCCTCCCTCCATCCGTCCCTCCATCAAGCCAGCCAGCCAGCCAGCCAGCCAGCCAGCCAGCCAGCCAGCCAGCCAGCCAGCCAGCCAGCCATCCATCTATCTATCTATCTATCTATCTATCTATCTATCTATCTATCTATCTATCTATCTATCTATCTATCTATCTATCTATCTATCTATCTATCTATCTGTCTGTCTGTCTGTCTGTCTATCTATCAATACGCCTACCCACGCACTGGCTCAGTTGTCTGCCTTCCCCCACCCATTCGACTGCCTGTCGGTAGGTCAGTCTGTCAGTCAGTCCATTTACACAGATAACTAGATAGATAGGTAGCGCTAGCAAACTTTTCATCTCTGGTGAATGGCTACCGTATTGGAACTTCTGGTGTTACATTCCTTTGACTCTTTATATTCTTCTCTTCACAGCATGGGTATTAACGCGGGCGTCATGGGGGGACCTCCAGGTTGTAGAGCCGTCCCAGATGGCTGCAACATTCGATTCATCCGCGTCGATGATCCGTCGCAGGAATGCCATATTAATTAGACATGGGCCTAACAACAATCTAGCCTCCTTCTGAAAGATGCCCGAAAGAATCACCATCTTGTGCCCAAACAAGCAATAGAGGAATACATTTCTTCCACGCCTCTTTCTAGCTAAGCTCCACCTCCTATGTACGCGTGTTGGAATCTATTTTATACTTTGATAACTGACTTCTAAGAATTTACATTTCAAAGCGACTGTACTGTGTACAAGTAATATTTAGAATATTTTGAAACTAATTTGATTGAGGGATGCTGCTGCAACAACAGATGTCAGTCAAATTGCTTTAAAACTATTCAACAGAATGTTTGGTAACCTGTAAATTAATCAAAGACACGCAATTTAGACACCTTCGTGATGAACTTTTCCACCTTCTGACGGACTTTTTTTTTATTGTGACGTAAGCTAAGAAGTTACGTATTTCATTATGACGCCTGAGTACTTGAGTGACAAATCGGAACCCCTCCACTCCTTTCACAAATGATCTTTCAGTATATAGACGTTTATTACGATGTGAAGGCTGGGAAGAATGTTTAGATCGTACTGTTGAAAATAAATATTACCAGAACTGCATAATATTAGTATGTTGGACTTCTGACATTATATCATTTACCCCCAGGTAGTACTTACGTTCAAAGTCCGCCATATATACTGTTCTTATCATACTGCTGAGAATTTTAGTTAAAGCGCAGTCTGATAGACTCTAGTTTGTCTGTGACTACAGTTGTCCAGACGAAAAAAAAAGATTTATTATAGATGCACAGTCAATCCTCTGTTATGGTGTCATCTTGTTGAGTATTGACCCTGAGAACACGTGTTACTAGGCCAGTACCGGGCCATACTGACCTGGTATTGGTCCAGTACAGGCCTCAATAACCTGCGTTGTCAGGGAGGACTGTGTAAGTAAAGAAAGATAGACGTTTGGTCTGTTAATATGAGTCGAGCCACCATAAGCCACATTTGGGGCCCGTAGACCCGATTTAAACTGATCTCAATGTTTCATTTATGGAGTATTCCTGAGGTAAATTTAAATGGTGACAAGGCGACTATTTGTCAGGTCTTCACAACAATATTTATTGTACGGTATCTTTGACAAGCAAAGATAGTTAAGTCAGCAGCCCATCGGATACTACTCCTGAAGAAAATATAAATAATTTAAGTTGTATTCAAGTGTCAAAAGGACTAAAACATTTTGCAATTAAGGAAGCCATTTCCTCAGTCAATCATATGACGTCATACTCAACTACTCGACGTTCATGCTGACGTCATAATCATGACGTCATGAATTATTCGATAGTACGTCACTAACGCTTAGGCAGCAACAGCACCCAGTCGAATTAGTTTCAAAATATTCAATAGCTTACCTGTATAGTTTTATGTGAATTGATAGTCAGGGAGTTCAGAGATCGATCGATCCCAACACGGTGTGGGTGGAGCTTAGTTAGAGATGGGCGGGGAATATCTAAAACTGGAAAGGTCCATTAAGGAAACCAAGAATATAAGTATGAATGATGCAACATAAAGAAACAGAATTGTCTTGATTACAAAATATTTGTAGCTAACATATGATCAAAAATAATGCGAATCTTTTTTATAAAATACGGTTTTAAAGAAAGACATAGGCCTATATAATTAGTGTAGGCCTACAAATGTGTACGAAATTAACCATTGGCTAGTGATAATGTTATGGGCTATTTCCCTTGTACCTAGTAGGTATTAATAGCAGTATATATCGTGAACACATGTCCTTGTAGTATTAGTATACGAATAGACGTGGAATCACCCAAACCACAATGAGCTAATACAATTACACACAGTTATAGTACTACAAATATGACATGTTCTAAAAACCGCAATTGAATGTTGAAGTAATGCTTAGATTGTATACACAATGGACCTTTCCAAGTTTATCCATCGATCATATGACGTTATATGATGTCATAACCAACTACGTGACGTGTAGGATGACGTTATACTCATGACGTCATGAATGACTCGATATAGTCCGTCTTTAGCGCTTAATAAATAGTCCGACACGTTGTACGAATTGTGTCTTTACCATTTAATAAACGTTTTAAAACTAAGTTGACTGGACGCTGTTGATGCCATAGACAGCAACAGCGCCCAGTCAAATTAGTTTCAAGATATTTAACAGCTTACATGTTTTCTGGAAATTCATAGTCAGGGAGTTCAGAGATCGATCGTTCCCAACACGAGCGAGGTGTGGGTGGAGTTTATCTAGAGATTGTCGGTATAACTAAAACTGGAGAGATCCGTTACAATGTTGCCTACGAACTACATGCTGCCTACAAAACATATGCTAAAGGAGGCACATACCGTGTAGTACATACTTGTGACTGAAAAAATTTAGACATGCTCAATACTATGTTAACTCGGTGTGATATTGTTTTCAGTTTTAACGTGCTTTGCGTGTTTCTGAATCATGATTATGTTTTATGTCTAATTAAATTTTAATACAAGCTAGCTGCCATCATATTAAAAAAAAAACCTATATGAGTATGTAACACTAGTTGTACGGTAGCAAGTATTGCATTGAACACCACTAATACAGTGTGATAGATAACTACAGCATTTGATTTATATTTGATATTCTTTTGTATAATTGTGTTCAATGTTGCATTTTACATAGATCCTTCTACTCCGAGTTGCCTACAAACTACATTTTACATCCTTAAATAACATTTTTTTTAATACAAACTCTGGTCATTATACAAAGTAATTTAGAATGTACATATATTCTTGTGTGTGATAAGTAAGGTGGTCGTTTTAAAGCATTTTCATAGTCTGGCAAAAATAACAGAGTGTCAGATGTCAAAAATATTTGAAGTTTTTAATATCATCTAAGGAATTCAATCGGCTACAAAACATTTGAAAATTGCATAGGCGTAGGAACAGGGGGGGGGGGAGGGGTGGCATACCCCACCACCCCAGGTTTTGCCTCTCCCATATTGTATGTCCATAGCTTCCCCTAGGTTTTATATCCACCCATACTTCAGCCCCCGTCCACAAGGTCCAAGTAAATTCCTACATCCCTGAATTGTACAATTAAAACAATATTTGTTCTTTACAAATCCTTCACACATCGTTGAGCGGTACAAATGAACCAAACATATATTTTTATTTGACAGTCTTCGCTACTATGCATTATTTAGAGCAATGTAGTTGTGTATCTAGGGAAACATTATGAATTCAACTTTGAAATTCATCAGCCCTCCATGGAGGGTGGTTTAAAAGTACAATGGGGCCACATTAGGTTCCAATACTCGAAATGTGTCCAGTACATGTTAATAAACTATAACCGTGATTAAAAAAGATTTTCGAAGTTTTGAAATGCTAAATTTTAAATCTGCATACTTAAAAACCTATTTTCGCTTCAAAATCCATCAAATAAAAAAATCCAACATGGCAGCCAAACACGCTACATATTGATTACCCCACGCCCATTGCGATCATGTTTTTATGTATAAACTTCCGTTGAACAGACTTTAATGACCCTTAATCCCTAATCATATCTCCCAAATTCCATCCAGATCTATTCAGCTGTTCCGGAGGAGACGTCGTTTCGCGAAATCTAGATCATCCAAGATGGCCGCCGAAGCATTTGATCAATCAAATTCCCTTGATCAAACTTGGTTCAGCTGTTGCCCTAGATGATGTTTCAAGAGTTTTGAATCGATCCCCTAAGCGGGTTCAGAGAAGTAGACTTTAAGACGTTTCTAAAATGTGGCCAAAATCCAAGATAGCTGCCGGCAAAATTGGACGATTGGCTTCATTTGAACAAACTTGTATCTCTAAGGATGCTGCCTGCCAAATATAGTTGAAATCGACCAAGAGGTTTTAAATAAGATATTTTAAATTTCCTATTGCTTTAGTATGAGAGTTTTTGTTGGGAAAAGATCCAAGATGGCCGCCAAATCATTTATTCAACAGTTTCAAAAGTGGGAAATTTAAAATAAGCATACCCAAATACATATATAAAACCAATTTCGGGTTCAAAATCCATCAAATCAAAAGAAATCCAATATGGTCACACTAAACAAGATACATTTTGATTGGCCGCTCGTTTTTTCCACATCAACAAACTTTAATAACCCGTAATCGCTAATCATAGCTTCCAAATCTGGGCCGATTCGTTTAGCGATTCTATAGGTCATCCAAGATGGCTGCCAAAGCATTCAGCCAATCAATTTCCCTTGAACGAACTTGATTCAGCTCTTGCTGATGTTTGATGATGGTTGCCCCTGCTCGATGATGTGTCATGCGTTTTGAATCGATCCCCTACGTGGTTTCGGAGAAGAGGATTTTTAAAGGTGTTTGTAAAAATCGACCAAAATCCAAGATGGCTGCTAGTCAAATAGACTCATCAGCTTGCTTTGTTCTCTATGCCCTAAATATGCTTTCTGCCAAATATAACTGGTCTAGTGGTTCTTGAGTCGTTTAAGGAAACGTTGCCGGATGCCAGATGACCAAAAGATGGACGGCGTAGGATCGCCATAGCATAAGCTCACTTGGCCTTTATGGCCAGGTGACATAATAAATGCACTTTGATTAAGCCAAGCACAGGCATAAAATCATGAGGCATAGTCGATCATGCAGAAGCACCCCAGACACATAGTCGTGAATCTTGAGCAAAATTAACAAGACATATTTGCCACAACTGATGATTACTACGAGCTTGTACATAACAATAAGCACATGCTAACCAACGTGGCTTTAGTATACTTTGATCTATAGAGGCTCGTCAATGACACCACCACCAAACTGTCATATAAGAGGACCCTTGAGGAACAGATATCAACCATTGACATAAACACAAATCCAAACGAGGTTTTATCCAGAGTACTCAAAATGCATTGAAACATCAGCAACCAGTTGTGTAATAGTTGTTGTCAAGAATAACAACAGAGATGGACGCAACACTGCAGACGTACTTGTTGTAAAGTTATCCGAACAACAGAAGGTACTATGGCTCCTTATTTAACAAAGTGGTCAGAGCGAAGACCACACAAAACTACACCAAGAGCGCAATGCCATACCTCTCCAGATCAATGAACAACCGAAAGAACTCGCCATCCTACAAGCAGACTCTTCGGCAGATGTCATCACAACTACAGATGATTACCGTAAATGTTTATGGCTCACAGGCTCTGAGAGTTTCTGGTTCACTACCATCGTTTCCCGTGCATAACACTGAAGATAGCGTTATCTGGACTGACCAGCGAAAAGCAGATCAATGAGTTTCACTGGAGCCTACAAGAGTGGCTTAAAACGAGGATGCAGCTGCACTGAGATTGTGTGTCTGCAGCGAATGCTCGTGCTAGTCATGTCCATGCACCAGTCTTTCAAAAGAATGACATCAACATGTCACAGGTATTTGAGACTATCAACAAATCTTGGACATATTGCATTAAGCTGACTGTAATGGCGATGAGCAGTGACTAGTCAGATTTCTCTTGACTAATACCATGTTCCGAGCAAATATGTGGTGGCTGCAGCGTTCAAAACAACCATTGGTTCTCCACGGACAGATGGCCTCTTCCCAGTGCTGTTTGTATGCCCTTGCTGCAGCCCTCTCATCTGTTCGAGAGAACGCCACACGACCAACCCCACCAGAATCTAAACTGGGTCTACTACTAACCATCGAGTACGCAGACGATTTGGATTTAGATGAGGAAAAGAAGCATCTAGATAACCTTCTTCTCCCTCAAGCTGCAGAACGATTTAAGAATGTGAACCACTTTATGAACGAAGCCATGGTCGAGTTTACCCATGTACACCTATCAGCGACAGACAAAGTCAGTGATAAAGGCATTCCGCTTCGTGGAACGGAGAAATGGAGAAAGATGTAAATCTGTAGTTCACTGGTGTGCAGTCTCTCTGAGATCGCTGCACGTTGCATCGCGGGAAACATTGCCTTTCTGTCCTTTTGGAAACCATGGATCCGTAGATCACAGACCTCTCTGTCCAAAAAAACAACTACACTTGCATGACACGATCTGTGAATCACTGATGGTGTTCGACTATAACAGCTGGGTAGCTCCGAAAGCAGTTCTAAATAAGCTTGATACTTGTCACCACAGACACCTTCGTACTATAACCCAACATCGCTGTTTGGACAGTATAATTTCCAACGACGCATTATACACTATGTGCAAAACATGGTGTGTGAATGCCACATGACACCCATGCACAAAAAGCCTTAAGTGTATTGTACTCGATGTCAACATCAACAAAGCTCGTAGAGGACGCCACTGCACAAACCTGCTAAGTGTGGTACCTATCGATCTAAAAGAAGATATATATATATATATATATATATATATATATATATATATATATATATATATATATATATATATATATATATATATATATATATATATATATATATATATATATATCATCATCATCATCATCATCATCATCCCACCACCGGCCACCACCACCACCACCACCACCACCACCCATCACCACCGCCGCCGCCGCCGCCGCCGCCGCCGCCGCCGCCGCCACCACAACTACCACCAGCGGCACTACCATGACCATCGCCTTTAATAACTGGATATTACAGCTATGTACACTGATTTATTTCCATCACGTACTACAATAAAATTCAAGAAACTGTTTCCTTTCTAACTGCAGACATTTTAATCATATTGTTACATAATAATGTGAATGATCAATCATGGCGATCGTAGATAGGAAAAGATATCATATCGTCATTGTTATTACATGAAGTGGAATTTAACAGGGAAAGTGTTGATTAAATTTTAAAGAGCAATTGATTTCGATTTATCTAGATCACATTTTATGAATATATGTCATAAAAGTTAAATAAGTATATCTTTCCATGTATTGCATCTGCTACAAAGTTTCCTGTCTGGTGTTTTTTGTTTGTTCATTATCATCTGCAGGTTCTTCGGATACTAAGACATCAATGATATGATGGCGCATTCAGGTTGTGATCATCAGTACCTCACTCACAACCTGGAATTGTTATGGCCAAAAGATGGTGCAGTATCCAGATAACATTACTATGTTGGGCCAATGTTGGTGATTGGTTGGCAGGTTCAGCGATGGTCATTGGGCCATCGTTGGCAATTGGCTGGCACCGTTGGCGATGAAGGGTTGGGTCAATGTTGAAATAACACTGACAAAATTACAGTTGGGTTATAGTTGTTGGGCCAATATTGGCCCAGCAATTCATAGCCAATGCATATTATAAATGCTATGCTATGCTATACATGGTTTGGCCAACGCTGATATAACCATGGCAAAATTATGTTGTGTTACAGATGTTAGGCCAATGTTGGCCCAACAGCTTATAGAAAATCTAAATTATAAATGTGATATACATGCATTGGGACAATATTGGCATAACACTGGCAAAATTACGTAGAGTTACAGTTGTTGAGCCAATGTTGGCCCAACTTATAGCCAATGTATAGTATAATTACGTCAATCCAAGCATGAGTAATTTCCGAAGAGATTTGAAGAGTTTGATATATTTGACAATGATTATACAAAGGATCATTCAACCATGTTAGGATGCCATTGAAGGATTAATATCCCAGCTACGAACCCCGTCCATTTATCTATAAAACTGTCTTAAATTGTCATTCTGCCATTGCGAAACTTACCTCCCATGATATAATGTTTTGAGAACCAGTACACTAAGTGCTACTTATGCGCCTATTGTTCCACTAAAGTAGGTATCATAGCTATGTGCACGCAAGATGCTAGCATACAATTTTTCTTCCACTACATTTGATTAAAAATCAAAATTTAAAAATAAATCCAGAAATATGGAGGCTGCTTAAAAATCCAAAGATTTCAAATAATTCCAGGATGGATGGTCGCCCTCAAGATTGTTTTACTATGTATGGTGGCCACACCATGCTACAACACTGCAATATGGGCTGACTATAGAGCTTTGTACAGAAACAAAAATATGGTTCTGACAGTTCTGTCCATATGACTGACTTTTCATAACGTCCAGTATGCTATTGGCTTTATTAACAATGGTGCTGATACCAATGTGTATGTGATAGTTTAATTTATCAATGTCAATATCTATAATCGCGGGACATAATAAGCCCTTTTTATCATCCCGGTAGTATCAGATGTATCTAACATACTTGCATACTTTACATATGTGCAATTTACAAATGTGCAATTGTTATAATTAGTATGGTTTGAGGATAATTATTAACACTGGATTTATGTTTATGTTTTTTCGCTAGTTGGTTATGGGCAATGGTTTCGAGTTTTATTGTTGGTTGCTATGAGGGTCGAGTTTGAATTTAAGATATGCACCGATTGTGGAGGGAGTGCATGGTCCGGACCGTTAGCTGCTATATGCTACCTTCAGTACTGGATCACGGATCTAAACAGTAGCTGCGGTGTGTCACCTACATTCAAAGCATCTTGAACAATTCCATGTTGTTACTTGTTCATCGTTGGTCTAGATCATATATTGGCCTTGGTATGTCTACAACCTTGCGTTGCCTATTGGATGGTAGTCTAGATTTCCAGTAGAAGTTTTACATTATCTCATTGAACTATTTGTCTGATTGGAGTTTGAAAGTTTCTATGTGCTTGGCTTTTTACAATGTTTGCTTGCAAGGAATTCCATGTAGTAATTATTCTTGTTTGAGAAGAAGTGGCTGTGAACGTCTTTGTTGAACTGCTGCTTGTGTGGCATGTATGCAATGCCGCATGTGGACTCCAAGTGAGACTCTTTAAATATATTACTTGCGTCAAAGTTGTTGTAGTTATGGAATATTTTGTATGGCTCTAGAAGATATCATAAAGTGTCTATATTTTAGAGACATCAGTTCGTATGATATTAATCCCTCCTGGTACTCAGGTTTCTTCATTGTGATCCACTGTATGCTTTCTAGTTTCCTAGAATATAGTTTTAGGCGAGGTGCCCATGCATTAGCTGAATATTCCAGAATTGGTCTTATATAAAATAGTGAACATGGTTTGGTCCATATGTGCGAACGTCCTCCTGATCACGCTAAGTATTCTATTGGCTTTTGTAACAATTGTATTGATGTGGTGTCAAAAATATCCCGTCATAAATATATGTACATAGGCCTTTTTACTTTCGGTAATTGATATTGGTGGATGAGTGTCAGTGCCGGTCATAAAGTACTGATTTGGGGTGTGTGATTCTTCCCACCTTGCAGTAACTGATACTGACTGGTCAAGATTCGACATTTGACTCGATGCTCGGAGTCATATTTTAGAAGATTCAAGATTCGGGAGAAAGGATTCCTTTCTGTCTAACACAGATTTTAGAACTACTCTAAACTCTAAAGAGCTATTCAAACTGCCTGTAACAAATTAACGAATATAATTTATTGACCTTACAGCACTTTCAAATACCACAATAACTTGTACCAATTTACAAGTGATTTGTTTATATATGTCACAATGAAATACTTAGCACTTTCAAATACCACAATAACTTGTACCAATTTACAAGTGATTTGTTTATATATGTCACAATGAAATACTGTATAATGATACTGACAAATTCTATAGAAATTTCACTAAGATCTAGCACAAGCGAGCGTACCTATATCATTGTGATGATTAGATGATAAATTTATGATTTTATAAGTCGTCAGCATCTTATATCCACATATGCAAGGGATTGTTTGTAATCGTCAAAATACAGTTAGTTTCATGACGTCACTTCGTCTAATTATAAACCACAACACAAATCTTCAAACCAATCAAATTCATTCTTACAAACACGCGAAAATGATGTAGCAAGGATACCAGGTGACGTATATTGAATCCCAAGGAAACTCATGTGGATTCCATCAGCCATACACAATATTTGGGTTATTGATCAAATTCAGATGCTGGATCAATGAGGTTTTATCCGTACCAAATTGATGAGTATTTGACTAGTTAACAATAATATACATGTTGTGCTTTGCTCACCAAGACCGAATAGTATGGGTGCCTAAGCATTCCAATCTTACTTGACAAGTTAATGACTAAGCATCTACAATTCAGTTATAATGGGTGGACTCAGGGGTCAATAATTTCTCGCGCATCAAACTCCATTATGGGCTGATCTCTGACCTGGTACATACTAATACCAGAATCATGGAAAAACCATGACCCATTGTAGTACATGATTCACAGCCCGTGTTGTTATTGTAGAAACAAGAAAAACTTGTGGGTTTTTTTTTGCGTGACCGCTCGAGCGGTCACGCATATATGTGCTTGTGTCTAGAATTGCCCATAGGCGCGGCCATTTTTCGCAACGCTAACGAGAGAGAGAGAGAGAGAGAGAGAGGGATTTCGAGCGTCTTATTTTTAGATTGTAACCATAGATTTAGGATATATATTGGCTAGATCGCTCATTCGCATACGCTCACTATGGGGGCTGGCGGACTGACTGACAGCCATCTGACGCAGACGATTAGCTGTGTATATAGCCTTCAAAAGTAAATAAATCTTTTATTGGTAATTGGAATAGAAATTCCGCTTAAATAGGATGCAAAATACGGAACTACAAAACTGCGGTAAAAAAAAGAAATTGGGGAAATACGGTAATACGGAGAGACGTTAGGATTACAGAAATGTGTTAAAACCTAACTCATACATTGCTGAAATTCCACACATTTCTCTACATATAAATATATGATAACTTCTATTCATTTTGGAAACTGCTGCCGTAAGCTGTTCCTGCACACGTGTAGACAACTTTCAGCATTATTGCTAACATAATCTACACACATCTTTCTTGTACTGGCCGTGAAACAACTAGGCCTTTGAACCCAGCAAGATAACGGTTAAAGCGAGTTTTTCAATATCTCAGTTTCCTCGAAACCTGACACCGTTTGGTATAGAAGACCTCAAAAATAAATTAACACGTTTTCAAAACAAGGTAGAATTGATCTTTTTCTTTGTTAATGTAGCAACTTATATACATGTATGAGCTGTACTGTAAAACCGCCGAATCGATGATATAGATCATCTAAAAAATAAAATAACATGTTTGCAAAACAAGACAGAATTTCTGTTTTATTTATGAGCTGTAAAATGTAGCCTACGCGTTCGAATCACTGGTAATAAGTGAGCACATATTTTAGCAAGAGCGGTCAAATATTGTAGGTAAGCTGATAAATATTTTAAAACTATGTTGAGTGGATGCTGTTGCTGCTTACGGCAGCAACAGCAACCAGTCAAATTAGTTTCTAAATATTAAACAGCATGTTTATTAAATAGCAAAAACATACAATTCTTACAACATGTTGGACTATTAATAGTTAAAGACTGGCCAAATACAAGCATTTATGACGTAATGGTTATGATGTCAGCATGCATGTCACTTAGTTGGTTATGACGTCATATGACGTTATATAATCGATTGATAAACTTGGAAAGGTCCATTGAAGATGGACTACGCATTGTTGTAAGAATTGCATGTCTACTATTTAATACATATTCTGTTGAATATTTTGAAACTAATTTGACTGGGCGCTGTTGCTGCCATAGGCAGTAACAGCACCCAGTTAAATTAGTTTCAAAATATTCAACGGGTTACCTGTATAGATTTCAGGAAATTGATAGTTATGGCATCCATGGGTCGATCGATCCCAACACCGCGAAGTGCGGGCGGAGCTTAGCTAGAGGTGTGCGAGGGCATAGCTAAAAATGGAAAGGTCCATTGCCTATAGGCGCTGCCATTTTGCACAAGGGATTGTGAGCAATGTCAAGTTGCATGCCAGGAGGGGACAGTTTTTGATAATTTACCACTGGAATGACTCTCGAGACAGTCATTCCAGATTCCAGTGGCAAATCTGCAAAAAACAGCCTTCTCTTGGCCTGCAAATGGACATTCAATGTCTAAATGTTTTAACAATCTTTACCAAATTTAGATAATAAATGTTTAATATATTATGACGACAAGACCAAGTACCGTGTCTGTTTCATTTTTTGCTTATGTATTATAGCATAAAACACTAGGCTGAACATTCGAGATAGTCCATACAATTCCATTGTTATGTCTTGTAGAGCGTCGGGGTAATGATTTTAATATCGTGGACACATTTTACTAGTCACGATATGTGTGGTAAATTTTCAAAGTAAAACATGTATAATAATATTGTAGAGCATGAAAAAGTAGACAAAATTCGCTAAAATAATGTATGTATGACTTTCATTAGTAATTTATTGTCCTTAATCCTTCACTGGGAAAAGAGCTATGCATGCAATTATTTAGCACTATGGATAAATAACTGATGTTCTGAATTTCCAGTCAAAACGGCTGTCAATAACATTGTAGCAGGTGGTTTAGATACAGAAATCAACAGAAATGGTATGAATGTGCTAAGTTAGTAATACCTGCAATGCGTTCAGTCAAAAAATGCCACCCATATGGTCAGATATGTATTTGAATATGCTAATGAAGTATTGAGTTAAAAAATGTTTTCCATGAAGCAATCTAATTCGTTGTACACAATTTCATACTGAAAATTAGCTGAAATTTTAGCCAATTCACATTCTTCACTGCCCTATTGTCTGTAGGTTATGCTAGGCCCCAGATTTTCATCCACATAGACTTGAGTTTGATTATGCTAGCTATATAAAAAGATTTCTAGATGAAGTAATTTCATAGTATGCAAATCCATACTGAAAACTTGTGAAAATTGTATCTGATTCATGCTTTTCAGTGCTCTACAGTCTGTAATATATTCGGCCCCAGTATTTCAGACACATAATATTGCCAATTCAAAAGAAATTCTACAGCGAAGTAATTTGTCAGATCCACAGTTTTCAGCATTCTACTGTCTGCAATAGATTCTGTCCCAGAATTCCACTGATGTGTTTAGATAGGTATATAAATGTACTTTTAAAATGTCGAGTTTAAAAATAGTCTACCATAAAGTAATCTGGCAATATGTAATTTAGTTGCGTCCAACAGTTATCAGATGTAAATAATTTACTATTTTAAGTACCAATATCTGCGTAATCTGTTTTCACTCTGCTTTCAAACATATTTACATATAAAACTCTTTATAGTGTTGTATGGAATATTGCACAATTCTACCACCAAGTAATTTCATAGTATGTAGTTATATAATCGACATATGCCACGATTGTAAGATAGTTGGTTCACATTCATCACATTCACCACATTCCGATGGCTGTTGATATGTCCTGGCATATTGCATGTAATAGCTTCGACCCCAAAATTTCAGCCATATATTTACATATGTATATGAATACGTTAATAAAGTATTGAGTTTAAAAGATTTATACCATGAAGTAATTTCGTAGTGCACAATTTAATCTAAAAGCTCCGAAGGAAGCTCTAGACAAATTCGATGCCTGCCACCGCAAACACCTATGCACCATCACTGGGCACCGATGGCCAGACAGCATAATTTCCACAGATGCACTATGCAAGATGTGTAATACGTCACCGCTGTCTGTAAAAGTCACCCAGCAAAGATGGTCCATGTTTGGCCATGTGCTAAGGATTCCAAAAGAGACATGTGCACAGAGAACCTTCGAATTAGCCCTACTCGGAGCCAGCAAATACAAAGCCAGGAGATGACGTCACTGTATAAACTTGCTAAGCGTGCTACGAGGTGACCTCAAGAAAGCAAGACTTGGTACACCCAAGTCAAAGATGGACTTGAGGAAGCTAAGGACTTCGGCTGAGGACAAAACACATTGGGTAAAAGTGAAGAAGAACTGATTGCAGCTGTATGATGTTTCTGCTACTACAGCCACAGAATACAGTAATCATACATAATAGATTGTGTGTGAATTCACACCGATCTGTGCTGTACCCAAAATATTAATATATGTATATATTGCATTACAAATAGATGTGCGGAACGCCACCATGGTCCATATTGTACCAATAGTATTCTATTACAAGTCAATTATGTGTGGAATCACATCAGTCTATATTATACCACATACAATGCTACAGGTATATATTATCACTATTAAGCAGTGGGTCGAACAATACCAGTCTCTTCGTTTAGCCAGACTAAAACTTACCCTAACTTGCACTACATACACTATGAAAAATTATGACTGTATATATACACCTGTGCAAAAGTTAAGCACCAGCAAAAACAATAGAACGTAGAAACATGATGGTACAACTAGGCTGCCATACTTTTTGTCCCCGTGTTAGCTGACATAATTCCAAGTACGAAATGCACATGCATGCATGACTTCACGCCGCTTGATGTCCGTGCGTGACGGGAAACAGCACACGTGTTCAGTTATGTAAAAGTCCAGTTTGAGGTGTAGAACATTACATACAGATTTAGGCGACAAGATTAGGAATTTTGTGTTCATGACCGTGGTTTATTTGTACAGAGAGAATTAGCACTTGATTGTGAACCGCTATGGCAAGACGAAGGTTAAGTGATCGTGTGAAATGGCAAATCATAGGCATGCATACCACTGGTATGTCATGCAGAGAGATTGGCAGACAGCTGAACATTAACCATACTGTAATCAGTCGTTTGATTGCAAAACATGGGCAAACTAACGAGGTGAAGGACATGCCTAGATCTGGAAGACCGAAGAAGACTACTGCCCGTGATGATCGAGCCCTAGTACGTCTTGTTAGGAGATCTCCATTCACCAACAGCAGAGTGCTCAGCCAGCAATGGGAAACGCGCAATAGAGTGTCAATGTCTACCGTCAAAAGGAGACTGTATGCCGCTGGCATGAAAGCTAGGAGACCTGTCAGACGTCCTCTCCTCACTGCACACCACAAAGAGGAGCGTTTGAGGTGGTGCAACGAAAGAAGACACTGGAACATGAGATCCTGGAGACGGGTACACTGGTCCGATGAAAGTCGGTTCCTGCTTCATGCCACAGATGGTCGAACTCGTGTATGGAGGTCCAGACGCACGGCGTACGACCAACGTAACATCATGGAAGAAGTTCCATTTGGTGGAGGTTCCGTTATGATATGGGGGTGCATCTCATTTGATTGTAAGCTGGATCTGTTGACTGTACCTGGAACACTAAATGGACAAAGATATCAAGATTCCATACTGGATAGAGTTGTGGTCCCTCATTTTGTAAATCATGCACCTGGAACCCACCCTATATTCATGGATGACAACGCCCGACCACATCGTGCTAGAGCTGTGCATGAATACCTCCGCCAGAATGCCATCGAAACCCTACCATGGCCAGCAAGGAGCCCTGACATGAATCCTATTGAGCATATCTGGGACATTCTGGGAAACATGGTGAGAAGGAGGGATCCTCCTGTGCAGAACCTACAGGAATTAACAGACGCACTCCATCTTGAATGGCAACGAATACCACAATGGCGTATCAGTCGCTTGGTGACCAGCATGAGACCTCGTGTCCAGGCCGTCATCCAGGCACAAGGTGGATATACCCGGTATTAATAATGACAGTCTCAAACTCGTGCACAGATGTTAAACTTCGTTTTCAGACACCATTAATGACAATCTAGCCACGTGTGTCAACTGTAGGGCAATAGTTGTCAGTTGTGTCAACGTAACCATATTCAGGCCTCGTTTTCAAGTTCAAACAAAAACATACAGTGTTTCCCCACCATCATAATCAGCATTCCTCTAGTTGCATTATTACCTCTTGCACTAAGATGGATGGGTACATAAATGTTTATGCTATTGCTTTCTTCATAGCACATGAATATACCCTCGCATGTGCGTAAAAATAGGGTGGTGCTTAACTTTTGCACAGGTGTATAATACTACCCATATCTTTACTTTTCGGAATCGCTGGGACCCATCTGTTTAAAAAGCAATCTAACTAAAAAGTATAATTCAGCCAAAATTTCCTCTCAGCTGTATAAACAATATGATATCATATCATTGTTAGCTATATTCATAATTAAATCAAATTCTACAATGAAATAGTGTCATAGTCCGCAATTCCATACCAAAAAGTGGCTTACATTTTTTACAGATCAGTGATTTTCAGTACTGTACTGTCTGCAGTAGGTTAGCCAGCTATTCGGTTCTAAATTTATACATATGGTCAGATCGGTATATGAATACGCTAATAAAGTATCAAGCTTAAAAATGTCTACCATGAAGTAATTTCATAGTACACAATTCCATGGCAAAAATTTGCACAAGTTTTGGCAGATCCACGGTTTTCGGTAGCCTACTGTCTGTAATAGGTTCGTCCCCATAATGTCAGATAGGTATAAAAATAAGCTAATAAAATATTGATTTTTTTTAATTCCACCATAAAATAATTTTATAATACACAACTTAGTAACGACCAAAAGTTGTCAGATGCTAATAATTTTTGTACCGATATCTATGTACTCTGTTTGTAACCACTTTTCGAACATCTAGCCATACAGAACTCAATATCTCTTATTATGTACTAGTGCTGTACGAAATATTGCACAATTCTAATATCAAATAATATCATAATTCCCAAGTATGTCCATGCGGTTAATTATTCGCAATATGTCCCCCATTGAAAGAAAGTTGGTTCACATTAGCCACAATGGGATAGATGTCAGTATGCCCTGTCATATCGCTTGTAATAGGTTCGGTTCCAGAATTTCACCCATATGTTTAGCTAGATATATATGAATGCGCTAATAAAGTATGGAATTTTAACAATTTCTACAATGGAGTAATTTCGAAACATGCAATTTAGTCACAATTTACAGTTTTCAAATGGTAACAATTTACTATATATTCTGTATCAGAATCTCTGTACTCGGTTTATAACCAGGCTTTAGAACATAATACCATCTAGAACTCACTAGATATTGCACGATTCTATTATCAAATATTTCTTGTAATAATGTGAAAATCTTTCTATATATCCTATATTTAGCTCCGGATAGAATCTGAATTATCAAACAAAACCCCCAGAATTTACACATATCTCCAGCAAGATGGATGGAAAGATGGCCGGACGGCCCCAAAATATAATCTGCTTCTTCCAATAGTCCATAGCTAATCCTATCCAAGGCTGATGTCATTACAGCCATCTTAAACATATGACACTACCAAGAAACTATCATTATCACGATCGCAGTCACCATCAGCACTACATGGCACAGGTAAGAAACTGTAAATGATAGTAAGAACCAATGTAACATTGAATCTGTCCCGCAAATATGTTGTTAATTTATCACATTGTCTAATGGCTATGTCTTTATGGTACATTGACATTTTCTCGAATCCCATGTCTTCTTATTGTTTATAGTGACTGTACCAGTTCTACATGTATAATTTATTTTGTGTTCTATGTAGGGGCCCAAGGTCTAGATATAGTCACTGTCTTTGAAGCTCAACTTGAATTATAATAATCTCCGGCCACGCTATTTACCATTGATGCCTTGCATCAATATATTTACTTGTCCAATTACTGGCTTCAGCTAAATCGTGTACCTAAATCTCAAAATAATCGTCGTACAAGGTGTTGCAAAACCATCTTCAGGACATGCCCGCATTTAAACTAGGAATACTTGACCGACAGATATAGTCAACACCCCATAAACATGGTGGTCTTATTTAGCAGAGTTAAATCGATCATACAAAGTACATGTTGCGGCTGTAATAAAATATATGTCCATCCACCCATCTTTCTTATTTGGCTGCTCGATCCTTAAACGAGTGATTATGATAACCATGCAGCGTTGATAGCGATGGTTTACCAGCATTATGAAACACCCTATATTGCCGTATTTTGGACTCTAATTAATTGGTCACCATTTGACATTTACATGCAACTGTGAAATATGGTTATAATTTTGGGTTCTGCAGAATAACATTATACTAGGCCAGTCATACTGAAATATAGATCCGCTTGATGATGATATAATAATGATAAATGATGATGTCATTAATGAATATTCATATTCGAAATGATGTAACAAATTCCATCCACCGGCTTCAGAAGCCAGAAGTGTGTATTTTGCTTTTATCTCATCATGTGTGTGTTTATGAGATAATCATTTGTTACTGTCTAACGACATTGGGTCTATCACTTTACAAACAATACCATATAGATTCCCACGTTTTGCCCTGTAGGTGGGGCTTAGAATACACCTTCCGTATCCTCTGCGTGTCGTAAGAGGCGACTAAAGGAGGTAAGGGTGAGGTAACCCTGACAGAAACCTCGAGTGCTGAAGACGGAGGTTCCAGGCCGCACGGCGCACTCTATTAAACCATGGATCCACTCACGTAACGCTTATGATCATGTCGATAGTCACTTACAGGACTGGCGGTATGATCAGCGAACGAAAAGAAGAAGATTCCCACGTGTGGCCTTGATTTTTCTCACATTGTGGCTCTGATATATATGGGTGTAATATTAAAGTATATTGAATATACAGAAAACTGAAGTGTGGAATTGTTTTTCCCAAGGTAGAGTATATATATCCTGTTTGAATTGAATTTAGCTTGTCAATGTACTGAAAATGTACAAGTTCAATCAATGTGGTTCTGTATAACGTTTACTTCATTGTTCTCGATTATTTTGGTGTTGCCTGTATTTTTCTGTCAAATAAGTCAAGATTCACCATTCAACATTCAACATTCAACACGCAAAGTTATTTATTTCATGATAAATTTCCAAACATATGTCACAAGTGGTTATAGTCCATCAAAGGCATACCCTATCCTTGAGTTGATGGACCCCCTACACACAAAACAGGACATTATATTAAGTAGTAGTGTCTGGGTCAAAATGATACCACCTCCCTCAACTGGCAGCCGTTCGGCGATCTGTGGCCCCCCACCGCCCTCTCAATCCCTGGGGAATAGGTTGGTGAGACATATGGTTGGTGTATGCCTCTAGATGGAGGCCCAGGGTTGTTGAGACAGGTGGTTGGTATGCCTCTAGATGGAGGCCCCAGGGATTGAGAGGGTGGTGGGGGTCACGGATCGCCGAACGGCTGCCAGTTGAGGGATATTGTATCATTTTAATCCCGACACTACTACTAGGCAAATGATACCACCGCACTCTCAATCCCTGGGGCATAGGTTGCGGGGGCCAGGTGCGGGGGCCACCACGTGCCCAGACAGGCAACCACAGGGATATACACCACCCACAGGTACTGATCGCCACACACAATAGGGTCTGAACACCCATTTCGAGACAGGCATCCACAGGGATATACACCCTCACATGTACTGATCGCCAGCACCACACATAATAGGCCTGAATGCCCAGACAAGGGAGATACACCACCCACAGGTACTGATCGCCACACATAATAGGGTCTGGACGCCCATTTAGAGACAGACATCCACAGGGATATACACCACCCACAGCTATTGATCACCAGCACCACACATAATAGGTCTGAACGCTGATCGCCACCCACAATAGGGTCTGAACGCCCATTTGGAGACAGGCATCCACAGGGATATACACCACCCACAGGTACTGATCGCCACACATAATAGGGTCTGAAAGCCCATTTAGAGACAGGCTTCCACAGGGATATACACCACCCACAGCTTCTGTCCGCCAGCAACACACATAATAGGTCTGAACGCTGATCGCCACACATAATAGGGTCTGAACGCCCATTTAGAGAAGGCATCCACAGGGGATATACACCAGCCACAGGTACTGATCGCCATCACCACACATAATAGGTCTGAACGCCCAGACATGGGATATACACCACCCACACGTACTGATCGCCACACATAATAGGGTCTGAAAGCCCACTTAGAGACAGGCATCCACAGGGATATACACCACCCACAGGTACTGATCGCCAGCAACACACATAATAGGTCTGAACGCTGATCGCCACACACAATAGGTTCTGAACGCCCATTTAGAGACAGGCATCCACAGGGATATACACCACCCACAGGTACTGATCGCCAGCACCACACATAATAGGTCTGAACGCCCAGACAGGGGATATACGCCACCCACAGGTACTAATCGCCATACATAATAGCGTCTGAACACCCATTTAGAGACAGGCATCCACAGGGATATACACCATGAGTACTGTTGCACAGATTCGCGCTATTGCAAAGCAATTCGGCCTTAGAGGCTACTCTAAGGCCAAGAAAGCCGACCTTCTCCAGATGATCGACCAGGTCAATGCCGAGGAGTGGCAGAAGCGACTCTCCCAAGCAATGAATACGGGAAGGTTTTGAGCGCTTACCGAGGATCCTTCGAATCCCCACAAGAAAGCGCAGTGGATGCCTGAGTTTAGTCAGTTGGACGAGGAGGTGACTGCTAGCTTGCGAGCCAAGGCTGTAGCGAGGTGGATGGAGGCCCATTCACTGGAGCACTTAACTCTCCAACGCAGGGGGGCCCCTCACCCTATGCAGCCATCCACAGGGATTTAAACCATGAGTACTGTTGCACAGCTTCGCGCTATTGCAAAGCAATTCGGGCTTAGAGTCTACTCTAAGGTCAAGAAAGCCGACCTGCTCCAGATGATCGGACAGGTCCATGTGGAGGAGTGGCAGAAGAGACTCTCCCAAGCAATGAATATGGGAAGGTTTCCAGCGCTTACCAAAGAGGATCCTTGGAATCCCCACAAGAAAGTGCAGCGGATACGTGAACGTCGTCAGTTGGCCGAGGAGGTGACTGCTAGCTTGCGAGCCAAGACTGTAGCGAGGCTGATGGAGGCCCATCCACTGGAACACTTAACTCTCAAACGCAGAATCGTTAAACAATGCCGAGGTCTGAGCCCAGCCAGGAGCATAATGGGGCCGAGATCTGAACCCTTAGCCTGGAGCATGAGGCGAGAAGGTAAACACAATCTCGACCAGTGTCTCGGCGAAAGAGAGACAGAGGATAGAGGATGCCAGTCAGTATGCTGGACATTCTTCATAGGTCTAGAAGGAGACCTCACAGGCCAGATCATGCAAGAGATCCAACAGACTGTCCAGAATGCCTTCTACCTCCGCTACACCCATACCTATCGCATCCATCACATCGAAGACGGTAGGGTGATTCTCTTCCACAAGAATGCTCCATGGAGCCTGTGGCTGCACACGATAGGAGCAGCTCAGGACTGGGTGGCAGCAAGAGAGCAAGCCCGCCTCGACACAGACAATATCGATCGACCCAACACTAAGTGGGCTTTCGTTCGATCAATCAATGTTGAGGTCAGGACTGTCATCGACCGCCAACCTCTGCTTGGGACAGGCCCCCGTCCCAGACTGGCTACGACAGAAGAAGAGTATGACTGCCCTCGGCACCTACAGGGACAACATGGGTCTATGGAGATATCTAGCAGAGAGTTCATGCTGGAGATCCAACAGCGAGCATCTCTAATCCGGACAAGGGTTAGGGCACAGTACATACCGACAGACCTGGACAAGCTCCCAAAGCGACAGCAGCGACTGCGACTAATCAACGAGTGGTGTGACCAAGTGCCTGGACTGAGGTTAAACTCTGTGTGGTATGACCTGAACCTCATCAAGAAGTACTTTGTCGATGAGCTGACTGACAGTGCAGGTACAGTGAAAGTCGCCAAGAAGGCTAGTCAGACCATGTTCCTCATAACACCTGAGCTATGGTTTCTCGATGTGCTGAACTACCTCGGCCCAGGAGTCTCGTATGAGGTATGGGTCAAAGCTTACGGGTGTACACAGCAGAAGAGCTGGCTCCCATATGAATGGTTTGACACACATGAGAAGCTCAACTATCCAGGGCTTCCTGACTACTCAGCATGGACATCTAAGCTCAAGCGTGGCTACCTCTTGATGCGAACAGAGTGGGAACAGTGTAACCAAACATTCAGCGAGCATGGAATGCAGACATTCGCCGACTGGCTGCAATACTACAACAACCTGGACGTCAGTCCATTCATTGAAGCCCTAGAGTGGATGCGGGAGTTCTACACAGAATGAGAAATAGACATCCTCAAAGATGCGGTGTCTCCGAGGTGTGTCACTGCAGTACCTCCTACATGGAACAGCTCAGCTCATGCCGGATGTTAGCCTCTATTCACCAAACAAGGAAGCCTATGAGATGCAGAAGGGTGCTGTTGTTGGCGGTCCCAGCATCATGTTCACCAGATACCACGAGGCCGGTGTGACTCGAATCTGCCAGAGTGAGCGTGTTTGCCAACGTCTACTCGGCTATGACGCAAATGCTCTGTAACTGTCAACGATGGCCAAAGAGATGCCATGTGGTAAGGAGACAGTGCGACATTGGTCCGGGGCCAGTGGGGTAGCTAGCTTTAAGGAGGCTCTTCTAGCAGACAGCTGGTTTGGGTTTTCTTGGGTGGATATAGAGGTCCCCAGGGCTCTGTGGGCAAAGTTCTAGGAAATGCCTCCTCTCTTCTATAACCGTGAGATCCCGGTAGAGGTAGATGCTGGCATATCTAGGGCAAACAGGGAGGAAGCGGCCCACCAGCCAGAAGCTGGTCGGTGCCCTCTCTGGCAAGAAGCGGCTGCTGTACGCCCTGAGCCTCAAGTGGTATATAACCCATGGCATCGAGGGCACTGCTGTATACCGCACCATAGACTATGAGGCCAAGCGCCCATTTGAGTGGTTCGTGAAGAATGTTACGAAGGCTCGCCACTCGAGAGATGTAGATAAGAGCAAAGCGCTCTTGGCAGATCTCTTCAAACTCCTCAGCAACAGTGCCTACGGAAAGCTCATGGAGGCCCTACAACATCATAGCAACACCAGCTTCATGAAGGATGAATGTGTGGTAGACAAGGCCCTGCAGAGTGCATGGTTCTAAGATCTCGAGGAGATCAGTGAGTCATACGAGCTCCAGAGTCGCAAGCCGAGAATCACAATTCGAAGGCCCTTCCAGGTGGGGATAGCCGTTTATGAGCTCGCGAAGCTGTGAACACTGGAGTTCTATTACAA
Source organism: Chaetoderma sp. LZ-2023a (assembly GCA_034401795.1). Taxonomy (NCBI): domain Eukaryota; kingdom Metazoa; phylum Mollusca; class Caudofoveata; order Chaetodermatida; family Chaetodermatidae; genus Chaetoderma; species Chaetoderma sp. LZ-2023a. The sequence continues at coordinate 100,078,479 of CM067373.1, read as the reverse complement.
CTTCCTCGATCACTACGTAGCTTGTGACAGATTTGAGTACCTGCAGATGGACACTGACTCCACGTATATCACTATAGCAGGCTCCAACCTTGACGACGTCATTCGCTCTGAGATGTGAGCAGAGTACCAGGCTCATAAGCAGGACTGGCCAGCTTGGGACAAATGGTCTGGATGGACTCCGGGACTGTTCAAGCTTGAGTTCGAAGGCTCTCGTGGCATCGCTCTCTGCTCCAAATGCTACTAGGTGGAGAATGCAGCTGCAAGTAAGTGCTCGGTTGAGGGAATGTCAAAGCATCAGAATGAGGTCTCTTGGCAGAGGTTCTACAGTGCCCTACATGGTGGGGTGGACAGTGCTAAAAACCAAGGCCTAAGCATGTGCAACCAGGGTATGGTGACGTATGCGTAGGAAAAACTCGGACTCTGCTTACTATGATAAGGGCCATGTGCTGCCAGATTTGGTCCATACCGAGCCCATCGAGTATCATGTTAGCACCCTAGTGGGGGGGGGGGTAGCTGTGTGTCTATGACAAATGGTCGCCTAGGCACTCCGTGCTGGCATGCCAGGTAGTGCAGTGTAGGCCGCCCCTCCACCTCCACATACCTGTCAAGCCTGTGAACATCTATCGACCAGTTAGGATCTGTTGCACACCATCGACCACCTTCCAGCTCACCAGGTTCATACAGGTATCGAACCAGAGCATCAGGTGCTAGGCACTCCTCTCCCTTGTTCGCTCCTCTAGAGCTGTGACCAGCAGAGTGTCTGATAGCCTCTACCCACTTCTTCCCGATTAGCCTAGTAACCTCGGCATTGGATCTCTCCACCACAGCAGGCAGCCCTCTCACCCATACTCTAGAACATTCACTCGGCGCAGCCATTTCCTGGGCGTATTGGTGTGGGAACAGTCTATCTGATAGTGTCCGATTCCACCACTCAAGGATAGCTGGGAACAGTGATGCCCTCCCTCGCCTCGCCTAACTGCCACACAGTGTTTCCGCATGAGGGCTGCAGTCTCCCCTCTGAACTCATTACCCTCATCCACCTGCAACAATTCCGGCCACTGGAGGGGATTTTCCAAAGCCTCGTAGACACCCTGGAATGCCTGGGCCACATGGTCAGCTAACTTGTCTGTGAGTGGTACTGCCGCCTTGTACCTGCTGGCGACATCGACGATGGTGTTGTCATAATTGTAGGTCTTACGACCAACTGAGTCATGTGGAAGGAATTGAACATCTGTCTGGTGAACTCTGATCGGGACAGTTTCCTAGAAATGGGCATGCCTGATGTGTCATGGACGAGGTCTGTATATCTGCCACATCGCTTTGTGGCTCAGCCACTGGCTCACTGTCTCCAATGTGAAGTTGTGGCCCTTGTGACATGCAGCGGCGAGTAGTTGAGGGGCCTCATGGTAATATCCACAAGGCTGATAGTAGAGTTCCTCAAGAAAGATGGAACTCCCAGATTTCATCACTGAAGTCCACTCCTGTCCTGTCATGCATGGCCTGGGTGAACTCTAAACAGACGAACAGACGGTCGTCATTCATTCAACCATCACTGAAGACCTCCTCAAACACCTCCGTACACTGGCATCTAATCTCTGCTGGATCCTCACTGAACAGTAGTTTATCGACCAACCCTCGGAAGTTAAGGGACCTGACCAGGTCATACAAAGACACCATCCTTATATGGTACGGCTTAAATCTTCGGTGGCCCAGATGGCCGCCAGTGCTATGGCAATGTACGGTAGCCAAGGGCCTGCGACTCTGAAGAACATACCTACTCCTGAGGCGATGGCGGTATGGCTTCAGAAATCTTCTCCACCCCATGGAGAGCATTGTTGGTGATCTTGAGGACCGTCTTGCCAGCCTTCATTGTGAACAGAGCGATCAGAGACCCAACTTCTGCCAGCGGACCAATAGAACCTTTTTCGTAAGTGCGATAGATTCCTTTCACTCTGTGTACTAGCTTGCGAGATTCAGGCTCTACATCATCATACTCACCTGCGGTCTCCACTACATCGTAGTCGTCTGCATCATAATCATCCTCCTCATCATAGTCCTCCTCATAGTCATCGTCATCTATATCCTCGACTGGATCAGCCTCTGATTCATACAAGGCTCTGGGGATCCGTCGCTGAGGCAGTTATATAGTAGCTTTAAACTGTAGTCTATAGCATGGCCTCCGCAATCTTGAATGCGGGCATGTTTGCCTTAGTGAACTGGGGGCTCAGCTTCGCCGACAAGAAAGTGGCAGAGGTCGAGCGTGAGTGTCATACCCAGGCGATGGAGAAGCTATCTAAGGAGAAGTTTGAGTACAGAAAAGCACTCGAGCATATGCGCCCGAGGGAGGCACGTCGATGACAACTTCGAACTCAGGCCAACCAGCACCTCAAAGAGGCAAATGAGAGTCTCGATGAGTACTACGAGGCTGTAAAGATATCTGAGTCAACGCTCGACTATGAAGCATCAACAGGTCAGAAGACAGCATAGCTTATAGTAGTGGTGGCAGCTGCAGTGGTGATGACAGGAGTCGTGCTCTACGCATGCTCAAGCTGAATACCTGATGTGTTCGACACACATACCTTAGCATAGCCAAAGTAAAGTACCGTCTCACCTAATGAGCGAGTCCCAGCTATGAGGGTTCCGATGTTGAAGCTGAGCTGGTTGCCCTGATTAGGTGAGATGTCCCTGCCCCCGATGTGGTGACGGCCCTCAAGTGACGACTCGAGGTCGTCGCTTCCACTGGTTAGGCGCAGAAGTGCATATGACTTAGTTTTCTGTCTGTAGAGTTGGCAATCAGCCAGCTCGCATACCTCACCAAGAACCGTGGTCCCTGCAACCACAAGCTTGAAGTCGTCTAGCTTATCCACCTGCTGGATGGCTCCTCCCTTCTGAACCAGGACCGCAACAGCGACACAGTCCGATGCACCACGATGCAATGTCAGCTCTACCCATTGGTTAGCTGTGGCTTGGACCTGCTGGTGTTCTCGCTCCACATGCACGTTCCGCTGTTTGGAACCCGTTTGCTTCAGCTCCTGGTCATTCTCGTCATCCCAGACACGAAGTCTTGGGGCATTCATTGTCGCATCTGCGAGCTGCTCAGTGTACACCCGGAGGAACAGCCTATCCTGCATTGCAGCCGGATTCACGTGTGTGTTCTCGAGGAGGGTTAAGAGTGGAATTGCTATGGGCTTCTCGACACCTGCCCGTAGTTCTGTGAACCCCTCATTGCACCCAACAGCGTAGTACCCCTTTCCCTTCCCATAGAAGGTTGGACCATGAGCCAGCAGACCTAGGACTCAGTACTCATCGTTCACATAGTTGGTGTCCATGGTGTTGTTGCTCTGCACGATCACCCACCTGTTCAGAACCTGCGGGAGCACTACCATCTGTTCTATTGTGCTCTGAACCTTGAACTCGAGTGTCAAGCTCTTGATCTCGTGGATCTGTGCCGAGATTGCAAAGTCAATGTACTTCCCAGCAGCGGACAACGGGTTCTCATCGTGTATACTGGGTCGAATGACTGTCAGGCAGTCCTTCCGAGGATCAGTGTGGTGCGATGTCGCGGGTTCAATGGCCCCATCTGAATGTTGCACATACTGCAGCATGTTTAAGGTCTGGGTATATAGAGGGGTTAAACGGCTGCCATGTTTGGTAAAGTTCTCCAGCAAATTGTCTATAGGCAGCAGGACAAGTCGGCCCGACAGTCAGCACGACAGCCATGGCATGCACTGTCCCACTGTGACAGGGTCCGAGGACTACTTCGTGACATCAACATTATCCACGAGCGAGCCAAGGTCACACCTCCGTTTGATGCGAAGATACTGGCCGCCATAGAGGAAGGAGCGCCCGTTCATAGTACAAAGGAACTCCTGACTCGGATACTCTACCAGAAGTTTGACAGCACCCAGGGCAAGGCACTCATCGACCTACCTGTGGCCCCAACCAACAGTCCTGTTATTCTAGCTCTGCACAGGGTGAGGGTCGAACCCAAAGATCTACTAACGGTCGGGAAGTGGGCTAACGTATTTAGCCATAGCCAGGAAGAGCGAGAGCAAATAACACCCTCAGGGAGGTGGTCAGTGACACTGTAGCAGAAGGTACTCAGGAGGGGGAGGCTGTTGGCCGCAAGGAGGCTGTTGAGAACATCTTCAACGCAAAAGGGCGCTGGAGAGTGGTCAGTGATCTGGATGCATTTGTAAAATTCCCAGAAAAGGACTACCTCATCAAAGCCCCTAACAAGTCAAATGCTAAGGCCTCATGGGGAAGGTGGTCTTCCGTGAGATACACCAGCTTAACAAAATCTGAGACAATGACCCTCAGTGGCTAGAGTGTGAGCGAAAGTACCATCTTGAGAAGGGGAAGAAGAAGCCACAGGCTTCTGCCAAAACTGCTGAAGTAGCTTCTAACGAAGTAGCTTCTGACAAAACTGCCGAAGTAGCTTCTGACGAAGTAGCTTCTGCCGAAGTAGCATCTGTCGAAGGTCCTAAAGCCTCTTACGAAGTAACGGACACCACAGACGAAGTTCCTCAGCCTTCTGATGAATGAATAAAGTTGCAGCAGAGACCGCCGCGGTCTCCACTCAGTCTGTCAGCGATGACACGTAGAGCAGGCTAGTTTCCTGTCTGGATTCAGCTTGTAGGTGAAGGTCTGCGCCTTTTCCAGAGATAGCTTGAAGTGTGACAGCTCACCTGTCTCCTTGTTGCTGAAGATGAAGCGGTACAGCTCAGCTGCCCTCTGTACACCTCCGATAAAGTCCCCTTTGGTCTCCTTAAGGGTTAGGCTGTCGAAAAACGTCTCGAGCAGGACACATCCACACTTTCAGCTGAAGCATAGCAACCGGACAGTGTGGTGGATGTCTGGTGAGATCTCGTGGGTGTACTTCTGAAAGAGGATGAAGACAGTTATCTTTGTGTACCGGATGCGCTTGGTGATGTTGCGGAGGTAAGTGACTGTCTTCTAGTCCATTGCAGGGTCATCGATAACTAGAACAAGTGGTTCTGCCAGCAGCTTCTCCATCAGTGCTTGCAGGTTCTGCATCTTGGTGATTGGGCCATTGTACCATTGATCATTACTGTCAACCACCTCAGCGGCGGAGTCAAACACCAGAAGGATGTATTGAGAGTGTAGATGTTCGGCCAGGAGAGCCCACAGCAAGATGTTTTTCCCGTGTCCTGATGGGGCAATGATCAGCACCACCTGGCCAGCATCGGCCAGCCTACTCTCTAATGGTACAGACATGCATGCGGAAGATGGTTAGCACTTGGTCGGCGGTAGCCTCGTCTATATTTGGGAGACTAAACGGCAGTACTTCCTGCACCAGCTCTTTCACCTGCAGAGCGGGGAATCCTGCACCTCCGTCGGATACGAAGGATGTGATGGAGGCATCAAGCATGAAATACAAGCAGCAGCTGAGAAGATAGCATAGAGGGCCTGTGTCAGCACCCACAGTGTCTAGTACATCCAGTATCTGTATGATACATGCACGGGAAACCATGACTATCCTGTGGTCTTAAACCTGTGTACATCCGCAAGCTTTGACCCATACCTGGGCTGAGGTAGTTCAGCACATCGAGAAACCGTAGCTCAGGTGTTATGAGGAACATGGTCTGACTAGCCTTCTTGCAGACTTTCACTGTACCTGTATATATATTTTTTTGTTTTGTTTCATGGCAGTATTACTCTCTAAATGGCAAACCCAAGAACCCTGACTTCTTCACCTCTGGTATCTGGAGGTTGGCTGTAGCACCTGTTTGGCCGTCGGCAGTGATATTGTTCAGACTGAGTGTGCCTATCTTGAGATTCTCTCCTTCCTGTTGGAATGAGCTCCGTGATTTCAGGAGATCCTTAACCAGGTTCTGTGCAAAAGACCCAGCCGTACCTCGCATCGTCGCCCTCTCCTTGATCCCCATCCCCTTGTATACAGTCTTGGCCTTGTTAATGGCCGATTGTCCTACCGTATCCGTGTTCCCAATGAGATCTTGGGCTGGGATGGTACCTCAGATCTCCCGCAGGTCTCCCTTCTCATCGAAGGCTAGGAAGGAGATAGGCACAACAGTGTCCTCTGAACCGAGACGTGCCTCGCCCAAGTGAGCAGGATCGCCTAGCTCTTTGCTTTCTAGGTCTGTGAGTGACAGAGTCATAGTCATATACAGATGGCTTACACCTACTAGTCAAACCCCCAGTGAAATAGTTGGGCATAGGAGGACCACGCAGTCGGCCAAGGGAATAGGTAGCAGTGCTCAGGGTACTGCCCCTCTCTGCAGGGGCACACCTTGTGGGCGGTCCACCATTCCTGGGCATTGACGATCCTCATTCTGCGTGCTCGACTATGGGCTACACACCGCCCTCCAGCACGCCATGCCTCATATGCTGTAGGGGTCTCGTAATCCATCTCTCACTATTCAGAGGGGTTAAACATAGGCGATGATGATCTCAGCCATTGCATTCGTTGCTAGCCCTAGAACCGCAGCCTCCATTAGTGTAACACGTTCACCCATGATCTTGGCGGCAACAGTGTAGGAGGCACCAATGAGGGCGATCTTTGGGATGTGGTGAGTTATTCCGAGACAGTGCCCGACCACCCCACTTACTACTGTAGCGAGGACAGCCGCAGTGGCGGCAGGAAGAACCTCATTCCCCTCCCCCCTTCATCTTCACCATGGCCACATTTGCCACCATGTTACTGGCGACATGGACTGCCAGAGGTTTTGCTTTGGTCAGTAACTTCTGTGTCTTGGTTCGCAGCAGGTTCTGCACCTTCTGAAGACTCACCTGGCTCTCGGGCAGTTGCTTCACGATCTGTACCATTGACGTCATTGTTTAAGCACTGATTATACAATGCGATTAAACATCTGCGTCCCCTGTCGAGAGAGCTAATAAGATCTTTCCCAGTCTGCGTCTGCCAGGTGACCAGTTTGGTACTCAGGAATATTCATCTCTCTATTGAGACATCTTAAACATGTTATGCTATGCAAGAAGTACTATGATGTCTTCCGGAGGGAGTTGAAAGACTACAAGAAGAAGACACCAGATGAGCTCGCTCAGCTCTCCGGTGCTGAGCTGACAGAGCAGCTGGTAGCTGTGAAGCTCTATTTAGGATTTGGCAAGGGACAGATCTGCTTCCTCAAATACCTTATCATGGGCGGGAGTATCGTCGAGCAGCTCCTGCGAGCTAAAGGTTTCTACAGGGATCGGGAATATCTGCCAGATATGCTCCAGTAGTTGCAGACCACCATGGTCACACCGGACTCAGAGCTGAACAAGGCTCTGCAATACTACAAGCTGGAAAAAGTATGTGCTGCTGAACCCCCAGCCCTTGGATGTGCATGTTGGCAGTGGGTATAGGGGCCGTAAGGCATGCCAAGCTGGTTCAGTGTCTCACCGTGGTCACCACTGCTACTGTAGCGAGTGAGGATAGTCTTATAGCTGATTTGCTAGCGGCGTGGTAGGATAATCCCGAGTGCCATGATAGATAGGCCTGACACCACACATAGAGCTACCACGGGAAGCAGTGTCGTGTCGACTGGCAGCAGTGTCGGGGTGCCTGGAGCTGCCGTGTCGACTGGCTGCAGTGTCAGGGTCGAAACGACTGTATGGCTCATACTACCCGTAGGTGCGTTGATGGCAGTGTTGAAGCTGAAGTGGAACTCCCCACGACTATCATGTTGTTATGGCCCCTGACTTGGAGGTCCTCGATGTTCATGATCATGTTGCTCGGAGTCAACCATACGTGTGGCGAAATAACAAAATCAAGTTTGCGACGGGCCTTCTGCAACCCCTGCTGGAACTTAGTAATAAAACTACTGGGGTCTGCCACGATGATCATATCCTCAACGAGACTGATGAACATGGCCTGGACCTCTGCTCCACTGACACCATCTATGGAATGCCGCAGCTGGGTCTGTGCTGTAAGGAGGCAGTAGCACAGTGCTTCCAGGGACTGGTTGATCCGAACGATCCCTGCTGGTGTGAGGCCTGAGGTGGTGTGTGGGACAAAGTACTTCCACACATCTGGATAGTCCTGCCGCAAGCCAGTGATGTGCATATTTTGCACCAGCGCTCCAGGGTCGGAGTCTGGATCGAACGAGAATGTCGCTGTCTTCTAATGGCCTACTCATCGGGAGGTTCGATAGGGGAATCCTGAGTAGTCTCATCTCGGGTCACTGTACATAACCCCTAGACCGCTGTTGTCACCCCCATGCCACTGATAGTCTGGGTGAGCGCTGAACTCTCTATGTAGTCTGCTGGCTGCTGAGACGCTATGACTCTTGAGCTGTGGGTCGAACGCGTTTGTATCAGGGAGGCTTGCACCCAGCTCATGAAGGATTCGTCGCACCATGAAGTACACATGGAATCTGAGACAGCTGGCGATGAGCACAGCTTCAGGAGTACCAGAATAGGAGTGAAGCAGGGTGGAACTTACTCCACATCCTGCCATGGCACACCACACGGCAAAGTTCAGCTGCTGATTCCAGTATGAGAGGCTTGGAGCAGCCATCCAAGTATAAGCGTGCTTCGCATCCTTGATGGTGATGGGGCGGTTGGTCAGCAGTCGTGGGTTGACGGAGAAGCTGGTTTGGGACTGTCCACCCACTGTGATGGAAAACGGTGTTAGCTCTGGTAAATCATCCAGTAGACCTCTCAGGCCAGTCAAGGGTGTACCCAGGAGGGGCGGTTGGCTCAAGATGACTGTTGTGAGGTTCAGTGGGAAGGCCATCTATACTGGTGTTCTTACAGCTACCATACAGGCAGCACACTATTTGTAGTCGTCTCGACTCCAGAGACCAGCGAGGCGACCTCGCCGTAACATCTCGTTTTATAACTCCTCCATATCAACCCGCCCGCTGGAGAATTTGAGGTATTGCTGTCGCACTTTAGGTTTCTCTGTGTGGTACAGGGCTTGAACCTTCAATATATGGTGGTACTCTTCATCGGTGACCTGGCCATCCTCGAGAGCTTTGCTGACAGACTCGTCGACAGTCCGTAGCATACTCTGTGCCAGTGCCACGTACTTAGCATGCTTTTCCAGCCTCCTTGTGATCTGCGGCTGCCCCACCCCTAAGCCCGTGGCCAAGACAGTGGTGGCTAGCATCACGCTACCCAGCGGGATGGCGACTATGGCACCCACCCCTATAGCGAGAGTGGCCACAGCTGCCACCCCAGCACTGGCTCCAATCACACCCGCAGTGGTGGTTGTATGTGCGAGGGCGTTGTAGGCTGTCTTATATCGCCTTTGCGTTCTGCTGTACTTTTCTGCCTCATGGCCAAGATTATGTCTGATGGTATCTATCTGCTGGAGTCGCCAGCCGTGGATGGTACTGCCCTCGTCAGCCATCAGGGAGGGGTATATTTCTAGTTGCTTCCGCCACTCTGATTTTGCCATAGTATACCTGGAGATTAAACCTGCATCACCTGCAGAATCTGCTCATGAGTCCTAGAAGGGTACATATTGGAGAGCCTGGGGAACCGTGCCAGATTGCTGGTTTCAATACAGACGTCTCTTAGACAGAGGTCATCCAGCACTCTGTCGGGTGCCAGTAGCTTTCTGAGACGTGACATCTGGAACTTCATCTTCATGACGAAGATAGTAGGTCCGCCGCTGGATGGCTTTCTTGGTCTTACACTCCTGCGCCATCTCCTCTTCCCACTGTATGACATCTTGCTCATCCTGGTCTGTGAAGACACCTCATCTTTGTATGTGTAGACATCTGACTCATCGTCCCGCTTACTCTCTCATCTGCGGTCTCTGCTACATCTGGCTCATCGTCGTATGCGAAGACATCGTCCCACTTACTCTCCTCCAGGAGGGCCTGCCAATATTGGGAACCTTCACTTTTCCTTCGCCTCGTTACAAGGCTCGCATTCCGTTGATACCAGCTCTCGCGCTGTAGTCGCTCTCCTTCTTGTTGCAGTGCGAGCATCTGTTCGTTTAAGGCCTTTATCTATGCAGGGGCCATGAAGGGGCAACCCTGTAGCAGGCTCTTCATCATCTCGGCAATGGGAAGATATTCCTGGTGTGATATCATGTTGTCGTCAGGTCAATGAGTAATAAGAGTGTAAACCTTAAATGGGTGTTCGATATCCCATCCGTGCTGGCATATATGTTAATGGAGGGGCTGTCAAACAGGTGATTTACAGGTGTGAACAGGTTAGGACTGATAGCTTTCCATAGGTTGCTGTTGGCACCTAGGAGATACTCTATCACGTCCCGGCCGACTTCTACCAGTGAGCTGCTGTGTGCGCTGCCCGGAGGTTGATGTAGCACATCAGCGTGTATGTATGTTGTGCCCCGCTGGGGCACCTCGAAGAGAACACACTCTACATGGTACTGTACCACCCATCTCCCCTCTAGAGAGGGTGAGATTACGTTCTCACCACCGGAGAGCAGCAGTCGGACAATCGGCATAGTTATATGTCTTGTTTAAACCCCTCCTATATCATGCTATGGAACCCATATTTGCTCACTCGACTGGTCTTGCTGACCTGGCAGATGTGTACGCAGTTGATGCTGCCAAGGTAGAAGAGAGTGATGGCAAGTCATTCGCCCTACAGTACGAAGCAAGCTCAAAGGCATTCTCCCTCCACCCCATTGGTGGTGATGGGGTGGAGCTGCTCACAGACCTCAAGGATGTGTCGAAGGAGCACCTGGGTCGCAACATAGATGGCCAAAAGATAGTGTTTTGGTACGATTTCCCGAAGAGGAAGTACATCCTCGAGCCGTTGATTGAGCTCTCGGATACAGAGGTGGCAGACATCAACACCCTAAATAACTACATCAGCTTTCATCTGGTCAAACCCTATTCGAGCGGTGCCACGCCGATGGCCCATGATGGCTTGCTATTTACCCTGGCAAAAAACCTGCTGTTCATATTTTAGAAGAATGAAGTGTGGTACCGCGCTGGACCTGGGGGTGACTAGCAAACATGGTTGCCCCTATATAGTCTTCCCACAGTCATTGACATAGAGGTTACTCCCCTCTCCACTGTTCTGAAAAAGGATGGGACAGTTCGAAAGCTCTACAATCAGGGATCATCCTTCCTCAGCTACATAGGTGAAGGTGTCTCCCTGACGAGGGTGGATCACCGGGTCGGAGTTACAGGTGGAAAGCTCCTGCTGCGTCGTCCATTCGATGGCCCAGAAGAAGTTGTTAACCTCCAGGAGGGCACACTACGGGTAGATGGTGTGTCACATGTCTCCAAAGTCAAGGGTGCTGTTAAACTGCTTCAGCGAGTCGGACTCACTAGCCCGCAAACGACTCATACAGTCCTAGAGCTACATTTCTTAGCTGGCAGCAGAGTGAAGCAGATAGCCCCTGCCCCTGAGGGTATGAAGATGATACAGGGCTCGACCTGGCACAGATATTTCTCGAGCGGTTTACTCTGTTTAGTTTAACTCTTCATATATAGCCATGATTCTCATCATACTGCTCGTGCTGGCGTCTACAGCAGTGGCACAGGGCGCTGAGAATGCCATGATATTGGATGCCAAGTGTGCCCACTTCCGTGATGCCCACCAGTGCAATCCTTAGGTAGACGCCTTGCGGAGAAACATTAAGACCGCTTTCAACCACGTGAAGAGATCAAGTCTGTCTGCCACTTCTATGGGGTGGAGAGGGTAGGCCGTGGTTGTCTGCTGGAGACCCCTGCTCAGCACCAGATTCTCTGCGTAACATGTGAACATGCCAGAGTCTGCCGTGGTTCACATGCTAATCACTTTAGCCTCCTCCCAGGTGAGCGTTGTCATGGTAGATGGAAGCCCCTATGGGTGGTCCAATCATGCCGATGCGACTCTGGCAGAGGCTACGTGTTTGTCTGAGCCTACACAGAATAGAGAGAGAGAGGCCGGCCCTGTGGTTGATGGTGATCAGTGGTGTATATCACTGTGGAGGCTTTTTCTAAATGGGCGTTCAGACCCTGGTAGTAGTAGTAGTGTGATATTACCTCCCTGGCAGCCGTTCGGCGATCTGTGGTGGCCCCCGCAACCTATGCCCCAGGGATTGAGAGGGCGGTGGTATCATTTGCCTAGTAGTAGTGTCGGGATTAAAATGATACAACCTCCCTCAACTGGCAGCCGTTCGCCGATCCGTGGCCCCCACCACCCTCTCAATCCCTGTGGCCTCCATCTAGAGGCATACCAACCACCTGTGTCACCAACCCTGGGCCTCCATCTAGAGGCATACACCAACCACATGTTTCACCAACCCATGCCCCAGGGATTGAGAGGGCGGTAGGGGCCACGGATCGCCGAACCGCGGCCAGTGGTATCATTTTAATCCCGACACGACTACTGGTCCCTATGTCAAAGATCAAGGTCATTCTGACATTGCTATTCTACCTCTGCTTTTAAACGTTAAGTTTTTGCGTTTAGCAAATCATTTACATTTATATTTCAGAATTGCTTCATACTACCAGGACTAAACTTGGACACATGCTTCCATATGCCATAAAGAAGATGTTCGCTGATAGTTAGGTCACTAGGTCAAATGTCAAGGTCATTATATTATTGCTATTTGATCTCTGCTCGTTAATCTTATGGGAACTAAGCTTGGATACATGGTTACCTATAATGTTAGTAAGCAGCGTGATAACATTAAGGTCACAAAGTCAAAGGTTAAGGACACTGTGACAAAGAGGAGACAGGCGACACGCAGAATTCTTGTATTTATCTAGGAATTGATAAATTGGCCGACTACGTGGTTTCACATTGCTACTGTCTTGATTTCCAAACTGGGTATCATTTGGTGATTATGAGGAATATGGATTCCTTGACCCAGAAAATGCATGTTTAGAGACCGCAATCGTGTGTCTATGTGCGCGCGTGCGAGCGTGCGTGCGATAATTTTGCCTCATAAAGGGGTATTACCAGTCACTGAGATTTCGCAACTCCGGAAATTCTGAGAAGATCCGGGAAAGCCGAAAAATATTCCGAAAATCCTAAACTTTTCTAAAATGTGACCAAAACAATTGGAGAGCAACAAGCAAAAGTCCAACAACGACGACGACGACGACGACGACGACGACCACCACCACCACCACCACCATCAACCAACCAACCAACCAACCAACATCGCCAGCAGCAGACGCTGCAGATCGACAGCAATGGCGTTCCTTCAAAATAGCCTCATGTGTTATCCACCACAGGGAGGACTGAGTGATTGTCATTAAGGTAGCCGCGTTAATCTGATAATAGTGACAAGGGGGTTGATTCAAAGCTGTTACCGTTTAGGACTAATTTTATTGGTATTTACATTAATGTGCTTCAGCAGGCCATGTTAATAGCCCGCATAGGTGGAAGCAATTTGTCAATAATCAAAAGCTGAAAATAAAATACTTGAATACTCGAGACACTAATTCAATGGAGGAATCCAGTTTTAGCTATGCACAGCCCATCTTTAGCTAAACTCCACCCACACTTCGTCCGTGTTGGGATCGATCGATCTCTGAACTCCATGACTATCAATTTCTAGACTGAACTATAGAGGTAAGCCGTGGAATATTTTGAAACTATTTTCAATGGGTGCTGTTGCTGCCTATGGAAGCAACAGCGACCAGTCAAATTAGTTTCGAAATATTCAACAGCATGCTTATTAAATAGGAAAGACATAAAATTTGCACAACAACGCTTAGTCCGTCATCAATTAAGCGTTCGTGACCAACTTAGCAATATCATCATGACGTAATTGAATATGACGTCATCATACACGTCACGTACTTGATTATGTCGTCATATGATTGATGAATAAACTGGAAACCTCCATTTCCCTGCACTAACCGGTATTCGTTCTGTTTTAAGCTAGAAATGACACGTATCTTACTTAAAATCGTGACAGAAAACACTTTATCCAGTCCTTTGTCTCTTTATTGCTGTAACATTCGGATATGATTACAAAATTATTATGAATAATAAAACTGTAAAAAGGAAGTTGTGCATACTATTTGATATGGTAACGATTAGACTGTGTAGTGGTACATAGATCGTCGTTGGTGATCAATAAATGCGTATTACTTAAAGATGAATAACTGGAGAGCTGTTGAAAAACGGTAGCCACGTGTTTTCTGCAAAGTTGGCGGATGCCAATCTACAATAGTTATAGATTTATTAACCTTTGGTCACTTCGTGACATACAGGTATAACGTGTAGCTTAAAATGTATGCTTGATAAATAACTATAAAATATCATTCGTTCATTGAATGGACGTTTCCAGTTTTAGCTATGCCCCGCCCATCTCTAGCTAATCGCCACCCACACCACTATCCATGAACATTTTTACTATCAATTTCCAGAAAACTATACAGGGACGATGTTGACTATTTTGAAACTAATTTGACTGGGTGCTGTTACCGCCTAAGGCAGCAACAGCGCCCGGTCAAATTAGTTTCAAAATATTCAGCAGCATGTAAATAGCAAAGACATACAATTCGTACAACGTGTCGGACTATTAAGGGTTTAAGATGGACTAAGTCGGACTATTAAGGGTCTAAGATGGACTAAATCAAGTCATTCATGCTGTAATTGATTATGACGTCATCCTACATGTCGTGTAGTGGATTATGCCGTCATATGATGGATGGATGAACTGCAAAGGTCCATGGAACGACCAATCTGCGTCAACAGGACGCCTGTTTTTGGTTTGAAGCCATGTGTATCATGTGCATATGGTTTCCTTTATAAGAGGCTTTGTTTTAACAACAAATGCCACCGATTGGTAAAGGGCAGAATCTTTTCCCGACCAAAGCACATATCCCATGTGTGGCTTCATAGACTCCTTCCCTGAATTCGCGGACTTCTTCCAGTGGGCTTACACTTTCTATTCTAGCACTCATAATGAATTCAAATGCCGTTTGTTGTCGTATAAATGGACTGCCATTTTCTAAGCGTCTCTCATTGTTCTGGTGGTGCGACGTCGTCATTTCGATATCAGGCAAATTGTCTACTTCCGACGCAGTGCCACTAGTAAGCTGAGATGGCTCTTCATCTACCATTTCAGATATAGTATCATTCATGACTGAAGTCCCGTTTGGAAATATATCTGTTTCGTTAAAATTAGTTTGAGCTAAGTTATTTGTGGCTGGTACACTATCTGGTTCTGGTTGTTTAAAATGCGAAATGTTCTGCAAAAATTCCTCATTTATGTCAAAGCTAATGAACAGTGCCGGTATCGTTGGGCGCTGGGACCATGTCTGAGCCTGCGTTGCTGAACTAGCTGGCTCCGTCCCTGGCTGATTACTAGATGCTGTCACTGACGTTGATCTTGTCATTGGCGGGCTAGTTGATCTTGTAATTGGCTGTTCACGTGATCTGAGATTTGCTATTCGCGCACCATAACGAGCACGGAGGGTTTCCAGACGCGCTCGTCGATAGGGATTCGGTCTCCATAATGAGATACGTGGACGACCTGGAAAAGAAGAAATACAAAAAATTGAACAAGAGAAATTAGAGATTGCAAACCCTCGCCCTCTTGTGGTTTCGCCACATTGTAAAAGGTTTTCGGATTTTCCTGATCTGTTCAGATTTTCAGATTTTGTCGGATCATGCCCAACATTGTGAAATCCTAGTGTATTGTCCCACCTCACGTGTGTTAATATCGTTGCCAGATCCGACTAGTGTTTTCCGAGATATCCGCAGATCCACCATTTGATCCAATCGGGATCCTGCTTCTTTTATCCGGATCATGGCCAAAGTATGGAAATCCTCTTGGACGGCAAGTTCCTTCGCTGTGTTAAAATTTGAACCAAATCGGATCAATAGTTTTTCTAGGTACATCACCTCACAGACTGATACACGCACACGGCCATGCATGCACACGCACGCACGCCCGCACGCCCGCACGCCCGCACAGAGAGATAGGCAGACAGACGAACAGGCAGACCCAATCGCAATACCCGCTTCCCCTTACAGGGCGATGGCATTTAGAGATATTACCACAGTTTTGTTAGGTTCTGTTATGCACAAAGCGGCGAGGTACTTAGGCCTACGGGGGGGGGGGGGGGGGCACTATACTACTGAAAGACAATCTAAACAATATGTTTCGTTTGACTTTATCTCTAGTCCTTGTGGATGAGTTATATCAGAAGTCCATAATACTGATATTATGGACTTCTGGTTACATTTGTGGGTGCACAACAAACAATCCAATTATGTTGAAATTATTCAACAGTACATATCATTTTCTTTTGAAAACATGTCAGGCCTACGTTATTTCGTTTAGCTCTACTGTAGTTAGAACGGAATTTGATTGATGATACCTGTTATGTTTCCAAAACAAAACCAGAAATAGATGGTTAGGGCTTGTTTTCGCGACTGACTTGGTTCGTGGAACCACGGACCCAGGAACCAGGAACCAGGAACCACTGACCACGGACCAGAAACGCCAAAACGGCATTTATGTAAATTGACGAGGCTTGCCGATTGCAATTTCGTGGCAATGTTCTGAACCCCAAAGCATTCTAAATTGCGCTAACTTTAGCAATTAATTTGATAGTAATTCGATTTAGACTTTAATTTCACTCTACGTAAATCGTAGACGACCGCATACACTTAAATATTGAAGAGATCTCGTCATTCAAATAAGTTTAGCTGGGCGCCGCCATCTTGAAATTTACGAACCAGTTCTTCAAATTCCGCAACGCCAAAACGCGCGAACCATGGACTGCGTCAGTGGTTCACTGACTCCGTCAGTCGAGAAAATAGGCCCTTAGTACAAGTTTGAATACGATGTTAGTACTGGTACTAGAACATAGTTGGATTGGAAGACATTGCTGCCTTAGGCAGTCTTCCAATCCAATTCACCTTTCCAGAGTATCCATCTATCAGCTGACGTCACGTGACGTCATAATCAGTTAAGCGGTGTGTAGGATGACGTCATAATCATTGCGTCATAAATTATTCTATTTGGTCAGTCTTTAACTCTTAAAAGTCTGACACGTTGTACGAATTGTATGTCTCTACTATTTAATAAATATGCTATTGAATATTTTGAAACTAGTTTGACTGGACGCTGTTGCAGCCATAGGCAGCAACAGCGTCCAGTCAAATTAGTTCCAAAATATTCAATAGCTTACCTGTATAGTTTTCTGGAAATTGATAGTCAGAGAGGTCAGCGATCGATCGATCCCAACATGAGCGAGGTGTGGTAGGGCTTAGATAAAGATGGGTGGGGTCTAGCTAAAAATGGAATGGTCCATTATGTTCAATATATTCAACAGTATGTTTTATTTCGGTTTTTTAAACATATTTCTGATCTGAACTGTATGATAGGCTAAACGCGAATACAATTATTAGGTTGTAATTTATTGTCGACTAGATTATTTTTTAATCTGTGACAACATACGTTAGCCATCTCTAGTAGATAATAAGTAGGCTATGTCACATGCGTCATGTTTCGCCACGTTCACAATAGTTATAGAATATGTGTCAAAAGTAAGCTTTCCATTGAAATCATTATCACACCCAAGCATAAAATATCGAGCGAACAATTTGACCCTAATTGGAGTCAAATAACCAAATTCCAAGGTAACTGTATAGGTACGTTGTTTATTATTCTGAAGCTAATTTGACAGGATCATGCCACATGCAGCACGGCTCTTAGTTAAATTAGTATCAAAGGGTTCAACATAATGGACCTTCCCACTTTTAGCTATGCCCCGCCCATCTCAATCTAAGCTCCATCCACACCGTGTCCGTGTTGGGGTCGATCGATCTCTGAACTCCCTGACTATCAGTTTCCAGAAAGTTGCAACAGCGCCCAGGAAATTAGTTTCAAAATGTTCAACAGCATGTTTATTACATAGCAAAGACATACTATTCGTACAACGTGTCGGACTATTAAGCGTTAAAGACAGGTGATATTGAGTCATTCATGACGCCATGATTATGGCTTCAGTGTACACGTGACTTAGTTAATTATGACGTCAAATGATTGAGTGAGGAAATGGATTCATGAATTTTCTTAAAAACCCGCGTTCACACCAAAATGTTTGAACATAAGTGTTTTAATTGAATACATTTAGAGGCTTAAATTGTGTTCCCCAATATAATAAAAGGAACTAAATATGGTGATTTCATTCTGTATAATTTAATATAATATGGTTCTTCGATGTGGAGTTGAATATGTGTCTCTAATTCAATTTCACAGCTTTAAAAATTCTATAAATTTGTCCGGAACGAAATCACCATATGTTAATGTCGTTCCGTTTTATTACACTCATCAGTTAAGCCTTTAAAAGTCTAAATGTCTAGGCGTATAATTTTAACAATTTTATTTTTAAGCATTCTGAAGTGAATGATTCAAATGGTCAAATAATATTAGAATCGTCAGAATAGCACGCAAGCAGGCACGCACGCACGCGTGGAAACACAAAATGCCGTCATATTTGGAGCTATTAACTTCCTTTGTTATGGATTGGTCACTTTTGACACATGCGATCTAAGTCAATCTGACATTATATTAAACTACAGAATAACCGTTTCTCTGGAAACTACATGAATTATTTCCCCTAGCATAAATACTGTTAAATGCTGAATGAACAGCTTATATTATGCGCAAGGGTTCATCTCATAACAAAATTTATCTGTTAGCAAATTTTAGTAACTGGAAAGCTTTGTGTTCAAATGTGGATAGGCTAAATAAGCGTTATGATGCGATATTATTTGCCATAGTCCATAATTCCTTTTCATAGAAACTAACAACTAGGCAACACATACGCCTGTCAAATTTGCCGCTGTAGATAAACTAATTTATTATACACCTGCGTGTATTTATCAAATGATTCAATATCGTATCGCGCAAACCCAGTATTGGACGGTAAAATCCGTATCGGATGCCGCTTGAAATCTGTATTAGACGTTAAAGAAAGATAACTCTTTCCGCATTAATTTCTTCATATTGCGTTTTTCAAGGGAGGTAACTGCTAGTGCGTTGATAATGTTCGTCTGCAACAAGTACAAGTTTTCGTCATTAATAGTTACAAAATGCTTTCGGAAGAAGATATCGCTAACTTTGCTACTTTGATGATCAGCAAGTGCCAGAAAATTATCTTTAAAACCCCCCAGAAAATTACCTTTGTTTGTTCAGTCGCTGGTTATCATCACCCTTACCTAAAAAGAACCGGTTGGGCCTATCAGTGATCTAACCTACGTTTTGTCATGAACAAAATTTTTATTTATGAGATTAAAGTAAATTTCTGTTAATTTCTGTTGTTTATTTACTGCTAATTGTAAAAGGTGCATAATAAATACGTCATTTTACTCGTCCGCGTTGTGTTGGAAAATCCGTATTGTACTCGACGCCTGCGGTGTCTGGTCCAATACCAGTTTCAACACAACGTGGACTCGTACAATAATAATCCATATTGGACACAACCATGTAAAATAACTCAATACTTTTGGCGCTGTAGTCTGTCTTTCGGTCACATAGTACTTCTTGGCTCTGTTCGAGAGTGATATGAACTCCAAGATACGCTTAGAAAGAAAACAAGGTAAAATAGGCTTCAATTATGACGAATTTGGAAAATATGACAACTTTTGTATTACAGATCAGAAATGTGTGTATTGTTTACTTTACCGTGAAACACGCATCTTGGATTTCTATTAGCCTACGACACAGCTTATGCATAAGTTAACATGTTTCCATAACAAAAACAGAAACATGTTAGTACAATTTTGAACACGATGCAAAAATGTTCTGTTGAATATTTTGAACTTAATTTGATTGGACACCATTGCTACCCTTGACATCAATCAATGGCTTTCAATAAAATTAAGTCCGAAATATACAACAGTATATACGCGATATTTTGATTTGGAAACACGTTAAGTTATTTCCGAGCTGTACTGTAGGCTATGCCGCAATATGCCCTTAATCAATGTGCTATAGGCCTCTGCACATGCACCCCAAATTCAAAAGTGAGCAGCCATATGGCTGTACATGTGAGTAAAAATAATTTCGCAAGCATTGATAAAAAATTTGATTTTTCGGGATACGCGTGTTTCTACCTTTCTGTTCACTTTCAAAAGAGATGTCGCGTAATTGTATTGGTCAATTATTGTCAGTGAAAATATTGACCCATTATAAATTTCTTAGTAGAAAAATGAAGCAAGAATTCCCTAATTCTACTGCGCAACTAAAATTCTTTTAATAATACGGAAATAAATCTTCATATGTTAAGATTTATTTTGTTTCATTACATCTGGCACACAATTTAACAATATAGTTTCAAGCATTTAGTCTGAACATGCACCTTTAAAATATGGCTTGAATGTGCCCTAGAAATTAGGGACTCGGGATAATCAATCTGATGAATATTTTGAAAAACAAATTTGATTGGAATCAGATTCATTTTGGCAGCAATTAACCGATTACAATCAAATTAAGCTTCAAGGTATGTGATATAGCCAGGCTGTATGAATGCTTCGAAATAGAAGAATCCAGTTTTAGCTATGCCCGCCTAGCTCTAGCTAATTTGACTAGGCGCTGTTGATCCCTTCAACAGAAGGTTTGTTGAAGAGTAGATATACAATTCACAACAACGCTTAGTCTGCCATCAATTAAGCGTTCGGAATGAATTTAACTACGTCATTCACGGCGTAATTGATTACGACGTCATCCTACACGTCACGCATTTGATTATGACGTCATATGACTGAAACTGGAATCCTAAGACTATTGTTGACATTTTACCACCGGAATGACTGGCTCGCTAACCGAACCTGTCATTCCAGAGGAAACTTTTCAAAAATAGTGTTCTCTTGGTCTGCAAAATGGACTTCAATTTAATTTCTTGACCCAATAATTATGCCTGCCCTTCGAAACGTTTTTCTTACCTTGAGGGTCAGTAGAGAGCGATGTCAGAATCACAGCAAGAATGACAAAAATGTAACACGCGACAGATTTATATGAATCCATTTAATAATTTATCGTAAGGATTCAAGTATTTGTATTCTAAATTGTGCTTGATTAAGAGGTCACACTAGTTCGCTGTGTACTCGTATGCAGAATGTAATCCAATGCGCTATGACGAGATAATCTTGGATCTTATTTCGGTTGTAAACACCATCGGGAGAGTTATCCCGGATATTCCCGGGTATTCATTACGAAAGCAATTTGAAGCCACCACAATTACGACACACGAGCGCGGGGAAAAAGCATCGCTAACCTGACGATGTTACGTAGTAACGGATATCATACTTACAGCACAATGGTTACCATCTCCCAGTAAGGGGAAGTGGGTATTGCACTCAGGTGCGCGTGCGCGCGTGCCTGCCTGCCTGCCTGCCTGCCTGCCTACCTACTCGCCTGTTTGCCTGTGATCCGGATAAAGTAATCCAGAACTGGATGAGATCAAATACTGGATCAATGAATACCTCGGAAAATACTGTGTTGATTTGGCTAAACTTTTAACACAAGATAGGGTGTAGAATAGGATTCCACAACTTTAACCCTGAGTAAAAACTCTTGACCAACCGACCGACCCACTCAAGAAGACTGCCGGCTCAGCCCAGTTTTTAATCTTTATTGTATTTATTGTTGTTGCTTACTGTTATTACAGAAGAAAACTATTGTGCTTACTGTTAGTACAGAAGAAAACTATTGTGCATTGTGTATATAGTAGAACAAAGCTAATACAACTTATATAAGCGATGATTGAGACAATATCAACAAATTCTCAAGAATAAAATAAACAAGCAATTTTCACTTTTGAAAAACTGAGCCAGTGCGTTATCAATATTATACTACTACTACTACTACTACTACTACTACTACTACTACTACTACTACTACTACTACTACTACTACTACTACTACTACTACTACTACTACTACTACTACTGAGTACCGGCTTAAGCTGGTGCGAGGCCCATGGCTGGGCCACTTAAGTGTTCGATTTTAAAATCTAGATGCCGAGGGATTGCGTATCTCCTCCTTCTCATCCCAACACCCCCTCCCGAAGGGTTGGAAAATAAATGTAAAAACTGAAATAATCAACACTTAAGATGAAATTAAATGAAAAATGAGGCCTATTTGACATAATGTTATTAATTATTAATTGGTCAAGACTTTCCAAGAGAATTATAATTTTTGAAGCCAAGAGAAGACAATATTTGTCAATTTACCAGTAAAATTTACGAAAATAACAATTTAAGTCGTCCTGCAAATGCACCTTCCTCAGCACCACTGTAGAGTTCTTGTAGCACGGATCGACCGAGGCTGGGTACGGGATGACCGTTCCGGGTACGTTCCCCCCTGAGTAGGATAGTACGCGTGTATAAAGCCCTATAAGAGAGGTTTCGCTAAAACGTCCGTAAGAACGCGTAGCGCGCATCAGCGCTTCCTTGGCAACACGTGTCAGTATTGTAAGAGGGTGTATACTTATAGTGTAACGACTTGGAGCTGGTGATTTCTTCAAATCACACTATTCTCGTCGTTCTTGGTATCAATCAGGACCGGAATGAAACGAGGATTACAGAACTTTTTACGTTTTAAAAATAGGACCAGAAATGGCCGAGTTATCATTAAAAGGCTCGTTTAAATTATCTTCAAAATATTGCTTGACGTAATAATCGCGTGTATGTATTAAATGAATGGGGAATGCGCTGTTCACGTGATAGCCACGTCATCATTTCTAGCTGCACGCTGATTGGCTACTGCTCGCCCTCTGATTGGCTGGAGCGTCCTGCCTCTGACGTCACGAATAGTATAAAAGGAGCCAGAAAACGAGAATCGAGAGCATTTCGGAGTGGAATCCGACACAGTCAGCGAGACTGCTGGACCAGCGGAGTGCAAAACATGGGAGAACTGATAACTGACTGTGCTACCTACACCACAGCAGTGCCATTCGGAATTGAGATCTCCTGCGCCGGTAAGCAGTCTTGGACATCCGCGATAGGAATTTTGGAAGCTTCCGGCCGGCCATCTGAGGGCAAAATAAATTAATATAAGGACTCCCGTTTCCGAACTCTTACAGAGGAGTTTCCCGCGGATGGGCCTTGCGGGCCCGATGTAATATTACAGGATGTAGAGCTGGGGTGATTCTTGATGGATAACTCGCCGGATCTTCCGGACCACGCTGAAAAGTGGTATCAAACTTCCGCGCAGCATGTCATGTGTGTTAATTAACTTTTAGAACACAGTATGCTTTGGCTCTACTCGGTGCATCACAAGAGCTATGCTACATATCCCACACCCTGTACCCAGTTTAATGTACATGCATATTTAATTACAACTATAGCCCTCCATGTTAATGGGAAACTTTCAAACTACCGTCGCCAGACGGAAACTTTACAATAAACTGTGTAAATTATGTATCAGTTATTCTGATTGTCTAGTGGATATCTTTCTCTCCCTGTTCTTCTTCACCATCTTGAGAGCGAGCCGCATCAACCGTCTGCTTGCGGAAATCTTCCCTGCATTCAGGATCATGCCATCTCGCACTACACAACTGTAGTGTTTAATTATTTCCATAAAATGTACTGATGACTAATGGGTACCTACCCGGTCTTTCCGACCACATTTTTATGCTTTCTGTTTCTTATTGTATATATTATCCTTGTTTCCGTGTGCTTACAACTAACAAGCACTGTGAGGTCTTATGATATGTGATATTGTTAGCACTGTATTAGTTAGTTATGTATATGGCAAGGAGCCATCCTGGTTATTATGTTTTGTTTATATGAAAACTCTAGGACGCAGTACGCTAGGTAATACTATACAGCAACATTATATCCACATCACTATACTCCCCCAGCATCAATTTTACACTGAGGTCACTGATCATGCTCACCATGCTCGAGCCTGACATGTGACCGACTAAACCTGGCTATTCTAGCTCGATAGGATAGGTTTAAAGTAGTAAGGGGCAATCTCTCCGTAAGAGACAGGTTGTGTATGCCTCTTTTCTGGCTGTAGTGGATATGTAACACCACATACTGGCTAGATTGTGTAAAATGGGCCAATTACCCTAGGCCCTCTTATTAATATCGCGTAATTGTCTCTTTCTCTGTTCCTCCAGCCTCATGGCTTAATAATTGTCTGGACTCCCAATCGACATGTTGGCAGGATCCGACTCTGGGAACCTATTGGGGTTTCCATGCGGTGATAACTAAAGTGTCGATTTACATACACTTCCCCCTGTATCTTCGGATACCAGTTAGTTTAGATTCCCCGGCCAATGTAGGAAGCACTGTGAAAAGAAATTAAATTATGTAACACCGGCCTGCAGTGCATCTCTGGGCATTCTGGAACATAACCCTAATGACAGGTAAAATGTTAATTCCGCAACACACGGGTGACGGGCGAGACGCAGATCTCCATCCAACTCGTTGTAGTGACTGGGTGAGGTCTTAGAACCAACCACGCCCTCACGGGAAGGTAACTGGCGATGGATGTCTGTCTCTTACTCCCCACCATAAATGATATTGCACTTTCTAAATCGCTTTTGTGAACTGTGGATTGTCCTAGTGATGTTGTATGTGGTTATGGTGCAATGGTTACTGGATCGTCATATGATTTGGGAGCTACTGTTCCGTAATATGTACGCACGCTATCTTTGTGAGGAAGATGCTATGCGTGGCGACCTGCTGGGCATCATCGCCAGTTAGATGTATGTGTCTAAAGATAGGTAGGAATCCCTGCCATTTGCAGCCAAAGCTTGGAAGCGTATCTAATAACTAAATGGTAGGTTAGAATGTAGCAGAAGGCCCGCATAAATAAAGCAGCAACTACCAATGCAGTATCTTTGGTCCTACCAAAGACGGTGACCTATGAATTCTTCGGAGATCATCCGACCCGTCTTCACGTAAACCAGTGTGCATCACATTAATTATGGCTTCACTAGGATTGACCAGCACTTTGCTTTTTGTTTGAACAGAAGAGTGTCCATTTTTGCCAGCTCTTTTCCTCCGCTTCGGCGTTGAAGGCATTTTCCTGTGACGGAGGTCCGCATGAGGCACTTTCCTCTTGCAACAATAATATTTTGTGTTTGTTAAGGGTATAATTGGTTTATATTAAACTATTCAAGTGGCCTCGTTGCGAGGCAGATTTACGAATCTGTGTGGTACCTTCGGCGAGACCACATAGAAAGAACACCAAGTAGCCCTATGTACTGTATTATTTTGCTCATTTACTATCAGACGAGTAGCATTGTTTGTATAGTGTTATTACTCTTCTTAATTATATTATCATGTCCAGACTTCTAAATTAGTTAATGGACTGGCATACCCGTGACACGAATAGTTGGGACGAGACCGTGAGGTTCAATCTCGGCGGCAATGGTCACACGGCCCCACTGGAACGTGATCGTTCCACCGGCTCTAGAGGCCAGTCTTTGTACCTTCTGGAGAGTCGTGATACAGGATCCGTAACCTTGAGAACCGTAGCTAACCAACCCTCCCACGCATCCTGTACATGCGGTGCCACGGAGTGGAGCAACATGACGGACCAGTGCGTACCTCCCACGAGCTACATGTGGCGCCCGATGTGGGGCTTAAACGAGAAGCGAACCAATGCTAACTCTTAACACACGCGAGTTTCAGTCTCCTTCATCAGACAGTCAGCTCTCCCTAGATTTGGAAGTAGCATCATATGACGGACGAACTGCTCGCATGCTCACCAACTATGCAAATAATTTCCTCAGTGCGGAACAACCGGCACCGCCTTTATACAAGTTTTTGCTGATCAGCGAGGGGACATTCCATGATGCCACGCAGGCGGGAACTCAATATATCACACTGTTGGATATCTGCGATAGGCACCCACCATCTACGCCAGATCACAGTCGGCCACGACACAGACCCCTAACGGGGGCATACTTATCCTTCACAACCATTATGATCGCCAACGTCATCACAGGGTAACCAATGGCCGGAACCTCATGTACCACATCCCGCATCTCCGCTGGTACGAACGTCGTCCCCATATTATCCTTCGGTACCACATTAAGAGCCAGCAGATGCAGCACCTCCCTTCCAACAATACACCAGAAGAGCATCACACAGCACACCCCATGCCCGTCAGTCACCTGCACCACCTCCGTATGAGGAACACCCGTCACAACATCCAGTAGAGCATCCGCGTCGTCTTCATAGTATGCCTCCAACTGTCTATAGACCAACACCCGTCTATGGACCTACATCAGGGTGGTATTCAGCGGACCCAATGTATCGTGCACAGTACTACCGACGGGAATTACCCTCACAGACATGGCACCATCATCATCAGGGACATCAACGGGAAACACCACCAACACCACCACCACTACCAACACGCAGACCAGCATCTGCATTTACATCAGTCTCCCCAGCACCACCACCTGGATTCGCGCCCATCACTTCTTATCATGGACATGGCTGATTTGATACATCAGGGCGGTATTCAGTGGAGCCAACGTATCGTGCACAGCACTACCGACGGGAATCACCCTCACAGACATGGCACCATCATCATCAGGGTCATCGACGGGAAACACCACCAACACCACCACTACCAACACGCAGACCAGCATCCGCATTTACATCAGTCTCCCCAGCACCACCACCTGGATTCGCGCCCATCACTTCTTATCATGGACATGGCTGATTTGATACACCAGGGCGGTATTCAGTGGAGCCAACGTATCGTGCACAGCACTACCGACTGGAATCACCTTCACAGACACAGCACCATCATTATCAGGGACATCGATGGGAAACACCACCAACATCACCACTACCAACACGCAGACCAGTATCCACATTTACATCAGTCTCCCCAGCACCACCACCTGGATTCGCGCCCATCACTTCTTATCATGGATATGGCTGATTTGATACATCAGGGCGGTATTCAGTGGAGCCAACGTATCGTGCACAGCACTACCGATGGGAATCACCCTCACAGACATGGCACCATCATCATCAGGGTCATCGACGGGAAACACCACCAACACCACCACTACCAACACGCAGACCAGCATCCGCATTTACATCAGTCTCCCCAGGACCACCACCTGGATTCGCGCCCATCACTTCTTATCATGGACATGGCTGATTTGATATATCAGGGCGGTATTCAGTGGAGCCAACGTATCGTGCACAGCACTACCGATGGGAATCACCCTCACAGACACAGCACCATCATTATCAGGGACATCGATGGGAAACACCACCAACACCACCACTACCAATACGCAGACCAGTATCCACATTTACATCAGCACACAAAAACGCCCCAGGACACGGGAACCAGCGCAACAATAACAATAGACAGAATATGCATGATAGGTTAGAAGAGATCACAAAGCAGATCTCCCCACTCACAAATTTGGTCACCACACTCAACACAACGGTCGCCACACAGTTGACAACACGCCCAGCAACCAATATTACTTCTACACAGCCACCAAGCACATGTTTTGGATGTGGTCAGCTGGGCCATTGGAAGGAGTGATGTCCAAATCGTCCTCCGTCAACAAGTCCTACCGCTGACCGAGGTACACTGCAGCCTGAGACCACATTAAACTAGCAAGGGCACCGATTACAGAGTCATCTCGGTGCCCACTCTCCCAACCCGGCTCAACTGCAGATTCCGGACAACAACGTCAGATGGCCTACACAACAATTCATCCGCACATGACAGTATGCATGAACACACACCCGGCTTCTTATATGTCAGTACCAACGATGCATACAGCATCCATGGCGCTGGCATCTCCTCCTGACGGAAATTATGACCCCGCAATTTCCACTTCTAACAAACCTTCTTTCCTATGTAAAGCGGCAGTGGTAGGCTGTAGCCTCTTCGCTGAAACAACGTTTATACAAGTACCATGACCCACCACCAAGGCACTTAACACCCGGTGGCCCTTGGTTGTTTGCAAGTCACATGTACTCACAGCATCACCCACTACATCTAGCAGCAGTGATATGGACGGAATCATGGACCCGCAAGAAGAAGCGTCGTTCAAAGGATGGAAAACCACAGCACCATCATTGCTTCTTCTGCACATCAATCAAACATCCCATGATGCATTGTGTCACATATGATGTCATATCAATTGTATGACATCATACCCCTTCCAGTCTTATATTTAGTTCATGGACTGTGGTGTGTCGGGGTTAATGATCTTTGATCACACAGCCCTATCACCCAATCCCCACCCCTTCCATAGTCATTTATCATGCGTCCAAATTGAGCAAGGTAGATTTACCTATTAGCATATAACGTCAGTCCACTCTATTGATATGTTAATTGACATATTCAATTGTCTGAGATACATTGGTGTAGACAGCTTTAGAACGTTCTGGAATCGCTACATGTCAATTTATTTACATGTAAGGTTAGATGCATGCATGATTTTACATGTCACTCTGAATGTTAGAAACATTGGCTAAAACCATTCCATCTCATCCTCATTAATAATTAGTTATGATTATTAATTATGATTATTTTGCTTAATATAGATTAATCATATTAATTCATTTGTAATATTTGAAGTGGGTTGGGTTGCATTCACTAATAAACCTTACACACAAGTTCACGTAATACAGTGTGCAATACCATCTTATATGGTCACGTGCCGTGAGTTTATGTACGCAGTCAAGTGAATTATTATGTCAGTCCCGGATCAATCTCCAATGCAACAACATCTGTTGCCTGTCTATACTAGGGGGCCAGCGGGCTCCCGGCGCTGGATCAATATGTGGCGTTATTTTATTTCTAGTTAGATTGCCAGTTAGAAGTTATGTTAGTTTGTAAATAGTTGAGCCAAGTCATAAAATCTTGGCTCGCAGTCGTTATTGTGTGAAGGCGCTGTCTCGTTATGTAACTGTATCTGTCTTTGTCGTCATCTTCAACTAGACCTTCGGTGCTGGGCACCATAGAAACGATTGATTGTTTCCACCCACTGTCTGCCATGAGATGTCCATGAGTAGTCGTAAGAACTTATCTTATCATTGACAGTTTCTATGTCGAATTCTGAGCTAACCATCCATGCTCTCCCGTCATGCCAATGACCCGTTGACCAGAACCATTGAACCTGGTCAGTCGGTGTTTGTCTTATCGTAAGTTGAACATTTAACCTCTGCCGGACCACCATCTTCGTCCAAAGTGTCATTCCCGTTCAACCTGTATGGCCGTGCCAGTCAGGGGTCTGCTAGGCTCATCCAGGAGCTAAGAAACCGTCTCTGTCATTCCTGCCATTCTGAGACTCGATTTCATCATCGTCACATGAATTATCCAGGTTCCTGGGCTCATCCATGAGCTGAAAATGTTCTACATGCATTCGATGTTTCCTGAGTTCGTGATTACAACAACCTGTCTCTAGTCAGTCCGCCATCTTGAATCATTACATGAGCGAATCGACCCGTGTTGGGTTGCGCATTATTTCACCCTCCATCGACCATATAGACCAGCTACACGCAGTTCTCTAACTCTAAAGACATTCGTTCCAGTAAAACCAGTCGTGATTCATCTTCGTTGGACTGTCGGTTCACTAACAAGACTCTAGGTATGATAGTCTATATTTCACATGTCCAACATTCACACATTACACCATTTCTCCTATGGTTGGATTAGTCTGATTACAATTTCCTCGATTATCTCTAGGGGATAGAAATATACCATATCGGTTAGTTGTCATATATCTGTAAATTAGTTTATCAGTCTCGATTAGATTTGGCTCATTAAATGGTCAGTCTTAGCATTAGCTAAGACTGAGTGATTAAGTATAGCCAAAGTTGATTGAGCAATTTTCACGGTTCCCCAATTAATTATTATAGTTAGCTCCGTTTGAGCAGCTTTGCTCCTTACCTCACTCCAATGTCCAGTTGATATTTCATATCATCATCATGCACTTCATCACACTCCATTGATTCATTTCATCTCTTATCATTCTTGTCTCGTGGTATTGTACCCACTATGCGTCAGAATAAAACTTATGTTCTTGTTATTTTAAAAATCAGTTTTAAGCTTTAAATTCCTTCCAGGAAATTATGAATTCTCACTACTTGGCTATTTGAGCTTAAACAACGACAGTAGGAGAAGATTCCAATACGTCATAGACTGTAGCTGTTCACACAGGATTCTGTCTGTAATCGATAGCGTTAAAACAATTTCCAATTAATCTATTATTACGTTTTGGTTCTTGCTAAGAAGTTGATCTCCACGGTGTTCTGACATCTTGGATCAATTTATTGTATTAAAATGTTAACGAGAATAACATGCCCTGATCTGCCAGTTTACCTGGACGCTATCGACAATCACTCCTAAGTCCATGAACTCAGCACTTTCTGCCACTTCAAGTTCATAAGTCCACATTTATGGAACATCATAATTTCTGTCAACTCTCAGATCCATCGTCATTTGGATCTATCAATGATACATCATAATTCGTTATTCTCTTCTCTATCTAATATTTGATCCCATCACCTATTCTGAAGCCAATCGTTTGGTCGAATGGTCATAGATCCTGAGTCTTCGAACTACTAGGTCCGTCATTACTAAACCTTGGTATATCCTATGAGTATGGCTTGAGGTCATCTAGGTCAAATATACCGGTCCTAATTCTATGCCTATTCGATAAGAATGGTAGTCGAGTAATCGGTTTCCCCATGACAGGCTCTTTTGGCCACTTTATTGCATTGGGGTCATAACCTTGAGTTGACCTAATAAGCCAATTTGGTCACCTTGACCACACAGGAACTCGTCCTACCATTACAATTGTAAAAAGTGTCTCACACCGGTAACCCTCATCCGTGATCGCACCAGTCCTGTCCACACTGCTGTATACACCAACACACAGTACACAGAAACAACATCAACAACACCACCATTGCTACCCCCAGCTCCGTCATCGCCTAAGCAATCACAGCAGCAGCGACGACGGGTTGGCCCTTTCCTCACTCAGCAACCAACTGCACTCATGGAAGCTATCCGGAAACAGACCGACTATATACAGAATGATACTGCACCAAAAACAATCCCGCAGACAGTATCATTGGAAACTCTTCCACAGGCACACCGTACTTACATGACATATATGTGCGTACCACAGTTGGATTGATGCAATCTCATAAATGGGAAAATCTTATTCAAATATCGTGATAGTTTCTCGGCTGGAGATATGGTCTTCGGAGAGACTCATCTCGTGTGACACTCCATCAACACCGGAAACAACCAACCCGTTCGACAACCCGTTCGACATCTGCCCATTCATAAGGAAGCGGAGGCACATCAACAAGTAAACGACATGTTGCAGACAGGCATAGTAGAGCCATCAGCATCCCCCTGGCCCAGTCCCATAGTACTAGCAGGCAAAAAGGATGGGTATTTGCGGTTTTGTATAGACTACTGCTGCCTTAATGATCTTAGTGTCAAAGATGCGTATCCACTTCCTCGGATAGATCAGGCCTTAGATTCCTGGTCTGGAGCCAAGTGGTTTTGTACCCTTGATTTGACTATTGGATATTGGCAGGTAGCCATGGATGAGGCTGACAGGGAGAAGACGGCATTTGTGTGTAGAGATGGTCTTTTCCAGTTCTGTGAGATGCCCTATGGGTTGTGCAATGCTCCTGGAACGTTCGACCATCTCATTGAGCAGGTATTAACTACACGGCAATGGGAGATCTCTCTCTGTTACATCTACGATGTAATTGTCTTTGGCTCCTCGTTTGAGCAGACTTTGTCCAACTTGGACCAAGTTCTAATACGCTTTCACACAACGAATCTGAAGCTCAAACCCAAAACGTGTCATCTTTTTAGACAGAGCGTCGAGTTCCTGTGACACGTCATATCCGGCAATAGAGTGGCTACTCAGCCATCAAAAACAAAGGCAGTAGCAGAGTGGCAGATTCCCACTTCAGTCACGGACACTCGGAGTTTCCTTGGTCTCTGCCAGTACTATCACCATTACATCCATCACTTTAGCGAGATTGCATCACCATTATTTAGGATCACCGAAAAAGATCGACCATTCGAGTGGACGAGTGGGTGTGAAGGTTCCTTCAGGGCGCTGAAGGAACTCTTGACGACCACCCCAATTCTTGCTCATCCAAACCCTAACCTCGATTTCATCTTAGACACTGATGCATCGACTTATGCCATTGGTGCAGTTCTATCTCATGTCACAGAAGATGGAACAGAGCAGGTACTGGGTTATGGTTTGCGTACACTGAACAAAACGGAGAAAATGTTACGTGACCACTAAGAGAGAATTGTTAGCTGCGGTTCATTTAGTCAAGTACTACAAACCCTTTCTGTACGGGCACCCATTTACCCTGCATACAGATCACGCCTCACTACGCTGGCTCAGAAACCTAAAAATTCCGTAGGGCCAGGTAGTGAGGTGGCAGGAATCCCTACAGGCCTTCAACTTCAACGTTGTTCATGGACCCGGCAAACTGCATGGAAATGCCGATGCCTTGAGCAGAATTGGGCTTGAGGATGAACAAGAAGTGGCCACCACCATGACACATATTACACAGCCATCTCCAGTGTTCCCTGAATTGCAGTGTGCAGAGTGGAATACGGAGACAGTCGCTCACGAACACGCAACAGACACATAAACACGGAATATATATGCATGGATCCAGGAGGGGGTACATCTATTACACTACTTTCCGCGATAGAAAAATACTACTATCAAAGGTTTGGAGAGTGTCATATGCAAGATGGCATTCTCTACATTAACAACCAGATAGTGATCCCTGAGTGTTATCGTAAACCTATTCTTGAACAACTTCACGATAGTGCTGGACACCTAGCCGTCGAATGAACAACAACACGGATAAAACAGAGATTCCACTGGATCGGGATATGCGATAGTGTGAAGGCATAGGTCACCAAATGTGTCCCATGCCTAAGACGCGCTGTTGGCCAGCACCATTCCACACCCCTACAAGTTAAAATTGTTGGTGCACCATGGGAGCAAGTGGCTATTGATATGCTCGGACCCTTGAATATGACGGATGAAGGAAACAAGTACATCCTCGTATTACAAGATTATTTTACGAAGTGGCTGGAAGCATTTGCTTTGCCGAACCAAGAGGCATCCACAGTAGTGGAGGTCTTGACAAGCAATGTGTTCTGCCGATTCGGTATGCCATATGAACTGCACTCTGACTAAGGAAGTAATTTTGAGAGCCAATTGATCTCAGAGCTCTGCAAATTGTTTCATATAGTCAGAACGTGCACAATGCCTTACCATCTGCGAAGTGATGGGATGGTAGAGAGGTTCAACAGGACCATGGCAGAGATGCTGACAAAGGAAACACGCCTTGATTGTCGTGATTGGGATCTATGACTCCCATATGTGCTCATGGCATATGCACTTTGATACATTCCAGCATGGGTTATACCACTGCTCGGTTAATATTAGGCCATGAATTAGCCTTACCCCTGGATCTGGCCATGCCCAGAATTCCAGGAGAGAAAAATTCTCTACGTAGAGCTCATCCGGCAGTGGATAGAACAGACCCATGAGCTAGTGAGAGCAACTTTATCCACTGCACACCGGCGTCAGAAAACGTGGCATGACCAGAAAGTGCATGGAGACCTGTATGAGGCAGGAAAGATGGTTTGGGTTCACGATTCACGACATTCAGCAAACGTGCCGAGCAAACTGAGTTACCAGTGGAAAGGCCCCTATGTGGTCGTAGGTAAGAAGTCGGATGTGACCTACCATACCCGTGCCTCGGATAACCTAACCTCAGTCATCCACTACGATCGACTTAAACCGTGTGTCAGTGATGACCTAGTGCCAGAGCTCGGACTGGGCGTTCCATGTGACACCGGTACCAAGACAGATGTCTCTATGGAAACAAATATTCCTGACATTGGTCACGAGCACCGCGGTGCCAGTTCGACCCTTCTACCAAGTCAGGAGTCTGGTGAACATATGACTAACGCTGAGGACGATGACGAGTTACGTACTCGCCCTCTCCCTCCTCAGACTGGGTCTACAAGATCGGGGAAGTCGTATCTGAAGACTTTCTCGTTTGTGCTGTCCATGGGGAAGGACAGAAATGTTGTTCGGTCAACCTCTTCCCATTCCCACCCGCTTCATGTTATTACCCTAATTATAGAGTTACCACAAATGGAAGCTGAGCCTGCCCCGGGCCATGCTTCTTGTGGGGTGAAACATGTAATAAATAGCATGGAAGTGAAGAGGGTTGATGAGGCCTTGGCTTGTTTTGAAGAACAGCAAACCCACACAACTCGGTATACCCCTCCAAGTCATTAAATCGTGAAACCACACCCATTCCAACGTGCACCCCATCCTATAGCACCCCGCCCTCACTCCAATCCGCGTCTCTTGTCTATGCACCAAGTTCGGACATCATCAGTCCTGTCCATTTCACACTCCACTCGTCGTCTGTTGACTGTCAATCTTCAGATATGAGAGAGTCGGCTGCTACAGAGAAGGTGGCATCCCGCACCACAGTCAACCACCCCTCTCCCCTCACCCCACCCTACCCGCAGGTGGTGGGCAGGGAAGCAGCCTATTCAGCAGACTCTCGGCTCGAATATTACCGGTACTTAAAAACTATGACAGAGTACCAACCGTCGTGTAACGGGAGATGACCCTCTCCATCCTAAGGGCATCCCTGACCACAACCGCCCTACTAAGCCCCCACGCGAGCAGTCAGAACATCACACCAAGACACAGAAAGCCAGGAGCATACAGCACACACTTGCTCGCAAGGCTGGATAAGTCAATTCATCATTGCGCGAATGCCACACACATACCCGGTTATAGAAGTGATATAATAGAGACATTCAACATCATCAACAACATCGTTATCAAACACCTAGATTTTATAATCGAAAGAGTTAGGCACCTTTTTCTGCAACATTCCCTCCCGCAACCAGATTTTTCGACAATAGCAACAGACTCGACATTCTCCAGCTTTGAAACCTGGATCTGCCATAGATAATGAGATTTCAGCATCAGAGGACCACCCACCACGACAGACCAGTATGAGTCGTGGAACACAGACTCACTGGGGAAATTTCTCCACAGATATGTGTGGACATTATTGTCGAGGATGCAGTTGAATGTGTGAATAGGTGTGCAGAAAAAGAAATACTTATTATTTTATTATTTTTGAAATATTTTTCTTCGTATTATATATGTTTTTATAATCGAAACCCAGTCTCTTGGCTGACCGCGGTCATCCTACACAGCTATACACTATTGCATAGCTGTGTCTCACAAAAATAATCACTGGGGATACCTGTGTTGTAAAGACGTCGTGTGCTATGTAAGTACACAACACACCGTAGCGAATATGTCTTATTCCCGTCATGCTATCCCAGCTATTGCTGGTTCTGCCTGATGAACTAGTTCTTACTTTATTAAAATATTATTTTTCTTATTATTTCTCTTATCGCGTCAGTACATCGAGATGGATTGTGGATAGCAAGAGCTATCCGTGTGGACCCGCCAAAACGAGGCACATTGTATGCATTCTCTAATATATCCGGAATGCATACATAATTTTATATTAACTGTGATATTACTGTACTACTGTATGTTGTAACATAAATATATATATATATATATATATATATATATATATATATATATATATATATATATATATATATATATATATATATATATATTTATTTATTTATTTATTTATTTATTTATTTATTTATTTATTTATTTATTTATTTATTTATTTATTTATTTATTTATTTATTTATTTATTTATTTATTTATTCATTCATTCATTCATTCATTCATTCATTCATTCATTCATTCATTCATTCATTCATTCATTCATTCATTCATTCATTCATTCATTCATTCATTCATTCATTCATTCATTCATTCATTCATTCATTCATTCATTCATTCATTCATTCATTCATTCATTCATTCATTCATTCATTCATTCATTCATTCATTCATTTCATTCATTCATTCATTCATTCATTCATTCATTCATTCATTCATTCATTCATTCATTCATTCATTTATTTATTTATTTATTTATTTATTCATTTATTCATTTATTCATTTATTCATTTATTTATTTATATATTTTTATATTTTTATATTTATTTATATTTATTTATATTTATTTATATTTATTTATATTTATTTATATATATATATATATATATATATATATATATATATATATATATATATATATATATATATATATATATATATATATATATATATATATATATATATATATATATATATATATATATATATATATATATATATATATACACATCAAAAAAAGTAAGTTCCCCCCTAAATATGGGCTAATATTTTCCAAACTATACAACCGAGTGTAATGAAATTTTTCACAGATCATCAATATGACTATAAGAACAATCTCTGCAAATGATTACAGTGTATGACGTGTTACGCCTGCATAAGCATGCATTGAATGAAAATTTGCCCAATTTAAAAAATTTGAATACAGATTTTATTCAAAAACAAGAAAATCATAACAACAGCTAGAGTGCAAGATACAGATCTTGCGGGTAACAATATTCACTATACATTAATTTCATATCGGGTAAAGCATAATAAAGATTTCATTAGAAAATTTCAAATCTGTTAAATCTCAACAAAGATACAACTAATGACTTGACCACAGTTAATAACGCGTGTATCCACCATTATTCGCTATCACGTTGCGACACCGTGCTCTCATGCTGTTGATGAGACGGGTGATCCTATGTTGTGGGATCGCCACCCACTCTTCATGTAGCAGCTGATGGAGGTCGCCGAGGACGGTGTCGTCAGTAACTCTCCGGATTTTCTTGTTTTTGAATAAAATCTGTATTCAAATTTTTTAAATTGGGCAAATTTTCATTCAATGCATGCTTATGCAGGCGTAACACGTCATACACTGTAATCATTTGCAGAGATTGTTCTTATAGTCATATTGATGATCTGTGAAAAATTTCATTACACTCGGTTGTATAGTTTGGAAAATATTAGCCCATATTTAGGGGGGAACTTACTTTTTTTGATGTGTATATATTCTTATAAATATATATATATATATATATATATTCTTATATATTCTTATATATTCTTATATATTCTTATATATTCTTATATACACCTGTGCAAAAGTTAAGCACCAGCAAAAAACAATAGAACGTAGAAACATGATGGTACAACTAGGCTGCCATACTTTTTGTCCCCGCGTTAGCTGACATAATTCCAAGTACGAAATGCACATGCATGCATGACTTCATGCCGCTTGATGTCCGTGCGTGGCGGGAAACAGCACACGTGTTCAGTTATGTAAAAGTCCAGTTTGGGGTGTAGAACATTACATACATATTTAGGCGACAAGATTAGGAATTTTGTGTTCATGACCGTGGTTTATTTGTACAGAGAGAATTAGCTCTTGATTGTGAACCGCTATGGCAAGACGAAGGTTAAGTGATCGTGTGAAATGGCAAATCATAGGCATGCATACCACTGGTATGTCATGCAGAGAGATTGACAGACAGCTGAACATTAACCATACTGTAATCAGTCGTTTGATTGCAAAACATGGGCAAACTAACGAGGTGAAGGACAGGCCTAGATCTGGAAGACCGAAGAAGACTACTGCCCGTGATGATCGAGCCCTAGTACGCCTTGTTATGAGATCTCCATTCACCAACAGCAGAGTGCTCAGCCAGCAATGGGAAACGCGCAATAGAGTGTCAATGTCTACCGTCAAAAGGAGACTGTATGCTGCTGGCATGAAAGCTAGGAGACCTGTCAGACGTCCTCTCCTCACTGCACACCACAAAGAGGAGCGTCTGAGGTGGTGCAACGAAAGAAGACACTGGAACATGAGATCCTGGAGACGGGTACACTGGTCCGATGAAAGTCGGTTCCTGCTTCATGCCACAGATGGTCGAACTCGTGTATGGAGGTCCAGACGCACGGCATACGACCAACGTAACATCATGGAAGAAGTTCCATTTGGTGGAGGTTCCGTTATGATATGGGGGTGCATCTCATTTGATTGTAAGCTGGATCTGTTGACTGTACCTGGAACACTAAATGGACAAAGATATCAAGATTCCATACTGGATAGAGTTGTGGTCCCTCATTTTGTAAATCATGCACCTGGAACCCACCCTATATTCATGGATGACAACGCCCGACCACATCGTGCTAGAGCTGTGCATGAATACCTCCGCCAGAATGCCATCGAAACCCTACCATGGCCAGCAAGGAGCCCTGACATGAACCCTATTGAGCATATCTGGGACATTCTGGGAAACATGGTGAGAAGGAGGGATCCGCCTGTGCAGAACCTACAGGAATTAACAGACGCACTCCATCTTGAATGGCAACGAATACCACAATGGCGTATCAGTCGGTTGGTGACCAGCATGAGACGTCGTGTCCAGGCCGTCATCCAGGCACAAGGTGGATATACCCGGTATTAATAATGACAGTCTCAAACTCGTGCACAGATGTTAAACTTCGTTTTCAGACACCATTAATGACAATCTAGCCACGTGTGTCAACTGTAGGGAAATAGTTGTCAGTTGTGTCAACGTAACCATATTCAGGCCTCGTTTTCAAGTTCAAACAAAAACATACAGTGTTTCCCCACCATCATAATCAGCATTCCTCTAGTTGCATTATTACCTCTTGCACTAAGATGGATGGGTACATAAATGTTTATGCTATTGCTTTCTTCATAGCACATGAATATACCCTCGCATGTGCGTAAAAATATGGTGGTGCTTAACTTTTGCACAGGTGTATATATTCTTATATATTCTTATATATTCTTATATATTCTTATATATTCTTATATATTCTTATATATATATATATATATATATATATATATATATATATATATATATATATATATATATATATATATATATATATATATATATATATATATATTCTTATATATTTTATATTATAACTATATTTGATTGAGGTACGTTGGAGCTTGGGCGTTCTCGGCAGAAATAAAATTATCCGTCACCGAGAGAACGCCCATGCGAGCTATTGTTTTAGCCAAATCAGGTAGTAAAATAAAGAAAAAGCACGCACCACGAAATAAAAAAATAAAAATAAATAAAAGACCTAGAAAAATAATGGTATGCCTCCATCCCAAACTCTTTCGCACCTCTATGTGCGCTTCTCTGATAACTAAGCATCTCTCACCTCACTACCCCTCTCGGCTATGTGCCTACTTGGGAAGTCTATAATTCCCGCCTAGCGTGCTCCTGTGCGTTCGATCCGTGAAGCGTTGATCATTTGTCACGGGTGTCAAACTAGGAGGGGGGGGGGGGGGGTGGTGGTGTAGCACGGATCGACTGGACGGATATGGACCATCACAGCTAGGCTGGGTACGGGACGACCGTTCCGGGTACGTTCCAAGCACGCCCTGCCCCCCCCCCCCCCCCACCCCTTGAGTAGGATAGTACGTGTGTATAAAGCCCTATAAGAGAGGTTTCGCTAAAATGGCTAAGTGCGTAAGAATGCGTAGTGTGCATACGCGCACGTCAGAGCTTCCCTGGCAACACGTATCAGTATTGGGAGAGAGTGTATGCTTATAGTGTACCGAGTTGGTACTGGTGATTTCGTCAAATCACACTATTCTCGTCGTTCTTGAGAGCAATCAGGACTGGAATTGCTTTTTGTTTGAACAAAAGAGTGGTCCTTTTTGCCAGCTCTATTCCTCCACTTCGGCATTGAAGGCATTTTTCTGTGACGGAGGCCCATGCGAGGCACTTTCCTCTTGCACTAATAATATTGTGTGTGTGTGTGTGTGTGTGTGTGTGGGTGTGGGTGTGTGTGTGTGGGTGTGGGTGTGGGTGTGGGTGTGGGTGTGGGTGTGGGTGTGTGTGTGTAGGGTATAATTGGTTTATATTAAACTATTCAAGTGGCCTCGTTGCGATGCTCCCTTGCGGGGATACCTCTGCAGGTTTACGAATCTGTGTGGTACCTTCGGCGAGACGATGTAGAAAGAACACCAAGTAGCTCTATGTACTGTATTATTTTGCTCATTTACTATCAGACGAGTAGCATTGTTTGTATAGTGTTATTACTTTTCTTAATTATATTATCATGTCCAGACTTCTAAATTAGTTAATGGACCAACACACCGGTGACATGAACAGTTGGGACGAGACCGAGAGGTTCAATCCTGGTGGCAATGGTCGCATGGCCCCACTGGACTGTGATCGTTCCACTGCCTCTAGAGGCCGGTTTTTGTACCTTCCAGAGTCGCGATACGTGATCCATAACCCCTAGAACCGTAGCTAACCAGCCCTCCTACGCATCTTGTACACACGGTGCAATGGAGTGGAACAACATGACGGACCAGCGTGTACCCCACACCCCCGCGGGCTACATTCTTTTCAGCCAGCTTGACCATCAGTGGTATTAAAGGGACAATAAGATTCACTTCTTTTCACAAATTGGAATGGGTGGGTCGGATTGGCGGAACAGCCAGACCGACCTATGCAGTGAAACTGGTGTTCAATTCAGACGCACTGCCAAGTAAGGGTAAACTGGGATGGATGACCTTCAAAGTCAAACCATACATCCCAGAGCCTGTCAGATGTTTCAGATGCCACCTGCTGGGTCACGTGGCCAAGCA
The DNA here is from genome assembly GCA_034401795.1 of Chaetoderma sp. LZ-2023a. Lineage (NCBI taxonomy): Eukaryota > Metazoa > Mollusca > Caudofoveata > Chaetodermatida > Chaetodermatidae > Chaetoderma > Chaetoderma sp. LZ-2023a. The sequence continues at coordinate 100,037,895 of CM067373.1, read as the reverse complement.
CTGTAGAACCAAAGCCAGCGCATGCGTCAACTGTGGAGGGAATCACAAACGTGAGGACTGCCAGCAGAACCCCCCCCCCCCCCCACACTGTAGAAATTGCAAGGGGAGCCCCAGTGCTGCATATCGCGGATGCCCGGCTTTCCAAAAAGCCATGGACATCCTCAAGGTTAAAACGACAGATCAGGTCTCATATGGGGAGGCCAAGAAGAGGGTCACCCAGCAAATAAGCAGGGGAACTGAACGGCCAGCTGGAATACCAGCACATGGACCAGCCACACCTCTTGAAAGAACAGCATGGCAGAAAAGGGCTGAATCCGTAAGGAGGAAGCTGGCCACCCCCGGGAGGGACTGCTCAGTGATGAGACATCAGGAAAAAGGGGAGGAGGCTCCTACTGAGCCACCCACAATAGAGACGGCCACGCCCACCCTCCCGCTTGGGAGTCCGGCCAGCAAAGCCTGTAAACAGGCCAAAAGGCAAACAAAAACGCCTAAAAAACCGCCTGCAAAGGGCCTAAAGTCATAGGCAGTAGCAGGGGCCGAAACCAAAGGGCTGAACCAATCGGCACATTGGAGGTAACACTAGTGGAAAAACAGGTTAACAAACCTGTGAACCCCACTAGCAGTACTAGCAGCTGCAGTGACCTGCCGGCCGAGATTACCAGAGGGACACCAACGAGCGAGGTAAGACCCACCCCGATTGGTGGAGATCATAAAATTGTTTTAAATGTCCAAACTTTCAGACTGATCATAGAGCCGATCATATCATCAGTTTGCATTGGCAACGAGACAGCCAGGAACAAGGTTGATGTCGACGGTCTCGTTGCAAAATTCGTAGAACTTTGCTCCTCTCCAAACTAATCATGGGGGTCAAAATTCTTCAATGGAACGTTCGAGGCACCCGGTCTAATACCAACCTTGACGAATTGTGGAACACATTCCACAACGAAAATGATCACCCAGACATTATATGTCTACAGGAAACCCGTCTGAAACCCAACCAGGATTTCAAAAGGTACAACTACAATGTCGAAAGACAAGACCGTACCGCAGAATCTCCAACCACCTCTAGGGGTGAAGGAGGTGGCGGCATAGCGACCCTCATAAAAGGTAATCTTTCCTGCAAAAGATTGCCACAACGTGAGAGTAGCGTAGAGCACCTTACAATAGAAATAGAAAACAATCACGAAACTATTAATATTGTAAACGTCTATAGTCCCAAGTTGCACTATTCCTCGGACTATGACAAGCTCATTGAAGGCCTAGAAGGTGAAACAATACTTCTGGGCGACTTCAACTCCCACCATGCCCTATGGGGGAGCAAAACCACGAACTCCAAAGGCCGAATAATAGAACAGGTTATTGACAACTACAACCTGTGCCTACTAAATGACCATAGACCCACCAGATATAACTCTGGTGATGGGGAATGGTCGGTCTTGGACCTTTGCCTCATAACACCTGGCTTTCGACCAACCCCCAGCTGGGACATCCAAGACAAGCTCCTCGGCAGCGACCACCTCCCTATCAAAATACAGATAGGAAGCATACAGAGCAAGAACGAGGCGCCACTGCACAGGAACAATTGGAATCTGAAAAAGGCCAACTGGACTGAATACAAGCACATAATGGCCATGGAGCTGGAGACACCGATCACTAGTACCAGCACCGAGGAATATTATGAGCAATGTATGGGGATTCTCTACAAGGCTGCCAACTCAGCCATCCCCCAATCAAGGCCAGACAATAACCCCAAACACAAACGCGTGCCTTGGTGGAACAGCGAGTGCCAAGAAGCAGTAAAGCTCAAGAAAATAGCCTGGAATAGACTAAAGAGAAACTTCAGCATTGAACGCCTAGTTGAACACAAGAGACTCCAGGCCAAGGTAACAAGAACCATCAAAAAGGCAAAACGCGATCATTGGCGACAATACTGCTCTGAAATCACTCGGTTCACACCCTCAATCCAAATATGGCGCAAAGCGAAAGCTATTGCCAGCGAAAAAGCCAAGTCCAAAAAAACCCTACCCACCCTCATAGCAAATGGGGTAAAGCATGCCAATGACAAGGAAAAAGCTGAAGCGCTTGCCACAGTCTTCATTGCAACCAGTAGCAGTGATAACCATGATCACGACTTCGTAGCAACCAAAACAAAGGTCGATGAGCATATCAATCACCTGTTCAGCTCAGGGAAATGCGAAGATCTTAACAACCGAGACATCAACAAAACCTTCAACAGAATGGAGCTTGAGCAAGCCCTTGGCAGAGGCAAAAGCTCCTCACCAGGTGAGGATGGCCTGAAATACGACATGCTTCGTAATATGCCAGAGGAGGGGAAACAAATGTTACTCAATCTCTACAACCTCGTATGGAACTCTGGAAAAATGCCCTCAGTTTGGAAAACTGGGATCGTGGTTCCTATCCCAAAACATGGGAAGGACAAAACTGACCCAAGATCATACCGGCCAATCTCCCTGACGAGCTGTCTATGCAAAGGCATGGAGAGGATGATCAAAAACCGTCTAGAACATGAGTTTGAACATAACGGTCTACTCCACCATTGGCAGAGTGGCTTCAGAAAGGGCAGACGCACTACGGACCACCTAGTCAGACTGACTGAGGCAGCCAAGAAAGCCCTAGATGCGGGAAGAGGAAACACAACAATAGGAGTTTTCTTAGATGTTGAGAAAGCCTTTGATATGATGTGGCGAAACGGAGTCCTAAAAAATCTCTATGACTTTGGTTACCATGGCCGGATCCTATTCTGGATACGAGATTTTCTCGATAACAGAAGGATTAGCGTCCGCGTTAATGGACAAATGTCCAGGGAACAAACATTCGAAAATGGCAACCCGCAGGGTGGTGTAATAAGTCCCCTACTGTTCAATATGATGATGAGTGATCTACCCAAAGACATTGAAAAAGACCATGCACTGGGTCCCAACGCAATAGGCGGGTCTATTTTTGCTGATGACACAGCATTGTGGAACAAATATGCGAAGATAGACCGTGCACGAAAGACCATGCAGAAAGTTCTGGTCATAGTCTCACGGTGGTGCAAAAAAAGAAATGGTTTCAAACTGTCTGCGGAAAAAACAGTTCAAATCAATTTTACCAATGTTAAATACATAGGCCATGATGCAAATCTGTACCTCAATGGACAGAAAATCAAGACATGTGCTGACGCCAAATTCCTGGGACTAACATTTGACGGGAAGCTCACGTGGAACCCCCACATCAAGAGTCTGAGGGGGAGATGCTTCAAGCAAATAAATCTCCTTCGCTCATTAACAAAGCACACCTGGGGTGCAGACCTGCCGAGCATGCTTATGCTATACCGCGGCCTAATCCTGTCAAGGATAGACTATGGATGCGAAGCATACGCCACGGCGAGCAAGTCACTGTTAGAAACCATTGACACCCTCCAAACAAAATGCCTGCGCATTTGCTGTGGTGCCTCACAGAGTAGCTCTCGAGACGCAATCAACGTAGAGTGTGGAGAAATACCATTAGATCTGCGAAGAGAGGAACGGCTTCTCAAATTCTGGACATACCTACAAAGATCTGCACCCACCCACCCTACCAGGGAGGTATGTCTTCCATGCAAGGAGCACCTAAGACACAAGGTACTGCCCAAAATGACCAAAAAGACCAAACCACCAGGCATGTTAATGACAGAGCTCGCCAGTGCCACTGAACTGGTAAACGTCGAAATAGAAAGCTCAAGGCCGGCTCCTGACCCGCCATGGCTACTTCCGCAGATCAAGGTGCATGACAGCCTATCCTCACAGATAAGCAAGAAAGACCCACCAGCGCTAATCAAGAGCTACGCTCTGGAAAACATCGACAACAGATGGAAGGAGCACAGGAAAATCTATACCGACGCCTCCAAAATGCCCAACTCCGGCGAATGCGGAGCAGGAGTAGTCATAGGCGACCAGGAAGAAGTCCTCAAGTACAAGCTTCCGAATCACCTGTCAATATACACAGCCGAACTGGTGGCAATTAAAAAGGCTCTAGAATGGATTAAAACAGCAAATCCAGGCAAATACGTTATACTCACAGACTCACTAAGCTCGGTGAAGAGCTTCAAATCTAGCAGCAGCAAGAGCAGGGACAACCTAATCAAGGAAATCCGGCAGCTGTATGCAACTGTGGTGACTGACAACAAACCTGTGGACATCGACTGGGTCCCAAGCCATGTTGACATTAAAGGCAATGAACAGGCGGACGAGGCAGCCAAGCAAGCGCTCAAAGATGGAACTCTGACCAGCATAGGACTCTCAAAGTCCGAAGCGAATGCCCTAGTCAAAAGGCACATCAACAGCAAATGGCAAAGACAATGGGACAAAAGCACAACCGAGCAGATTCCTGTTCAGAATCGTCCCTGGAGTCAAACGCAAATACCAAAACCACATCCCAGGATGCCAAGGCGACATTGTATTACGCCACACCAGAATGGGTCGGATCAGCGTTAACCGGATACGAAACAAACTCAACCTGTCAGACTCAGACCAATGTGAGGCCTGCAAGGAGACTGAAACTCTAGACCACTTCTTCCTACGGTGCCCTGAATATACAGGCATTAGAAAGGAACTCATCAATACGCTGAGAAAGGGAAACTTCAATCTTGACCCTGTAGAAGACATTATAGTGATGCGTGACCGACAGATCAACCACGAATTAATCAAGTTCGTGCTTGTATCGGACAAACACATCACATAATCAGAACACATTTTGTTTAGCATTCATTAGGCCACATCAGTCTTATTCCTGCGTGTTGATAAACTGTGGTCGCAATAAATAATCTTACAAATTTGACCAGTAAATGCTAGTGTTAAATTATGCCACATCAGTCTTATTCAAGCGTGTCGATAAGCTGTGGTCGTAAATGTTCAAACGAGCTTGCAAACACTTAAACAAAATATAATTAATATACTAGTTAGAGCTAAACTACGCCACATCAGTCTTATTCAAGCGAGTCGATAAGCTGTGGTCGTAAACGATCAAACGAGCTTGCAAACACATACAGACAAAATATAATCAATATACACATGCATGCCTGAGTCATGAATAAAGTATGTTTATAAACATTCGCATTGAATGTTTAGCATTCATTAGGCCACATCAGTCTTATTCCTGCGTGTTGATAAGCTGTGGTCGCAATGAATAATCTTACAAACTCGGCCAGTAAACGTTAGCAAACCACGCCACATCAGTCTTATTCAAGCGTGTCGATAAGCTGTGGTCGTAAACGCTCAAACAAGCTTGCAAACACTTATAAACAAAATATAAGTAACATACTCGTGCATGCCTGTGTCATGAATTGATGACCCAGAGTATGTGAGTACATGCCCCAAAACACCTGCCCACACTGTCTGTTTTCTTTTGTTCTCCTTCTTTTTCTTTCAGCATTGTTCCCCTCTTTTTCTTTCAGAGCCAGAGCCGGAACTAAATTTGCTACAACGAACACAACAACGACAGACGGGCAGAAAGACAGATGGAGGACTGGAACGGACAACAGAACAACAGATGGGCCTGCCTGCCTGCCGGCGGACCGCGATGTATATGGATGTGTGCCCATCTCATTCATAGTCCGTAGGCAGGTATGCTTGTCTGTCGAACGGACTGACAAACCAATCAACAAATGGACAGACTGACGGACAATTCTGGGCACAGCAAGCTGCCGGAGTACGCATAAGCAATGTACTTGGCCCCACTTGCTCAATCTTCTCGGATGGGACTTTAAATTGAGGTCCCGTCATACAGTGCTCATCACTGTATGAACGTGAGCTAGGGTTAGGTAGGCAAGAAATTTCGGCATAATCAAAGTAAACCGGATGCTGAATGGATTCGTCCTCGGATGGAACCACGCAACATACGGATTACAAAATCAAAACAAAATTGCTAGAATTAGAATCTTTCGGACTTTTCAATGGGACTATGGAGGGATGCAACCCGGATGACTGATCGAGTTCGTCCTCGGACGGACGCAGTCACCATACGGGCTGCCTAATCAATCAAAATCAAACAAGTGCGCGCTGGTGCCTGCTCGGATGATGGCCAGAGGAGCAAATGGGTCCCAGGACCCGAAAGACCCCACACCCCACCTCCCCACTCCCCCCAACGGGGCCGGGAGGTCTCTGACCTAAAGCCCCCCCCCCCATGGGTACATCAGGTCATAAGACTGCACGCACATACTCCCCACCCCCACCCAGCACCTACCCCATCCCTTCCCCACCCCCGTTAGGTCCAGGTTAGGCCCTCCCCATCCCCCACGCCCAAGCATGGAGCAACAGAAAAGCCATGGACAAGAACAACAACATGAGACAAAATCGAGAGACAACGATCAACACACACACAGAGAGACACAAGCTAATGCACAAACCGACGTCACAAGAATTCACAAGAATTCAACAGAAACCATGAAGGCCAGGCGTGAGTGTAGACCCTAGCATTGGGAACTAGCATATAAACGCCTTAAATATTACAACACACACACTTCTTTTCATCGCCTATGTCCATTTGCCAGCCATGAGAATATATTTGGAAAATTTACGACTGGAATGACTAGCTTTGTTACCGAGCCAGTCATTACAGTGGTAGATTTAAAAAAAATATGCTTCTCTTGGACTGCAAATGGACATTAATCAAGACGACACTATTACTGTAGTGTATATGGAATCGAGTTTGTCTTTTCGTTGCGGAGAGTGGTTGGGGTTAACACTTTAACCGTCAATTTGTTCAAGAAAATTTCAATTTTCTCATAGAAACTGTCCATTTGTAGACCAAGAGAAGCCTATTTTTGAAGATTTACCACTGGAATACCTGGCTCAGTTATCGAACCAGTCATTCCAGTGATAAATGTACAAAAATAGTTTTCTCATCGTCTGCAAAAAGACATTTCTGAAGACTACTGCTGAAGCCGTTTTTGGCTGATATGAGTGTTAAAAGGTTAAAGCCCCGCCCCCGCCCCCCCCCCCCCAACCCCCATTAAACTCGAGGCCCTAGGCTGTAGCCTAAGTAGCCTAGTCGGTAATCGGCCCTGCTACTACCACCACTACTACCACCACTACTACCACCACCACCACCACCACCACCACTACCACTACCACTACCACTACTACTACTACTACTACTACTACATCCGCCGCCGCTGCCGCCGATTACAATGGCAGGAACGGCATTGGCGGCAGCTGCTACTGCTTCCGCCTCTGTTGTCACGGCCGTTGCCCCTGCTATATAATGTGTTTTCCTCATTGGGGTAAAAACGGACACCCTGTCCCATTTTTCTATATATTTTTAAAAAAGGTTTTGCATTTTTTGTCGAAAGTAAATTTCTCCGAATTAGTTTTTAGTTCTTCCTGTATAGCACGTAGTCTGGAGTGATTAGCCATAATTTGAAAGAGCATACATTTGAAACATTAAGAAATAGAATGGTTAGTTTTTATGTGACCAGTTATGCCCCTACATAGCTAGAATTTCTTAAACCGATGACATAACGAATCTGAAATGATTACGATTGACGGACCTTAAACACATACCTGGAAACGGAAAAAGTAAAAAAACAACGGATGACGGATACGCAAACAGATCGTGTATATGCGGATTGCGTATGCGGATTGCTTATGCAGATTGCGTACATACGGAAAACTGACTTGATTCTTTCGTTTGTGACTTCCTTTAAACCACACGACAATCTCATGCACATGATTGGACATGCAGATAGTTCAATAGTATTTGTTATTCAACTAAATGGAATAAATTATCCTCTATATCACAGGCAACAATAGACGTATTCGTGTCAATGGAACTAAGATTAGCCGCGCGTGACTGAATCGTTTGGCATTAAGTATCTACAGCATGGCCCATAAAATTATTTTCTCTACGTGTCTTAACTCGCCAATGCGCGTATAGAGGCAAGTTCGATTCGCTAAAAATAGTCAGATAGTTTGTTTACTGATCATGCGCATTGTTTAGATGTGAATCGAACGCTTCGCCAATCAAACTTCATCTATGGTTGTTAAGTCAGACGTCATGCAGGCGTGTAGTTTGCTTTTAGTTCGTCAGGGTTGTGTTTATGACGTCATCAGCTATTGCTGACTAGCAACATTGTTTTTAAGTGTGATTTGCGGTCGCAACGATAAGCCTAGAGTGCATTCACACCTGTTTCTTTAACTATCAAGGTAAACCGCCCGGGCGTAGGCTATATGCCCCCTACGTAGGAAAATTCGGCTAATCACCTAAACGTTAAAAACCAAACGTTTGTTTAAGATGATCGGCATTGAATTTCGTCTACGACTTTATTTATTAACAGTAATTTTATTGTAGCCACATTATCAAGTACGTGTCGTATGGTTTAATTATGCGTAGGCGTACATGTTTTACACCCTCTTGTGTCAACAGCGCCTCAAAGCGCTCAATATACCACTTATTTCGGCCTATTAATTAACCATTTAACGGTCAAGATTTGTAAAAAAAAAAAAGAAAAAAAAGAGAAGAAAGTGTTGCCCATTGAATGCAATCCATTTGCAGGCCAAGAGAAGACAATTTTAAAAAGTTTTCCAATAAAAAAGTCTAATTTGCCCTGTAAATGAAGGCTGTTTGAACATTATATTGTCAAGAAAATTCAAATTTGTGCATAATCAGTATCCATTTGCAGGCCATTTTTGAAAATTTATCACGGGAATGACTGGCTCGGAAACCGAGCCAGTCATTCCAGTGGTAAATTAAAAAAAAAAATCTTATCTTGGCCCGCAAATGGACATTCTTCAACACAACTTTGGCCAGTTTTACCATTAAACGGGTAAGATGACACAAGATGGGTTAATTGTTGGCACATTTTACTTATGCACGTTTGATTGAGGATCGCGTGAGTTCAAGGGTAGACAGAATCTAATCCTTTTGACGTTCTCACGCGAGCGTCGTTGGTTTAGGTGACGCCACCAAATCATCAGATACAGTATTTTTTATATTGCATCTGCAACTGTTATAGTGTAGATAAAAATATGCCATTATTTTACCCATTTTGATTTATGTTTAGTGAAAAACACGTATTTCCTTTATTCCCTTTTAAGCCATGATAAAATTCCAATAGGCTAACTCACGCCAGACGGTATTTACCGATTGTCTTAACGAGTCTTCTGTTTTCACTAAACAACGGGTTAGCTGCGTTGCTATAGCAATAATTTATTTCTATTGAAGCCCGAAACTGGTAGGGGCCTATGTAGTTTTCAGATCCTGATAGATTTTTCACTAGCCTCACTGCCGATCCAAACCAGGTCCTAGTTTTCACATATGAAATAAATTTCAAGAATTCTTTTTAGTTTTCCTGTTTGCAAACATTTTCATTTTTCAATACAACGTTTACTCCTAACTTACAAGAGAAAACTACAAGACTTTGATTTTGTTCAATAACTTAGCTAAAGTTCGCTGCTGCCCAGGTATCATGAAAAACAGAACATAACCTGATCTGTAATAAATAAAGTTGTGTTTAAAAAAAGAAGCTGTGTTCCTCTCAGGCACCTCTATTTCCTTCAATACTTACTGTTTGGCGCGAGAATGTCATATATACTCGGATTATAGAATAAACATGCTGTTAAATATTTTGAAACTAATCTGACTGGGCGCTGCTGCTGGCTATGGCAGCAATAGCCCCAACCCCACCCAGGCAAATTAGTTTCAAAATATTCAATAGGTTAGCTGTATAGTTACCATGAAATTGGGATTCTGTGAATTCAGGATTCAAAGTATATATAAATCGCTCCTAACACGCGCTACGCATGGGCGCATTAGCTAGAGATGGGCGGGTATAGCTAAAAGGTGGATTCATCCGTTGGCATCATTTCACCGCCGCAATAATATATTATTAAAAGTTAACGGACGCAGTGCGGTAATCTGTAGACCAGGTAGCGGATATACGTTAATACACAACACAATGCACATACTGGTATGGTATATATTTCCTTATGGAATAGAACAATTGCTTTATGCACCACTCTGTAGCTGCAGTTTTCAGTTACTGCAATAGGACTATATCAAGTATATATAAAGAGCAGAGGTGTGCGAGTTTAATAGTAAATAAGAATTAAGTTCGAAAAATCAATATTAACTGTAGTCCGTAACGATTTTACAAATAACTCCTGATATCATTAATGATATTTTATTTCTGTTTGAAATACTAGCAAACGAGGTGATTAAGATGTTACGTGACTACACTTAAAGAGGAACAACATGTCGCCATTCACTGCATCTTATTGTCACCTTAGATGAGGGGATTACAGTTTTACAGGTAATCAACTTAGTTCAGCTCATAAGTTAGAATGTTTAAAAAAACACCAGAAACATGTTAGTTAGTACAACTTTGAACACGATATAAAAAATCTTCTATTGACTATTTTTTGATTTAATTTGATTGGCAGCGCAGCCATTGCTGCTCAGCCATTGCAGCCTTAGTAATCGCTTCCAATCAAATTAAGTACAAATATTCAACCGTACGTTTTATTTTTTGTCTTGTGAGCATATTTCTGAGCTCTACTGTATGTTTACTGTTGACAGATTATGCAAAATATGACATGATAACAGTTGTCGCAAAAGTAGAGAAAGAGGGTAAGACCCGTTTTAGAAGTCGAACTTTCTGTCGCGCCGCGCTAATGACGATTGGTTGATTTATATAGTGGACTCTGTCATTTTCAGGCAAATTTAGCTGGCACGGCACAAGAGAATTCGGCTTATAAATCGGGCCTTAGCGCAATCTTCGCCGAGTCTAAAGGATCCTCTTACAGGCATACATGCCTTGTACGGAAACATGGCCACACTTCTTTCAGCTAGATGTACATTTAAGCCTTGTAGATGTTACATAACAGACGCTTACTTCTGAGGTCAAGATGTGGTGAGACTTTAACCCTTTAACTCTAACAGAACAGAAACGACAATTCACCTTTCCAGAGTATCCATCTATCATCTGAAGTCACATGACGTCATAATCAGCTAAGCGGCGTTTAGGATGGCGTAATAATCAGTACGTCATAAATGATTCTATTCGGCCCGTCTTTAACGGTTTCTTAATACCCCGACACGTTGTACGAATTGTATGTCTACTATTTAATAAACATGCTATTGAATATTTTGAAACTAATTTGACTAGGCGCTGTCAAATTAGTCAAATTAGTCAAATTAGTTCCAAAATATCCAGTAGCTTACCTGTATAGTTCACTGAAATTGATAGTCAGGGAGTTCAGAGATCTGTCGATCCCAACACGGACGTGGTGTGGGTGGAGCTTAGATTGAGATGGGCGGGGCTTAGCTAAAAGTGGAAAGGTCCATTACTTTATGATGGAGGGGGAAGGCGGGGCAAAATCGGACACCTGTACTATTTCACCAGGCTTCAAACACGCGCTCTTTCAAATGATGGTTACTCACCGTCCTGACTAGGTGCTATACATGAGTAACTAAAACGATGAAATAGATGAATTTCGATGAAATACAATTTCGACAAACAAGCAAATATATATTTTGCAAAAGATCACCTTTTACTGCAGGTATGTGACAAACTGGGACAGGATGTCCCTTTTAGCGTATTGAGAAAACATATGCAGTAGTAGTAGTAGTAGTAGTAGTAGTAGTAGTAGTAGCAGTAGCAGTAGCAGCAGCAGTAGCAGTAGCAGTAGCAGCAGTAGCAGTAGCAGTAGCAGTAGCAGTAGCAGCAGTAGCAGCAGTAGTAGTAGTAAGCAGTAGTAGTAGTAAGCAGTAGCAGCAGCAGCAGCAGCAGCAGCAGCAGCAGCAGCAGCAGCAGCATACAGTGGAACTATTTGGCAATTACTATTGGCGCATAATGGGGACTGTCTCGTCTGACCCAAAAGGGGTGCCCCGTTTTCCCCTATTCGAATTTAATAAATTTGTCACATTCGCACCATTTTATAATGTATATTATATACGTAGTTTATCCTGAAGCAATAAGATAAGGCAATATTTAAAAAAATTCAGTGAAGATCGTCTGCTTCAAACCTGCCATTTTACTTTGATATTTGCAGGCACTATTATTAGCTCACCTGGCCAGAATGGCCAAGTGGGATTATGACATGGCGACCGTCCGTCGCCCGTCCTGCATCCGGCGTTCTGCGTCTGTGAACCTTTTCTCTAAACGACTTCTTCTCATGAATCATTGAAACGATTTCAATTATATTCGGCAGGAAGCATCCTTAGGGCATAGAGATTCAAGTTTGTTCAAAGGAAGCCGATCGGTCAATATTTAGAAATGTCTTTAAAAATCTCTGAAACCGCTTGGCGAATCGATTCAAAATTCACGAAACATCAGCTAGGGCAAGAGCTAAGCCAAGTTTCTTGCGGAGAACTTGATTGACCAAATGGTTCGGCGACCATCTTGGATGATCTGGTCTTCGAGAAAACTAGTTCTGCTGTTCGAATCAGGCCGAAATTTGGGAGCTTTGATTAGGGAATTAGGGCTATTAAAGTTTGTTCAAGGGAAGTTGGTACGTAAAAAATGGCCGCCGTGGGCCAATCAAAATGTAGCGTGTTTGGCTGCCATATTGGATTTTTAATGGGTTTTGAGGTCGAAATTGGTTTTATATATGTTTTTGGGTATTCTGATTTCAGATTTGCCATTTTCGAAACTGTCGGATAAACGGCTGATCGGCCACCTTCTTTGGGAATAGGTACCTTTATCTGAGAATCTCTTAACCAACAAACTTTTAAAATTGTTCGTGAAATAATCGGCAGACGATGTGATAATGTTTCGACTGAAAATCGTAGCTGCTGCAACTGTCAAACAGATTATTTATTCAAATAATTAGCGGGAGTGTTAAATATAGTAACACATTGTGAATATAGTTTGAGAAATTTTGGCTGGCAGTCGGTGATGACGGTGATACATCAAGATACCAACAACTTTATCAAATTATTTTCAGTATAATCCTCGTCCATATTGTAACGTAGCGTGTTAATAAGGTTTGTGCAGTGGCATCATCTGCGGGCTTTGTATGAATTTGCTCCGAGTACAGCAAATTCCAAGGGTTTCTATGCAGTCTGGCTGGTGACATTCATAGAAGATGGCTAAACATAGACCAGCTTTGCTTGCCCGCATTCACGGACACTGGGGGCAGTATTGCACATTGTGTATAACGTGTCATTGCATATTGTGCCCGGCTAACTGGTGATAGTATGGATATGTTTGTTCTGGCTGGCATCAAGATTATCTAGACTACATGCCTTTGAATTTTCGTCAATGCATACCCCTACCACATATCCCCCCTACTATAATATATATATATGTTTAAAATGTCTGCAGTTAGAAAGGAAACAGTTTCTTGAATTTTATTGTAGTACGTGATGGAAATATACACCTGTGCAAAAGTTAAGCACCACCCTATTTTTACGCACATGCGAGGGTATATTCATGTGCTATGAAGAAAGCAATAGCATAAACATTTATGTACCCATCCATCTTAGTGCAAGAGGTAATAATGCAACTAGAGGAATGCTGATTATGATGGTGGGGAAACACTGTATGTTTTTGTTTGAACTTGAAAACGAGGCCTGAATATGGTTACGTTGACACAACTGACAACTATTGCCCTACAGTTGACACACGTGGCTAGATTGTCATTAATGGTGTCTGAAAACGAGGTTTAACATTTGTGCACGAGTTTGAGACTGTCATTATTAATACCGGGTATATCCACCTTGTGCCTGGATGACGGCCTGGACACGACGTCTCATGCTGGTCACCAACCGACTGATACGCCATTGTGGTATTCGTTGCCATTCACGATGGAGTGCGTCTGTTAATTCCTGTAGGTTCTGCACAGGAGGATCCCTCCTTCTCACCATGTTTCCCAGAATGTCCCAGATATGCTCAATAGCGTTCATGTCAGGGCTCCTTGCTGGCCATGGTAGGGTTTCGATGGCATTCTGGCGGAGGTATTCATGCACAGCTCTAGCACGATGTGGTCGGGCGTTGTCATCCATGAATATAGGGTGGGTTCCAGGTGCACGATTTACAAAATGAGGGACCACAACTCTATCCAGTATGGAATCTTGATATCTGTGTCCATTTAGTGTTCCAGGTACAGTCAACAGATCCAGCTTACAATCAAATGAGATGCACCCCCATATCATAACGGAACCTCCACCAAATGGAACTTCTTCCATGATGTTACGTTGGTCGTACGCCGTGCGTCTGGACCTCCATACACGAGTTCGACCATATGTGGCATGAAGCAGGAACCGACTTTCATCGGACCAGTGTACCCGTCTCCAGGATCTCATGTTCCAGTGTCTTCTTTCGTTGCACCACCTCAGACGCTCCTCTTTGTGGTGTGCAGTGAGGAGAGGACGTCTGACAGGTCTCCTGGCTTTCATGCCAGCAGCATACAGTCTCCTTTTGACGGTAGACATTGACACTCTATTGCGCGTTTCCCATTGCTGGCTGAGCACTCTGCTGTTGGTGAATAGAGATCTCCTAACAAGGCGTACTAGGGCTCGATCATCACGGGCAGTAGTCTTCTTTGGTCTTCCAGATCTAGGCCTGTCCTTCACCTCGTTAGTTTGCCCATGTTTTGCAATCAAACGACTGATTACAGTATGGCTAATGTTCAGCTGTCTGCCAATCTCTCTGCATGACATACCGGTGGTATGCATGCCTATGATTTGCCATTTCACACGATCACTTAACCTTCGTCTTGCCATAGCGGTTCACAATCAAGAGCTAATTCTCTCTGTACAAATAAACCACGGTCATGAACACAAAATTCCTAATCTTGTCGCCTAAATCTGTATGTAATGTTCTACACCTCAAACTGGACTTTTACATAACTGAACACGTGTGCTGTTTCCCGCCACGCACGGACATCAAGCGGCGTGAAGTCATGCATGCATGTGCATTTCGTACTTGGAATTATGTCAGCTAACGCGGGGACAAAAAGTATGGCAGCCTAGTTGTACCATCATGTTTCTACGTTCTATTGTTTTTGCTGGTGCTTAACTTTTGCACAGGTGTATAAATCAGTGTACATAGTTGTAATATCCAGTTATTAAAGGCGATGGTCATGGTAGTGCCTCTGGTGGTAGTGGATGTGGTGGTGGTTGTTGTGGCGGTGGTGGTGATGGGTGGTGGTGGTGGTGGTGGTGGTGGCCGGTGGTGGGATGATGATGATGATGATGATGATGATGATGATATATATATATATATATATATATATATATATATATATATATATATATATATATATATATATATATATATATATATATATATATATATATATATATATATATATATATATATATATATATATATATATATTGTCAGAAAGTTGATTGGTTGTTTTGGTTCCAGAATCCAGTGACGTCACGGCCATGTGACGGTTCTGACACCAAACCAATCAATCAACTTTCTGACAATGGTGCCCACGGTCAGTAGTTTCATACCGTTAATAAATGATATATTATAGTATGGGGATATGTGATGGTGGGATGGGTGGATTAAAATTCAAAGGCCTGTGTCTAGACCTGCCCTTGGGGCTTCCCAGCTGTGTATAGCTGTACACCATGCATCGGTAATACCATCGTACTAACACACGCCCACTCACATCTCTCCGCTGTATGTGGCCGTACTTGCAGACCTTTGATCTCTTGCTATGTGAAGTAACATTACGCTGGCGGGATGCCCTCCGCCAAGTAGGTTTCATTTGTTTCTAAATCGAGCAATTTCATGGGCTGTGATCCACGGCGCTTTTATATTTACGACGTTTCGTTAACTTAGCGCAGATAACTTAGCCCGCAGGCACGGTACTCGATACAGGAGGCGGGCGGGAGGGCAAGACTGCGTGATACATATGTTGCATTAACAAGTGTATATGTTTACACAGAGGACTTCTTGATATGCAGATCCAGAGCTTCCAAATAGACTGGAATTCTATGTCTCTAGTGATGCAATGTGCATCAATGCTGGAGGAACTGCACATTATTAACCAGATGAGTTTGCTTTTCCTACATTGCCCCTATCCCACAGCGAGACACCTTTAGATGTATATACTGTGGATGCGTTGGGTTGCTTTTCTGGAGTGCGCAGTGATTACATGGATGCAGCAAGGAAACGGCACCAGAGAGAAGCCATCGCCTTGTCGATAGCCAATGGATGTCTTGAAGTCTGCATAATGCACATTTATACTCGTACTCTCAACTTGATATCTGCCAATAGCGGTATTACTAGTGGCATATCATCGTCATTATACATTAACCTTGGTGTAGTACATCTTGATCGTTTTAAATTTGTGGTGTCTAAGGCCAATGACATGTCAATGTACCTTTCCAGTTTTAGCTATGCCCCGCCCATCTCTATCTAAGCTCCACCCACACCACGCTCGTGTTGGGATCGATAGATCCCTGAACACCATGACTATCAATTTCAAGAAAACTATACTATATGGCAGCACCATCTCCCAGTCATGATTATAACGTCACCATTTGCGTTACTTACTTGATTATGACGTCATATGATGGATGGATAAACTGGAAAGGTGAATACCCATCTTGTCAAGGTTCCAGTGTTTGAACATAACCACTAACACACACACACACACATTCAATGCGCCCATACACTGTTTGCGTGCGCATCTGTGTCCTCGCTTGATGCTACACTGGTACGCTTCAGGTAAACAGTCAATCTTTTCTCAGATGTGACACAATGTAACATTGGGCAGGATCTTCCAGATGCTGTTGATAAGAATGTTACTTGTTAGTGGTCCAGGTGGCTTCTTTGGTTTGGGCAGCGCGATAAATATACCCCGGCAACAGTGATGAAGATAGAGTTTATTATATCTGAGATTGGTTTGTGTTCGATATTAACTCCATATTTTAATAATGGACATTTCCAGAGTCAGCTAAGCGGCGTGTAGGATGACGTCATAATCATTACGTCATAAATGATTCTATATAGACCGTCTTTAACTCTTAATAGTCCGACACGTAAGAATTGTATGTCTCTACTATTTAATAAGCATGCTGTTGAATAGTTTGAAACTAATTTCACTGGGCTTTGTTGACAATATTCAACAGCTTACCTGTATAGTTTTCTGGAAATTGATGGTCAGGGAGTTCAAAGATCGATCGATCCCAAAACGATCGAGATGTGGGCGGAGATTATCTAGAGATGGGCGGTGCATAGCTAAAAATGAAAATGTCCATTCATTGCTGAATCAGGTTCAGATGTGCGTCAATTTCTCAGGGCCTTCTCAAACTCAGTTGTTTCGATTGGTGTTTGTAGTGCCCTATATGATGACTTGCACAAGGTTGTAATGGCTCAGCATCTGCATTGATCTGTGACTTGATTCTTAAACCATTCTCTGTCTCGATGAAGTTGCCCTTAGTGTCATACACACAAATCGATGGTGGTGGACCAGCAACTCTCAAAGCCTGGGCCACCCTTTCCTAACCGTGTGTGGCTGTGATGTCATTTGTCAATGAGTCTACTCGTAGGGTGGCAACTTCTTTTAGTTGTTCCCTGATCTGACAGACTGCGTCATTGCGATCATGATAGCTGTGTGCGGTGTCTACTCTGGCTATCCTTTGATAGACAAAGAGACGTAGTGCTTTCTTTTGTTTGGGCAACTTTACAACTACGGCAGGGGAGGGCGTGGCGGGAGGATGTACTGTAGCGTCCAGATATGCTGTTATTCTGCCTCCTACATTGGTTGTTGCTGTTTCAATGCATTTGAGTATTCTAGCTAAAGCCTTGTTTGAATTTGAGTTGCTGTCGACGGTTGCTATCTGCTCCTCGGGGGATCTTATGTCAATAGGCTAAACCAATTGTACATACATTTGTTAGCTTACGATTTTGAAAGTCAGGCATTGACTATCCTGAGAAGAATGTGTCAAAGTTCGTGTTGCCTTAGTTAATTCAAATTGCACAAAATATCTTCTGCAAGTGTTACTACATTGAAAGTCTTCCTAATTATTTTGAGAACTCTTTGATTGATTCAAGTGGTTGCATCAACGATGTTCAGCCAACTCATTATCACAACTTTAGACAGTGGTGCTTTTGTATTCGCTGCTGATTATTTCGCAAACAAGTTGAAGGAAGATTATTGTTGTTATAGGTAGCAACAATTTTCATTCTAACTTATCATAAAATATTTAACCTAGCTTATTTCACCTCTATCATAGGAAATATACATTTAGACGTGGACTACTATACTCTGGGTATCACGGCAGCTCTGCTGACCGTGGAGGTCAACGGTGCAATGAGTCAATGACTATCATTAGTGTTATGGTTTTATATTGAGCATTGTACAATAGCGGCGTGTCCAATAGATTTCCTAAATAATGATTCCTCCGAATACCCAACTCAAATGGCGATTTCGAAGAATACTATCGCCACTGAATTTTTCTGACATTTCTATTGTTCAGGGTTAATCTGCCATTTTAAAGGAATTATGCGAATATGCCATCTTAGCAAACATTATTTCGTTGGCACAACATACGTTCTATTTGTTGGATCAACGTAGTTTTGCTCGTTGCTTCTACATTGGCCCACGGCCAGATTTCGGTGGCACAACCGTGACCTTGCGTTGGAAGGTTGATTAGACAATTAGCTACGCTGGGTCACCGTTGTATTTTCGTTGTTTCTTTTAAATAGTAAGTGATCCAATAAATGGTCAACCTAAGCCAACAACCCTATGCAATTTCAAAGCAATCAGATAAGCGGTAACGGAGTTATCATCCGGAAGCCAATTTTCAAGATGTCAGATGATGGCTGGCGGCCATCTTGGATTTCGGATTATCATAAATTTCGAGAAGTTTCTTCCCCAGTCCTAGTCCAACCATCCTATGAAGTTTCAAAGCGATCCGATGAACGATAACAGAGTTATCATCCGGAAACCACCCTGTTACCTGCCCATCTGCCCACCAAGACCGCACCATTACATAATACCCAACCAATTTTTTTGACGTCTAAATATTCTAAAATAATCAGCATAGCTTTCAGTTGAAACTTGTTGCGTATTTGAAGACCAATTTGACTGTAAGTTGTTGCTGACTAATGCACCAACAACTTTGTCAAATTGTTGTCCATACAATCAGCTGGCGTTGAATATTGCTATCAAAGTATAGTGAGTATATGCGAATACCCATGTGTACTCCTGGATGGAGAGAGGAAACGAGGGGTGAAGGAGGTTGCCTATGTCTCCAGCGATCGTCAGGCGGCCAACCAGAGATGCGATCCAGGTGTCGCTAGTTTCGCAGCTCTACTCACTAGTGCCGGAACTACCATCTCCTCGCCTAATGCACAGACCTGGAATTTTTGTTTGAGAAATTTTGACGCGTGCAGACAATATACTCAACGAATAAGGCATCCAGTAGTTACGATGATACAGGACACTTAACGCTGGGGAAGTACAAATGTTTTCTATTTAATGGGACACGAGAACCGTACATTAAACGAGATGGTAAACTGAACATCGACAGTTTTTTTAGAAAACTTCAGTCAAGGATATAGTCTTAGGGGGTTTTTCATGCAAGAAGGTTAATTATAGATCCCGTTGTTCTAGTCATTGGTGTTGTTGTTTTTACTGCTGCAACCATCATCATATATCAACATTCTAAACATTATTATTTTTATTGACAGGACTGATGTGAATCGAATTCACGTATAACAAGTGAATGCCATGGGTAACGCCCCGTCAGGAGATGGTGAGGGCGGTGACAGGCTTAATAAGGAACCGCGTATTTGGATCACTGCTGATTCCTCTGATTCACTGATGCCACATCTGATTCTCAGCAGACCCAAAATGAAACTGGAACAGGGGGCGCCGGGATGGAACAGGACACATAACCTCGGCGAACAAGAGAACCGAAATCTGAAACATCACCGGAAGTCACATATTTTGGACCACGAGCGCAGCCCTCGCTCTCGCGATTCAACTTTGAACGAGAAACTTGTAGGTGTACACAGACCAGTCGACTACGACTTTCTTCCGAAAGTAGACTCCTAGCATATATATTAATTTCGTTATCATATACGTGTTCAGATAGACATAACATGGATCAGGACATTCGTCATCACTTTGTTAAGATATGTATGAAGTGTATAGACAAACATTGCAAGACCGACCCAAACCTACCATCCCATCCACTCGCGACACGTGTGTTCATGAACTTCTTCGATTGAATTTTGCAAGTTGAAGGAATTTTGCAAGCTACCAAATCGGGAATGAAATTCGAAGGGTTTATCTTATAATATACCCCTGATAAAATTTAAAATCCCTATTATAGCAGTATAATCTTTCTGGATTTTCTGTCAGTTATATAGATTTTTTATAAGTAAATTCCTTAAAGATGATTGCTTCAAGTTTATACTCCGGAGCTAAATATGAAATATGCTGTGCATGAAGTCTTAGGATCCCCGGGGTAGGCACGGTAGGCTACTTCATTCATACGATCGCACGCTCACACGCATACACGCACGGACGCACGCATTCAGAGCAAATGTTGGATACAGGCGTATTTATAATGAGAGTGAATGGCACATGGCACAGGTCAAGGTCACGGTGCTCTAGATAAAATCTAGGTTTTTTAACACCAGTTAACATTTTGCGTTTCGCTCCAATTTATCAGTTTATATCCTTATATTTGGTTAAGCATACATGGCCCACATTCGGACCCATCCTTCATGATAATGAGATGACATGATACACTCACATTGGCATCGAAATGTGAGGGTCAGTGTGATAATAACACAGGTCAAGGGTTTTCTCAACAGTAACATTTCGCTTTTATCTCAACGTAGCAGCCCCCCCCCTCTCTCTCTCTCTCTCTCTCTCTCTTTCTCTCTCTCTCTCTCCATCCACCCCTCCCCTCCCTCCCTCCTTCCACCCCTCGCTCCTTCCCTCCCTTCCTCCCTCTCTCTCTCAATATCTCACGTTACTTCGTAAAGGTGAGCTGAAATGCGTTATGTGCATTCAGGTACAGTTTAAGTGAAATATATTGTCGCACAACGAGCATTTTCAAAGGTCAGCGTGGCTGGGAACCAGCACACATGACTAGGAGCGTATCAAAGCAAAAGCACCCCATTCTCTAACCGGAAATATATTACCAGTCGGATAAATGGTTAAGCTTGCCGATACAGTAGGCCTACTGGAATGGTTATTATCAAAGGTTTTTGTATAAGGGATTGGCCGTTGAACCTATATACCTGGAAACATGCTTATCAGCGAATACTCCTAATTATTGAGAATCCAGTGATAATGACATAGTAGAAATGGACCGATCTTACTGTCACGAGAGAGGATTTCGATCTGTCTAGCAGACAATTGATGAATCCACTTTTAGCGTAGCCCCGCCCATTTCCAACTAAGCACCGCACATGCTTTGCGCGTATTGGGGTCGACTTATAGAGATTGGGCCAGTTTCACAAAGGGTACTTAAGGGCACTAGGGTATTTAAGTCCAGCGTAAATATCAAATGAAACATTCTGATTGGTCTGTATTCTACTTTACGACAGGGCGTAACTTAAGCACATTTGCGAAACTGGTGCCTTGAATCCAGAATTCCCAAAATCCCAATTGCATGGTAACTATACAGTTAACATGTTGAATTGTTTAAAACTAATTTGACCGGGTGCAGCTCCCAGTTAAAATAGTTTCAAAATACTCGATAGAATGTTTATTAAATAGTAAAGACAAACAATTCTCTAAAACCTGACGGACTATTCCAAGTGTATTGGGAGTATTTCTGTCAATATGTGGCCTAGATGATTATGACGTCAATGCTTGAGTAACAGATTGGATTCATCAATTGACATGGTTATATAGACACACATGATGGAGTTTATAGATAGATCTAGAATAAGTAATTATGGTGTGGTTTTGATGGCTCGCTTGCCATCGTGAATCGCCTAGGGGATCGGTTCTCCATGAACCATGTATGATTACTGTATTCTGCGGCTGTAGTAGTAGAAACATCCTACAGCTGCAATCAATCCTTCCTCACTTTTGCCCACTGTGTCTTATCCTCAACCAAAATCTTTAGCTTCCTCAGGTCCATTCTTGATTTGACTACAGAGTCCTGCTTTCTTGGGGCCACCTCGTAGAACGCTTAACATATTTAGGCAATGCCATCATCTCCCGGCTTTGTATTTGCTGGCTCCCAGTGGGGCGAATTCCAAGGTTCTCTGTCCAGATGTGTCCCGTGGTTTTCCTTAGCGCCTGGCCAAATATGGACCATCTTTGCTGGGTGACTTTTACAGACTGCCGCGATGTATTACAGATCTTGCAGTTAGAAATTATGATGTCTGGCCATCGGTGTCCAGCGATGGTGCTTAGGTGTTTGCGGTGATAGGAATCATGTTCGTCTAGAGCAGCTGCAGCTGCATTTGGGGCTACTCAGCGGTTACAGCATCAAGGATACGCAGGTTGTATTGTATAAACGTAGTCTTTTTGTCAAGGGCATGTTTGATCTACACATCCATAGCTTCCAGAAGAACTGGAACGCTATGTTCCCCACGACGTAAGCGTGCAGCAATGTCAGCAATAATACAAATTAGTGAGCCAGGATTTTACCCTTCCTCCATGCTTCGCCGCCACGAAGTGGATCGTCATTCTCTTTAGTTTCATGCATTGTAGATAGGCATATGTGTGTGAACTCGTTCATTCGTAAAGAGATTTTTAGTTTACTTGCAGCTATTGGGAGAAGTTCGTCAAGGAGTTTCTTTTCCTCGTCTATGAAGTCCACGTCGTCGGCATATTCCATCTTTAGCGGCATACCTAGTAAAGGCAACTCTGATTATGTCTACCCTTCTTCAAACTAGAAACTGTGCTCGACATCCTCAGACGACGAGATCTTTCGAGGGGCTTACGATAGCTACGTGGATGTATGTACTGACTGCAACATAAAAGAGGCAAACCTTAGGTGCGGACTGTGAACCATATAACATTGATATTACATGAATTCAAGAGACTAACGTAGCTACCCACTCAGAGCAGCAGCTTCAGACAGGTCATAAGCTACTACTCGTGGAGCAAAAACAGGCCACATACAGGGGTTTAGGCTTCGTAATCGCACCTACTCTTTGACCATGTCAATAGTTTTCAATACGTCAGTGATCGCATTGCAATCATTGACCTGACTATACCAATACGAAAACGCATCACCACTAAGTGTCGCATGGTCAAGGAAGTCAACGCATATGTCCTAACTACCGAAAAAGCCAAAGCGAATCCAGCAATATTAGATTCCTTCTATGCAGAACTGAACACCGCCATTACAATCCCAGCCAGATGGCAACTGTTCGTGTATGGAGATTTCAACTCCAAGCTAGGTAATGCCGACAGAAATTCAGGACTTGGTTTATGCATGGGATCATATGGAGAGGAAACACGCAACAGCAATGGAGATGCACTGGCGACATTTTTTAGTTCCAATAGCCTATTTGCTACAAATACCACTTTCAAACACCCATGCTGTACCTGGACAACATGGACAGGACACATTGCTGATTGCAAAGCCCCAAAAGGCTCTAAGGCTACAACAGCAGTCTTCAATCAAATAGAATTCATGCTATGCAAAACAGGAGCAAACCCCCTACTTCGGGAGGCTCGTTCTTATGGAGGTGCAGACCTCAATTCTAACCATAAGCCAGTCGTTACACTACCTAAAGTATAAACGCCATACCAGACAAGAGGGTAGAGTCACCGACCACCTACCCAAGCTCATCACCGACATTGGCACTCAAATGTCATATGAAAATGCCCTTGGGGAGCAGATAGCTAGCATCGACGTCAGCTTCGATCCAAGCGAAGGCCTAACCAAAAAATTAAATGTATGGAATCATCAGGTATAACTAGGTATACTGATGACACTGATGTAGTTAGACTATCAGCAGACCAGAAAGCATTACGGCTGCGCATATTCTATCAAAGTGGCTAAAGTGAAGACCGCACCAATCTACGCAGGGAGCGCATTAACATTCTGCATCACATCAGCTAACGCTTAAAACATCTTTCTATTCACTCCATCACTGCCACGGATGACTGTTGCACAATTTTTCGTCCAGCTCGAGCCCTGAGAGCTACTGACTGCACACCACCATTCACTGTACGCAGCTCTGAAGTATACATTATCGGGACTGACCAGGGAAAAGCTGATGCAATTCCAGAATGGTTCAAGGGACAGTTCACTGACCACGATGATGCGCCCTTGCATTCGTTCTCATGAGACTCCAGGCCATTACTAACTGCAATAAAAACAGCAGAAGTTGAGAAGGCACTCAAAGCCCTGAAAAATGGACGTGCATCCGGACATGATGGCATGAGCAATGAGCTATTCAAATATGCAAGTGGCATTATCTCAAACCCGATCACGAACCTAATCAATTCAGCTTTTATGCACCACCTTCCCATTGATACTGTAGTCCAAGGCACACTTATCGTGCTACCCAAGCCCAAGAAGCCACTGGGCCCCTTAGCCAATCTGTGGCCGATTGTGCTACTCAAAAGCATATAGAAAATCCTATCCAATGTTACTCTATGCCACATCCAAGACAAGATCGATGACTTCGCCGGACCATGTCAAAGTGGCTTTAAACATGGACGCAGCTGCACAGACAGTGCATGCTTGTGTCAGTAGTCATGTCCACGCACTGGGATTGCTACACAATGGGCACTAACATGTCCCGAGCCTCCGATACAATTAAACGCTCAAAGATCCTAGATGTACTACGCCAGGCCAGTTGCATTGAAGATGATTTACGACTAGTAAGACTACTACTTGCAGACACCAAGCTGAGAGTACGAGTCAAATCAGGTCTATCCTCTTTCACCTCTTAGGCCTACTCTTCATGAACCATATCAGTCCAGCTTTTGCTAAAGATGTGGAGTTGGATGAACAAAGTCAAACGATACTTGTAACACTGGTGTCCATGTAGGTAATGTTCGGACATTCAGGATACTCTGTGAATTGACATGGCTAGCCATGAGCACCGGAAGTAAATCTGAGGGGCGGGGGCAGGTCCCACAATAAGGGCACACTGGATGGCATTGTCTGGAGAAAGATCTTAAGTGAAGAACTTATGTATTCATTGGTTAATTGAGCTTATTCCCAATTCACATTATAGTGGGTAATATTCTCGTTTGAGGCCTGCTATTAGTCAATTGGTAACTGTGACTATGCGATGACTAGCTATTTTTTCTTTGGTGTGCACGCATGCAAGCGTACGTGCGAGTGCACATGCGTACGTGAGTATATGTGTGTGTGTAAGGGAGCGAGGGGGTGAGAGACAGGGCGAGTGTGGAGTGGGTGGGCGTGAGGGAGTGAGCGGGCAGACAGGCCATTGTGTCAGTAAGTGCGTGAGTGTGTGTATTCGCGCATGTGTCTACACGGTGGACCCGCCCAGTTTGACGTGAACAAAATCTGATGTGACGGTAGTTCCTTACTTCCTAATTAGATTTGCTAAATCGTGGCCCAATCCCTTCACCGATTTTAGAGGAAATGTTTTTTGTGTGAACTCTATGCTATCCAAGACGGCCGGAGGTTAAATTGAATCATTTGAAGTTGTGAACAAGGTTTGTTCAGCCTTAGAAGAAGTTTCTTGAGTTTCATATCAATGGGCCAAGCAGTTTCAGAGAAGATCATTATTAGTAATTCTTAATATAGTGCAAAAAGGATGGCCACCAACAAAATCAACCAAGCTACATCCCGGGACGAATTCTGGATTCGACCCCAATGATCATTCCTGGCCAGTTGTTCTTCAGGACTCGCTTACGGAAAAAAGTGGACAGAATAATGATGGATGGATAGATAGATGACGGCCGACATAAAATAAGTTGGTTGCTGCTGCTGCATCATGGTCATTGATGTGTAAGCATTAAAAATATCCAACATTATTAACTCTTTCTACCACCAAGACCAAATATATTACATGTTTATGGTGCGTTAAATTTGCTATGGAACTTTTTAAACATAATATTCTTGGAAGATGTTGTTTCCTGAAGCAGCATCACCGTCAAAGTCAAATTAGTAACAAACTATTCAACAGCTAGCGTGTATGTAATGAGTGATTTAAATCATGATTTCGCAGCCTCATACTTAGTCATATTGGGATGGGTTGTGGGAGGGACATTGGCACGGGCTCATACTATTCAAAGAAGGCCTTCAAATGCCTGCTTTTGTTTTTGTGCGGACGGTGGCATCATCTTTTATGGCTAGAACTAAAAAAGCTTCACACGGCTAAACATGTGTATCATGACCGTTGCTAGGGGAGGGTGGGTTACTCATGCTCATACAAAGAGTACAACATTCAACAGTCCATGTGGATGGTATTTATTACTCAGCGTGCAGGAGATGGCGCATCTAATTATTATGTTTTTCACCACTGCCCCACCCCGCCACCTAGACACAACATCCTCTCCTGCTGTAGGAAGGGGCCAACAAATCTTAGACTCATTCCTCAACTGTCCCACCGACATCGAGCCCGCATTATGGTCATGTGTATAGAAATTTCATACGGTTCACTCATCTATTATAATTTTGATTTTGAGAGTTGTCACTTCTAATGTCCCATGAGCGTCGCCGGAGATATCCCTTGTTTTAGTGTTACCACGCGGGTAAGATATCTCCAGCTTAAAAGCACTCCCATATTACTTTACGTGTTAATACAACAGTTCTGTCTGCTCTGAATATTCTAAAAACATTTTTAAAGTTCTAAGCTAGAGACTATTTTTTAATAGAAAAGTGTAAATGGCACAGCTGCCCCCACTGCCCCCTGTCCAAAGGGCAACGGGGGCAGCTGCCCCCGTACTTCCGGCGCCCCTGGGGCTAGCATTCACGGAAATAACAATATAGCCTCTTTACTGGATTGGTTTGCCTGGCGCATGACCTGTTCATCAGAACTCAAAATCTGGATCGTCTGACCTCTGTTGGTCCTGTTTCTCTTACAGAGCTAACATTCACAAATGTATTCATCCTCTTTAATGCAGCTCATTTTACCGTTTGACTATCTAGCTTATTTTTGCATCCTTTGTGCAAGACAATATCATTCGTCTTCAGAAGATTAACACCTGTTAACAGTAGCAACACCAGAAAGATCAATATTGCAACACCTACATCATCTGGTAACTCTCCAATCTGTTTCTTGAAAATCGACCTTTCCAGTTTATCCATCCATCATATGACGTTATAATCAACTACGTGGATGTGTCGGATGACATCATAATCAATGACGCCATGAGTTATGTAGACAAGTACGTCACGAATGCATAATTAAAGACGGACTAAGCGTTGTTGTACGAATTGTATGTCTTTACTATTTAATACATATTCTGTTGAATGTTTTGAAATTAATTTGACTGGGCGCTGTTGTTGCCGTATCGCAAAAATATTCAACAGCTTACCTGAGTAGTAGATAAATTAAGGCTACTAGAACAGAAGACTGTCAGAGCAGAGGATCGCCGATCGGCAGCTACAGGAGGGAGGTGGGCTGTCAGAACAGAGGCATGTAAACGTTGCAGCAGCTCGTTCGAACACCCATTGAGACACGTCCTTAGTGATATAGCGATCACCTGTGATCAACCACACATTACATGGTCCGAATGCCCATTTAGAGACACACATTCTACATGATACCGATCACCTGTGATCAACTACACATTACAGGGCCTAATCTTCCAGAAACGAATCTGATCAACGTTATGTACCATGGGTTACCCCGAAGAACTATGGAGTTACTTGCATGATGTAGGCGTCTTCTTCTTCTTGCGTTCATCTTTCTCATGACAGTAATCCTAGACTGTTTTCCTTATTTGGTGCATGAAAGCTGAAGTGGTCATCAAACTGTCTCTGTCTCCTCTGATCTTCTCTTCAAAAGATGCTTCAGTGGGCCAGAAGCTTCTCCTAGCCTGTTCATATCGCTGGCAGTGCTGCAAGAGATGTTCTGCTGTTTCTTCTGACTACTGACACTCACAAAGTACAGAATCTGTAATCTTGGCTGGTGTAGGCTGAGAAGCATGGTGGGAAAAGGTGGCAGGATCATTACATGACCTGGACGACTATGCAAACAGATCGCTTGAGTCCTGAAGAGCCTCTCCTGACCTAATAATCCCAACAGTAGCAGTCGAGTTACTCGCCCGAAATCCACCAACAATACAGGAGTTAAGAAGCTATCCACTGACAGAAATGGCATTAACGGAAATATGGAAATATTTACATGACCTGGTCTACAGAGATGCTATCGAGTTAGAACAAGAACATCGCGACGAGGCTGATCACGCAAACACGTAGTCACGACCAGTGTCACATCGGCATGAGGGATTAACTACAGGCCCTTCCAGCTGTCTTGGCAACGCTCACTTGGCAGAATGCTAAAGTGCCTACCATCTACACCATGGCATACTCTCGCATGTTCACAAGTGAAACAGAGGATCTGGTGCCGCATCGGCTGCAGACAACCACGTCCAGACCTTTCTACACCATAGAAGTGGCAGGCAGAATCCATTTTTTCAAGGAGGTGAAATCGGTCGTAGATATTTTTCCGCAGATGGTCACGGAAGGGATTGTACTGAAGCTCGTCCCGGAAGTGGGCCCACTTGGCATCTAATATCATGGCTGTCTGTGAGGCAGCCACCACAGGTATGAGCAGTAGTATAAACAGCATCCTATACACGGAGGGTTAAACCGAAAAGGGTGAACCCCTCGAGAAATATGTGTCAGATCGAGCCCTGTGCCAGCGTCGATGCCGATCTTCATCCCATCTGGGGCAGGTCTTAGCTGCTTCACTTTACCACCAGCTCAAAGCCGCAGCTCTAGCACAATGGGTGTTGTTTGGGACTTGTGAGCCAGACACGCTCGAGCAGCTTCACTGAGCACTTCGCCTTCGAGGAGTGCGACACACCCTCAACCCGTAAGACACCCTCCTTAATATTGATAGCTTCCTCTGGTCCATCAAAGGGGCGACGCAGCAGGAGCTTTCCTCCAGTGACCCCAATCCTATGACCCACTGCAACTAGGGTTGTACCATCTCCTATATAGGTCAGGAAAGATGTCCCCATGTTATAAAGCTTCCGGACCATGCTATCTTTCTTCACAACAGTAGAGAGGGCGTGACCTCCAGGTCAATAACCGCTGGAGGTCTATATAGTGGCACCCACGCTCGCCAATTATCACCAGGTCCAGCGTGGTACCACAACGCGTTCTTTTCAGACTACCTGCAGCTGTTTAGCCAGGGTCAACACCACAACATCATGTGACATCAGTGGGGCATGCTTCACAGTCGGCTCTAAGACATGAAAGCTGAGATCAGCGTCCAAAGTGTTAACATCCTCAACCTTGTCCAGTGACTGCTCTATAAGGGGGTGGAGGATGAACTTCTTCGAAAAGTCATAGCGGAAGACTATTTTATCCCCATCCCTCTCTCGACCCAAACGGTCCTTCGAGACATCCTTTATGTCAGTGAGAAGCTCTACACCATCTCCACTGACGGGATTGAGGGAGAATGTCTTGGAGTCTGCTCCATATAGGAGGACTAACAATGGCGGCATCAATGGCGTACACGTCCACGAGATCAGCTAGACTGGTTAAGTGAGCAAATATGGGCTCCATTGTGTGTGGACAATCGGCATGGCTATGCACTCTGTTTAACCCATATATAGTTGGTAGACGTGCGGTTCAGTATTGCACAGAATGGGTTCTCTTCAAGGTAGCTCAACATTTCACCATGTATGTACACGCCAATGTATTGCATCCTACCTACCACAGCTCACTGACTGAAGTAGGGTTAGACATGATAGAATATCTGCGAGGAGCCACCAGCAAACTGTGGAAAGCGATCAGCCCAAACATGTTCACCCACGTAAATCACCTGTTTAACAGCTCCACCATTAATTTATATGCCAGCATGGATGGTCTGTCGGATGCCCAATTATAGTTTACACTGCTACCACTTATTGACCTATCATCATGATATCATATCAGACCTATCAGGCATTCGCTGAGATATTGGAAAAGGAGATAGAAGAGCAGCCACACACCTTCTCCAGGATGGTAGATATAGTGGTACAGGAAATGCGCTGTCGACAAGAAGGTGATCGACTGCAGTGGGTGAGCTGGAATGAACAGAACACCAGAGAGGCAAGGAGACGAAGGTACTACAACTCTGTCCAAGATTGGGAGAGCCTCATCTGGCAGGAGGAGGGCGTTGTAGGGCCAAACTTGTATGATTACTTGGATGACGCGTGTGATGAGTCTGTAGAAGCATTGCAGTGGGCATAGGAGAAGTATAAATCTAGGAAATTCCACCCACGGTGGGCGTACTATCAGAGTGACCAGGTGAAGTTCTGGATGTCACGGCTGCGAAAGCAACTAGCCCCCGACATTATACTGGATGTGGAGTGTTTGAGGGAGGTATGTCTCCACACCAACAAGCTTGTTCGGTTCGCCAGGCTCTCCAAGATGAATCCCACAATGACTCATCAGCAGATCCTACAGGTGATGGCACAAGTTTCAGAACTAGGTATACCATGGCTTAATCAGAGTGGCAGCTGAGGAGGGTGGTATACTCCACGGCTGGCGACTCCAGCAGATTGACACCATCAGACAGAATCTCGTCCACGAGACCGAAAAGTACTGCAGAACACAGCCTACAACAGTCTAATATGTACAACCACACCTGCGGGTGTGATTGGGGCCAGTGCTGGTGTGGCCGCCATTGCCACCCTCGCTACAGGGGTGGTTGCTATCCCGCTGGGTGGTGTGACCATTGCTGCTACTGTCCTGGCCACCGGCTTGGAAGTTGGACAGCGTCAGATCACCAGAAAGCTGGAGAAGCATGATAAGTGTGCAACACTGGCACAGAGCAGCCTTCGGGCTATCGACGAGCCTGTCAGCAATGCTCTCGAGGATGGGCAGGTCAGTGATAAAGAGTACCACCATATATTGAAGCTCCAAACCCTGTACCGCACAGAGAAACCCAAAGGCTCCAGCTTGTGGGTGGACATGGAGGAGTTAAAATGATTTAAAAGAGATGCTGTGGCGGGGCCGCATCGAAGATCTCCACGTGCCAAATGGTATGTTGCGTCCGTGGCCAGAACAGCAGCTTTAAGATGACTACTATAGATGGCATTGCCGATGAACCACACGACAATTGACCAGAGCCAACCGCCCCTCCTGTGTACACTCTGGACCCGCTCGAGAGCTGGACTATATGGTCTCCTGGATGACATACCGGACCTAACACCTATTTCTATCACAGTCGACGGGTGGTCCCACATCAGCTTCTCCATCAATCCACGACCACTGACCAACCTTGTAATCACAATCAAGGATGCAAAGAAAGCTCATACCTGGATGGGAGGCCCGAATCTCTCGTTCTGGAACCAACAGTTGAACTTTGCCATGTGGTGTGCCACAGCAGGATGCGGCGTCGGTGCGGGTTTGCTTACCTCCTTTTCTGGTACCCTCGAAGCTGTGCTCATTGCCAGCTGTCTCAGATTCCATGTGCACAACACGGTGAGGACGAATCCTCCATGAGCTGGGTGCAAGCCTGCCTGATACGAATGATTTCAATTCAGAGCCTGTGGGAACCACTAACTACACATCCGATCACAAAGATCACCATCGGTGGCGCCTCCTACACTGTTGCCACCAAGATTATGGGCGAACGCATCCCTCTAATGGAAGCCGCAGTTCTACAGCTAGTGACGAGTGCTATGGCTGAGATCATCTTGGCCTATGTCTAGTTTTAAGACGGGTATATATAGCCCACCATGTATATATACATGGTGGGCTATATATACCCGTCTTAAAGCTAGACATAGGCCAATATATATATATATATATACATGGTGGGCTATGCCGGAGTCGGTAGTGCATAGTCGATCACACGGACTGAGGATTTCCAATTCCCAGATATGGTGGTTAGCTGCGCAGAGGGCCAATATCATGAGCACTGATACCTATTTCCTTGGCCCACTGCCTGGTCTACCTACGCCCATCTGTTTCACTGGGGACACGCCTAACAAGGTGCCCATCTGTTTCCATGGTTCCCGCTGAGCTACGACTAGGTGCCAATCTGTTTCTATGGTTCTCGCTGGATACGACTAGGTTTAAGCCGCTATATATATACTGAACCAAAAAAGTTTAGCAACACTGAGAATATTACTGTATAAATGTTATTTAACAAAAATAATGAATTGATTCAAATATATTATTTAATTGATAGGCAATTTTCCAATTTGAACAGCAGTCTCTTGTTACTGTAATGCTAACATCGCGCCTTTAACACGGCATCATTCAACGGAAGGGTCCAATTTAAATAATGACACTGAGCTGTCAATACCGGTTGTGACCGCCACGCGCATTAACCACTGCCATACATCACTTTCTCATGCTTCGAATTTAGCACTTGATGTTACGAAGAGGAATCGCATCCCATTCCTGGAGCAGTGCAGCTTCCAGCTCCCACACATTGTGAAGATGTGGATGGTTCTCACGCACCATACGGCCAAGAATGTCCCACAAGTGTTCGATAGGAGACAGGTCTGGTGATCACGCTGGCCAGTCCAACACTGGAACATTGTTAGCCTCAAGGTGACCCTAGCTGAATGAGGACGGCCGTTGTCTTGCTGGAACATATAGTCTGCATGATGCTGCATAAAAGGGATTACAACAGGGGCAACAACTTCTTCACAATAACGTTGAGCCATTAAGTTTCCGCGAATCACAATAAGATCTGTTTTGCCAATTTCATGGATTCCAGCTCACACCATGACACTGCCACCACCGAATCTGTCGTGCTGAATGATGTTGGCTGCATCATACCATTCTCCTAAACGTTGCCAAACCCGTTGCGTACCATCCGCCACATCCACACAAAACCTCGACTCATCACTGAACAAAACCTGGCTCCATTGTTGAGCACGCCATTGCTGATGAGTTCTTACCCATGCAAACCGATTCTCGATTTGACGCTCTGTAAGCGGAACAGCAACAAGTAGATGACGGGAATGCAGTCCAGCATCATGGAGTCTGTTTCGGACAGTTTGTGCATGCACTGTGGTGCCGGTAACAGTGTGCAAATTACGGGACAGCCACAGCAGTCTCAAACCTGTGACGTCGTGATGACGTCACTAAGTAGCCTGTCTTCTCGTGGTGTTGTTGCTCTCGGTCTGCCAGATCATGGTCGGTCATTAACATGCTCACGTTGGCGGAGATGGGAAATGGTTGAGGTGGGAACATTAAAATGTCAAGCAATGGCGCGAATGCTCTGCCCAGCAGTGAGTCTTCCCATTGCTTCATGGCGCTGATTTTAGGGTAGCCCTGGGCGGCGGCCCATGTTCGGTAGGGTAAGCTTTTAATCATTTTCTGTTAACGTTCGTTATCTGCTTTTGCAATATGGTGAATTTTTGCCTTCGCTACCCGCCAATGTGGGCCAGTGCATGAAAAATGCATTTTCACATGCAGTAGGCGTGCGGCCGAGAAATGCAAGAAATGATTTGCATTTCTTCATGATCAGCGAGACATTACATTGACGAAACATGCCTGCAAATTTGGTTATAAATGGACGCATAGTTTTAATACAACAAACCAAACTTCACTGTTGCTAAACTTTTTTGGCTCAGTATATATACACCCAACAATGTCTCTATCACTTTCAGACCTAGAAAGCAAGGAGATTGGGGAGTTGGCCCACTTAGGTGAGGCACGCCTCGACTCAGAGAACACTGTTGCCCCCATCTCCTTCATGGAATTCAATGAGAGGGGTAAACCACGGGAAATCCGTGGTACCGTACCGGTCAGAGACCTCAGTAGAAATGTACAATCCATAGGAGCCTCGGCCCTTTACAGTTCCACCACTACATATAAAGGCATAACACTAGAGGGCAAGCTAATTATCAAAGGTGCCCTTGGGATGAGTGATGAAGGAGCCATCAAGCTGTTGGATGAATCACAGGCACATGAGTTCGTTCAAAACCTGTTCAAGAGCAGAAACTCCTCCAGACTGGATTGAAATAATCTAAAGATTGGTAGGATCATGGTCAGTGATGTTAGCGTCGATGGTGAAAAAGGGGGTGCTTCTAAACTCCAACTCTCTGAGGTCAAGAAGTCAGGGTTCTTAGGCTTGCTGTTTAAGACCTCTTAATAAACATGACCTCACGTGCTTGCCTCATACGGATATTTGATGTTCTGGACACTGCTACTGACAAAGGCCCTTCTGCGTTACCTTCTCAGCTGTTGTTGGGATGTCATGCTCGACACCTCCATCACATCATTTGTCTTGGCTGGCAGTACAATGATGCCGGTCCTGCAGGCAATAGAGCCCATACAGGAAGTGCTTCCATTTAAACTCCCAGATATAGACCATGTATGCAATAGCTGATAAGTTATGTGTTTGCTGCACTATCAGGCTCGACTCATTCTAGATCTTGACGTCACTTGGCCACTGGCTGGTATCCTGAGGAGGTTCTCCCTGACAGTGGGGTCTACACAGGAGTTTTATGTTCACCACAGCCTTCCATGTCTGGGAGAACCGCAGTTCCCATCTCCATCTAGAGGCATACACCGACCACGAAAATCAATGTCTCAACAACCCTATGCCCCAGGGATTGGGAGGGCGGTGGGGGCCACTACGGATCGCCGAACGGCTGCCAGTTGAGGGAGGTCGTATCATTTTAATTCTGACCCTACTACTGACCTGCGAGCAGGTTTGAGGAAGTAGTCCTGGTAGTTCTCATCAGGGAATATTCTAAATGCTGTCTCGTTCCTCGCCACCTGCTCATGCTCTCTTTCTTTGAAGATGTACTCAATGGTCTCCTTCCGGTCCTCGGCCCACCACTCCTGAGTACGAGTGGCATGCCCAGCCTCATGGCCCTTAGTCACAGCTGTACTGATCTCCGCTCGGAAGTAATTTGTGGGCCAGCCTGTATATCATCCCGCCACCGGTGTTCATCATCAGTGTGGATATCTAATACTCCAGCCCACTTGCCTACCATTAGGATATCGTTGGGATCAACCATAGCCTTCTGGAGAGCCAGAATTACAGGACTCTTATTTGAGTATCCTGGGGAAATCTAGTGACCTGCCCTGGGCACTGTCAAACTTCCAGTAGAGCATCCAAGTCAATAATTCCTTTGTACTACAGGCCGTGTGTGGTCTCCTCTATGGCAGTCAGTATCTCTGCATCAGACGGATGTGGGACCTTGGCTTGCTCGTGGATAATGTCATGAAGTAGTCGTTGGACCCTGTAAATCGGCACTTGTACTGGTTTCTTCTTGAAGGGTGCTACAGGTTTCTTCTGCTGACCGAAGATGAGCTCGTGAAGTAGTTCTTTATACATTGCCATTTAAACCCCTGTATATATTAGACGTTAAACATGCAGTAGTATGTACACATCTAGATGGGCCAGTTGAACCTGCGGCTTCGCACCACACTGATCCTCGGAAGGACTGTCTGACAGTCATTCGACCTAGTAACCATGATACGAACCCTATATCCACAGTGGGGCAGTTCATCGACTTCACCCTCTCAGGACAGATCTACGAGATTAGGAGCATGATGCTCAAGTTCAAGCTCAAGAGCACAGAGGCGAAGAAGGTAGAGCTCCAACAGGTGGTGAGCAGGTGGGAGATTATGCAGAGCAACAACACCCTGGACACACCTATGTGAACGATGAGTACTGGGTCCTGGCTCCACTGGCTTGTGGACCTTCCTACTATCCGAATGGGAAAGGGTACTCTGCCATCGGATGTAATGACGGTTTCACTGAATTTGATTTACAGCCAGATGTAGAAATACTTGTCACAGTGCCACTCTTCTCCCTCCTTGAGAACGCACATGTGAACCCGGCCTTGATGCAGGACAAGCTGTTCCTCTGGGTGTACACTGAACATCTTACGGATGTAATGATGACCTCTCCACGACATCAGATCTGGCATGATGAGAACGACCAGGAACTAAAACGTGAGGGCTCTAGACAACGAATCCTACATGTAGAGCGAGAGCATCAGCAGGTCCAGGCGATGGCTAACCAGCGTCTAGAGTTTACATTGAAACGAGGTTTTTGGACTGCGTAGTGTAGAAGTCTTGGTTCAGCTAGACGACTTCAAACTCGTGGTGGCTGGGACCAACGTACTCTGTGAGGTGTGCGATCTGGCTGATTGCTGTCTCTATCGACAAAACGAAGTCATATGCCCTTAACCGCCTAACTTGTGGCCATGAGGATCTCGAGTTGGTGCTCAATGGTCAGTGACACCTCGGAGTAACGGTGCTGTACTTTGGATATAGCAAGGTTCACTTCTCGCAAAATGGAGGTATTCAGCTTGAACGCGAGTAGAGCATAACTCCAGCAGCTGTCCCAGCTACCACCACAGCTCCTATTACTACTACTATGGCCTCGGCCATCTTCTGACGTCCTAATGCCTCATAGTCGGGCGTCGGCTCGGAGAACTTTACAGCCTCATAGTACTCATCGAGACTCTCATCGACCTCATGGATGTTCTAGGTGTCTTGAGGCTTTTGTTGCCGACGACGTGCCTCCCTTTGGTGCATATGCTCGAGTGCCTTGCTGTACTTAAACTTCTCTTTAGACAGCTTCTCCATCGCCTAGTTATGATGTTTTCTCTCTACCTCCGCCGTCTTATGGTCAGCAAAGCTGAGACCCCAGTTCGCCAATGCAAACATGCTTGCATTCAAGATTGCAGATGCCATGTCTATATAGGTGATTTAAACTCACCGTATAGTCAGCAGGACTGCAAACAATGTATGAATCAGAAGCTTTCGAGGATCCAGTTGAGGACTACGATGAGGACTATGATGAGGATGACTATGATGAGGACGAAGACCATGATAAGGATGCCTATGATGAGGACGCCTATGATGAGGACTATGATGTTGATGATGTGGAGCCGGAATCCCGCCAACTAATCCACCGGGCCAAGGGAATTTATCATACCTACGTGAAGGGCTCTCTGGGCCCACTAGTAGCAATTCAGGCTCTGATTTCTCTGTTCATGACGAAGGCTGGCTAGATGGTCCACAAAATCGCCAACAATGCTCTCCATGGAGTTGAGAAGATCTCTGAGGCTATTCCAGCCATCGCCTCAGGCGTAGGTGCATTCTTTGGCATTGCTGGTCCATGGCTCCCATATGTTGCGATAGCACTTAGTCATCTGGGCTGCCGAACATTTAAGACATGCTATATAAGATGGCTTCTCTGCATGACCTCGTCAAGCCCCTTAACTGGCAAGCCTTTGTCGATAAGCTTCCTTTCAGTGAAGACACCAGCACTGCAGAGATTAGACAGCAGTGTTCACAGGTATTCCAAGAGGTGTTCATCAATGGTCGAATGAATGACGGTCATCTGCTCCTCTGTCTCGAGTTTGCCCGAGCTGTACAGGAGAGGATAGGAGTCGACGTCAGCGATAAAATCCGAGGTCCTGACAGCTTCTCTTGAAGATCTCTATTACCGGCCCAGCGGCTATTATCACGCGCCTCACCAGCTGCTCAAGGCCGCACGTCACAAGGGTCATATGTTCACCTTGGAGATGGTTAGCCAGTTGCTTACCAGACAGGCGATGTGGCAGATATACAGACCTCGTCCACGGCACATTTGGTATGCACACTTCGATGAACCTGTCCCAAGCAGAGTCCATCAGGCTGATGTGCCTTACACATGATCGGGTCTGTTCCAGAGGATCATGCAAGACCTACAAGTATGCCCTCACCATTGCCGACGTTGCTAGTAGATATAAGGCAGCAGTGCCTCTCACGGATAGGTCCACAGATCAGGTGGCTGCCTGGTTCCAGTGTATCTATGAGGACCCGCAAAATCCCCTCCAGTGGCGAGAGTTGCTGCAAGTGGATGAGGGTAAGGAGTTTATAGATGAAACTGTGGCACTCATGTGAAAACATGGTGTGACGATTAGGCGAGGCGAGGTGGGACATCACCGTGCCCAGGCTATCGTCGAGTGGTGGAACTGGACACTGGCAGAGAGGCTGTTCACACTTCAGTATGCTCAGGAGATGCCTGTCCCAGCAGGCGGTCATTCCAGGGTATGGGTGAGAGGGTTGCCCGTTGTGGTGGAGAGATCCAATGCTGAGGTTACTAGGCTGATAGGACAGAAGCCAGTCAAGGCCATTCAGTGATCCTCTGAGGCCCAACCTCGATGCTCTGTTCAAGAGCTGTGCTTGGTGGACAGACTTTCATCCGATTCCCTGGTTCGGTATTTGTATGGGCCTGGCGAGTTGGAGTGTGGACATAGGCTGGCGATTGACCCCAACTGGTCGATAGATGTACACAAGATTGATAGATATGTGGAGACGGCTGGACAGCCTACGCTGTACTACCTGGCATGGTCGGAGAGCAGTCCTAGGCCGCCGTTTGTACGAGAGGAACTCCAGCTTATCCCTACAGACACCCAGCTACCTCCACCCCTGAGAGTAGACATCCCCAACTGACTGTCGTTGAACATATCGCATGATGCTCATACCAGCAGCTCTTCGAGGAAAGCATCCATTAGAGTAATGCTATCCGTGTGACCATAAGCCAGGGTATGAATACCATCAGGAGTGATCCATCGCTTTGTGTCTAAGGGGATGAGGCTTGTTTTGGTCTGGTGGACCCCATAGAGGTGGTGACCCTCACTTCACAGCATATTCCTACCATTGTGGAAAACCTTTCGCTCGAAGAGGCATTCCTTGTACTGCTCATGGCGAATCTGTCTAAACACAGCCCTGTGCACATCCTTTGCCTTCTTGACTTCCTGTTCATCTGACCGCTTGATAGAGTACATCTTCATGCGCAGGGCAACAAACTCCTGGATTGGCACCTCGGCACACGCATCCTTCATCTTTCCCAGGACCTTCTTGCTGGCAGTACTGCATAGCAAGTGTGTTACAGGGTAGTCGCGTGTGTCATAGAGGTCGCTCCTCGCAGCCATATCAGCAAAGACATCCTCAGTCTGGATCTCCAAAAGGAAGCTATCTGTGTCAGTGTTCAGGAGCACACAGAAGGGCACCATATAGTCGCTTCAGCTAGTTGTAGTAGAAGTCATACATGAGGTGCTTCAGGAGGTCCAGGATGGACATTCTGACATAGACAGGGCAGTTCAGCAGCAGGTTCGTCTTGTACATGTGGAGAGCAGCTAGATCATCATCGAAAGCCTTCGTCTGGGATAAGTTGGTCTTGGCTATTAGGTGGCGCAGCTTGTCCTCCTTGGATGACAACACTAGCGTGACATCCACTTGCTTGCGCAAGTCCTCCATGGTCTTACCGAAGACAGCGTTATTTGTCAGCTTGTAGAGATCCTTCTCAAAGTCGCTGTTGGCCTTCTTATGGAGTACTGTGCTGAGTCGGATGTAAGGCCCCACCCACGGTGACTGATTGATGCGTAAAACCCTGTGCACCTTCTTCAACCTCATACTCAGGCTCAGGTAGAGCTTCAGGTTGCAGTAGTGGAAAATGTACTGTTCTTAGTCTCTCAGGTTAGGCACCAGTTTTTCTGCTGCTGTCTCCGCTATCGATTCGCCCAATGCACCCTGATACTCTGAGAGCCACTCTCCCTTCACCTTCATCCTTTCAGGCGCCAGCCAGTAGGCATTGTGCATGTCATGCAGATCTTGTGGGTCCTCAAGGTCAACCTCTAGGATGTAGCCTTTTCATCATCATCTGGATGTTGTGTAATCTCTTTGACATCAATGCCCTCCACCCACTCAACCACCCCGACCCCCACCCCAGTCGGTAGGTGTTGGCTCATTGCCCATCCACAGAGATTGTTTGCCTCCAGATACATGATGTGGCTTGTTGGCTGTTGTGGATTATAGCCAGGTATGTATGGGTTGTTTGCCGTAGCATAGTGTTTGCTGACCATTGATACACCACCCCTGAGTCCTTTCTCTATGAAGAGATGCATGTCGTAGTCAATGAAGAGCTCCAGCTCCACGCCTGTCTTCCTTAGAAGTGCATCCCAGCTCAACCCCAGGTTCGTGTAATAGTGTGCTGGGTCCAGACGATACTGCTGGAGGCATGTGATGCAGAAGTTCACAAAGACATCTGCAAGGAGCAGAGTGACAGACCACAGATAGAGGTCATGATAGTCTCCCATGGTCTGGCAGCCGAACTGGGCCCAGAGAGCCGGTGTGTGGTTGTGGTCACTGTCAGATGGTCCCTCGCCAGAGAGTTTACTGTAGAAAGCAGCTTGAGGTGGGAGAGAGGACTCATTGAAACGGTGCCATCCATCCATGTGCTCATAGGGGTATACACCCTTGCGGGGCAGGAGTCCATGCGTGGCAGTGTTAGGTTCATACTGTTTTGTAAGTGGGAACGTTCTGGAACTAGCTACCAGCTTGTCAAGTGATGCTAGGAGGAGCTGGGCTGAGTCGATGAATGACAGCTGACTGAGGCTGAAGGAGATGTCCTTCTCCATATTGTTGTGGATGCAGTTGATCTGTCCCTCTGTTTGGGAGATGGCCTGCATGATGAGGTGAGACTCATACCCATGCAAGTTGTGGAACACGACCGGGGTGGTGGTGGTCTTATGTTTGAGGCACAGCTTTAGATTACACACATAGTGTACTGCTCCATGCTAGAGACCAGTGATGTGACAGTGATCTCTGACACTGTCCCCATCTAATGGTCTGTCGCACACATGACAACTGGCCCCGGTTTTATCAGCTCGCCCGGCCTCTCTAGTCATCTCCATCAGCCTAGGGTGGACGAGCGTGGCCGTTATCTTATTCTCTTCCCATGCCAATCGATCCAGGAAGTGCTTAGCTGCATCTTCTCCTCGATACAGTACTGGTGGTTCACTGACACCGTCACAGCGGGCCACAATGTATGAGAACCCACAGATCTGATGGTGTTGTGTTTTCTGTGTGCTGCTCTGAGCCGGATTCGCCTCTGGCCCCTCAATCTTGGTTTTTAGGACTTCAAAGTCAGCATAGATGATGAATGGCACCTTGAGTTGCTTGTGGTGGTTGGTGAACTCTAGCATCTTCCTCTCCTCTGTAGGCATTCTTATGCGCATTGATATGTTACTGATGCCGCAGCACTCCAGTGTGTGCTTGATGAGAATAACAGTGGAGACACCGCTCACAGGAGTGCTTTCTCCGTTTATACTGACTCTGATCATAAAGCAGATAATTCATGTCCTTAATCCAGGTATAGTGTTGCTTGCCACCTTTGTCGATAAGCAGTAGATTTGTCCATGGAATGACGGGATCAGCCTCACTCAGATTCATACCCGAATACATTAATGGCCAGGCCATTCTGCCGCTCAACATGCTTAAGCTGGTGGAGAGGGATTGGAAAGTCTACACCTCTGAAGTCAAGGGTGTCCCAGTGCCCTAAATGTTTCGATGTCCGCTTGGCTTACTGTCTGCAGGATAAGCAGCAGCCAAGAGACAATAGCGAAGACAGTGGTCATCATCTTTGTTCTGGACATTAATCACAGCACATTTTCGCTTAATCGAAGTGGGGAGATAGATGTAGGACCCACCATGTAGTGTTTGATATCTGGCGATGTTGAGGTACAGTGCATCAATCTGGTCGGCTGCCCAGCCAGACCCCTCACTGGTGTAGTTCTCAAGGCCTGCAGCACCTTGGCTTTGGCCTCCTTCACAGCCTCACTAATATCACTTGCCTTCAGGATTGCATGCTGCTCAGACCAGAACAGGGGAGTTGTGGTGACCTCTGTCCCATCATTCTTCTCCTTGTGGAGGGTGATCTTGAGAGCAAGGCTGAACTTCACCCCTTCAGGTCGAGAACCTCTTCCACCAACTTTCTCTCGATCTTGTCCAGGTTTTTATCAAAGAAAGCTGTTGGATCTTTTTCCCCATGCCCAGAAAGTTCCCATCCCCGCAGATACTTCTGGATTGCATGCGGGCCTTCACATATCCTGGGGGTATGTCCCTCATTTCCTGAATCATAACATCAAGAAACCTGTCGATCTCCTCATCTGTGAACTTTGGTGGGGGTTTCTAGCTCTGTGTGGGTGGGTGGGGGGGGGCTTCTCAGAAAGGAGAGCTGGGGTTGGCTTCTCTCAGAATGGTTGGTAGCTTCCTGCATGGGGCTGGGATTGTCTTCTTGGGAGTGGTTGTTAGCTTCCTGCGTGGGGCTGGGTTGGCTTTTTAGGAAGGAGAGCTGCCAGGTTCTCGGCATAAGTGGTATGGCTAATAAGCCCATGCTGTAACAATCTCGCCAAATTTTGAAGTCCATAACAGATGTGTTTACCTATCCAGTTGCGTTTCTCTAATATGGGGATTTTTTGGTATCACGTGCTGGTGGGGGGAGGGGCGGCCTCGCAGTGAGGTTTCCCCTGGGAGTTGGGGCAGGCAGGCAGACAGACAGACATACCACTGACAGACTGTTTGCAAAACAAGTTGTCCAGCGTGCTCTACTATCTGGCAATACTGTTTGCATTTTGCTTCGGCCTATTAAAGATTTGAACCAGCGATTTTAAAAGTGTAATTCAACATATAAACGAAATGCAGTAGCTACCTCGGCCACACATGCATTAACAAAAATAACCTAGATTTAGCTGATAACCTGTTATGCATTATCTATGATATGAAATTAATTTCCTGCTAGGAAAAATCTGTACACTGCTGTAATACCCTTGTCTAGGTCTATATCTTTTGCAACAGTATTGTCGTTTGTAGGTGTTTTATGAGGAGAGTATTAATTCAGTAAGAACTGTAGTGTGTGTAATTTATGTGATTGGGAGTAATATTTCACGAATTTGCACCGGTTTCACAGAGTAGAGGGACTATATGCCTACAGATTGCCATCAGTAATGCCAGTAAGCATACGTACACATATTATAGACTGCTGTAGACTGTTGTCAATAATTTCAAAACGTAGTTATCAGTGAGTTATCAGTGCGATTGATCTGTTTGTTATTATTACACAACAATTCATAAAAGATAAATGTCATTATTTGTGGGCTAGTTATCAGTTCCCCATTGGCTCAATTCATAATGGCACCGAAATAAGCCATGGTTCAAATCTCTCAAAAGACCTCAGCTAGATGGTACCCCAGTTTCGAACAAAGAAAATAAGGGTATGCACTAGTGTAGAGGTACAATGACAGAAATAGGAGCAATAGGAACCACATAAAAACCCCGCAGGAAATGAGAGAAGAGAGAGAGAGAGAGAGGCCGGCCAGCAATAATGCGGGCGTTCTCCCAGACAGTGTGGACAGGGATCGATCGATCCCAAAACGAGCGAGGTGTGGGTTGAG
This sequence comes from Chaetoderma sp. LZ-2023a, assembly GCA_034401795.1. Classification (NCBI taxonomy): domain Eukaryota; kingdom Metazoa; phylum Mollusca; class Caudofoveata; order Chaetodermatida; family Chaetodermatidae; genus Chaetoderma; species Chaetoderma sp. LZ-2023a. The sequence continues at coordinate 99,994,663 of CM067373.1, read as the reverse complement.
CTTAGCTAGAAATTGGCGAGGCATGGCTAAAACAGGAACGGTCAATTTCACTGAGATTTCTCAAGGACCAATATACGTGTTTAGAATCCTGTTTCAGTTGTGTGTTGAGACATAGCTTATCTAGTTCTCTGAGGTTGATGGTAGGCAGAGGAAACAAAGCAGCATATTCCCAGTATTCATAGATGCACTTACAGTTAATCTATCGCCTCCAGCCTCTATGTTTCAGAATAAGAAGAGATATTTTAGATAATTGGACAAAGCAATTCAAAATGACTTGGGTTAGCTAAGATTAAAAATGACCCAAACCTGCCAATCATAGTGCAAATAGTGCAAACATGCTCTTTGAAAGACACGCTTGTTGCCACTACCATCATCATGATATCTAAATCTATAACCATTTATAAATCCTGACATTGCTAAATTTACCAACAAGAGCCATCAGAAGAAGGCATATCACCCCCCCCCCCCTCCCCATCACACCCCCGCGCCCCCTACGCCCGGATCCAAACATTTCAACTAAACATACATCAAGAGTGGACATACATGTAACGTTAATTGTAAAGGACAATATTTTAGAAAAACTAATCAATGAAAAATTAAGTCCTGACACTGCATCTCGCCTTAAACAAAAATAGATTTTTAAGTGCTGGTTCTATTCTGTTCAACTATTATGCCCGGACAAGAAAACTTTGGTGAATTTTAAGTTTTTCAAGGGAGATAATTCAGGAAAATACGGATGAACTTCTACAAAACGGAATCATAGCTCTGCTTCTTCAAGTAATATATTCAGTGACAAAGGAATTGAGAGCATAGATTCAAAATTCTTCAAGATCTGGTATGTACAAGACAATTTTAATGAATTCTAAGTATTTCAGGGGAATAGGGTTGGTCTGTCGTTTTATTAACCAAATAAACTTACTTATCGTTCAATGACTACCTGTTAAATAAATCTCCTTACATCTAGCGCCAGATAAAGATTTCTAATCTTGCATTTAATGCCTTCTAATGCAAGAACCACAAATTTCTACTCTAGTCCAGCTTTCTGGATGGAGTAGACTCACTTAATGTCAATAAAACAAAGACATCTGGAATCGTAGCTAAACTGTAAGAGTTGTGTTGACATCTTGAAATGATTGTCAGAGATTGACGGACCGATAGACTGACATACATACATTCTATATAGACGGGTGGATGTACATGCATATGGATAGCACATGCACATCTTCAAGTAGTAATGAGAACCCTTACCAATGGCTTAAAAGTATTTAAAGGGGGATAACTCTGTAATGAATAATTTTCTGGCCGCGAAAAAAGCACATGCACATTTTCAGATGGTAATGACCAGATTTACGTTTCAAAAGAATTGTAACAAAACTGTAGGCGTTGCGTTGACAAGGATGGACCGACCGACGAACATACATTTGGGATAGACGGATGGACGTACAAGTATACGGATAACACATACACATCTTCATGTCGTAATGATAACACTTACCAAGTTTCAAAAGAATCGCAGCTAAACTGTAGGAGGAGTTGTGTTGACAAGAAATGATTGGCAATTCAGTTTATGTACCCGCTTTAAGCTATTTAAAGGGGGATAACTCTGTATTGGACAATTCTTTTGGCCGGGAAAAAGCACATGCTCATCTGCACATGATACTGATGATGTGGACGAAGTGTTAAGTTAATCTATTGAGACCTCTAGGAGGAGTTGCGTTTACAAGACGGGCACAGACGGACGGAGGGGGGTGGGGTGGAAAATGACACTGACCTTTGCTGTGGAGTTTGACTATGACCGCAGGGATATGACCAAAATTGTAGATTTTATATCATATTGGTACAGAATGATTTTGGCATCTGCTGTAGGACCTTGACCTCACAGCACCAAGTTAATGGACCTTTCCAGTTTTAGCTATACCTCGCCCATCTCTATCTCCACTCACACCACGTTCGTGTTGGGATCGATCGATCTCTGAACACCCTGATTATCAATTTCCAGAAAACTATACAGGTAAGCTGTTAAATGTTTTGAAACTAATTTGACTGGGTGCTGTTGCTGCCTATGCCATGAACAGCGCCCAGTCAAATTAGTTTCAAAATATTCAACAGAATGTTTATTGAATGGTAAATACATACTATTCGTGCAGGTGTCGGACTATTAAGCTTTAAAGACGGGCTCTATCGAGTTATATGGTTATGACGTCATCATACACGTCACGTAGTTGATTATGACGTCATACGATATATGGATAAACTTCGAAAGGTCCATTGTTTTATGAGATATTCCATCATCAGAAACACATACATTTACATTTAGACATTAACATCTTGAAAATATGTTGACTAGAACATGTGATGTGGTCAAATACGTCAAGATACTAATAAATGGAGGCGCTCATCTTGGATTTATGTAAATGAGGGCGAAAAGGCAGATTGTGTCCATATAATATATATGTGTACTCATTAACTATCAGAGAGGATGTTTGTACTACGATTTGCAAGTTTTAGTTATTAGCGAGCCCAACACTTGTTTCATCTTTGAAACAGTTTACTGATTTACGTTAATGAATTAGAATTCACTGAACTGACTAGAGCAACAGAACTCGTGAAAATAAATATTTTGAGGTGAACGTTATTGACAGTAAACAACTAAATTTGACGTAATTATTAGTCAAAGTGGTAGTGTGTTCAAATCTCTCAAAACGGTGGACTCAGATGGGCCATATTCAAACACCTTATATATCACGTGTGCCTTAAAATGCAATGCACCTTAAAGTTCTCGTGTCCCATTAAATATAGACACTTTTGCACGAGATATGAGATGCCTGTTCAATTTACCTAGCTGGCTATGCTACCCAGCGTGCAATGCGACCCAGAATGCAATGCTCTGACTCCATAATCATTGCAACTATTGGACACCATATTTGTTTAGTATTTCGTCTGCAGAAGCCAGAATATCTCAAACAAAACCAACCTGCTTGCGCGTGCAAATAGTCATTTGCCACCCACCCCCTAACTCCACGCCCCCACCCCGCTCCGGAAGCGTAAGCGTGCGCGTACGGCGCATTCACGGCATAACATTCGATAGTCTGTATTTCAACACTATTCTGAGAAAGTGTCTAGTCTGAACACCCTGACTATCAATTTCCAAAAAAATACACAGGTAAGCTGTTGAATATTTTGAAACTAATTTGACTGGGTGCTGCTGTTGCCTAAGGCAGCAACAGCGCCCAGTCAAATTAGTTTCAAAATATTCAACAGCAATCTTATTAAATAGCAAAGAATTACAAAGCCGTACAATTCATACAACGTGTCGGACCATTTGAGATCTGATGACGGTCTATATGTACCCCTTTGTGACGTAATGATTGTGATGTCATCATACACGCGCTGAGCTGATTATGACGTCATACGAGGTCAGATGATGGATGAATATTCTGGAAAGGTAAATTAAATGGTCGGCGGTCAAGCGAATTCAAATCTTCTCTTAACTAGTGCCCATTTGCAGGCCAAGAGAATATTTTTTGAAAATTTACCACTGGAATGATTGGTTACCTAGACAGTCATTCCAGTGGTAAATCCTCATATATGGGGTTTTTCCTGGCCTGCAAATCGCCAGTCCTAAAATAAAAACAACCACTGCAGATATCGTGTTGGGCCACCAGGCTATTAAATGGTTAGAATGATATAAGAAGAGTTAACGCGTGTAAATTAAAAGTGTATTTGACTGGATTATAGAAAGGATTCAATTCTCTGTCACATGTGGCTCACAATCTCTTTGCACACTCCACCAGTCATTGATATCTTTGTAAATCTTAGTCTTTCCATCGTCGTTCTTCAGTGCCAGGCACAGTGGAAGCCATATTTTATTGTCTAAATATTGTCGTCTGTAGTTTATCGTATGCTGTCCTCGCCAGGAGTGATAGGTCATATACTCAGTTAAGTTGTCCTGCAACAGAACCAAATATTTACCAAGTTCCTCAGGAGAATGAAAGTCTGAGACGTGAATAAAAGAGTTTGGTGGAGCAAGTAGTTCATAAGATGTACGGTTAGCTCCCATCACTACAGGAACAGCACCAACACTTAATGCATTCATAAAAAACTTTTCAGTAATATAATCACGACAATTACTATTTTCAAAAGAGAGAAAAAACAAATAATTCTTTAACTCTGCACACGGTTGCCATGGAAGCATGCTCTTATAGCCAGGACACGTGTAACTCCCACACATACCATATAAGTGTACATCCACGGTCTCGTTCAACTGGCGGATGTATCGCAATCGGCCATTGTGAACGGCTCCACGATTACAGTTACTAATCATCCCAGCCACAAGATGTCGTTTTACCATGTCAATAATTGGCACATTATATAAAACAGCGCTATCATTTCGTGTCGTATATCCGTATGGAATTGGTACATCTGAATCCAAGCGATGAGTCATTGTCCAATTAAACATTCCTGCTAAATCTTTCACTTTAAAATTATGCATGTTACCTGGGCGCAGTGTATGGAATGGTCGTTCATCATTCAGCCACACCCACCGTTGCCATTCAAACCGCACACGTGGTAAATCTTCAATTCTACTCTGATGGCGAATTGTAACGACAACGGCTGAACTGACATTTAATTGGTTTTTATTACGAGTTATCAAACAGTTGTCGTCTACAACAAAGTCGCCCTTGTTGCGCCAGTTATAACCAGTCCAGTCAATCACAACGTAGTATTTCTTAGCTGCGCGTACTTCATATGTTCTCTCGTTGTCTGAACCGAGGATAAGTTTTTGTACATGCGCACTCAAGTTATCTGCCTTGATGGTCTTGATGGTCTCTGAAACGATGTACTTGGAGAAACTCCATTCACGAACGTAAGGTGAGGCAATATTTCTATGAAACAGTGACAACAGGTAGACAACCAACATGAGACCTATCAGACAAAATAACAGGTTTCTTCTGGATAGACTGAAATAATAATAATAATAATAATAATAATAATAATAATAATAATAATAATATTTGCAATACATGTCCCCTACCTGAGGCCAGTTTCACAAAGGTACGTACATTACGACTTGTCCTAAAGTAGAAAACTGGCCAATCAGAAATCCGCATTTGACATTTCCCGTACTTAACTACTCGAGTGTACTAAGTACCCTTCGTGAACCCGGCACATCTTCAAAGACCACATACAAATTTGATAGAAATGGCTGAAACTCGAATTTGATCAGTAACTTCTCATAACAAAGCAATGTACCAGGTTTCAGTTGAATATGTTGAAGGAGAACGAAACCGTCTAAAAAGCTGATAATTTTGTATTGTATTGTCGAAAGGGGCGTAACTCCATGTAAAATTTACAGAAACGCCTGAAACTCAAACTTGATCTGTAATTTCCCATACAAAGGCAATGTACCAATTTTTATTTGAATATCCTGGAGTGCGAAAAAGTGTGGAAAACTGATATTTCTCGTATTTCATAAGCTTATGATCATGTCGATAGTCACTTACAGGACTGGCGGTATGATCAGCGAACGAAAAGAAGAAGATAAGTTGATGAAAATGCCTGAAGCTCGAATTTCTGCTGTAACTTCTCATACTAAAGCAATATATCGATTCTCCACTAAATATCTTGAATGAGTGCGAGAAAAGTGCGAAAACTGATATTTTCATATATCATAAGTTGAAAATTGACGCAAACGCCTGCAACTCGAACTTGCGCCGTAACTTCTCATAACAAAGCAATGTAGTACTTCTTAGTTGACTATCTTGAAGCAGCGCGGGGTGGGGTGGGGGTGGGGGGGGGGAACTGCAGAAAACTGATATTTTTCGTATTTCATAAGACGAAAGGGGGCATAACTCCATGAAAAAACCCTCGCACTTGCTCTGTAACTCCTTATAATAAAGCAATGTCCTCATTTTCACTTGAATATCATGAAGGAGTATGAAAAAAGTGCGGATGGCTGATATTTTGAGTATTTTATAAGACGGAAAGCGGCATAACTCCATCAGAAATTGACAAAAATGTCTGAAACTCGAACTTACTCTATATATTACCTTATAATAAAGTAACCGACCAATTTTCATCTGAAAATCTGGAAGGAGTGCGAAAAAAGTGCGGAAACTGATATGTTGCGTATTTCATAAGTTGAAATTGGACGTAACTCCATGAAAAATTGACGAAAAAGCCTGAAACTTGATCTTGTTCTGTAACTCCATATACTAGAATAATGTACCAATTGTCGTAGACTACCTTGGGGTTGCGAAAAAGTGCAGAAAACCAATTGTGATAGATGGACATATAGACGGCCGGTCGTCCGGATGGATGGACAGACGGAGACCAAAGATATTTCCTTCCACCCCGCCCCTGGTTTTACCGGTAGTGGACTATAATAATACATAGTCGTAAGTCAGAGAAGTCTTTGCGAACGTATATATATATATTACTCAAACTTCTAGCTCCTGGCCATCATCCATAACTCTACATTTCGGAGAGCTGAGTATGAACTCGATTAGATTATGCAATGTAAATAAGCTGTAGTAGCGTCAGACATACATACAATTCTCCATCTCTGGTTTACTTACATCGCTCCTGTACCTTTGGGTACGTTAGAGAAGTTAGGATGAGGCATACACATGTAGTATTACTGTATCTTGCTCCTGCGGTAGTAGAAACATCCTACAGCTGCACTCGGTCCTTTTTCGCCTTTGACCACAGTGTCCTGCCCTCAGCCAAAATCTTTAGCTTCCTCAAGTCCAGTCTTGATCTCAGTGTACTAAGTCCTGTTTTCTTACAGTCACCTCACAGCACGCTTGACAGATCTATACAATGACGTCATCTCCTGGCTTTATGTTTGTTGGCTCCTAGCAGGGTGAGTTCTAAGTCTCTCTGTGACGGTGTGTCTTCTGGCATCCTTAGCACATAGCCAAACATGGACCATCTTTGCTGGGCGAATTTTACTGACAGCGGCGATGTGTTATTACATATAGTGCATCGTTGGAAATTATGCTGTCTGGCCATCGGTGTTCGGTGATGGTGTGGACGTGTTTGTGGTGGCAGGAATCAAGTTTATTAAGAGCTGCCTTTTGGGGATACCCAGTTGGTACAGTTATACAGCATCAAGAATACGCAGATTGCGTTGTGTAGACGTAGTCTTTTTGTCAAGGGCATCTTTGATCTATGAATCCATAGATTCCATGCCAGCGTGCAGCGATGTCTGCAGTACAGCAGAGCAGTGATCCCCGGAGTTTATCGTTCCTCCATGGCTCCCCACCACGAAGCGGATGGTCATTTTGTTTAGTTTCATGCTTTGTCAATAAGTATATGTGGGTGAACTTTGTTTTTGATTTATTCATAAAGAGATTCTCAATTATTAGTTTGCTTGCAGCTACACGGAGTCGTTCATCAATGAAGTCCGTATCATCGGCATATTCCATCCCCTCTAGTGTGATGTATGGACACTGGGAGGGGGTCTAGTGGAATTTTCCCGCTGAGATTTCAATGCAGCAGCAGGGTAGCAGGTTAGCTCGTGAAAAGCACCGGGGATAGCCCATCTCCTTGAGGGGAGCCGATTGATGTTTCAAACTCTGCAGACTTCACAGACTTGACTCGTACTCTCAGTTTGGTGTCTGCAAGTCGTAGTCTCACTAGTCGCAGCTCATCTTCATTGCAACTGGCTGGTGCAGTATTGCTAGGATCTTTGAGCATTTAATTGTGCCGAAGGCTCGTGGCATGCCAATGCTCATTTTGTGGAAATCCCAGTGATTGGACATGACTACTGACATCAGCATATGTTAGGCCAATCCAATGCCTGCGCAGCTGCGTCCATGTTTAAAGCCACTTTGACATGATCCAGTGTAGTCATCGATCCTGTTGAGGAGCACCGTGCCGTCGATTGGTTGATGGGCTGGGTGTTTTCTTGGGCTTAGGTAGCGCGATAAGGGTGGTATGACCTACAGCATCGAGGAGAAGGTGGTGCATGAAGGCTAAATTGATTAGGCGCGTGATCGGTTTTCAAGGAATTTTTTATTTTTGGAAAGTATCTTTTGTAAATTTATAACGAAAATTTACCGAAAAATAGATTTTTGTTGTCCTTCAAGCGGACATTCGTCAGAAGTGTGGTGGTCGAGAAAATTCGGATTTCTCCTTGGCCAATGTCCAGTTGCGGACCAGGATGAGTATTCTTGAGGAGTTACCACTGGAATGACTGGCTCTGTAATCGAGCCAGTCATTCCAGTGTTGAGCGTTTGGGAATGTTCTTCTCTTGGCCTGCAAATGGACATTTCTCAAGATCACTGCAGCGGTCGTTTTTTGACCAAGTTGATTATTAATGGGTTAAGTTGACACAAGATGGCTAAAGAGGGATAGCGTATGCTTTAACAATTCACCACACGATATATGTATACGACAGTGCCCCTTGCCGCCCTCTCACCATTAACTGGAGAAAATGCTTAATTCTCCTTATACCACCTTCGTGTGCATGAATTGTATATTATTGATAGATCAATTTAATACCTGTTTGATATTCTGAAACTAATTTGACTTGTGAATATGCATGTTCAATTGAGTTTCTCTTTGTGCCTTTTACGAATTGTACCTCGTTTATAAATTAGCAATTTAATAACTTCCGAATATTTTGAAACTAATTTGGCTGAAAAAAATTCGCAAGTTACCTTCCCTTTGTGCCATTTTCAAGTGTACGATTTGAGTCACAATCTAATAGCTGTCGAATATTTCGATCTTTCTCCTTATGTTACTTTCGAGTGTACGAATCGCATTTTGTCGATAAATCTATATTGAATATAAGTATGTATAGATTCGATCTGGGAATGTCAATCTGACAACATCGTGTCTCGCAAGCTCTGACTAGTTTTAGGTTGTCTGGCATTGTTGCAGTTTTGTATTGAAATGTTTATTTCAGTTTGTATTTGTATGATAACTGAAGATGGGAAAAAGTTCAAGCGAATCTGAAAAACAGAAGAAGAGTAAAAGTGAAGATAATAGTGTTGGAGATGGCCGTGAGAGCTCTTTACGAGAGAGACGCCATCTCGAAATAAATGCTTCGAAAGTAAATCGAATTGAATATCCCTCTTCACCAAAATTGTATTCAGAAGATGAATTTCGTGAACGGTCACCAATAAATGGAACTCCGTGTTCAGGTCTTTCTGATGGTTCGCTGTTGAAGATTTCCGTTGATGTGCACGCAAATGGTTCATGTAATGGTATGAGTGAGGTCGAGGGTGCGTGTTAAACTAATCAAAATCATCGTGAAGGTAACAGATCAATATTGAAAGCAATACAAGAGGTGAGAAATGATTTATTGAATTGCATGTCTTCCCGGGAAAATGACATAGAATTGAAACTGAATTGTATTCAGAAATCTATGGATTTTGTCTCGGATCAAAGTAATTAAATCAAAACTTTGTGTAAAAATCTTGAAAAGAAAATAAGTGATTTAGATGTGTCCAATCTTACTTTAAAGAAAGAAAATGATATTTTGAATGAGAAGATTGAAGCAATGGAAAGGTATTCGTTTGAATTCGATCTACTAATTTACGGTGTATCAGAGGAACAACCAAATGAAAATACAATAGCTTTGGTCAAAAGGCTATTAAAGGACAAATTCATAATTAGTAAGGAGGTGGACATAGAAAACGCTCACAGGCTAGGTAGGAAACTGCAGAACCGTGCGAGACCGCGTCCAAACTATCTGTCGATTTCTTAGGAGACCGGAGCAAGCTTCAGTTCGAATTAGGATTTTGGAGGCCAATGATAAGGACACATATTGTAAAGATCATTCGATTAAAAAAGACTATGAAAAGAAAAAGAAACTACTTGACATTATAAATAGAGAAATCAGCGAAACAAAAGAGTAGTTTTCCGAAAATGTATTTATTAACGGTGAAATATACAGAGAAGAATGAGCTTCTCAGATAGCTGAGGTTATGAACTTACTTCCTTAACCCTTTAATGGTCAAATTTGGTATAAAAATGTTAAATATCTGTCTGTTGAGTGTCGGTTTGTAGGCCGATGGAATGGAATTTTTGATGGTTTATCACTGGAATGTCTGGCTTGGTTGTCGAGCCAGTCATTCCAGTGGTACATTTGGGGGTGGGTGGGGGTTGTTCTCTTGGTCTGTAGATTGGTGTTCCACATGACTATAACAGTGGCTGGTTTTGGCTGTATGTCCTTTGAAGGGTTAATATATATATATATATATAATTAACTTCCTTTTTGTGTGATTTAACATGTATCTAAAAATGGCGTCTTTCAATGCAAGAGGTTTAAGAGACCGTGTTAAGAGGAGTTTTTTTGTTTCGTAAAATTCAATATAATAATAATAATAATAATAATAATAATAATAATAATAATAATAATAATAATAATAATAATACAGCATTTGTATAGCGCCATTTATCAATTTGACTAATTTTCAAAGGCGCTTCGGTACATATGTGTTTTTAGTCTTTCTTTAAATTTCTCTCTAGAGCTTATCGTTTTAATATCCAGTGGTAGGGTATTCCAAAGTTTTGGCGCGGCGATGCTGAAAGCTCTGTCTCCACATGACTTCAGATTGGATCGTGGAATATTTAGCAGGTGTTGATCTGTAGAGCGAAGAGCACGGTGCGGATGGTGGGGCATAATGAGATCCTTCATGTATTCTGGAGCTTCATCGTGCATGCATTTCCATGTTAGGAGGATAAGTTTGAAGTCAATTCGTTGACGGACAGGTAGCCAGTGGAGGTGTTTCAATACAGGGGTTATGTGATCACGTTTCTTGATCTTCATCAGGACACGGGCTGCAGAATTTTGAACCTGTTGTAACTTGTTCAGTGACTTTGCCGTTATACCATATAGTAGGCAGTTACCATTATCCAGACGTGATGTTATAAATGCATGGATAAGCGTTTCTGTTGTTTGATGTGTTAAAACAGTTCTTATTGAATTAATGTTTCTTAGATGGTAATATGCCGCTTTGCAAATAAATGTTACCTGCGCATCCATATCCATAAACTGATCAAATATTACACCTAAATTTCTGGCCGATGGATTTGCCGTAATCAGACTGTTTACTAGTTGGATTTCGGTAGTATGAACCTTACTACGTTGATGTTTTGTCGATATCACGAGGAACTCGGTTTTGTCTGGGTTTCGTTTAAGCTTGTTAAATGTCATCCACTGACTAATGTCTGCAACACAATTCCGTACTTGTTCAAGAGCCATGGTCTCGTTTGTATGCACGTTGGGTTGGAATGTCAGGTAAAGCTGCGTATCATCCGCATACATGTGGATCTGGAGATTATGTTGTTCGCAATGTTTACAATAGGTGCCGAGTACACAGTGAAAAACTTCGGACCGAGAACTGAGCCTTGCGGTACACCGTACTCTAACAGGACACTAGCGCTGGAGGAGTTGGAGATAGTCACAGCTTGGTGTCTGTCTGTGAGGTAGGACCTTACCCATGATAAGGCCGTTCCAGTTATGCCTATGCTTTTGTTCAATCGCGTGATTAAAATTTCATGATCGATCGTATCGAACGCGGCAGAGAGATCGAGTAAAACCATGAACACTGCATTGTGATTGTCTAATGCGCGCAGAATGTCATGCTGGACCCTGACCAGGGCGGTCTCTGTTCCATGGTGCTCTCTATAGGCTGACTGAAATTTTTCAGCCAGTTGGTACTGCTGCATATGCTTAGATATACGATCTGCCACGACCTTTTCTACAAGCTTAGACAAGAATGAAAGGTTGGAAACTGGTCGGTAATTATTAAGGGTATCCAAGTCCAATGATGACTTTTTGAGCAACGGGGTCACTAAGGCATTTTTCATGAGAGATGGAAAAACTCCATCAGCTAAGGACACATCACGATTTTTGTGATTATCGGTGCAAGGATTTGAAGATGGTGCTTAACTATTGTAGTTGGTATCGGATCGAGCGAACAAGTCTTGCTTGGCGAGGACATAATGATTTTAGAGATTTCCTCCTCGGTTGTTGGACGGAAAATTTCTAGATCCGGTGGATGGTATAGTTCTTCATCGTGCACTGCAACAGGGGGTACGCTGTCAAGGTTTTTGCGAATGGTGGCAATCTTCTCAGAGAAGAATGTGTTGAACGTGTTCGCTAAGGTAGCAGTGTCACTATGTTTCGGCAGTTTGGGGTTTGCTTTCCTATGAAGAAGCTCATCTATCACCTTAAATAGTTCTTTCTGATCTGCTGTAGCTGATATCAGATTTTAACTATTAATTCATGTAAACTAATAGAGACCATAGAATTTGTGGAATTTAATCTAGGTAGAAATATTTAGATGTTGAGGTGCAAGAAACACACAGTGTTGCAGTAGATGACAAATTTTGGACGCTGAGTGGGGAAATAAGGTACTTTTTAGTCATGGTTCAAATTTGAGTAGAGGAGTGGCTTTTTTTTTTTCAAATAATAAAATTAAAATTTTAAACAGTCATTCAGATGATGATGGTCGTTTAATTTTAATTAACGCTGAATTTCAGAATAAAAAATTTGTGATTGTAAATCTTTATGCTCCAAATTTTAGGACTGAACGTGAAGAATTCTTTAAGAAATGTGCTGATCTTTTACAAGCCTTTCAGACTGGTACAATTCTATTAACAAGTGATTTTAACACAGTCTTATGCCCTATTAAAGATAGATTAAATTCCACAAATTCTATGGTCTCTATTAGTTTACATGAATTAATAGTTAAATTATGATTTAGTTGTTATTTGGAGAGTTCGAAATGCAAATGCAAAGAAATTCAGAGGATGTTGCTGTCTATGTCAGCAACATCTTCAAGGGGATTTGTTGGGAAATGAACACCAACTCATCCTTTAATTTAATTTGAAAATTGTGAATTTTGGCATTGGTGTGATACGGGTTAAGAATTATAGAACAGCACTTGAGGACTGAATTGGAAATGTTGACGGTGGTGATCTTTGCCGGAGCAAGGTGCAGGTCTCTGTTTGTTTACTTTTCACTGAAATATGCCTTGATACTTCTTTCTTTGCTAAATGTCTTAAATTTCTGCTTTGCCCGCGGCTGGCTTAACAGTGGTTTTGCCAGTGCGGTTCGACTCCACCTCCTACTATAAAAAAAAAAGAAAAAAGTTTGTATGTAAAATCTACCGTTATAAAATATGGTATCAACTGTAATACCTGATATGCCTATACACGGCCTGAGTGTCATAAAGTGAACTTGAACCTGGATCTATGGATATAAGTCCAGTAGCGTTGCCAGGGGTGTGCAGGTAGAGCGGTCGTCCCCACCTGAGCCACCCCTCCAAATATAATAATTTAACTGAAGGTATAAATCAAACTTTCTGTCGCATCGCGCTGATGATGACTGGCTCAACTGTAGCACCGCGTTGGCACGGCTGTTGATAAGTTGATTTAAACGTAAAATTGTCGTGCCACGCCAATCTATTGTTACAAAAACACTTAGCTCGATTGAGAGTGCGAGAGCTAGCACGAGGTTAGTGAATTGTGACACAGCGTTGACATGCCGTGAATATATACATCTGTTTTGGCATTTATCTAATTTTGCCATATGGATATATTTTTATTTAATTTCGAATTTTATTTCAATTTTTATTCCTGTTTATGCGAAACTGACCTAAATTCCATACAGCTGCATATTTCCTGGAACGCGTCTCTGGGCCACCATGCACTTTCTATAGCCCTCGCAATCTCGCTAGTGTGTTTCGGATTATATTCAGGTGCGTCGGTAACGTATGTGTCTGGATGGATGGATGATTGAATAATTGAATGAATGAATGACTGTCTGAATGAATGAATGAATGAATGAATGTGTGAATGAATGAATGAGTGAATGAATTGGTAGATAAATGGATGGATGGACTTTATTTTGGGACCATTGCCCAATCAGATGTCAAAAATTGACCGCCGATATACCGTTCTGAGCTGGCATGGCACATGAACAGTGAGACATATAAATCAAGGTCGTGCTTCAATCGAGTAACGCACTAGCTTGGCTCGAAAACTCAAAAGCCAGAAAAGTTGATTTATGTGTCGAACTTTTGCCATGCTAGCTAGGACTTAGGATCAATTCAGATATGTTGTCGCAGTACTCCGACCGGAAGTATCATGTGGTTGCTTTGCCAATCTACGCATGCGCGCAGTTTTACCCTAGTTTGAAGCAGGAATAATCGGGCAGAGTTTGTACCACGTGATATGAGTTTGTACCACGTGATACCGTTGTCCGATTATACTCTCGGTCGTTCGGATATGTTGTCGAGGTACCACGCTTACTCCGAAAACATATCCGAACTTACCCTTAGTCATTTTCGTCTAAAATTGGTTAGCACGGCACATGAGAAGTTCAACTTATAAAACGAGCCTTACCAGCCAAGTGAGGGTTCATATTTACCTCTGGGAATGCGCGAGAGCCCATCTGAGAGCAACCAGATTTCAAAATTTTCCAGGGGAGCGCCCCTGACCTGCAATGACACCTTTTTTTAATACCCTTTTTAGTAGAACAGCACACAATTTAGATATAGCATATAATATCAATCATTACGGATTACGAATCAACTGGAAATAATTTCAGACCAGAAATAATGAATTTGTCCCTCCCCACCCGCGATGTCGTTTGGCATCCCCAAAATTTGCGAGCCTGGTTACACCATATTTTGCTATGCATTGGTCAGAACGCTCACAAGTAAACAATAACAAAAATTATGAAAAACGTTAAGAAAATTGTCAGAATAGGTAAGAATTAGAAACACAAGCATTCAGAGAGTGTAGGCCCTCGCTCTCCCGTTTTTTTTGTCACATTGTAAATAGGTTTCTGATTTTTCCGATTTTAACGGATTTTCCAGATTTTTCGGATCACGCCAAAGTTGTGGAATCCTACTCTACAGTCACACTAATTTTTGTTTAAAATTGGAACCAAATCGGACGAGCAGTTTCCGAGATATCCATAGATTCAAAATGTTCAAGAATTGACGCAGATCCGGGTTCTTTTATTCGGACCACGACCAACGTTTGTAAATCTTCCTACACGGTAAGTTCCTTCGTTGTGCTAAAGTTTGAGCCAAATCTGATCAACAGTTTTTGAGCTATAGAGACGGACACGCACGCACGCGCGCGCGCGCGCTCACTCACTCACTCACTCACTCACTCACTCACTCACTCACTCACTCACTCACTCACTCACTCACTCACTCACTCACTCACGCACGCACGCACGCACGCACGCACGCAGGCAGGCAGGCAGGCAGGCAGGCAGGCAGGCAGGCAGGCAGGCAGGCAGGCAGGCACGCACGCACGCACGCACGCACGCACGCACAACAAACAACAAACAAGCAGACAGACCCGATCGCAATGCGCGCTTCCAATTACGGTAATAATAATGTATACATATATCTACCTTGAAATTCGAGCATATATCCGAAAGCGCTTAGTTTCCATAACTCTCTTTGTCTGCTGGGCAATTCCGCTGTGGCGATCTTTCATTTTAACCAAATAAGCAACGCTGCGCTCTAACATGTCGTATGTTTACTTTCAATCAAGGCTGACGGTGCGCATTTATAATAGAGCAATCAGTGTTAGGGCTTGTTCACATGTGTGCGTAATACGACGTCAGACACACGACATCCGTCATACGATAAAATCAAAATATAGTAAAATACATAGAGGTGTTCAGATGTGTACGTAATGCTTTATGCGTCATCAGACATTCGTCATCCGATGACGGACCGATCAATCTCAAAGCGATCGAAACGCACGTTTATGAAGTTTAGCTGCTTTTCCATATATACGCAATCAACATAATGTAATCTGTTTGTGTATCCATTTTTATCTCGCCATCACAAAGTGAAAAATGATTTTGGGGGAGGGTAGGGGGGCGGCGTTGGCGTCAAACAAAGAATTATTAAATTTTGGCTAACACTTGCAAATGGGAAATACTGTCGGTGAAAATATATCGATGTATGTTAGCAAACTACAGACACAGTAACATACAATACAATTGGTTACTTAACCCGACACTTGACGAGTCAGGACACAGCTATGTATGGACAAATCAAACAATAGAAAATACAAATCTAATTCTAATGTGAATAACTCGGGTACTAAAAGATTGACACATACAGGAATGGCTGGGAGAAATGTCCAAATCATGGACATATCATGCTTTTAAAATTGATTTTAAATTAGAATATTATCTACTGAACCTGCACGATTGCTAAAGAATCGCAATAAGCCACTTCCGAATGACTAGCCATTATTTACCAATCGAAACAGGACGCTGAGAGGGTAAAATGAGAGAAGAAAGGACGCGAACCCTATGTACACAAAATGATATCGGCGACGAGTATCACTACATATTCATTTGTGATTATTTAAAAAAACCAAAGACAAGAACTTTTGCCTAGATACTTTTACACCAGGCCAAACTATCATAAATTATATCAGCTACTCTCAACACACAAAAGAAAACTGTTAGTAAACTTATATAAGCTAATTAGGAAAGTTAATAAACGTTCCCCTGCCAGAAGAAAGCCAACGAATTAACCAAACATGGGAAATGCTTTAGAAACGCTTAGAACGGAGACGACGACAACGACGACGACGACGACACTGAAGAAAATAAAAGGAACCATGATGACGACAACGATAAGTACAGCAACGTCAACAATAGAACAAAAACAATGACGACAAAAACAACGACACGACAACGAAAACAACAACAACAGCAACAGCAACAACAACAGCAACAACAACAGCAACAACAGCAACAGCAACAACGACGACACAATAGTATAGTTTGTTGCTGTTGTTATTAGTATCATTTATTGCTAAATGTCTATTTTATCTGTTGTTGTTGTTGTTGTTGTTGTTGTTGTTGTTGTTGTTGTTGTTGTTGTTGTTGTTGTTGTTGTTGCGGCGGCGGCGCGGCGGCAAAAGCAGCGATGGCAGAAGCGGTAGAGAGCCGCAGAGGCGACGACGGCTACAGCAACTTCTACCACTACTACGACCGCCCCTAATGCCAAAAGATGTGGTGATTAACTATACATTTAGACTACTAACAAATGCTATGATATTTACACAAAGATGAAAATAATAATTGTATGCACTGCTACTACTACTACTACTACTACTACTACTACTACTACTACTACTACTACTACTACTACTACTACTACTACTACTACTACTACTCCTACTACTACTACTACTACTACTACTACTACTACTACTACTACTACTACTACTACTAAGTAACTGTTTAACCGCCATACTCCATAAATATGTAAATTCACTTGTCCCCATATGTCACTCTGTGACCTGGGTGTAAATAAATCATCTATCCGAAGGTGGGGCTATGGCGGCGCTGGTGTCGGCGTCAGCATCCGGTCACGTTAATCTTTTTTTAAACGACATTTGCACCCACAAGGGTTTATCCGATTTTAATTTTTTTAAAACAACACGTCACAGAATCATTCTATGCGATAGAACTACTCTGCATCAAAATTATATTGATTTTTGAGATTTTCCCATACTTTTTCAGTGCTGGTTATTATTTACTGGGTCCAGGATTATGATTCCAGGCTGCGTTATAAGCTTTTTCAAACGACCTTTACCCACAAGGGAATGTCCGATTCTAATAAAACTTCACAGATTTGTACCTTGCGATGCCTAGGACTAGTCCATATAAAAATGAAATCGACTTACTATTTTCCCCAGATCTTTTCGAAGTTTGATCTTTGATTATTTTACGGCTGATTTGCGTGCACGTTAGCTGCAGGATAAGGGTTTTGTTGAGTTAAGCTTTTTTCAAACGGCATTTACATCAACAAGGAGTTATCTGAATTGAATAAATAATTCACATATTTGTTCTATGCGATGCTTATGACCAGTTCGCATAAAAAAGAAATTGATTTTCAAATTTTTCCATATTTATTCAGCATTTGAACTTTGATTATTTTAGTCCTGATTTGCATGCATCTATAGGATGCTGTGTTAAGGTATTTTCAAACAACAATATCCGATTGGAATAAAACTTCACAAATTTGTTCTATACGATGCTTAAAACATAAAAAGGAAATAGATATTGAAAATGTTCACATTTTTAATGGGTTTAGACTTATTTATGACTGATATACATCCAAGTTATGCTTATTACGATGTGGTTAACGTTTTTTCAAATGGCAATTTAATCAGCAAAGACTTATCCAGTTTAGATAAAATGTTTTGATTTGCTATATAGATGTAGCTTGCACCATATTAATGTACTTGCTTTTGAAAATGTTTCTTCTTTTTTCAGGCTATGAACTTTGCTTATGTTTGGACTATTTGCCTTTCGATCAGACTTGGTGTGCCATTAGTCATTGTTCTGCAGGTTACTACTTGGCAGCAAGACTTTATGGTTCAGTCTCCAAGTTATGCTTCTACGAACCTATGCTTACCAGTTGGGTAGGCCTACCATAGGTATCTTGATTCAACAAGTAGATTGTCAAATTTCAAAATGACTCGATAAGTGAATTGTCAAATTTCACAATGAGGCTGTGTCCCGTGGTCCATCATATCCTGTGATGTACAATTAATATACAGGTAAGCTATTTGCTATCTTCTGATAGCTCTTGTTCTATATTTGTACATGGCATGGACATTATTTTTTCGCAGAATATTTAGTCCAGGGCAGGCCAGGTCCTGCGGCATCCGGGTCCTGTGGCAACTTAAGAAGGTGAGATATTTGGTATCTTCTGATACCTCTTGTTTCCGTTTGTCCATCAATCGTGGGCTCATACGCATTTTTGCTCTGTTACGTCATCCGTTTAAGTAATTCTAGCTATTTAAAGGTGCATATTCACACATGAATGCTTGAAAATTAAAATTGATAAAGCTCGTCCGCATAGGTCTATGAAAATATACTACTCCAAAATTGCTAAGAATATTCTAAATAAATATACAGGAAACGAAATGGACGTTATGCATCGGGAATAGACATTGTGCAGTCAACCGTTTATGATCTACTCATGCTTGCCAGTATTGAGCCTGAAAACTTCAATCTGCGTAAATTCAGTGATGTTTTCCCACAGAAGACAATCGAATTCCTTTACTGACACTCACAATGCAATGAAAGTTGACAGTAGTTTAGCAGAACTGAAGAAGGCTATCCGCCAATTGAAGAAGAAGAAATCTCCTGGGCCAGATGGCATTACGAATGAAATGATCCAACACCTTGGTAATGCACCTCTCCGCAAGTTGCTAGACATCCTTAATCTCAGTTGGACCAATGGAGAGGTTCCTCAGTGCTGGAAGGAAGCCAGAATGACTCCTATTCTGAAAAAAGGGAAGAACAAGACGAAAGTGCTGAGCTACCGTCCTATCAGTCTTACAAGCTGAATATGCAAGACCATGGAGCGCATCATCAACCAGTGGTTGCAGTGGTACCTGGAGTCGGAGAACATTATAGTTTCAGAGCAGGCCGGCTTCAGAAGATACAGGAGCACAGAAGATCAAACAACACATCTTGCACAGGTCATAGAGGACACCTTTCAAGCCAAGAAGGTGATGCTAGCTGCCTTTATCGATCTGCGGAAGGCATTTGACAAGGTGTGGAAGGATGGCCTCCTCGTGAAGCTCCGGCGCACAGGCATCGGTGGCAACATGTTCCGATGGACCAAGTCGTACCTACACAATCGCAGAGCTAGGTTGCTGGTGGATGGACAATCTGGACAGAATGTATTGCTGAGACAAGGGGTGCCACAAGGCGGAGTATTATCACCAACTCTGTTCATACTCTTCATTAATGACATTGTAGCAGAGCTGCCCAATGGGATCCAAGCAGCCCTCTATGCAGATGACCTCATACTCTGGTGCACCGAGGAGTACACAACGACTGCCACGTACAGAATGCAGCTCGCCTTGGACAGAATTACAGCTTGGGCCAATCACTGGTGTATTACCATCAACAAAGAAAAATCATCAGCCATGCTATTCTCACTGTCCACCAAAACCAAGGTTGGCAATCTGACACTGGGCGGTCCTCCACTCGAGTACAAGGACCAGCAGAGATACCTGGGAGTCATATACGACAGACGATTAACATTGAAGGAGCACATACAGAATACAGAGGCAAAGGTCAGAAGAAAGCTAAACATCATGAGGAAGCTGGCAGGAACAAAGTGGGGTGGCAATGAAAGGATCCTCAAGACCATCTACCCAGGTGCCGTACGACCACACCTTGAGTATGGATCCAGCTCATGGATGACACCAGCTAAATCTCATCAACAGAACCTTGACAGAGTACAAAACCAGGCACTGCGCATCATCACTGGTGGAATGAGATCAACTCCAATAGAAAAAATGGAGCAGACAGCAGGCATCCCCCCACTTAGCAAAGCAAGGGAATGCAAAGCACTGATCCAAGCTGCAAAGTTCAAATCGTTCAGCAACCACCCGATGAAGATCAGGCAAGCACAGCTGTCATCAGGAAGACTTAATAGATCAAGTTTTGTGAAAGAGACAAAAGCACTTCAAAGGAAACACCAGGAAATGTTGCCCGCACAAATAGAAGACCCAAACTACACCCTTGATCCTCCACCCTGTGAAAACAAACTAGAGAGCATAGCTATTCGCACCACAGTACCTCATCTCACAACCAAAGATGAACACAGTGATGTGAGCAAGAAGGCCCTGACCCTAGCCATGCTGGAAGAAATGTACCCTCAGGAGACATGGATAAGGATCTACACAGATGGATCAGCCAAAGATGCAATTAGGAGCGGAGGTGCCGGACTGCATATACAGTATCCAAACGGACAACATGAGTCAGCTGCAATACCGACGGGCAAACACTGCACAAACTACAGAGCTGAAGTCAAAGCACTGGTTCATGCAGCTAATACCATCAGCAGAACAGCAGACCCTATTGCACAGATTGTCTTTTCATCTGATGCCCGCTCCGTCCTTGAGGCTATCACCAAAGGTAAGCTGCCACAACTTGAAGAAGCACTACAAACCATCAAATGCTTTCGGATAGCATTGCAGTGGATCCCCTCACACTGTGGAGTCCATGGAAATGAGGAAGCAGACAAGATGGCAAAGGAGTGTGTAGAAGAGAATCAGACAGAAAACATGGTTACCCATACAGAGATGAAGACTAT
The DNA here is from genome assembly GCA_034401795.1 of Chaetoderma sp. LZ-2023a. NCBI lineage: Eukaryota > Metazoa > Mollusca > Caudofoveata > Chaetodermatida > Chaetodermatidae > Chaetoderma > Chaetoderma sp. LZ-2023a. The sequence goes on along the minus strand of CM067373.1, from coordinate 99,973,526 downwards.
CATCAAGTCACACCTCAGAACACCTCAATCAGAAGATGCCTACCATCATCTCTCGAGGCCAGAGCAAGTGACCATTTTTCGTCTCAGAACTGGACACAACAGACTAAACCAACACATTTACAGGTGGTTCCACCGTACGACATCGCCCGCTTGTCTGTGTGGAGAAGCAGAACAGACCACAGAGCACATACTTCAATGTTGCAGTACATATCAGCTGCTGAGAGAAGAGATCTGGCCTTTATCAACCTCTTTTCTTGAAAAGCTGTATGGGCCTGTGGCAGAACTGCAGAAAACCACAGATTTCATCTTGAGAACGGCTCTCCAAGTGTGATACCAGCGATCGAAAAGAAGAAAAAGAAACAATCTAAGATGTCAGCCAAAAATTGACCAACGAAAAATTTGTTCCAGATTCTACACCTATAGAATGAAGGAAATTTCAATTTCCCTTTCTCCGAGATCTAACAATACTCACCATTCTATTACTTCTGATATACAAGCTGGCCCTGACAGCTGGCTCTAGGACTATAGATTTAGAAAGCTTTACCGACTCCTTGGAACCGGGTACTCGGCTCCCAACTGCCAAGTACCCATCTACCATAGAGCTCATATTGTTTGCATAGCCACCAAACAAGAGAAACCCATGGCTTGCCTCGGTGGGGCTGGGAGGCTGGGTCCGTAATGGAATGGTGAGTATTGTTAGATCTCGGAGAAAGGGAAATTGAAATTTCCTTCATTCTCCTTCGATCAATACTCACCATTCTATTACTTCTGATATACACCAGATTTGGGCAGTAACCTGGTGGGAAGGGGCAAGCCATAACTGCTACTTTTGCCCCTTGGAGAAAGAGCTAGACTTAAACTTGACTAATGGAGACCTAAAAGGACCATCAAGTTAACGGAACCGAATCACATTCGCATCACTGCCCCCCCCCCTTTTTTCTCCTAAGAAAAGGGAGAGAACTCACGAACATGCATATCGGTTGAAAACACAAATATGCCAAGAGGGTTAACTGCTCTTTGCAAATATTAGCCTGGGAATGAGCATGAATATATAAGATGAATGAACATGATATATAGACATAATACAAAAAACTCAATCTTGAATTACCTCATGATTTATGGATTTCAGACGTGGCGCCTCCAACCATTCACGTGTCCGGCCATCAGTGACACAATCTGGTTGTCATCCTCTCGCTCGACCATGTCTGCTTCTTAATTCTTTCTTACAAATGCCAAAAAATGGAGAAGAGCAGTGTGGTCGCATAACTATCATTTCAAAACAGCTAAAGCGAGTGGATTGGCGGAGTCTGACACATCCCTCATATAGTAATCCGTGAAAGAGGACTCACAGTGCCATTGTGCAACGGCCATGATGTCCTCTAATGGAACACCATTGTAAAGGGCAGTCGAGGCGGCTATTCCTCTAACATCATGTGCATTCGACTACCCGACGAGAGATAGAATCCATGGATGCGGCGCCATATGGCTTCTTATGGCAGATCCACAGATGTCTATCCTTCGACCGTAACGAGTCTGTCCGTTTTCTGTACTTAGTCAAAGCACGGACTGGGCACCAGACACTGGCATCATGATCAAACCTTGTTAGTTTCGGTATAATGATCGGTTTGCCGGGATATCTCAAAGATTGATTCTTTGACATAAACTCTGCTCTTGGCAGAAGACGTGGAGACAATAAATCGGTCCCTCTTTGCTGAAAGTGCATGGATCTCACTGCACCTTCTAGCTGACGAAGCTGCCAATAGAAAGACTGCCTTTAGAGTCAAATGCTTTAGACTAGCCGAACGCAACGGTTCGAAAGGGTGCTTGGCCAGTACATTAAGCACTAAAAATAGACTCCAGGCTGGAATGACTGCCGGTTGTCTCTGTCGGAGATTGCTCATTCCCTTCACCATCACATTTAACTGGGCCATCTCTGGACTATTCCTGTTGGCTAGACAAGGGATAACTTCTGCCAAAGCTGACTTGTATCCAGCAATTGTGACGGGAGCTAGTCCTCAAAAGAACAGCTCACAGAGAACGTCTGCTACTTGCTGAATAGTGCCTTGAAAGGTATCAATACCCTTTTCTTCACACCAGTCTGCAAATCTGTTAACCGTGTTGTTATATGACTTGAAGGTTGACCTCCTTCTCGCAGCTGCAATGAAATCAGCAGCTTGTCGAGAAAAGCCTTCCGACGTGGAACTTGTTTGATAACATCCACACAGTCAATTTGAACATTTCGGGACGCTCGTGTAGGAAGCGTCCCTTGGCCTGGGGGATTATGTTCGGAATCTCGGGTAACTGCACTGGGTTTTCCACCAGCAGATCTAGAAGATCCGTGAACCACGCCCTGCTGGGCCAAAACGGCGCTATTAGCAGGATCAGGCACGGTTCCTCCCTGATCTTCACCAATATCTTCGGCAGAAGAATGGTGGGTGGGTACGCGTAAGCGTGCATCCCTCTCCAGCTTATCTCCAGAGCGTCTGTATTGACGGCATTTGGATCTGGAATCGGCGAGACATAAGTCATGATTTGAGCATTTACCCTTGTGCCGAACAAGTCCACATTGGGTTTGCCCCAATGCTCGAAGATCCTTCGTAGAACTGGAGGGTTGAGGGACCATTCTGTTGGCAGAATTCTCTGTCTGCGAGACAAAGCATCCACCAGAATGTCCAATCGCCCAGCAATGTGAGCTGCTTTCAAAACAACTGAGTAATTCCTGCACCATTGAATCAAGTGCCACACTTTGATACACAGTGTGGGTGACTTGGTCCCGCCTTGGCGATTTATGTATGATACTACCGTCGAATTGTTCCACTGCCATCATCTCCAACAGATTGATATGCAACTAGCTCTCTTGGAGAGTCCATGTGCCCGAGACCTGGTGTTCTCCCAGGCAGGCCCCCACCCCACCAGCGATGCATCCGTGTACACGGACAGCTGGGGATGGGGTAGGTGCAGCGAAACCCCTACTAGGAGATTCTGACGCTCTTTCCACCATACAAGATGCGACATTATTGGCTCCAAAACTGGCACCAGTTTTGACAGGGGTTCTGTTCTCTGTTTCCAGAGACATCAGATACAACTGGATAGGTCTTCGCATTAGAGCAGCGTATGGGATCACCTGCTCCATGGAGACCATCATGCCCAGCATCTGAAGAAACCGCCTCGCCTGAATGTGGTTTCCCACTCGAAAACTCTTGAGGATGGCTAACAGAGACACCACTCTGGGCTCTGACGGGTAAACCCTGCCCTCCTCGAGATCGAATCGCATCCCTAAATAAACGAAATGTTGAGTGTGTGTAAACTCGGATTTCTCCTTGTTGACTATCCAGCCTAGACCTGAAAGTAACTTCAGAGTCCGAGCAGTATCCACCTCTAACCTGGTGATGTGTCTGCTTTGATCAGCCAATCGTCTATGTAGGTGTGTAGCGCCACTTTCCTGAGATACGCTGTCATCGCAAGGACCACTCTCGTGAAAACCCTTGGAGCTGTCGACTGCCGAACGGGAGGACCATAAACTTCCATACTTGATTCTGAAACGCAAATCTCAGATACCTGTGACAACTCCTGTTCATTGGGATGTGGAAATATGCATCTTTCAGATTGATCGACACACACCACATTCCCTTCCTCAATCCTGCCATTACCGACCTCAGAGTTTCCATCTGGAACCGAGGCATATGGATAAACCAATTTAATGGCCTGAGATTGAGTACGGGTCTCCATTCCACTGTGCTCTTGGGGACAAGGAACATGTTTGAATAGAAGCCTGGACTGTTCCGGTTTGCTGGTTTTATTGCTCCCTTCAGAAGCAAACCTGACACCTCGTTTTGAATGGCTTCTAACTTGTCTGGTTCCCTTGGTACGGGTGTCCAGACAGGTGCCAAAGACTGATTCTGTGGTGGAACGTCCCACCACTCCGGCATGTATCCCTGGGATAACCATCCCAGGACCAGACTGTCTGACGTCACACCTCCCCAAGCCTCGACGAAACGCATGAGCCTTCCACCCACTATAGATGCCTCGATGCCTAATGAGGTTGTCCGGCTCGCGGTCCGCTCCCCCCCCCCCCTCCTCTCTCTCTTGACGAGAGAGAGATAACCAGTTTGGTCTTGGCTCGGCTGGTCTAACTGGCACCGCTGTTCCTGTTGCACAGGTGCGGTCCAGGCAGATACGAAGGGAGCTCTCGTACCCTCAGGTACGATCCGCTCCCATCTTTCCGCCCTTTGAGGACTTCCCCTTCACCTTGCCCTTCCTGCCTCTCGGGCGATCAGGAGCAACATTGGGGAGGGTAGGAGCCTCCACAACCTTCTTGGCTTTCTTCGCCGGAGGCAGCTGAGAAAAGCCAGACGACGCAGAAGCCGCACCAGGCTTAGCTTTCGCTTTGCCTTTATGCTTCTTCTGCTTCTTAGAAGGTTGCATGGTCAGCGGTTTCACTACAGCCCCTAGTGCGTGTGCTTGCCGCACCAGCTCTAGCTGGAGGTTCACCGCCAACCGATTCTGCGCAATGCTAGCCGTGTCTTCTAAGATGGCCCGCGCCTGGCCACCGAAGATGCTAGGGCCTGTCAGGGGGAGTCCCAAGAAGATGCTCCCTGACGGCCGTAGCCGGACGCATATGGTCAAGAACCATCTGCCTCCTAGACTTAGTAACACGCGCCTGCACCCTTGCCAATGCGTCCATAGACAGCACCAGGCCGTCATTGATGCACGAAAGCGCCACAGGTGGCACAGGGTGGCGTGCCCCCCGCTTCAGCCCACACCGACTGAAGAAGGCGATAAGAATGGTTGACAGCACTCATAGCTTCCCTCACACCCTCATCACAAAGGGACAGGACTTCATCGTGGTGTCCCTGGGATTTGTCCACCAGTGCCGGGGTGGGGCCATCTGCTCAAGCACTCTGGACACCCAGAACCCATCGGTCATCCTTGGTGACCGACGGTACAACACCATACCTGTCGTATTCCCCCCGTGGAATACGACACCTCACCCGCACCTCCCTGGAAGCCGCAAGGAGCTGGCCCTTGGTCATGAGTTGCTTGCTATAAATAGCCTCTAGCAACTCAATAAATCGTGGATCCAGTCCAATGGACTTGATCCAGGCTGCGGGCAAGATCCCCGTCCTGATCGATGCCACCGATGGACGGGGCGCATCCTCCTCGGCCGTGGTCGAAAGCACAGACGGGTCTAACCTGGCTAGCCAAGCCAGAGCCTCAGACCAGTCTATTTCCGAGGAGGACACACCCATGAACACGTCACCCGTTGACATGTTCACGGACCTACCAGCCACGGCCTCCCGGCTAGGAGCCGTGGCTGACACGCCAGGAACTATGGTACCATACGGTTCCGCCGCCACCCCATGGAACACACCAGTCCATGGAGTAGGCCCGCATGGAAAACCGTGCGGACCCGTGGCAGTCACGGAACCGTGGCCAGCCACGGGCGCCAATGGCACCCCATGTCTGACCGCCGGACCAGGCAAGATAGGTGAGTACCACGCCTGGCCCGGCACACCCGTCGCCGTGTCGGTTGGCGTCAAACCAACCATCACGGGACCGGTGCCCGGTACCAGACTGGCCTCAACCACGGGCGGAGCCGCTGCCCTGGCTTGCGCCAAGCCAGACAGATGGAGGACGATTCGATCCAGGACGGAATCGACCTCCATATTCTCCACCCGTGGCATCACAGGCCGCAGAAACCTCTCCTCCTTGGCCTCCTCATCTTCAGACTCCGAAGAGTCGTCACTAGACGAGGAAACCGCGGAGCCGTCCTGGCGGACGGATGCCTGATGGACCGGCCACCACTACTGGACCATCCGGAGGTGGCCGCAGAGAGACAGAACCCATCAGGCCGGAGCCCAATATGACTGCCAGGGGGCCATACGAGACAGCTCCCTTGGTGACCGGTCCAGAACCCCGTCCAAGGACAGGGTCCGAACCAAGCATGGGGACAGACTGCCCTACAACTTTCGGCAGCAGGGATGACACCAGCCTGGGCAGAACACTATGCAGGAAGCCCTGCATAGCCGGACCAAACCACGCCGGCGGTGCCATCTCCGCCACCTCCAGCTGTAGACGTGGAGCGCCCCCAAGGGCCAAAACAGACGCTCCGCGATTTCTGTCTGCCTGACCCTGCGTCAGACCCAGCCAAGTCCTTCTGGGCAAGGAACTTCATTATCATATCAACGGACCACACTGCACATATATTACACCTATTATCCAGGTTACATAACGTACACCGAAAGCAGACATGGTCCTTAAACAGGACCCGGACGAACTTGTGGCACTCGTCACATAATGGCGGGGCTGGCTTGGCCTATAAATAAGCACAAACCTACAATAAGCAAGCGGAACAAGACAAAGATGGAAGGAAGACAATTAATTTTCAAATATATTGACCACAACGTAACTGTAACCCTCCCGCACCCCACACCGCAACGTTACAGTAACGATCGCATTGATTATGACGACAAGAACGAAGGGGGGCAATAATACACCCATAAACTGATCCTCAAGGATGTATCACGGAACCAGGAATCATATCGCATGGCATTCGGGGTATATTTACCAATAAATATAAATTATACTCCTAACGAAAGCCAAAACGATATGTGAAGAAACAACAAAATGTAAACAAACTGCTGTAGCACACGGTAAAACCGCAGACCACACATCTTAATCAAGAATTTTGAAACCACCGATCATTGCAAACAGATCGTGATAACACGCAAAACTTGAAAATTCTAAAGTTTTCTGGTACCATTTTAGTACGCAGCACCCAGAATCAGATGCGCAAATTAATGAAAAAGTTTTCTTCACATAAATATCCGAGACACCCGGTGTGACGTCACCCACTCGGATCTTACGGAGAACGACGTCAGCCGATATTTGTGTTCAAAATACCGTAGCAAACACCTATTTTCATATCTGCCGATCGCCTTTTGGGGTTTAAAGAAGGCGATCATCCGGCATATTTCGTTGTTAACACACGTCCCAGATTCTTAGGGGTTAGAAATTGGAACATGCGACACAGACAAAATTTTAGAGACCTAAGTCTTTTAACTATGGAATAATAAGAAATAATACAACCTGGTTATCATCGGCGGCATCCATATTAATTCAAGAAATCCTTTGAGAACGCACAAGCTATCACAATTAATTACAGACAAAAAGACTTAGGCTAAACTCTTAAGATCTTTCCAACTGCAAAAAGCATGTATCTCTTGTTGCTATGCAAACAAGAATGAACTCTATGGTAGACGGGTACTCGGCAGTTGGGAGCCGAGTACCCGGTTCCAAGCAGTCGGTAAAGCTTTCTAAGTCTATAGTCCTAGAGCCAGCTGTCAGGGCCAGCTTGTATATCAGAAGTAATAGAATGGTGAGTATTGATCGAAGGACAATCCCAAATTTGCATAAAATCCACCAAGCAGTTAAGGAGAAGTATTGACAAGTTCTGGTAAAATTTTCATAAAATCTATGATTTTCACCCCAAAACGTGGCCACGCTAAATTCTGAATAGAAGATCTGGAACCTACCATGACAGGGTCATTCTAGACAAATTTTGTTGAAATCTGTCAAGCAACTCAGGAGAAGAAGCGTTTTGACAATTTCCAGTACATTTTTCATAAAATCAAAGATTTTTACCCAAAAAATTAACCAATCAAAATTCTGTATACAAGTTGTTAAGCCTATACAGCCCTGGGGTCCTTGCTGGCAAATTAGGTTGAAATCCGTCAAGCCAATCCGACAGACAGACATGGGCGCCATGGCGTAAGCTCACTTGGCTTTTCAGGCCAGGTGAGCTAATGATAAGATGTATGCACATAGCAGCTCATCTGTCCAGCAATCGGTTAATGAGGAGGAGGAGGATTTCAAACAAAATGTTGCCAGACAGACAGACGATAGACAGTCACCATGGCATAAGGTCACTCGGTCTAAGGCCAGGTGAGCTAATAATAAGATGCGGGTACATAGCAGCTCATCTGCCCGCCTTGAGACTGGAATTTCAGGGTTAACCCATTAACACTCAAGGTGATCAGAGACAGTCATTTCATTGATGAATTTTTTTAAATAATCTGGTCTGCATACGTTGGCACTTTGATGAGAAAATTTAAAATTTCAAAAATGACATCTTGTGTGGTCTTGAGAAAGAAGATCATATTTTAGATAATTTACCAGTGCAATGAATGAATTGATAAGCAAGCCAATCATTCCAGTGATAATTTTTACGAGCTACTCATCTCATAACCTTTAAATTGACATGGACTAAGAAAAAATTATTTACCAACCTCGACTACTAAATATTCAAACAGTTGAACAGGTGACCATAAATTTGCTTAAAGAATCAAATTCTATCTCACACAGGAATATGTACTAAAACTATCCAGATATTCCCGCATAGAGAAATATTTTGACTAATTTTAAGTAACTGAGACAATCCAGACTACGGTCTGATCCCAAATATTGTTTTGCTGTCTACAATAAAAGTTGACAATGTCCAGAAATTTTCAACAGAATCCTCTGTCTGAAGACAGGAAAATGTATGCACGCATACATAGAATTATATTTATTTTCATACCATCCTGCATTTTAAAGTTATCTATACAACAGACCATTTTTACTAATCTTACCTTAAAATGCATGTAATGCTAACAAGGGAGATAACTCTTGTGGACAGATATATTGGCATATAATCAGGCTTGCCACAAAGTAGATATATTAACATAACAAATTTGACACTAATCCACAGATAACGACCTTTTAGACGATCAACAAATTGTAAAATCTGTCACTATTTTTAAGGCGGAGCCGATGGGAGAATTGAAAATTGGTTACGCTCATTGAAGTTGAGATCTAAAAATACATGTAAGCAATAATCATTATTTTTAACATTTTAATGGTTAAGATTTGTCATGAAAATTTAAGTCTTTGCTTAGTAATTGTCCATTAGCAGGTCAAGATTTTTTTTAAACTTACCTGACTGGCTCAATTACGGGCAGAGGGCCTGTAATTCCAATGGGAAAATTAAAAAATATCAATTTTTCTCAAGACAACTACACGGGCTGGTTTTGTCCGGGTTGAACATTAAAGAGTTAACAAATCACTAGCTGCTATTCAAATCATTTTCAGAACATTCAACAGCTTCCAAGCATGTAACACTTTATTGGTCAGCATTTGTCAAGAATATTTAATTCTGCCTAGAGAATGTCCATGTGCCAACATGGCCAATAAGGCTATTTTTTAAATTTACTTGTGGAATGACTGTCTCATGTATTGAACCAATCACCTAGTCCAGTGGTAATCTTTAAAAGATAAATAGCATTGACGTCGTCCCACAAATGCAGACTCCATGGAGAAGTCAGCCAAACCGGCCTCTACAGCACGCTTGAATGTCTATAAATTTGCAAACCAAGAGACTGTCTTTGAAAATTCACCACTGGAATGACTAGCTCCATAAGCATGCCAGCCATTCCAGTGGTAAATTTTCAAAAATACATCTTGGCCTGCAAATGGTCATTAAATAAGTAAATTATTTGATATGTTGACACACACATCATGTGACATCAGTGGGGCATGCTTCACAGTCGGCTCTAAGACATGAAAGCTGAGATCAGCGTCCAAAGTGTTAACATCCTCAACCTTGTCCAGTGACTGCTCTATAAGGGGGTGGAGGATGAACTTCTTCGAAAAGTTATAGCGGAACACTATTTTATCCCCATCCCTCTCTCGACCCAAACGTTCCTTCGAGACATCCTTTACGTCAGTGAGAAGCTCTACACCATCTCCACTGACGGGATTGAGGGAGAATGTCTTGGAGTCTGCTCCATATTGGAGGACTAACAACTTGCCATGACTTTCCTTAACCTTGGCGCATCAACGGCGTACACGTCCACGAGATCAGCTAGACTGGCTAAGTGAGTAAATATGGGCTCCATTGTGTGTGGACAATCGGCATGGCTATGCACTCTGTTTAACCCATATATAGTTGGTAGACGTGCGGTTCAGTATTGCACAGAATGGGTTCTCTTCAAGGTAGCTCAACATTTCACCATGTATGTACACGCCACTGTATTGCATCCTACCTACCACAGCTCACTGACTGAAGTAGGGTTAGACATGATAGAATATCTGCGAGGAGCCACCAGCAAACTGTGGAAAGCGATCAGCCCAAACATGTTCACCCACGTAAATCACCTGTTTAACAGCTCCACCATTAATTTATATGCCAGCATGGATGGTCTGTCGGATGCCCAATTAAAGTTTACACTGCTACCACTTATTGACCTATCATCATGATATCATATCAGACCTATCAGGCATTCGCTGAGATATTGGAAAAGGAGATAGAAGAGCAGCCACACACCTTCTCCAGGATGGTAGATATAGTGGTACAGGAAATGCGCTGTCGACAAGAAGGTGATCGACTGTAGTGGGTGAGCTGGAATGAACAGAACACCAGAGAGGCAAGGAGACGAAGGTACTACAACTCTGTCCAAGATTGGGAGAGCCTCATCTGGCAAGAGGAGGGCGTTGTAGGGCCAAACTTGTATGATTACTTGGATGACGAGTGTGATGAGTCTGTAGAAGCCTTGCAGTGGAAATCTAAGAAATTCCACCCACGGTGGGCGTACTATCAGAGTGACAAGGTGAAGTTCTGGATGTCACGGCTGCGAAAGCAACTAACCCCCGACATTATGCTGGATGAGGAGTGTTTGAGGGAGGTATGTCTCCACACCAACAAGCTTGTTTGGTTCGCCAGGCTCTCCAAGATGAATCCCACAATGACTCATCAGCAGATCCTACAGGGGATACCACAAGTTTCAGAACTAGGTATACCGTGGCTAAATCAGAGTGGCAGCTGAGGAGGGTGGTGTACTCCACGGCTGGCGACTCCAGCAGATTGACACCATCAGACAGAATCTCGTCCACGAGACCGAAAAGTACTGCAGAACACAGCCTACAACAGTCTAATATGTACAACCACACCTGCAGGTGTGATTTGAGCCAGTGCTGGTGTGGCCGCCATTGCCACCCTCGCTACATGGGTGGTTGCTATTCCGCTTGGTGGTGTGACCATTGCTGCTACTGTCCTGGCCACCGGCTTGGAAGTTGGACAGCGTCAGATCAGCAGGAAGCTGGAGAAGCATGATAAGTGTGCAACACTGGCACAGAGCAGCCTTCGGGCTATCGACGAGTCTGTCAGCAAAGCTCTCGAGGATGGGCAGGTCAGTGATAAAGAGTACCACCATATATTGAGGCTCCAAACCCTGTACCGCACAGAGAAACCCAAAGTGCGACAGCAATACCTCAAAGGCTCCAGCTGGTGGGTGGACATGGAGGAGTTAAAAATGATTTAAAAGAGCTGCTGTGGCGGGGCCGCATCGAAGATCTCTACGTGCCAAATAGTATGTTGCGTCCGTGGCCAGAACAGCAGCTTTAAGATGACTACTATAGATGGCATTGCCGACGAACCACACGACAATTGACCAGAGCCAACCGCCCCTCCTGTGTACACTCTGGACCCGCTCGAGAGCTGGACTATATGGTCTCCTGGATGACATACCGGACCTAACACCTATTTCTATCACAGTCGACGGGTGGTCCCACATCAGCTTCTCCATCAATCCACGACCACTGACCATCCTTGTAATCACAATCAAGGATGCGAAGAAAGCTCATACCTGGATGGCAGGCCCGAATCTCTCATTCTGGAACCAACAGCTGAACTTTGCCATGTGGTGTGCCACAGCAGGATGCGGCGTCAGAGCGGGTTTGCTTATCTCCTTTTCTGGTACCCTCGAAGCTGTGCTCATTGCCAGCTGTCTCAGATTCCATGTGTACAACACGGTGAGACGAATCCTCCATGAGCTGAGTGCAAGCCTGCCTGATACGAATGATTTCAATTCAGAGCCTGTGGGAACCACTAACTACACATCCGATCACAAAGATCACCATCGGTGGCGCCTACTACACTGTTGCCACCAAGATTATGGGCGAACGCATCCCTCTAATGGAAGCCGCAGTTCTACGGCTAGTGACGAGTGCTATGGCTGAGATCATCTTGGCCTATGTCTAGCTTTAAGACGGGTATATATACACCTGTGCAAAAGTTAAGCACCAGCAAAAACAATAGAACGTAGAAACATGATGGTACAACTAGGCTGCCATACTTTTTGTCCCCGCGTTAGCTGACATAATTCCAAGTACGAAATGCACATGCATGCATGACTTCACGCCGCTTGATATCCGTGCGTGGCGGGAACAGCACACGTGTTCAGTTATGTAAAAGTCCAGTTTGAGGTGTAGAACATTACATACAGATTTAGGCGACAAGATTAGGAATTTTGTGTTCATGACAGTGGTTTATTTGTACAGAGAGAATTAGCTCTTGATTGTGAACCGCTATGGCAAGACGAAGGTTAAGTGATCGTGTGAAATGGCAAATCATAGGCATGCATACCACTGGTATGTCCTGCAGAGAGATTGGCAGACAGCTGAACATTAACCATACTGTAATCAGTCGTTTGATTGCAAAACATGGGCAAACTAACGAGGTGAAGGACAGGCCTAGATCTGGAAGACCGAAGAAGACTACTGCCCGTGATGATCGAGCCCTAGTACGCCTTGTTAGGAGATCTCCATTCACCAACAGCAGAGTGCTCAGCCAGCAATGGGAAATGCGCAATAGAGTGTCAATGTCTACCGTCAAAAGGAGACTGTATGCTGCTGGCATGAAAGCTAGGAGACCTGTCAGACGTCCTCTCCTCACTGCACACCACAAAGAGGAGCGTCTGAGGTGGTGCAACGAAAGAAGACACTGGAACATGAGATCCTGGAGACGGGTACACTGGTCCGATGAAAGTCGGTTCCTGCTTCATGCCACAGATGGTCGAACTCGTGTATGGAGGTCCAGACGCACGGCGTACGACCAACGTAACATCATGGAAGAAGTTCCATTTGGTGGAGGTTCCGTTATGATATGGGGGTGCATCTCATTTGATTGTAAGCTGGATCTGTTGACTGTACCTGGAACACTAAATGGACAAAGATATCAAGATTCCATACTGGATAGAGTTGTGGTCCCTCATTTTGTAAATCATGCACCTCGAACCCACCCTATATTCATGGATGACAACGCCCGACCACATCGTGCTAGAGCTGTGCATGAATACCTCCGCCAGAATGCCATCGAAACCCTACCATGGCCAGCAAGTAGCCCTGACACGAACCCTATTGAGCATATCTGGGACATTCTGGGAAACATGGTGAGAAGGAGGGATCCTCCTGTGCAGAACCTACAGGAATTAACAGACGCACTCCATCTTGAATGGCAACGAATACCACAATGGCGTATCAGTCGGTTGGTGACCAGCATGAGACGTCGTGTCCAGGCCGTCATCCAGGCACAAGGTGGATATACCCGGTATTAATAATGACAGTCTCAAACTCGTGCACAGATGTTAAACTTCGTTTTCAGACACCAGTAATGACAATCTAGCCACGTGTGTAAACTGTAGGGCAATAGTTGTCAGTTGTGTCAACGTAACCATATTCAGGCCTCGTTTTCAAGTTCAAACAAAAACATACAGTGTTTCCCCACCATCATAATCAGCATTCCTCTAGTTGCATTATTACCTCTTGCACTAAGATGGATGGGTACATAAATGTTTATGCTATTGCTTTCTTCATAGCACATGAATATACCCTCGCATGTGCGTAAAAATAGGGTGGTGCTTAACTTTTGCACAGGTGTATATAGCCCACCTTGTATATATACATGGTGGGCTATATATACCCGTCTTAAAGCTAGACATAGGCCAAGGTATATATACATGGTGGGCTATGCCGGAGTCGGTAGTGCATGGTCGATCACACGGACTGAGGATTTCCAATTCGCAGATATGGTGGTTAGCCCACTGCGCAGAGGGCCAATATCCTGAGCACTGATACCTATTTCCTTGGCCCACTGCCTGGTCTACCTACGCCCATCTGTTTCACTGGGGACACGACTAACAAGGTGCCCATCTGTTTCCATGGTTCCCGCTGAGCTAGGACTAGGTGCCAATCTGTTTCCATGGTTCCCACTGGATACAACTAGGTTTAAGCCGCTATATATATACTGAACCAAAAAAGTTTAGCAACACTGAGAATATTACTGTATAAATGTTATTTAACAAAAATAATGAATTGATTCAAATATATTATTTAATTGATAGGCCATTTTCCAATTTGAACAGCAGTCTCTTGTTACTGTAATGCTAACATCGCGCCTTTAACACGGCATCATTCAACGGAAGGGTCCAATTTAAATAATGACACTGAGCTGTCAATACCGGTTGTGACTGCCACGCGCATTAACCACTGCCATACATCACTTTCTCATGCTTCGAATTTAGCACTTGATGTTGCGAAGAGGAATCGCATCCCCTTCCTGGAGCAGTGCAGCTTCCAGCTCCCGCACATTGTGAAGATGTGGATGGTTCTCACGCACCATACGGCCAAGAATGTCCCACACGTGTTCGATAGGAGACAGGTCTGGTGATCACGCTGGCCAGTCCAACACTGGAACATTGTTAGCCTCAAGGTGACCCTAGCTGAATGAGGACGGCCGTTGTCTTGCTGGAACATATAGTCTGCATGATGCTGCATAAAAGGGATTACAACAGGGGCAACAACTTCTTCACAGTAACGTTGAGCCATTAAGTTTCCGCGAATCACAATAAGATCTGTTTTGCCATTTTCATGGATTCCAGCCCACACCATGACACTGCCACCGCCGAATCTGTCGTGCTGAATGATGTTGGCTGCATCATACCATTCTCCTAAACGTTGCCAAACCCGTTGCCTACCATCCGCCACATCCACACAGAACCTCGACTCATCACTGAACAAAACCTGGCTCCATTGTTGAGCACGCCATTGCTGATGAGTTCTTACCCATGCAAACCGATTCTCGATGTGACGCTCTGTAAGCGGAACAGCAACAAGTTGATGACGGGAATGCAGTCCAGCATCATGGAGTCTGTTTCGGACAGTTTGTGCATGCACTGTGGTGCCGGTAACTATGTGAAAATTATGGGACAGCCGCAGCACAGTCTCAAACCTGTGACGTCGTGATGACGTCACTAAGTAGCCTGTCTTCTCGTGGTGTTGTTGCTCTCGGTCTGCCAGATCATGGTCGGTCATTAACATGTGCAGTTTCCTGCTCACGTTGGCGGAGATGGGAAATGGTTGAGGTGTGAACATTAAAATGTCAAGCAACGGCGCGAATGCTCTGCCCAGCAGTGAGTCTTCCCATTGCTTCATGGCGCTGATTTTTGGGTAGCCCTGGGCGGCGGCCCATGTTCGGTAGGGTAAGCTTTTAATCATTTTCTGTTAACGTTCGTTATCTGCTTTTGCAATATGGTGAATTTTTGCCTTCGCTACCCGCCAATGTGGGCCAGTGCATGAAAAATGCATTTTCACATGCAGTAGGCGTGCGGCCGAGAAATGCAAGAAATGATTTGCATTTCTTCATGATCAGCGAGACATTACATTGACGAAACATGCCCGCAAATTTGGTTATAAATGGACGCATAGTTTTAATACAACAAACCAAACTTCACTGTTGCTAAACTTTTTTGGCTCAGTATATATACACCCAACAATGTCTCTATCACTTTCAGACCTAGAAAGCAAGGAGATTGGGGAGTTGGCCCACTTAGGTGAGGCACGCCTCGACTCAGAGAACACTGTTGCCCCCATCTCCTTCATGGAATTCAATGAGAGGGGTAAACCACGGGAAATCCGTGGTACCGTACCGGTCAGAGACCTCAGTAGAAATGTACAATCCATAGGAGCCTCGGCCCTTAACAGTTCCACCACTGCATATAAAGGCATAACACTAGAGGGCAAGCTAATTATCAAAGGTGCCCTTGGGATGAGTGATGAAGGAGCCATCAAGCTGTTGGATGAATCACAGGCACATGAGTTCGTTCAAAACCTGTTCAAGAGCAGAAGCTCCTCCCAACTGGATTGAAATAATCTAAAGATTGGTAGGATCATGGTCAGTGATGTTAGCGTCGATGGTGAAAAAGGGGCTGCTTCTAAACTCCAACTCTCTGAGGTGAAGAAGTCAGGGTTCTTAGGCTTGCTGTTTAAGACCTCTTAATAAACATGACCTCACGTGCTTGCCTCATACGGATATTTGATGTTCTGGACACTGCTACTGACAAAGGCCCTTCTGCGTTACCTTCTCAGCTGTTGTTGGGATTTCATGCTCGACACCTCCATCACATCATTTGTCTTGGCTGGCAGTACAATGATGCCGGTCCTGCAGGCAATAGAGCCCATACAGGAAGTGCTTCCATTTAAACTCCCAGATATAGACCATGTATGCAATAGCTGATAAGTTATGTGTTTGCTGCACTATCAGGCTCGACTCATTCTAGATCTTGACGTCACTTGGCCACTGGCTGGTATCCTGAGGAGGTTCTCCCTGACAGTGGGGTCTAGACAGGAGTTTTATATTCACCACAGCCTTCCATGTCTGGGAGAACCGCAGTTCCCATCTACATCTAGAGGCATACACCGACCACGAAAATCAATGTCTCAACAACCCTATGCCCCACGGATTGGGAGGGCGGTGGGGGCCACTACGGATCGCCGAACGGCTGCCAGTTGAGGGAGGTGGTATCATTTTAATTCTGACCCTACTACTGACTTGCGAGCAGGTTTGAGGAGGTAGTCCTGGTAGTTCTCATCAGGGAATATTCTAAATGCTGTCTCGTTCCTCGCCACCTGCTCATGCTCTCTTTCTTTGAAGATGTACTCAATGGTCCCCTTCCGGCCCTCGGCCCACCCCTCCTGAGTACGAGTGGCATGCCCAGCCTCATGGCCCTTAGTCACAGCTGTACTGATCTCCGCTCGGAAGTAATTTGTGGGCCAGCCTGTATATCATCCAGCCACCGGTGTTCATCATCAGTGTGGATATCTAATACTCCAGCCCACTTGCCTACCATTAGGATATCGTTGGGATCAACCATAGCCTTCTGGAGAGCCATAATTACAGGACTCTTATTGAGTATCCTGGGGAAATCTAGTGACCTGCCCTGGGCCCTGTCAAACTTCCAGTAGAGCATCCAAGTCAATAATTCCTTTGTACTACATGCCGGTGTGGTCTCCTCTATGGCAGTCAGTATCTCTGCATCAGACGGATGTGGGACCTTGGCTTGCTCGTGGATAATGTCATGAAGTAGTCGTTGGACCCTGTAAATCGGCACTTGTACTGGTTTCTTCTTGAAGGGTGCTACAGGTTTCTTCTGCTGACCGAAGATGAGCTCGTGAAGTAGTTCTTTATACATTGCCATTTAAAAACCTGTATATATTAGACGTTAAACATGCAGTAGTATGTACACATCTAGATGGGGCAGTTGAACCTGCAGCTTCGCACCACACTGATCCTCGGAAGGACTGTCTGACAGTCATTCGACCTAGTATCCATGATGCGAACCCTATATCCACAGTGGGGAAGTTCATCGACTTCACCCTCTCAGGACAGATCCACGAGATTAGGAGCATGACGCTCAAGTTCAAGCTCAAGAGCACACAGTAGAAGAAGGTAGAGCTCCAACAGGTGGTGAGCAGGTGGGAGATTATGCAGAGCAACAACACCCTGGACACACCTATGTGAACGATGAGTACTGGGTCCTGGCTCCACTGGCTTGTGGACCTTCCTACTACCCGAATGGGAAAGGGTACTCTGCCATCGGATGTAATGACGGTTTCACTGAATTTGACTTACAGCCAGATGTAGAAATACTTGTCACAGTGCCACTCTTCTCCCTCCTTGAGAACGCACATGTGAACCCGGCCTTGATGCAGGACAAGCTGTTCCTCTGGGTGTACACTGAACATCTTACGGATGTAATGATGACCTCTCCACGACATCAGGTCTGGCATGATGAGAACGACCAGGAACTAAAACGTGAGGGCTCTAGACAACGAATCCTACATGTAGAGCGAGAGCATCAGCAGGTCCAGGCGATGGCTAACCAGCGTCTAGAGTTGACATTGAAACGAGGTTTTTGGACTGCGTAGTGTAGAAGTCTTGGTTCAGCTAGACGACTTCAAACTTGTGGTGGCTGGGACCAACGTACTCTGTGAGGTGTGCGATCTGGCTGATTGCTGTCTCTATCGACAAAACGAAGTCATATGCCCTTATCCGCCTAACTTGTGGCCATGAGGATCTTGAGTTGGCGCTCAATGGTCAGTGACACCTCGGAGTAACGGTGCTGTACTTTGGATATAGCAAGGTTCACTTCTCGCAAAATGGAGGTATTCAGCTTGAACGCGAGTAGAGCATAACTCCAGCAGCTGTCCCAGCTACCACCACAGCTCCTATTACTACTACTATGGCCTCGGCCATCTTCTGACGCCCTAATGCCTCATAGTCGGGCGTCGGCTCGGAGAACTTTACAGCCTCATCGTACTCATCGAGACTCTCATCGACCTCATGGATGTTCTAGGTGTCTTGAGGCTTTTGTTGCCGACGACGTGCCTCCCTTTGGTGCATATGCTCGAGTGCCTTGCTGTACTTAAACTTCTCTTTAGACAGCTTCTCCATCGCCTAGTTATGACGTTTTCTCTCTACCTCCGCCGTCTTATGGTCAGCAAAGCTGAGACCCCAGTTCGCCAAAGCAAACACGCTTGCATTCAAGATTGCAGATGCCATGTCTATATAGGTGATTTAAACTCACCGTATAGACAGCAGGACTGCAAGCAATGTATGAACCAGAAGCTTTCGAGGATCCAGTTGAGGACTACGATGAGGACTATGATGAGGATGACTATGATGAGGACGAAGACCATGATAAGGATGCCTATGATGAGGACGCCTATGATGAGGACTATGATGTTGATGATGTGGAGCCGGAATCCCGCCAACTAATCCACCGGGCCAAGGGAATTTATCATACCTACGTAAAGGGCTCTCTGGGCCCACTAGTGGCAATTCAGGCTCTGATTTCTCTGTTCATGACGAAGGCTGGCGAGATGGTCCACAAAATCGCCAACAATGCTCTCCATGGAGTTGAGATCTCTGAGGCTATTCCAGCCATTGCCTCAGGCGTAGGTGCATTCTTTGGCATTGCTGGTCCATGGCTCCCATATGTTGCGATAGCACTTGCAGTCATCTGTGCTGCCGAACATTTAAGACATGCTATATAAGATGGCTTCTCTGCATGACCTCGTCAAGCCCCTTAACTGGCAAGCCTTTGTCGATAATCTTCCTTTCAGTGAAGACACCAGCACTGCAGAGATTAGACAGCAGTGTTCACAGGTATTCCAAGAGGTGTTCATCAATGGTCGAATGAATGACGGTCATCTGTTCCTCCGTCTCGAGTTTGCCCGAGCTGTACAGGAGAGGACAGGAGTCGACGTCAGCGATAAAATCCGAGGTCCTGACAGCCTCTCTTGAAGATCTCTATTAACGGCCCAGCGGCTATTATCACGCGCCTCACCAGCTGCTCAAGGCCGCACGTCACAAGGGTCATATGTTCACCTTGGAGATGGTTAGCCAGTTGCTTACCAGACAGGCGATGTGGCAGATATACAGACCTCGTCCACGGCACATTTGGTATGCACACTTAGATGAACCTGTCCCAAGCAGAGTCCATCAGGCTGATGTGCCTTACACATGATCGGGTCTGTTCCAGAGGATCATGCAAGACCTACAAGTATGCCCTCACCATTGCCGATGTTGCCAGTAGATACAAAGCAGCAGTGCCTCTCACGGATAGGTCCGCAGATCAGGTGGCTGCCTCGTTCCAGTGTATCTATGAGGACCCGCAAAATCCCCTCCAGTGGCCAGAGTTGCTGCAAGTGGATGAGGGTAAGGAGTTTATAGATGAAACTGTGGCACTCATGCGGAAACATGGTGTGACGATTAGGCGAGGCGAGGTGGGACATCACCGTGCCCAGGCTATCGTCGAGTGGTGGAACTAGACACTGACAGAGAGGCTGTTCACACTTCAGTATGCTCAGGAGATGCCTGTCCCAGCAGGCGGTCGTTCCAGGGTATGGGTGAGAGGGTTGCCCGTTGTGGCGGAGAGATCCAATGCTGAGGTTACTAGGCTGATAGGACAGAAGCCAGTCAAGGCCATTCAGTGATCCTCTGAGGCCCAGCCTCGATGCTCTGTTCAAGAGCTGTGCTTGGTGGACAGACTTTCATCCGATTCCCTGGTTCGGTATTTGTATGGTCCTGGCGAGTTGGAGAGTGGACATAGGCTGGCGATTGACCCCAACTGGTCGATAGATGTACACAAGATTGATAGGTAAGTGGAGACGGCTGGACAGCCTACGCTGTACTACCTGGCATGGTCGGAGAGCAGTCCTAGGCCGCCGTTTGTACGAGAGGAACTCCAGCTTATCCCTACAGACACCCAGCTACCTCCACCCCTGAGAGTAGACATCCCCAACTGACTGTCGTTGAACATATCGCATGATGCTCATACCAGCAGCTCTTCGATGAAAGCACCCATTAGAGTAATGCTATCCATGTGACCATAAGCCAGGGTATGAATTTTATCAGGAGTGATCCATCGCTTTGTGTCTGAGGGGATGAGGCTTGTTTTGGTCAGGTGGACCCCATAGAGGTGGTGACCCTCACTTCACAGCATATTCATACCATTGTGGAAAACCTTTCGCTCGAAGAGGCATTCCTTGTACTGCTCATGGCGAATCAGCCCTGTGCACATCCTTTGCCTTCTTGAGTTCCTGTTCATCTGACTGCTTGGTAGAGTACATCTTCATGCGCAGGCCAACAAACTCCTGGATTGGCACCTCGGCACACGCATCCTTCATCTTGCCCAGGACTTTCTTGCTGGCAGTACTGCGTAGCAAGTGTGTTACAGGGTAGTCGCGTGTGTCATAGAGGTCGCTCCTCGCAGCCATATCAGCATAGATATCCTCAGTCTGGATCTCCAAAAGGAAGCTATCTGTGCCAGTGTTCAGGAGCACACAGAAGGGCACCATATTGTCGCTTCAGCTAGTTCTAGTTGAAGTCATACATGAGGTGCTTCAGGAGGTCCAGGATGGACATTCCCACATAGACAGGGCAGTTCAGCAACATGTTCGTCTTGTACATGTGGAGAGCAGCTAGATCATCATCGAACGCCTTCGCCTGGGATAAGTTGGTCTTGGCTATTAGGTGGCGCAGCTTGTCCTCCTTGGATGACAACACTAGCTTGCGCAAGTTCTCCATGGTCTTACCGAAGACAGCGTTATTTATCAGCTTGTAGAGATCCTTCTCAAAGTCGCTGTTGGCCTTCTTATGGAGCACTGTGTTGAGTCGGATGTAAGGCCCCATCCACGGTGACTGATTGAAGCGTAAAACCCTGTGCACCTTCTTCAACCTCATACTCAGGCTCAGGTAGAGCTTCAGGTTGCGGTAGTGGAAAATGTACTGTTCTTAGTCTCTCAGGTTAGGCACCAGTTTTTCTGCTGCTGTCTCCGCTATCGATTCGCCCAATGCATCCTGATACTCTGAGAGCCACTCTCCCTTCACCTTCATCCTTTCAGGCGCCAGCCAGTAGGCATTGTGCATGTCATGCAGATCTTGTGGGCCCTCAAGGTCAACCTCTCGGATGTAGCCTTTTCATCATCATCTGGATGTTGTGTAATCTCTTTGACATCAATGCCCTCCACCCACTCAACCACCCCGACCCCCACCCCAGTCGGTAGGTGTTGGCTCATTGCCCATCCACAGAGATTGTTTGCCTCCAGATACATGATGTGGCTTGTTAGCTGTTGTGGATTATAGCCAGGTATGTATGGGTTGTTTGCCGTAGCATAGTGTTTGCTGACCATTGATACACCACCCCTGAGTCCTTTCTCTATGAAGAGATGCATGTCGTAGTCATTGAAGAGCTCCAGCTCCACGCCTGTCTTCCTTAGAAGTGAATCCCAGCTCAACCCCAGGCTCGTGTAATAGTGTGCTGGGTCCAGACGATACTGCTGGAGGCATGTGATGCAGAAGTTTTCAAAGACATCTGCAAGGAGCAGAGTGACAGACCACAGATAGAGGTCATGATAGTCTCCCATGGTCTGGCAGCCGAACTGGGCCCAGAGAGCCTGTATGTGGTTGTAGACACTGTCAGATGTTCCTTCGCCAGAGAGTTTACTGTAGAAAGCAGCTTGAGGTGGGAGAGAGGACTCATTGAAACGGTGCCATCCATCCATGTGCTCATAGGGGTATACACCCTTGCAGAGCAGGAGTCCATGCGTGGCAGTGTTAGGTTCATACTGTTTTGTAAGTGGGAACGTTCTGGAACTAGCTACCAGCTTGTCAAGTGATGCTAGGAGGAGCTGGGCTGAGTCGATGAATGACAGCCGACTGAGGCTGAAGGAGATGTCCTCCATATTGTTGTGGATGCAGTTGATCTGTCCCTCTGTTTGGGAGATGGCCTGCATGATGAGGTGAGACTCATACCCATGCAAGTTGTGGAACACGACCGGGATGGTGGTGGTCTTATGTTTGAGGCACAGCTTTAGATTACACACATAGTGTGCTGCTCCATGCTAGAGACCAGTGATGTGACAGTGATCTCTGACACTGTCCCCATCTAATGGTCTGTCGCACACATGACAACTGGCCACGGTGTTATTAGCTCGCCCGGCCTCTCTAGTCATCTCCATCAGCCTAGGGTGGACGAGCGTGGCCGTTATCTTCTTCTCTTCCCATGCCAATCGATCCAGGAAGTGCTTAGCTGCATCTTCTCCTCGATACAGTACTGGTGGTTCACTGACACCGTCACAGCGGGACACAATGTATGAGAACCCACAGATCTGATGGTGTTGTGTTTTCTGTGTGCTGCTCTGAGCCGGATTCGCCTCTGGCCCCTCAATCTTGGTTTTTAGGACTTCAAAGTCAGCATAGATGATGAATGGCACCTTGAGTTGCTTGTGGTGGTTGGTGAACTCTAGCATCTTCCTGTCCTCTGTAGGCATTCTTATGCGCATTGATCTGTCACTGATGCTGCAGCACTCCAGTTTGTGCTTGATGAGAAGGTCTTCGCGAGAATAACAGTGGAGACACCGCTCACAGGAGTGCTTTCTCCCTTTATACTGACTCTGATCATAAAGCAGATAATTCATGTCCTTAATCCAGGTATAGTGTTGCTTGCCACCTTTGTCGATAAGCAGTAGATTTGTCCTTGGAATGACGGGATCAGCCTCACTCAGATGCAGTGGGTAGACACCCTTGTCATACACGAATACATAAATGGCCAGGCCATTCTCGCTTAAGCTGGTGGAGAGGGATTGGAAAGTCTACACCTCTGAAGTCAAGGGTGTCCCAGTGCCCTAAATGCTTCGATGTCCGCTGGGCTTACTGTCTGCAGGATAAGCAGCAGCCAAGAGAGACCAGCGAAGACAGTGGTCATCATCTTTGTTCTGGACATTAATCACAGCACATTTTCGCTTAATCGAAGTGGGGAGATAGATGTAGGACCCACCATGTAGTGTTTGATATCTGGCGATGTTGAGATACATCAATCTGGTCGGCTGCTCAGCCAGACCCCTCACGGGTGTAGTTCTCAAGGCCTGCAGCACCTTGGCTTTGGCCTCCTTCACAGCCTCACTAATATCACTTGCCTTCAGGATTGCATGCTGCTCAGACCAGAACAAGGGATTTGTGGTGACCTCTGTCCCATCATTCTTCTCCTTGTGGAGGGTGATCTTGAGAGCAAGGCTGAACTTCACCCCTTCAGGTCGAGAACCTCTTCCACCAACTTTCTCTCGATCTTGGCCATGTTTGTATCAAAGAAAGCTGTTGGATCTTTTTCCCCATGCCCAGGAAGTTCCCATCCCCGCAGATACCTCTGGATTGCATGCGGGCCTTCACATATCCTGGGGGTATGTCCCTCATTTCCTGAATCATAACATCAAGAAACCTGTCGATCTCCTCATCTGTGAACTTGGGTTGGGGTTTCTAGCTCTGTGTGGGTGGGTGGGGTGGGGAGGGGGGCTTCTCAGAAAGGAGAGCTGGGGTTGGCTTCTCTCAGAATGGTTGGTAGCTTCCTGCATGGGGCTGGGATTGGCTTCTTGGAAGTGGTTGTTAGCTTCCTGCGTGGGGCTGGGTTGGCTTTTTGGGAAGGAGAGCTTCCAGGTTCTTGGCATAAGTGGTATGGCTAATAAGCCCATGCTGTAACAATCTCGCCAAATTTTGAAGTCCATAGCAGATGTGTTTACCTATCCAGTTGCGTTTCTCTAATATGGGGATTTTTTTGGTATCACGTGCTGGTGGGGGGAGGGGCGGCCTCGCAGTGGGGTTTCCCCTGGGAGTTGGGGCAGGCAGACAGACAGACAGACATACCACTGACAGACTGTTTGCAAAACAAGTTGTCCAGCGTGCTCTACTATCTGGCAATACTATTTGCAATTTGCTTCGGCCTATTACAGATTTGAACAAGCGATTTTAAAAGTGTAATTCAACATATAAACGAATAATGCAGTAGCTACCTCGGCCATACATGCATTAACAAAAATAACCCAGATTTAGCTGATAACCTGTTATGCATTATCTATGATAGGAAATTAATTTCCTGCTAGGAAAAATCTGTACACTGCTGTAATACCCTTGTCTAGGTCTATATCTTTCGCAACAGTATTGTCGTTTGTAGGTGTTTTATGAGGATAGTATTAATTCAGTAAGACTGTAGTGTGTGTAATTTATGTGATTGGGAGTAATATTTCACGAATTTGCACCGGTTTCACAGAGCAGAGGGACTATATGCCTACAGATTGCCATCAGTAATGCCAGTAAGCATACATACACATATTATAGACTGCTGTAGACTGTTGTCAGTAATTTCAAAACGTAGTTATCAGTGAGTTATCAGTCCGATTGATCTGTTTGTTATTATTACACAACAATTCATAAAAGATAAATGTCATTATTTGTGGGCTAGTTATCAGTTCCCCATTGGCTCAATTCATAATGGCACCGAAATAAGCCATGGTTCAAATCTCTCAAAAGACCTCAGCTAGATGGTACCCCATTTTCGAACAAAGAAAATAAGGGTATGCACTAGTGTAGAGGTACAATGACAGAAATAGGAGCAATAGGAACCACATAAAAACCCGCAGGAAAAGAGAGAAGAGAGAGAGAGAGGCCGGCCAGCCAGCAATAATGCGGGCGTTCTCCCAGACAGTGGGGACAGGGATCGATCGATCCCAAAGCGAGCGAGGTGTGGGTTGAGCTTAGCTAGAAATGGGCGAGGCATGGCTAAAACAGGAACAGTCAATTTCACTGAGATTTCTCAAGGACCAATATACGTGTTCAGAATCCTGTTTCAGTCGTGTGTTGAGACATAGCTTATCTAGTTCTCTGAGGTTGATGGTAGGCAGAGGAAACAAAGCAGCCAATTCCCAGTATTCATAGATGCACTTACAGTTAATCTATCGCCTCCAGCCTCTATGTTTCAGAATAAGAAGAGATATTTTAGATAATTGGACAAAGCAATTCAAAATGACTTGGGTTAGCTAAGATTAAAAATGACCCAAACCTGCCAATCATAGTGCAAATAGTGCAAACATGCTCTTTGAAAGACACGCTTGTTGCCACTACCATCATCATGATATCTAAATCTAGAACCATTTATAAATTCTGACATTGCTAAATTTACCAACAAGAGCCATCAGAAGAAGGCATATCACCCCACCCCCCCACCCCCCCCCCCCCCCACCCCTTCCCATCACCCCCACCCCCTACGCCCGGATCCAAACATTTCAGATAAACATACATCAAGAGTGGACATACATGTAACGTTAATTGTAAAGGACAATATTTTAGAAAAACTAATCAATGAAAAATGAAGTCCTGACACTGCATCTCGCCTTAAACAAAAATAGATTTTTAAGTGCTGGTTCTATTCTGTTCAACTATTATGCCCGGACAAGAAAACTTTGGTGAATTTTAAGTTTTTCAAGGGAGATAATTCAGGAAAATACGGATAAACTTCTACAAAATGGAATCATAGCTCTGCTTCTTCAAGTAATATATTCAGTGACAAAGGAATTGAGAGCATAGATTCAAAATTCTTCAAGATCTGGTATGTACAAGACAATTTTGATGAATTCTAAGTATTTCAGGGGAATAGGGTTGGTCTGTCGTTTTAACCAAATAAACTTACTTATCGTTCAATGACTACCTGTTAAATAAATCTCCTTACATTTAGCGCCAGATAAAGATTTCTAATCTTGCATTTAATGCCTTCTAATGCAAGAACCACAAATTTCTACTCTAGTCCAGCTTTCTGGATGGAGTAGACTCACTTAATGTCAATCAAACAAAGACATCTGGAATCGTAGCTAAACTGTAAGAGTTGTGTTGACATCTTGAAATGATTGTCAGAGATTGACGGACGGATAGACTGACATACATACATTCTATATAGACGGGTGGATGTACATGCATATGGATAGCACATGCACATCTTCAAGTAGTAATGAGAACCCTTACCACTGGCTTAAAAGTATTTAAAGGGGGATAACTCTGTAATGAATAATTTTCTTGCCGCGAAAAAAGCACATGCACATTTTCAGATGGTAATGACTAGATTTACGTTTCAAAAGAATTGTAACAAAACTGTAGGCGTTGCGTTGACAAGGATGGACCGACAGACGAACATACATTTGGGATAGACGGATGGACGTACAAGTATACGGATAGCACATACACATCTTCATGTCGTAATGATAACACTTACCAAGTTTCAAAAGAATCGCAGCCAAACTGTAGGAGGAGTTGTGTTGACAAGAAATGATTGGCAATGCAGTTTATGTACCCGCTTTAAGCTATTTAAAGGGGGATAACTCTGTATTGCACAATTTCTTTGCCGCGAAAAAAGCACATGCACATCTGCACATGATACTGATGATGTGGACGAAGTTTTAATTTAATCTATTGAGACCTCTAGGAGGAGTTGCGTTTACAAGACGGGAACAGACGGACGGAGGGGGGGGGGTGGAAAATGACACTGACCTTTGCTGTGGAGTTTGACTATGACCGCAGGGATATGACCAAAATTGTAGATTTTGTATCATATTGGTACAGAATGATTTTGGCATCTGCTGTAGGACCTTGACCTCACAGCACCAAGTTAATGGACCTTTCCAGTTTTAGCTATACCTCGCCCATCTCTATCTCCACTCACA
This sequence comes from Chaetoderma sp. LZ-2023a, assembly GCA_034401795.1. NCBI lineage: Eukaryota > Metazoa > Mollusca > Caudofoveata > Chaetodermatida > Chaetodermatidae > Chaetoderma > Chaetoderma sp. LZ-2023a. Next base: position 99,946,331 of record CM067373.1, on the reverse strand, counting down.
CCACGTTCGTGTTGGGATCGATCGATCTCTGAACTCCCTAATTATCAATTTCCAGAAAATTATACAGGTAAGCTGTTAAATATTTTGAAACTAATTTGACTGGGTGCTGTTGCTGCCTATGCCATGAACAGCGCCCAGTCAAATTAGTTTCAAAATATTCAACAGAATGTTTATTGAATGGTAAATACATACTATTCGTGCAGGTGTCGGACTATTAAGCTTTAAAGACGGGCTCTATCGAGTTATATGGTTATGACGTCATCATACACGTCACGTAGTTGATTATGACGTCATACGATATATGGATAAACTTCGAAAGGTCCATTGTTTTATGAGATATTCCATCATCAGAAACACATACATTTACATTTAGACATTAACATCTTGAAAATATGTTGACTAGAACATGTGATGTGGTCAAATACGTCAAGATACTAATAAATGGAGGCGCTCATCTTGGATTTATGTAAATGAGGGCGAAAAGGCAGATTGTGTCCATATAATATATATGTGTACTCATTAACTATCAGAGAGGATGTTTGTACTACGATTTGCAAGTTTTAGTTATTAGCGAGCCCAACACTTGTTTCATCTTTGAAACAGTTTACTGATTTACGTTAATGAATTAGAATTCACTGAACTGACTAGAGCAACAGAACTCGTGAAAATAAATATTTTGAGGTGAACGTTATTGACAGTAAACAACTAAATTTGACGTAATTATTAGTCAAAGTGGTAGTGTGTTCAAATCTCTCAAAACGGTGGACTCAGATGGGCCATATTCAAACACCTTATATATCACGTGTGCCTTAAAATGCAATGCACCTTACAGTTCTCGTGTCCCATTAAATATAGACACTTTTGCACGAGATATGAGATGTCTGTTCAATTTACCTAGCTGGCTATGCTACCCAGCGTGCAATGCGACCCAGAATGCAATGCTCTGACTCCATAATCGTTGCAACTATTGGACACCATATTTGTTTAGTATTTTGTCTGCACAAGCCAGAATATCTCAAACAAAACCAACCTGCTTGCGCGTGTAAATAGTCATTTGCCACCCACCCCCTAACTCCACACCCCCACCCCGCTTCGGAAGCGTAAGCGTGCGCGTACGGCGCATTCACGGCATAACATTCGATAGTCTGTATTTCAACACTGTTCTGAGAAAGTGTCTAGTCCAGGAAAAAATAGGAGAAAGCTTTTATATACATTGACAGTAATTTGCGTGAAAGTCGTTGCTATCAATGACAGCACCAACATTCAATCAAATTAAGGTAAAAAAAATTAGTAGGTAATGCAATTACTACATGCTACATATTTGATAAAATTTGAATGAAAGTTGTTGCTGCAACAGATTTCAGTCTATATATTCTAAAATAATCATCATAAATTTCAGTCAACACTCGCTACGGTTTTAAAGAGCAATTTTACCATGTTGTTGCTTACTAAGGCACCAACAATCAAATTGTTGTCCATAGAATCATAGAAACGGCGCTCAGTACATACGCTTTCCGGGTATACGTTTGTGTTCAATCAATGATTTTCAAACAAATGCACAAATCTGTCAACGAAATATACACCCCATTTGCTAATCATTCATTCTTGGCGAGAAAGCGTATATAGGCCTATGCTCACTTTACCTAAATAGTAATATATAGATTGCACGTGTGTGGATAATAATTCGACACTGTTGTTGGTGCTTTAGAAATCAACAACTTCGTCAAATTGATATTCAAATCCGTAGCGAGAGTCGACTAAAATTATGATGATTATTTTAGAATATATATACTGAAAGCTGTTGTAGCAACACTTCATTCAAATTAGTGTCAAATCTTACCAGGTAGTAATCGTATTACCGAATAATTATTTTGACAATAATTGTACTGACTATTGTTGCTGTCATTGATAGCAATAACTTCCACGCAAATTATTGTCAAAATATTTATAAAATCTTTCTCTAATTTTCTGGAAATTGACACACTAGTGCTGAACAGTATTGAAATGCAGGCTGTCGAATGTACTGCCGTGAATACGCCCTACGTGCGTGCATACGCTTCCAAAACTGGAGGACAAATGACTTCGCACGTGCAGGCCGGTTGCTTTTTTTTGTTTAAGAAATCCTGACCTATACAGACAATAGACTAAACGAATATGGCGTCCAATAGTTACAACGATTATGGAGTCATGAAATTGCATGCTGGGTAGCGTTGCATGATGGGTAGCATAGCATCCTGGGTAAATTGGTCATAAATCCGCAGGCATTTCATATCTCGTGCAAAAGGGTCTACATTTAATGGAACACGAGAACTTTAATAGGCATAATACACTAATAAAATCATTTCCATTTGCTTGAGATGCATTCTGTAGCTTTTTTATGTGACGCTATTCTAAGCCGCGTATTCTATCAATAAATGCAACATTTTGTACAACCAGAGGTCAATACTATTATACTACTACTATTAGGATTTATGATAGAACTGATGTGTTTCAAATAGGAATCTGCTTTATCGATGTATCGCTTTAAACCTTAAAAACCTACTGTTAAAAGCATGTTAAAATGTCAAATTTGGATCATTTTTACGCCAATATATTTAGATCATTTTACGCCAATAGCGTATCAAAGCGCTCACAATGCTACGCAAATAAATTATTCATTTAATGGTCAATATTATATGGTCAAGAAAATTAGAACGTTTGCAGGCCAAGAGAACATTTTGTAAATTTACCACGAACAGTCGTCATTTTTTCTGGAAATGGATGTTTCTGAAGACCAATACATAGGCCGTTTTGTGAGGCTTTACAATGGCCCTTTCCCGTTTTAGCTATGCCCCGCCCATCTCTAGCTAAGCTCCACCCACACCTCGCTCGTGTTGGGATCGATCGATCTCTGAACACCCTGACTATCAATTTCCAAAAAAATACACAGGTAAGCTGTTGAATATTTTGAAACTAATTTGACTAGGTGGGTCTATATGGAACCCTTTGTGACGTAATGATTGTGATGTCATCATACACACGCTGAGCTGATTATGACGTCATACGAGGTCAGATGATGGATGAATATTCTGGAAAGGTAAATTAAATGGTCGGCGGTCAAGAGAATTCAAATCTTCTCTTAACCAGTGCCCATTTGCAGGCCAAGAGAATATTTTTTGAAAATTTACCACTGGAATGATTGGTTACCTAGACAGTCATTCCAGTGGTAAATCTTCATATTTGGTTTTTTTCCTGGCCTGCAAATCGACAGTCCTAAAATAAAAACAACCACTGCAGATATCGTTTTGGGCCACCAGGCTATTAAATGGTTAGAATGATATAAGAAGGGTTAACACGTGTAAATTAAAAGTGTATTTGACTGGATTATAGAAAGGATTCAATTCTCTGTCACATGTGGCTCACAATCTCTTTGCACACTCCACCAGTCATTGATATCTTTGTAAATCTTAGTCTTTCCATCGTCGGTCTTCAGCGCCAGGCACAGTGGAAGCCATATTTTATTGTCTAAATATTGTAGTCTGTAGTTTATCGTATGCTGTCCTCGCCAGGAGTGATAGGTCATATACTCAGTTAAGTTGTCCTGCAACAGAACCAAATATTTACCAAGTTCCTCAGGAGAATGAAAGTCTGACACGTGGATAAAAGAGTTTGGTGGCGCAAGTAGTTCATAAGATGTACGGTTAGCTCCCATCACTACAGGAACAGCACCAACACTTAATGCATTCATAAATAACTTTTCAGTAATATAATCACGACAATTACTATTTTCAAAAGAGAGAAAAAACAAATAATTCTTTAACTCTGCACACGGTTGCCATGGAAGCATGCCCTGATAGCCAGGACACGTGTAACTCCCACACATACCATATAAGTGTACATCCACGGTCTCGTTCAACTGGCGGATGTATCGCAATCGGCCATTGTGAACGGTTCCACCATTACAGTTACTAATCATCCCAGCCACAAGATGTCGCTTTACCATGTCAATAATTGGCGCATTATATAAAACAGCGCTATCATTTCGTGTCGTATATCCGTATGGAATTGGTACATCTGAATCCAAGCGATGAGTCATTGTCCAATTAAACATTCCTGCTAAATCTTTCACTTTAAAATTATGCATGTTACCTGGGCGCAGTGTATGGAATGGTCGTTCATCATTCAGCCACACCCACCGCTGCCATTCAAACCGCACACGTGGTAAATCTTCAATTCTACTCTGATGGCGAATTGTAACGACAACGGCTGAACTGACATTTAATTGGTTTTTATTACGAGTTATCAAACAGTTGTCGTCTACAACAAAGTCGCCCTTGTTGCGCCAGTTATAACCAGTCCAGTCAATCACAACGTAGTATTTCTTAGCTGCGCGTGCTTCATATGTTCTCTCGTTGTCTGAACCGAGGATAAGTTTTTGTACATGCGCACTCAAGTTATCTGCCTTGATGGTCTTGATGGTCTCTGAAACGATGTACTTGGAGAAACTCCATTCACGAACGTAAGGTGAGGCAATATTTCTATGAAACAGTGACAACAGGTAGACAACCAACATGAGACCTATCAGACAAAATAACAGGTTTCTTCTGGATAGACTGAAATAATAATAATAATAATAATAATAATAATAATAATAATAATAATAATAATATTTGCAATACATGTCCCCTACCTGAGGCCAGTTTCACAAAGGTGCGTACGTTACGACTTGTCCTAAAGTAGAAAACTGGCCAATCAGAAATCCGCATTTGACATTTTCCGTACTTAACTACTCGAGTGTACTAAGTACCCTTCGTGAACCCGGCACATCTTCAAAGACCACATAAAAATTTGATAGAAATGGCTGAAACTCGAATTTGATCAGTAACTTCTCATAACAAAGCAATGTACCAGGTTTCAGTTGAATATGTTGAAGGAGAACGAAACCGTCTAAAAAGCTGATAATTTTGTATCGTATTGTCGAAAGGGGCGTAACTCCATGTAAAATTTACAGAAACGCCTGAAACTCAAACTTGATCTGTAATTTCCCATACAAAGGCAATGTACCAATTTTCATTTGAATATCCTGGAGTGCGAAAAAGTGTGGAAACTGATATTTCTCGTATTTCATAAGCTTATGATCATGTCGATAGTCACTTACAGGACTGGCGGTATGATCAGCGAACGAAAAGAAGAAGATAAGTTGATGAAAATGCCTGAAGCTCGAATTTCTGCTGTAACTTCTCATACTAAAGCAATATATCAATTATCCACTGAATATCTTGAAGGAGTGCGAGAAAAGTGCGGAAAACTGATATTTTCATATATCATAAGTTGAAAATTGACGCAAACGCCTGCAACTCGAACTTGCGCCGTAACTTCTCATAACAAAGCAATGTAGTACTTCTTAGTTGACTATCTTGAAGCAGCGCGGGGTGGGGTGGGGGGAGGGGGGACTGCAGAAAACTGATATTTTTCGTATTTCATAAGACGAAAGGGGGCATAACTCCATGAAAAAACCCTCGCACTTGCTCTGTAACTCCTTATAATAAAGCAATGTCCTCATTTTCACTTGAATATCATGAAGGAGTATGAAAAAAGTGCGGATGGCTGATATTTTGAGTATTTTATAAGACGGAAAGGGGCATAACTCCATCAGAAATTGACAAAAATGTCTGAAACTCGAACTTACTCTATATATTACCTTATAATAAAGTAACCGACAAATTTTCATCTGAAAATCTGGAAGGAGTGCGAAAAAAGTGCGGAAACTGATATGTTGCGTATTTCATAAGTTGAAATTGGACGTAACTCCATGAAAAATTGACGAAAATGCCTGAAACTTGATCTTGTTCTGTAACTCCATATACTAGAATAATGTACCAATTGTCGTAGACTACCTTGGGGTTGCGAAAAAGTGCAGAAAACCAATTGTGATAGATGGACACATAGACGGCCGGTCGTCCGGATGGATGGACAGACGGAGACCAAAGATATTTCCTCCCACCCCGCCCCTAGTTTTACCGGTCGTGGACTATAATAATACATAGTCGTAAGTCAGAGAAGTCTTTGCGAACGTATATATATATTACTCAAACTTCTAGCTCATGGCCATCATCCATAACTATACATTTCGGAGAGCTGAGTATGAACTCGATTAGATTATGCAATGTAAATAAGCTGTAGTAGCGTCAGACATACATACAATTCTCCATCTCTGGTTTACTTACATCGCTCCTGTACCTTTGGGTACGTTAGAGAAGTTAGGATGAGGCATACACATGTAGTATTACTGTATCTTGCTCCTGCGGTAGTAGAAACATCCTACAGATGCAATCGGTCCTTTTTCGCCTTTGACCACTGTGTCCTGCCCTCAGCCAAAATCTTTAGCTTCCTCAAGTCCAGTCTTGATCTCAGTGTACTAAGTCCTGTTTTCTTACAGTCACCTCACAGCACGCTTAACAGATCTATACAATGACGTCATCTCTTGGCTTTATGTTTGTTGGCTCCTAGCAGGGTGAGTTCTAAGTCTCTCTGTGACGGTGTGTCTTCTGGCATCCTTAGCACATGGCCAAACATGGACCATCTTTGCTGGGCGAATTTTACTGAGAGCGGCGATGTGTTATTACATATAGTGCATCGTTGGAAATTATGCTGTCTGGCCATCGGTGTTCAGTGATGGCGTGGACGTGTTTGTGGTGGCAGGAATCAAGTTTATTAAGAGCTGCCTTTTGGGGATACCCAGTTGGTATAGTTATACAGCATCAAGAATACGCAGATTGCGTTGTGTAGACGTAGTCTTTTTGTCAAGGGCATCTTTGATCTATAAATTCATAGATTCCATGACAGCGTGCAGCGATGTCTGCAGTACCGCAGAGCAGTGATCCCCGGAGTTTACCGTTCCTCCATGGCTCCCCGCCACGAAGCGGATGGTCATTTTCTTTAGTTTCATGCTTTGTCAATAGGTACATGTGGGTGAACTTTGTATTCATAAAGAGATTCTCAATTATTAGTTTGCTTGCAGCTACACGGAGTCGTTCATCAATGAAGTCCGTATCATCGGCATATTCCATCTCCTCTAGTGTGATGTATGGACACTGCGGGGGGGGGGGGGCTAATGGAATTTTCCCGCTGAGATTTCAATGCAGCAGCAGGGTAGCAGGTTAGCAGGTGAAAAGCACCGGGGATAGTCCATCTCCTTGTGGGGAGCCGATTGATGTTTCAAACTCTGCAGACTGCATAGACTTGACTCGTTCTCTCAGCTTGGTGTCTGCAAGTCGTAGTCTCACTAGTCGCAGCTCATCTTCGTTGCAACTGGCCTGGTGCAGTATAGCTAGGATCTTTGAGCCTTTAATTGTGCCGAAGGCTCGTGGCATGCCAATGCTCATTTTGTGGAAATCCCAGTGTTTGGACATGACTACTGACATAAGCATATGTTAGGCCAATCCAATGCCTGCGAAGCTGCGTCCATGTTTAAAGCCACTTTGACATGATCCAGTGTAGTCATCGATCCTGTTGATGAGCACCATGCCGCCGATTGGTTGATGGGCTGGGTGTTTTCTTGGGCTTAGGTAGCGCGATAAGGGTGGTATGACCTACAGCATCGAGGAGAAGGTGGTGCATGAAGGCTAAATTGATTAGGTTTTCAAGGAAATTTTGATTTTTGGAAAGTATCTTTTGTAAATTTATAACGAAAATTTACCGAAAAATAGATTTTTGTTGTCCTTCAAGTGGACATTCGTCAGAAGTGTGGTGGTCGAGAAAATTCGGATTTCTCCTTGGCCATGGTCCAGTTGCGGACCAGGATGAGTATTCTTGAGGAGTTACCACTGGAATTACTGGCTCTGTAATCGAGCCAGTCATTCCAGTGTTGAGCTTTCGGGAATGTTCTTCTCTTGGCCTGCAAATGGACATTTCTCAAGATCACTGCAGCGGTCGTTTTTTGACCAAGTTGATTATTAATGGGTTAAGTTGACACAAGATGGCTAAAGAGGGATAGCGTATGCTTTAACAATTCACCACACGATATATGTATACGACAGTGCCCCTTGCCGCCCTCTCACCATTAACTGGAGAAAATGCTTAATTCTCCTTATACCACCTTCGTGCGCATGAATTGTATATTATTGATAGATCAATTTAATACCTGTTTGATATTCTGAAACTAATTTGACTTGTGAATATGCATGTTCAATTGAGTTTCTCTTTGTGCCTTTTACGAATTGTACCTCGTTTATAAATTAGCAATTTAATAACTTCCGAATATTTTGAAACTAATTTGGCTGAAAAAAATTCGCAAGTTACCTTCCCTTTGTGCCATTTTCAAGTGTACGATTTGAGTCACAATCTAATAGCTGTCGAATATTTCGATCTTTCTCCTTGTGTTACTTTCGAGTGTACGAATCGCATTTTGTCGATAAATCTATATTGAATGTCAATCTGACAACATCGTGTCTCGCAAGCTCTGACTAGTTTTAGGTTGTCTGGCATTGTTGCAGTTTTGTATTGAAATGTTTATTTCAGTTTGTATTTGTATGATAACTGAAGATGGGAAAAAGTTCAAGCGAATCTGAAAAACAGAAGAAGAGTAAAAGTGAAGATAATAGTGTTGAAGATGGCCATGAGCGCTCTTTATGAGAGAGACGCCATCTCGAAATAAATGCTTCGAAAGTAAATCGAATTGAATTTCCCTCTTCACCAAAATTGTATTCAGAAGATGAGTTTCGTGAACGGTCACCAATAAATGGAACTCCGTGTTCAGGTCTTTCTGATGGTTCGCCGTTGAAGAAGATTTCCGTTGATGTGCACGCAAATGGTTCATGTAATGGTATGGGTGGCGTCGAGGGTGCGTGTTAAACTAATCAAAATCATAGTGAAGGTAACAGATCAATATTGAAAGCAATACAAGAGGTGAGAAATGATTTATTGAATTGCATGTCTTCCCGGGAAAATGACATAGAATTGAAACTGAATTGTATTCAGAAATCTGTGGATTTTGTTTCGGATCAAAGTAATTAAATCAAAACTTTGTGTAAAAATCATGAAAATAAAATAAATGATTTAGATGTGTCCAATCTTGCTTTAAAGAAAGAAAATGATATTTTGAATGAGAAGATTGAAGCAATGGAAAGGTATTCGTTTGAATTCGATCTACTAATTTACGGTGTATCAGAGGAACAACCAAATGAAAATACAATAGCTTTGGTCAAAAGGCTATTAAAGGACACATTCAGAATTAGTAAGGAGGTGGACATAGAAAACGCTCACAGGCTAGGTAGGAAACTGCAGAACCGTGCGAGACCGCGTCCAAACTATCTGTCGATTTGCTATCTGCGATAATACCAGATCCCTGGACTGAAGGCACCATTATCCCCATATACAAACGAAAAGGCGATCCGAACGCTCCCAAAAACTACAGACCAATTACGTTACTTAGCTGTTTGGGAAAACTTTTTACATCTATATTGAGTAGCCGAATAAATAAATTCCTCGAAAACTCTGACAAACTGTTTGAAAATCAGGCAGGCTTTAGAAATGGCTATTCCACTACTGACCACATCTTTACACTCTATACATTAATAGAAATATTTAAAAGAAGAAAGAAAAAACAATTTTGCTGCTTTGTAGATTTTGAAAAAGCTTTCGACTCGGTTTGGCGCGATGGACTTTGGTATAAACTTAGACAGCATAGTATCTCTGGCAAGATTTTTAACGGAATTAAAAGCATGTACAACAACATAAAATCAGCAGTTAAGTTCAATAATGCAGTGTCACAGCCCTTCGCCTGTATCAGAGGAGTGCGACAGGGAGAAAATATCTCACCTATTCTATTTGCAATATACCTTAATGACTTAGAAAGCTTTCTTCAGAACCGAAACAGTAAGCAAATAGAACTCTATAGCGAAGAAGAAGAAATAAATAATTTACTGAATCTACTAATCCTTCTTTATGCTGATGACACTGCTGTACTAGCAAATAGTTCATGCGACCTACAGGAAACGCTCAATTCTTTTGATGAATACTGCGACGTATGGAAACTCAAAATTAATATAGACAAAACAAAGGTCATGGTCTTTGGCAGTACAAAACGATTCTATGAAAAACTACATTTTCGTCTTAAATTAATAGAGCTTGAAATAGTAGATAGCTATAAATATCTTGGAATATTTTTTTCATATAATAGCCGCCTCCTTTTAGCGGAGAAAAATATTTCCGAACAAGCTCGCAAAGCTACATTTGCACTACATCGCCGAGCCAGGGAGCTAGACCTACCAACGGATTGCCATATTAAATTGTACCACCAAATAATTGAGCCAATCCTACTATACGGGTGCGAAGTCATCGGAATAGAAAACTGTAACCTATTAAAGAAAGCAAATTTAGATTTTTTCCGGTACATCCTAAAAATAAAAAATAGCACCCCAAAGTATATGATATACGGCGAGTTAGGAGAAACCCCAATCAAAATTGTAATAAGAAAACGCATGATAACATACTGGCTTAGGCTCATCTCAGGTAAGCAAACCAAACTCGCTTGCAAAATATACAAACATATTCTATTAGACCACAATCAGAACGGAACATACTACAAATGGCTAGACTCTATAAAAAATATTTTAGATAGCACGGGGCATAGCTATCTCTGGACGAACCAGACAATACACAACTTCAATGAAACAAAAATAAGAATAAACAAAAATCTTGATGACCAATATATCCAAACATGGCAATCAGAGATGGGCGTATCTTGGAAGGGAAAAATCTACCACTCTTTTAAAATAAATTTGGAAATGGAAAATTATCTCATGAACTTAAATGACCGTAACAGAATCTTATTCACGAGATTTAGAACAAGCAATCATCGGCTACCAATAGAAACGGGGCGGTGGGAAGGCATACTCCGGGAAGAAAGAATCTGTCCACTATGCACCCTGGATGAAATAGGAGATGAATTTCATTACCTATTCATCTGCGAATTCTTTAGCGATAAACGTATAGAAATCTTCCCAAGACACTATTATAAAAGACCAAATTTTTCGAAATTTCACCTAATGCTTTCAACGAAGAACAAGAAATTACTAATAAAGATCTGCCGTATGATCGAAGAAATTAATAGGCACTTCCAACGTTGATTAACCCTATACACAATGGACTCGCAGATTAACAACACAACATTGACGAGAATTCCAAAGTACCACTGCCACCACCACCACCACCACCACCACCACCACCAGCAACAACACCAACAACAACGACAACGAAAACGACAACGGCGACGACGACAACAACAACGACAACAACAATAACTATAGCAGCGACAGCAACAACAGCAACAATAACAACAATATTAATAATAGTACGGTTTAAACATAGTAGTCAACCATGTCTAGAAAACTACTCTACCGCTAGATGTCGCTCCATTCAGACTAGTGCTCGAGTCGGACCACACGCTTTTGAACCCAAATGTAACAAACTGACGGCATTAGTGAACAGGTTCCACTGGGTGGGTGCACAAGATTCCCCATAAACTACCTAAGATTCGATCCGATCTGTTACTCAAATACCTGATGTCATAATAAAAATGTGTCACTTTTTATATGACGTTACAATCATACAACGTAAGCAGGCAACTGCCTTAGTAATCCGCTTGGTGTCCGACACTGGTTATTCAAGATCTCCCCTAAGCTAGACAAGAACCGTCCCTATGTAACCCAATTATCTGATGTCATAATAGAAATGCGTCAGCTGTCGGCTAACGTTATAGTGTAACGTTATAATGTGGTCCTCTTAAAGATTTCCCTTAAACCAAAACTGTTACCCAAGTATCTGATGTCATAAAAAACACGTCACATTTTAGCCGACGCCAAAATCACATAATGCAAACAACCACCTGCCTTAACAACCAGTTTGTTGCACCCACACTGTGGCTATCCAAGAAACAATAACAAGAAACCTAATTGTAGAAAAACTATAGAGTAACACGATGAGAGGCTGTTTTGTAGATTTAACACAGCAATGAATGGTTCGGTTATCGAGCCAGTCACTCCGGTGGTGAATACCCAAAATAGTCTTTGTCGCGATATGAAGGAATATAACTGTCTATTGTTGAAAATAAGGTTGTTCTGTATTTTAGTTTAAAAAATGACTACCTTATGTGCAGCAATAACCCATTTCTAAGAATACCAATCTGACATTTTTTATAATCAGTTATTATATATTTATTATAATCTAAATCCTGATGACCCCCACAATATGACCACTATAATTTTAGTACTTTGTTATTGAGATGGCGGTACAATAACAGTAATAATTTTGTCATTACTAATTATGAAGTACGTGTAAATAATAACTGTAGCTTTCATAATAATTCTAAGTTACTACTACTACTACTACTACTACTACTACTACTACTACTACTACTACTACTACTACTACTACTACTACCACTACCACTACTACTACTACTACTACTAGTACTACTACTACTACTACTACGACTACTGCTGCTGCTGCTGCTGCTGCTACTGCTAGTGCTATTGATGCTGCTGCTGCTGCTACTACTACTACTACTACTACTACTACTACTACTACTACTACTACTACTACTACTACTACTACTACTACTACTACTACTACTACTACCACCACCACCACTACTACTACTACTACTACTACTGCTACTACCGAAAGCACAAACAGTGGTTATATAACTAGATAAATACCAAAATATGTAATTATGAATTAATATATAATGTCTGATCGCCATAACATTTATAATTTCTGTAAATTCATATTCCCCATATGCCATTATGTGGCCTGGGGGTGTAAATAAAATAATCTGAATCTGAATCTGATTTCTTAGGAGACCGGAGCAAGCTTCAGTTCGAATTAGGATTATGGAGGCCAATGATAAGGACACATATTGTAAAGATCATTCGATTAAAAAAGACTATGAAAAGAAAAAGAAACTACTTGACATTATAAATAGAGAAATCAGCGAAACAAAAGAGTAGTTTTCCGAAAGAGAAATGTATGTATTAACGGTGAAATATACAGAGAAGAATGAGCTTCTCAGACACCTGAGTTTATTAACTTACTTCCTTAACCCTTTAATGGTCAAATTTGGTATAAAAATGTTAAATATCTGTCTGTTGAGTGTCGGTTTGTAGGCCGATGGAATGGGATTTTTGATGGTTTATCACTGAAATGACTGGCTTGGTTGTCGAGCCAGTCATTCCAGTGGTACATTTGGGGGTGGGGTGTGGGTTGTTCTCTTGGTCTGTAGATGGGTGTTCCACATGACTATAACAGTGGCTGGTTTTGGCTGTATGTCCTTTGAAGGGTTAATATATATATATATATATATATATATATATATATATATATATATATATATATATATATATATATATATATATATATATATATATATATATATATATATATATATATATATATATAATTAACTTCCTTTTTGTGTGATTTAACATGTATCTAAAAATGGCGTCTTTCAATGCAAGAGGTTTAAGAGACCGTGTTAAGAGGAGTTTTTTGTTTTGTAAAATTCAATATTTAGATGTTGAGGTGCAAGAAACACACAGTGTTGCAGTAGATGACAGATTTTGGACGCTGAGTGGGGAAATAAGGTACTTTTTAGTCATGGTTCAAATTTGAGTAGAGGAGTGGCTTTTTTCTTTTCAAATAATAAAATTAAAATTTTAAACAGTCATTCAGATGATGGTGGTCGTTTAATTTTAATTAACGCTGAATTTCAGAATAAAAAATTTGTGATTGTAAATCTTTATGCTCCAAATTTTAGGACTGAACGTGAAGAATTCTTTAAGAAATGTGCTGATCTTTCACAAACCTTTCAGACTGGTACAGTTCTATTAACAGGTGATTTTAACACAGTCTTATGCCCTATTAAAGCTAGATTGAATTCCACAAATTCTATGGTGTCTATTAGTTTACATGAATTAATAGTTAAATTATGATTTAGTTGATATTTGGAGAGTTCGAAATGCAAATGCAAAGAAATTCAGAGGATGTTGCTGTCTATGTCAGCAACATCTTCCAGTAGATTTGTTGGGAAATGAACACCAACTCATCCTTTAATTTAATTTGAAAATTGTGAATTTTGGCATTGGTGTGATACGGGTTAAGAATTATAGAACAGCACTTGAGGACTGAATTGGAAATCTTGACGGTGGTGATCTTTGCCGGAGCAAGGTGCAGGTCTCTGTTTGTTTACTTTTCACTGAAATATGCCTTGATACTTCTTTCTTTGCTAAATGTCTTAAATTTCTGCTTTGCCCGCGGCTGGCTTAACAGTGGTTTTGCCAGTGCGGTTCGACTCCACCTCCTACTATTAAAAAAAGGAAAAAAGTTTGTATGTAAAATCTAACGTTATAAAATATGGTATCAACTGTAATACCTGATATGCCTATACACGGCCTGAGTGTCATAAAGTGAACTTGAACCTGGATCTATGGATATAAGTCCAGTAGCGTTGGCAGGGGTGTGCAGGTAGAGCGGTCGTCCCCACCTGAGCCACCCCTCCAAATATAATAATTTAACTGAAGCTATAAATCAATCTTTCTGTCGCATCGCGCTGATGATGACTGGCTCAACTGTAGCACCGCGTTGGCACGGCTGTTGATAAGTTGATTTAAACGTAAAATTGTCGTGCCACGCCAATCTATTGTTACAGAAACACATTAGCCCGATTGAGAGTGCGAGAGCTAGCACGAGGGTTAGTGAAGTGTGACACAACGTTGACATGCTGTGAATATATACATCTGTTTTGGCATTTATTTAATTTTTCCATATGGATATATTTTTATTTAATTTCGAATTTTATTTAAATTTTTATTCCTGTTTATGCGAAACTGACCTAAATTCCATACAGCTGCATATTTCCTGGAACGCGTCTCTGGGCCACCATGCACTTTCTATCGCCCTCCCAATCTCGCTAGTGTGTTTCGGATTATATTCAGGTGCGTCGGTAACGTATGTGTCTGGATGGATGGATGGATGGATGGATGGATGATTGAATAATTGAATGAATAAATGAATGGATGGATGGATGGATGGACTTTATTTTGGGACCATTGCCCAATCAGATGTCAAAAATTGACCGCCGATATTCCGTTCTGTGCTGGCACGGCACATGAACAGTGAGACATATAAATCAAGGTCGTGCTTCAATCGAGTAACGCACTAGCTTGACTCGAAAACTCAAAAGCCAGAAAAGTTGATTTATGTGTCGAACTTTTGCCATGTTAGCTAGGACTTAGGATCAATTCAGATATGTTGTCGCAGTACTCCGACCGGAAGTATCATGTGGTTGCTTTGCCAATCTACGCATGCGCGCAGTTTTACCCTAGTTTGAAGCAGGAATAATCGGGTAGAGTTTGTACCACGTGATATGAGTTTGTACCACGTGAGACCGTTGTCCGATTATACTCTCGGTCGTTCGGATATGTTGTCGAGGTACCACGCTTACCCCGAAAACATATCCGAACTTACCCTTAGTCATTTTCATCTAAATTTAGTTAGCACGGCACATGAGAAGTTCAACTTATAAAACGAGCCTTACAAGCCAAGTGAGGGTTCATATTTACCTCTGGGAATGCGCGAGAGCCCATCTGAGAGCAACCAGATTTCAAAATTTTCCAGGGGAGCACCCCTGACCTGCAATGACACCTTTTTTTATACCCTTTTAGTAGAGCAGCACACAATTTAGATATAGCATGTAATATCAATCATTACGGATTACGAATCAACTGGAAATAATTTCAGACCAGAAATAATGAATTTGTCCCTCCCCACCCGCGATGTCGTTTTGCATCCCCAAAATTTGCGAGCCTGGTTACACCATATTTTGCTATGCATTGGTCAGAACGCTCACAAGTAAACAATAACAAAAATTATGAAAAACGTTAAGAAAATTGTCAGAATAGGTAAGAATTAGAAACACAAGCATTCAGAGAGTGTAGGCCCTCGCTCTCCCGTTTTTTTGTCACATTGTAAATAGGTTTCTGATTTTCCCGATTTTAACCGATTTTCCAGATTTTTCGGATCACGCCAAAGTTGTGGAACCCCACTCTACAGTCACACTAATTTTTGTTTTAAAATTGGAACCAAATCGGACGAGCAGTTTCTGAGATATCCATAGATTCAAAATGTTCAAGAATTGACGCAGATCCGGGTTCTTTTATTCGGACCACGACCAACGTTTGTAAATCCTCCAACACGGTAAGTTCCTTCTTTGTGTTAAAGTTTGAGCCAAATCTGATCAACAGTTTTTGAGCTATAGAGACGGACACGCCGCACGCACGCACGCACTCACTCACTCACTCACTCACTCACTCACTCACTCACTCACTCACTCACTCACTCACTCACTCACTCACTCACTCACGCACGCACGCACGCACGCACGCACGCACGCACGCACGCACGCACGCACGCACGCACGCACGCACGCACGCACGCACGCACGCACGCACGCACGCACGCACGCACGCACGCACGCACGCACGCACGCACGCACAACAAACAACAAACAACAAACAACAAACAACAAACAACAAACAACAAACAAACAGACAGACCCGATCGCAATGCGCGCTTCCCATTACGGTAATAATAATGTATACATATGTCTACCTTGAAATTCGAGCATATATCCGAAAGCACTTAATTTCCATAACTCTCTTTGTCTGCTGGACAATTCCGCTGTGGCGATCTTTCATTTTAACCAATTTAAGCAACGCTCCGCTCTAACATGTCGTATGTTTACTTTCAATCAAGGCTGACGGCGCGCATTTATAATAGAGCAATTAGTGTTACACAGGTATGTCGTCTGACCAGTACTACCTATTTATACTTAGCGCCTGTAATTCTAAATTCACCAGGACTGCCTATTTATATCCAGCGCCCGAAAGTCGTGTGTGGGGTGGTGGTGGGCGGGTTGGGGTGGGGTGAGTGTGGGGGTGAAAATGAATATACTTATGGAAGCTTAATTTATATTCACAAGACAATATATATATATAGGCCCTATGTTTAAATGTACACTCAAGGGCCTATGGCTTATTGTGGAATAAATCAATCAATCAATCAATACAATACCACGAGCCGTTGGAGGTTGTGAGGTCCTCGGGTCGGTGTATTTGAAAACAAATAGGGCATTGTGGTGTTGTGGCGCAATCATTTCACGTTGAGCCAATTATATACTATGTAAGAAATATTCTATTAGATACTGGGAAACAAATTTTTACTGAAATCGCATGCTCTCCAAGGCAACACCAGACTCCAGTACTATTGAAATATTTAGCAGCTTGGTTGGGTTAGATTTATGAAGTTTAGCTGCTTTTCCATATATACGCAATCAACATAATGTAATCTGTTTGTGTATCCATTTTTATCTCGCCATCACAAAGTGAAAAATGATTTTGGGAGAGGGTAGTAGTAGTAATAGTAATAGTAATAGTAATAGTAATAGTAGTAGTAGTAGTAGTAGTAGTAGTAGTAGTAGTAGTAGTAGCCTACTACTACTAGCCTACTACTACTAGCCTACTACTACTAGCCTACTACTACTAGCCTACTACTACTAGCCTACTACTACTAGCCTACTACTACTAGCCTACTACTACTACTACTACTACTACTACTACTACTACTACTACTACTACTACTACTACTACTACTACTACTACTAATAATAATATGTAACTGTTTAACCACCATACTCCATAAATATGTAAATTCACTTGTCCCCATATGTCACTCTGTGACCTGGGTGTAAATAAATCATCTATCCTAAGGTGGGGCTATGGCGGCGCTGGTGTCGGCGTCAGCGTCCGGTCACGTTAATCTTTTTTTAAACGACATTTGCACCCACAAGGGTTTATCCGATTTTAATTTTTTTAAAACAACACGTCACAGAATCATTCTATGTGATAGAACTACTCTGCATCAAAATTATATTGATTTTTTGAGATTTTCCCATACTTTTTCAGTGCTGGTTATTATTTTCTGGGTCCAGGATTATGATTCCAGGCTGCGTTATAAGCTTTTTCAAACGACCTTTACCCACAAGGGAATGTCCGATTCTAATAAAACTTCACAGATTTGTTCCATACGATGCTTAGGACTAGTCCATGTAAAAATGAAATCGACTTACAATTTCCCCCAGATCTTTTCGAAGTTTGATCTTTGATTATTTTACGGCTGATTTGCGTGCACGTTAGCTGCAGGATAAGGGTTTTGTTGAGTTAAGCTTTTTTCAAACGGCATTTACATCAACAAGGAGTTATCTGAATTGAATAAATAATTCACATATTTGTTCTATGCGATGCTTATGACTAGTTCGCATAAAAAAGAAATTGATTTTCAAATTTTTCCATATTTATTCAGCATTTGAACTTTGATTATTTTAGTCCTGATTTGCATGCATCTATAGGATGCTGTGTTAAGGTATTTTCAAACAACAATATCCGATTGGAATAAAACTTCACAAATTTGTTCTATACGATGCTTAAAACATAAAAAGGAAATAGATATTGAAAATGTTCACATTTTTACTGGGTTTAGACTTATTTATAACTGATATACATCCAGGTTATGCGTATTACGATGTGGTTAACGTTTTTTCAAATGGCAATTTAATCAGCAAAGACTTATCCAGTTTAGATAAAATGTTTTGATTTGCTATATAGATGTATCTTGCACCATATTAATGTACTTGCTTTTGAAAATGTTTCTTCTTTTTTCAGGCTATGAACTTTGCTTATGTTTGGACTATTTGCCTTTCGATCAGACTTGGTGTGCCATTAGTCATTGTTCTGCAGGTTACTACTTGGCAGCAATACTTTATGGTTCAGTCTCCAAGTTATGCTTCTACGAACCTATGCTTATCAGTTGGGTAGGCCTACCATAGGTATCTTGATTCAACAAGTAGATTGTCAAATTTCAAAATGACTCGGATAAGTGAATTGTCAAATTTCACAATGAGGCTGTGTCCCATGGTCCATCATATCCTGTGATGTACAATTAATATACAGGTAAGCTGTTTGCTATCTTCTGATAGCTCTTGTTCTATATATGTACATGGCATGGACATTATTTTTTCACAGAATATTTAGTCCAGGGCAGGCCAGGTCCTGCGGCAGCCGGGTCCTGTGGCAACTTAAGAAGGTGAGATATTTGGCATCTTCTGATACCTCTTGTTTCCGTTTGCCTATAAGGTCCATCAATCGTGGGCTCATACGCATTTTTGCTCTGTTACGTCATCCGTTTAAGTAATTCTAGCTATTTAAAGGTGCATATTCACACATGAATGCTTGAAAATTAAAATTGATAAAGCTCGTCCGCATAGGTCTACGAAAATATACTACTCCAAAATTGCTAAGAATATTCTAAATAAATATACAGGAAATGAAATGGACGTTATGCATCGGGAATAGACATTGTGCAGTCAACCGTTTATGATCTACTCATGCTTGCCAGTATTGAGCCTGAAAACTTCAATCTGCGTAAATTCAGTGATGTTTTCCCACAGAAGACAATCGAATTCCTTTACTGATTCTATTTGTCCCGCGGATACCTGAGTGAGCGGGAACTTTCTCGTAACATTGCCCTGCTGTCAGGAAACTGGACGCAGCAACGAGTATGCCTAATTGCTACTCTTGGAGTCAGGACGTCGTCTCTACCGCGTGGAACAGGTATCAAGAGACCGGTTACGTGAATAGAGGTCACGGTGGAGGAGGTACGAGGGCTATCATACAACCACATAACAGGTTCAATGTCAGCTCTGCCTGCCGAAACCGAAGCACCAATGCTAATACAGTAATGCGAAACCACTTTAGAGACACGACGGAGTTGACGCAACGGATGTGCTCGTGTATGGTGATGTAAAAACGAAAGATTTACTGATGCCAATGTTGTGAAGCAATGGTTGTTATGGTAGAGTTGCAGACATTGTGCGGGGTGGCATTAGTGCTGGTGGCCATGCAGACTTATTCTGCATCCAGAATGGCTCTCTGACTTGTGTGCGGAAAAGGGACGAAAATCTTCATCACTGTCCGGTCATATGATTGTGCAATTGGGTCACTCTGATGGGTGATAATGAGCGATCACACAGAGCAAGGGTGGTTAGCCTCTACCTGGAAAACGAGGGTATCGAGCGAATGGAGTGGCCAGCTCAGTCGCCAGACTTGAATCCCATTGAACATGCTTGGGACCTTCTGCAGGCAGCCATTTCAGCCACCAATCTAATACCATTAGTTTGCCTATACACCGGGATCTTTCATCTGGCTGGTGAGATAACACATACGCGTCCTTGTAGTTATGGTAATACTTTATTAATACACAATTTACGCTGGGACACTGCCACTGGTTCGTTTGCACAGTTGGCCACAATCCACAGTTTGATATTCACGTCGTGGAGTGGGACCAACTATCCAAAAGTACAAGTGACCGTGCCCAACGCCAAGCTCCAACTGACTTCCGTCCCATGTTCTATTACAAACAGGTGACGTCAGTCCATAATCACAAACCTTCGTGACAAACAGTTCCACCTGATCCGTGACAACGCATTCAGTATACACCAGTGCTATGGGTGGTCATGCACATACGTAGACCGTGGTAATGAGTAGCCAGGAGGCCCTGACTGTGGCACTTGAAGACTCGTCCGTACACGAGGGTAGTTCATCCACAGTATGCTGCAGGGTCACTGCCACAGCTGTCACTGCACGTGTTTGCACATACCTGGCATTGTTTTTCTGCGTTAATAATTGCAAAATAAATGTTACGGCCGTATGGATTATGATTTGTATCCCTATGTTCAGTACTTTCTGTTATGGTATATACGTTATCCTTAGCAAGTTTTAAGTAGTATATTAACCAATAGTCCTAACATGCAATTTATAAATACATCCTGTGGTTCTATGTATTAAACCTACGCACACGAGCAATTTAATTAGCTAGCCAGGGATACAATTTCTACGGGATAAAATATTCAGTGCATGATTAATTCCCTCATTGCATTCACACATCGAATTTTAGATCCGTAAAAGATATCTAAAGATTGTTCATATTGTTGTTGCGCATACTAGTTGCTTTTAAAGCCATGCATCCATGCACATGTCTCAGTCTCGGTTATCCGTCTAGTTATCCGTCTCATATGCTAAATAGATGGAAGGGTGTGGTGGCGGTGAAGGCCACTCTTCCCAAAGTGTTGGCCAATTACCAACTACACAAGTAAAACCACTCGCAGCACCCACCAGTGAGAACCAGAAAAGTGACGAGCAGAAATCGAAAAATTAACACAAAGGGGAGAAGAAAATGATGAAGATGGCATTTTCTTTCAGTCATGTGCACTGCGTGCCTGAAAGTTAAGACAACAACGTCTTATGGAAATTCAAATTTCCCTGTTGTTTTATAATTTTGAAAAATTACATCCAATGAGCTATTTCATGCACCATCCACAACACTACACAACAACACGCATCACAAAGTCAACATAGTTGATCGCAATATCAACAACAACAGCAGCAGCAGCAGCAGCAACAGCAACAACAACAACAACAACTGTTGCAACATAAAGTGGCGTAAACTCAATCACAATCACTGTAACAATGCCGATACATCCAGAGCAACAATTGCACCTACCATTAAATCAGCACATGCAGGATGGTGCATCGCCAAACCTCTACAATTGTAGGTATGGCAATGGCACATATCAATAACTGTAACAAAATAATGCAAATCTATATTATTTCATAAAATAAACCTTTTGCCATTGAACATTGAATTTGTTTAGCTTATGCATATGGCCAGCTGTTGTGGAGCACTGTAGCCGCCGGCGGTGGTGGTGGGGGGGGGGGGGGGCGAGGGCGCGCGTGGCTCTGCCGCTTGCCGCCGTTGTTGCTACTACTGCTGCTGCTGGTCAGCCAGTCACGCGGTTGGGGGAGCAGTCGCCACACATCTCCGATGTCCACAAAAACCGACGTCCAGGGCCGGTGGAACGATCACATTCCAGTGGGCTCGTGCAGCCATTGCTGCGAAAATTTAACACTACCGTAGTAGTTATACGTGGGGCTGGTCGCCATTGTTCTAGAACAAAAGAATTAGGTCTAAATAATGGCGACCAGTGCCCCCAGCATCCGAGAACAATGACGACCAGCGCGCCAGCGTTCGTGAACAATGGCGCCCAGCGCCCCAGGATTTGGAACAATGACGACCAGCCGCCCACACTTTTTTTGAGAATATATTTTCTGGACGTCATTGTCTGTGAGAACAATGACGTCCAGCCGCTCAGACCTTTTTGAGAATCTATTTTCTGGACGTTATTGTCTGTGAGAATAATGGCGTCCAGCCGGTAGAATAAAATTACGCAAATTTTGGTATGAATAGGGTGTAAAAATGTTATTGACAATGGCGTCCAGCGGATAGAATATTGACGAATGGGATGTTAGTTTGGTATTTTACGTTTTAAATTAGCGGCGCGCGCCCCCCCCCCCCCCACCCCCTCCGTGGTTATCTACCGTGGTATGCTAGGTAAAAATAATAGAGTTTAAGAGGTGGTCTGATAACGGAGGTTTGAGGAGGAGGGATGAGGAATAATATCGTACTCGTTTTACGAGGCAACGAGGTCTAGGAGGAGGAGGAGGAGGAGGAGGAGTGATGAGGAATGCTATCAAGGCCGGCCTCTGCCTGGCTCGTAGTTTTCTCCACGCGTGAGCTTAAATAGAACGCGCTTTTCTTCGACTGTTAATTGTCAGTTCGCTGAAGTATAATATTTGTTCTTTTAACTTTCTTAATATTTACGTTTTGAGTGTAGATTTTAAAAGAATAATTTTTTTTAATATTATATTAGCGAGGAGCAAATAAGTGTGCGTTAAAGACATTACACGTTATTACCTTACACAATGGCAGCTAATTTAAGTGACGAAGTTAATGAATGTGAAAATGCGGTTAATGCGATTTTGCAGCAGATGCATGACTCTGATGTCGCAAGATTAAACATGGATCTACCCTTTTCAACTGATGAACATGTTGATAACCTTACATTTTTGGATACTACGTTTTATCATCCCGACTTTACAATTCCACAAACGTGTGCATCTGATGAACATAATGGCATTGCATTACGTAATGTAAATTATAGCGATGACAACACTGTACTGGTTCCTGATTACCGTGAAGTCATTCCTGAACTGACTATTACGAATACTGACGCGTCGGTATTCAATTATCCGTATCATTTATATGATTATGACGTAATCATACCTACACAACCTGCTTCTACCGATGATCTAACCGCTCATACGAGAACTGAACTATCTATTGCTGATATGAGTACCGTACCATCATCATCATCATTTTTCAATTATCCTCATAATGTTTATGAATATGACGTAATCGTACCAACACAACCTGCTTCTACCGATGATTTAACCGCTCATACGAGAACTGAACTATCTACTCCTGGTATGAGTACCGTACCATCGTCATCATCAGCATTTTTCAATTATCCTCATAATGTTTATGATTATGACCTAATAGAGCCTATGTATTCAGCTTCAACCGATGTACACGATGGACACGACCTAAATTTATTTGACGTTGCGCCAGTTCCTGACTGTATTGTGCCTTCTCCTAATGACATATCTCTGGATTTAGCATGCCTTCCTAATGATTCCGCTTATCGCAGTGATGTAATCGTTCCTACTCAACAAACTCTTATTGACACGCATGCAAATCATTTGGTAGATGAATTGAGTCTCCTCGCTGATGAAATCAGTCATTGCATATCGGAGAATATAGTGCATACTGAAGACCTTCTTAATCGTTATTTGCAACGCGTTCACTGTGAGTACCCTCAAATCGGAGGGTCGGTAGGGGAGGGTGGGGAGAAGTGGAACATCATGTGAGGGATGACGCTTTGAGCATGACTGTATCCAACATATTACCAGGAGCCAATTTCTATAATTATTCATACATACCTTGGGGGAAAGCTTACATGTTAGACTAGACAGACACGTTGAGTCACGGCTAGATGTCTGTCTGTTGGTATTCTTATAAACAAAGAATTTTGGGGTGAAGTGGGACACTCCAGGGTGAAGTGGGATTTGAGTTGGGGAGAAGTGGGATTACTAAAATGAGGCAATAGAATCAACTGAATGATAATTGTTTGTATAACAATTGAACCCTTGTCAGTGTTAAAGCAATTTAGAAACAGTAGCAAATATCCACTATGCATTTTGTATAGGTGGTAGAGAAGACTGGGGAGAACTGGGACTGGGGAGAAAGGGGACACCTATAGTGGGACACTATGTCCCAGTTCTCCCCATGTCGGGTTGCCATGCAAAATGGTGACTGCCGAGACACAGTCATTGGGCATTGATAACAATTATTTATGGATTTATCGCGTATATCTTGCAGTTTTAAATGGTGGAATTATTTCTTTTTTTACGTAAAATTAGTTATTAAAATGTGGATCATACATATTGGTCAAAATGATCTTTTGCGGGCTCAAAACAGTCAAATTCAGATTATGCTTACATTAAAGAAAGCAGGAATCTGCCGTTTCCTCACAATATAGAGATGGCATAGGCCCATATAAAAATTATATCAGGGATCTCATTGGTCAAGGGCCATGCCATAGTTGAAAGTCTCCCACTTCTCCCTTGTCCCAAGTCTCCCCATCCTCCACTATTTGATTATACTGACTCTATATCTGTGGAGAATGTGCGCAAATACCACAGTAAAAGTATCGTATCGAAAGTACTGAATATAAGGTATCTTTTAACAGTTATCCTATAGCTGATACACCACTTTCTCATTCTGAGTTCGTGTCTGGTGGCTTTCAATCTTTGCTTGATATGTATAGTGAATAAAGTAATGTTCAGTCGAATGATCACGTGAGAATCGAGCTGATTCACCCTTCTTTGGAAATGCCGATAGCGATGGATTTTAGGCTATGGAATGAAATTACGCCTGAAATAATTTTAGAATCAGTGGAAAAAGTCATTCAGTCAAACACTGATTGTAGGTTATCAGACGGCTTTGAATTTCACGTTTTTCGCGCAGAGGACAACTCAGTTGGGCGAAATGATACTCTCCTAGGTTCGACCGATTCTAGACATTTAAATTTATTAAATTTACATTCATCTGATATAGATGCCTACATCCGTATTAAAACGTATTATACCCGTTTGCGCTGAATTTCCATTCTGTTTCGTGACAGGAATATTTTTAGGAATAAAATTTATTGAGAAAATGAACAAACTAATTTCTACAAATGAATGGTGTAATTTGAGAAGTAATAAAACATATTTGACGCATATGGCACGTGAGTATCATACAGCTTGCTGTATTCCTGAACGTGAAATTAATAGTACTGATTGGTATAAATATCAGGAACATTTTCGCAATCAATTTTCTATTCAAGTCTACTCAGAGTCAACTCATGAATGACTATTCGGTAGCGCTTCCCCGAGTTTACCATGTATCAATCTTATGCATTCAGAACGTGATAATCATATTGTAGCACGGACCGACCGGACGGGTACTGACCGTCCCAGCGAAGCGATTTTTCACCCCTTTTATACTACTCGTGACGTCAGAGGCAGATGCCTCAGCCAATCAGCGGCCGAGAAATAGCCAATCGGTGTGCAGCTAGATCAGTGACGTGTTTATCACGTGCACAGAACATTCTAGATCTATTTATGCATACACGCGATTAAGAAGTCAAAAGCAATATTTTGAAGATAATTTAAGGGGATTTTCGCGGATAACTCAGACATTTCTGGCCCGATTTTAAAATAGTCAACACTTCTAGAAAGCTCGTTTTATTCCGGTCCTGATCGGTACCAAGAACAACGAGAAAGCAATAAGTAAAGGTTTTTACTCGGTACACTATAGGCGCGCGCGTGCGTGCGTGCGTGTGTGCATGCGTGCGTGCGTGTGTGTTGATCGTTGTCTCTCGATTTTGTCTCATGTTGCTGTTCTTGACCATGGCTTTTTTGTTGCTCCTCAAGTTTGGGCGTGGGGGATGGGGAGGGCCTAACCTGGGCCTAACGGGGTTGGGAAAGGGATGGGGTAGGTGCTGGGTCGGGGGGTGGGGGTGGGGTGGGTGTAGGTGCGTGCGGTCTTATGACCTGATGTACCCTAGGGGGGGGGGCTTTAGGTCAGAGACCTCCCGGCCCCTTTGGGTGGAGTGGAGAGGTTGGGTGTGTGGGGTCTTTAGGGTCCTGGGACCCATTTGCTCTTCTGGCCATCATCCGAGCAGGCACCAGCGCGCACTTGTATCCCTTCTTGGGATCGCTTCCATCTCTGCTTGTGACAACTCTATAACGGGGGGTAATAGCATAGAGTGTATTGGAGTGGGAAGAGGAAGGGGGAACAACTTTTCCATCCTTCCCCTTGGACAATACAATCGAAAATGTCTTCAAATACGGTTTACCAGACCGGGTAGTCCCATACAGAGGAGGGAGGGGGCGAGTACGTATCTCGTCATCATCCCCTGCATTAGCTTTTTGTCCGTTCTGCCACTGGCTTGGCATCTTTAACGCTTACACCATCTAAGTGGCAGTAGTCAATACAAAACCGTAATGATCCATCTTTCTTGATGGTTAGGACTATGGGACTGGCCCACGCAGATGCAGAAGGCTCTATAATGCCTGTTCTCAACATGCCATTGACTTGTTGGTGTGCTTCCACTTCCTTATGAATAGGAAGACAGCACACCGGCTGCCTCACCGGTCTATTATTGCCTAGGTCCATTGCACTTGCTGAAAAACTATCTTTGTACGTATATAATAGATGCCGTACATTACTTTTCTGAGCGCAGGTTAATCCAACTGTGGCACGCAAATACAGGTCGTGTAGGTGTTCCAGTATATTCGTCTTGGTTACGGTGGCATTTGTAGGAATGGTTGGAAGTATTTTCACCAAATCTATGTCCACCAGACAGCCACAGCATACTCCAGGAACTAAGGTAATAGGATTAGCTGTGCCGTTAAACACATGGTAAGGTATATGGTCCCTACTTGTGGTGGTAACTAACATTCATGGATTAACACATTTTGAAGCTGACATATATTCCTGGTCAGGTTCTAACAGAGCGGTATGAATACTTTTTCCTGAGGTGCGGTGGCCCACACAGTTTCTTCGTGGCCTGGCTTAATGGTGGCTGAGGAGGCCAATATTAAAGCACAAGTATGATATAAGGCTGATTCCCACCATAGTGGAATACGACGACCCTGTATTTCTAACTCTTGTTGTTTGCAGTGAATTACTTCTTCACTGGCACTGAGAAAATAAGAGCCTAGTAGTGCATCGTTTTGTATGGATGCAACTACTACCTGCTGGATATGTTTTAACTCCTCTATTTGTATTACTACATTTATACTACGGTACCGGTGGCCGTTTGGAGTTGGAGATTAGATGGTTTAAGAGGCGGTTTCCGATGGGTAGGAATGCTAGAGTATAATTGCTCATTAAACAACGTCATAGATGCACCGGTTTCTACGGTGGCATTTGTAGGCATACCACCAAATAAACAAGCACATTTGTATATTATTTTCTCCGACACGGGAGAGAGTTCTTCCATTTTAATTTCTTGATTACTTGTTGGTGGTACCGTATAATCTTGTATATACATGGTTTGCTTGTCAATAACCTTGGCAAGTGCGGTTGGTGGTTGTGTGAAAAACGGAGCAATTTTTCGTTTCTGCTTCCTGATTGGTTTTCGTAGTAACGGTGCCAGGGGTTTGGAAGATGTGGAATCGGTGTGCAGCGGTGATTTGACAGCAGTTTGTTTAGTGGCATGTTTGTAAAGCGCTACTTGAGCGGCCCATTTACAGCAATGTATCATAATGTGCTTAGTAGAAACATGTTATAAACAAACCTTCTTTTGTGGCCTATTCTTATCTCTACGTTTACTCTTTTACTGTATCCAAGTCGGCGAACAGTGTGACTCAGTGTCGGTGCTATTGAGGGAGGAGACCGTCCGTGAAGATGGAGACCGGTTATTACATACCATTAGAGGACACTGTGTATTTGGCGACATAGCGGCTGGCCTAGTAGCTTGGATAAAAGTTGTTTCTGTAGAACTATTTTTACCT
This sequence comes from Chaetoderma sp. LZ-2023a, assembly GCA_034401795.1. NCBI lineage: Eukaryota > Metazoa > Mollusca > Caudofoveata > Chaetodermatida > Chaetodermatidae > Chaetoderma > Chaetoderma sp. LZ-2023a. The sequence continues at coordinate 99,918,219 of CM067373.1, read as the reverse complement.
ACCAGGGCCGTTCTACATAAAAAGGAAGTGGTGTGTGAACGGCTGGTTTCGGAGCTCCGTCCATTATTGGTAGGGGGGGGGGGGTGGTGGGGTGGGGTTGGGGGGGGGGGGCGTGGTGGGTGGGTGGGGTGGGGGTGGGGGTGGGTGGGGGGGGGGGGTTGTGGTTATTAGGTACCGCAGACAGCATGCGTGTCTGTGATACCATTGATTGTGGGACCATTTTTCTGATGTCGCAATCTTGCTTAGGTTTAGGTATAGGGGGTAATGCGCAGGTTTTTGAGTCAGTTTTAAGAGATGGGCACTGTACGGACTCTCCCTCCAGTGCCCGTGTTAGTTTGTCTGATTTTCTAATGGTGGCTTTCTTTGCTCTAATTGTAATGTAGCAGAGGGAGGACCGTTCGGACACTGTTCCATCCAGTGTCCTGCTTCACAGCATCCAAAACAAGTGTTTGGGTGGGAGGATGCCGGTGTAGGACGGTTTATGGTAGACCTATTTGTGTTCTGTGCTACCATGGTTGATAAAGTAGTCAAGAGATTGGTCAGAGAAGCAATTTGTTTGGTAATCTCTAGCCTTCATCCGTATTAGACCTATTGGAATTATTGTTGGTTACCCCTACCTGGGACAATATTGTGGCCTCCACGGTGGGATTGGCCACGGCCTTTACCTCTTGGTGCATTATTCTGCTGAGGTTGTGTGTTTCGCACCATACCTGCATCGGTTACCATACTTGACGCAGGGGTGGGTCCATAGTATTATTTGAATTAACGTTAGCTAACTCATTGATAGGATGTAATTGTCATTTAGCATTCTTTTCCTGTTCTAGGAAGTTTTCTACTTGAATGGCAGTGGCCATTAACGTTTGTAGACTTCCGTGTTCTAGCAGAAAAAGTTTCTCTTTTAGAGACGGTTTGTTGCTCAGGGCATCGATAAAAATATCCAATTGTAAGTCAGTGACTCCCTCCAGGTTGATACTGGGATAAGCTCATGTGACTAATCGTCGGATACAGCTTGCCAGTTCAGGGAGTTTCATTCGCACGTCACCATAGGTTCTTTAACTGTAAACGGCTAGTCTCTCCAAGGGCCGTATCACCAAACCATTCTGACAATGCATTCTCCAGTTCGCTATAGGTCGGTGTCACTGTAGACCCCATGTCTGCTAATAGCTGGAACGCCTTTCCCGATTATTTTGCAGCCAGGTACTCCCCCATTTGGTGGTCTGACCACGCATTTGTCCTGCTGATGATTTCAAATTGGCACTTATAGTTGGCCCAACCACCGTCCCCACTGAATTCAGGTGGAAGTATGACTCGGCCGGTGCCGTGATAGGGAGTTCGTGGTGCAGACCCCGGTGGCGGTGCAGGCATAATGGGAATAAAAAGCTGAAGAGGGACAGGAATCACAGTCATCAGGCCAGTATTGATATTTCCTAGGTGATAATTCTGAGCGGTACCATATAGGTGAGGGATTCCCCTGCATACGGTACCATTCATTATACCTAGGTGGAGCCATGTTTCATAATGGTACCAGGTTTGCTGGCCTAGTAGGGATGGTGGGATGTATTATTAGCTGTTCCAGATATTGTGGGATACTTGGAGAGGGACGTAGATAATTGGTGAAATGAGTATAAGCCAGTTGTGGGTTAGTTAGCGGCAATTCAGGCTCTGTGTGCCAATGTTGGTACCGTAATGGTAAGTTATTATACGGTGGCGTTGGTGTAGCTATTCACTGATGGAACACGGGCCCATTGGCCTGTGCGTTTCGCCATTGTTCACTTCCTGTTGACAAGTGTAGGCATATCGGGTATGAGGTATTTACTGGTCCCCTTAGGGAATGCTTATTGTGTAGTCCATCATCCGGCAATGGTGAATGAATCTCATTGCGGAGGCTAGACAACGTTATATAGTGGTCACCCGCCTGTGAAGCATCGATGAACGGTACTTCACTTACAGGCGAGTATTGCTGTCTTATGGGTGCTAATGATCCCACACTGGTAGCAATATATAAGGGTCTGTGAGTGTCCCAGCCGTCCTGTCGTTTATACACTCCATTTCTTCATCTGAAGTGTACATATTGAAATATAACGGAGACTGAAACATACAGGAATTGAAACCACGTGTAGGTTCAATTTCCATTCGAGCCCCACATCGGGTGCCACTTGTAGCCACCAGGGGCGCGCATGCCTCCGCTGCTTGCCACCATTGTTGCTGCTGCTGCTGCTGGTTAGCCAGCCTCGGGGTTGGGGAGTGCTCGCCGTGCATCTCCGGTGTCCACAAAAACCGACCTCCAGGACCAGTGGAACGATCACGTTCCAGTGGGCTCGAAAATTGAACACTACCATATCGTCCCGGCTGTTCATGTCACTGGTGTGTCTAGCCGTCATCTCCATAGTGGAAGGAATGGTGCTAGCACACAAATTTACTTTATTTGCTTTAAATCTAGCAAACGTTCTTTTGTTGTTTGCTTGCTAGTTAAATGGTGTATGCAAAAACAGAAAAAGTGGTGTGTTAGTTTTGTGTCTCACCAGCGGTACCTAACTGATCTAGTCATATATAGATGGTATCGAGAAAGGTACCCCTGTGGGGAGACGGACCGGGAAGGGCACCATCAGTTGGTTTAATATAAACTATATCTGCCTTAGGCTGGCCAAATATTATTGGTTTGTGAGAGGAAGGTGCCTCACGCGGGCCTCCGTCACAGGAAAAATGCCTACAATGCCATAGTGGAGGAAGAGAGAAGATAAGAGAGAGAGAGAGAGAAATCCGTCATGCAACGATATGCAGGGCAAGAATGGAGAACCCATACCAAACGGTACCAATAAGGACTGAATCTTTACCAGTTGCTTGAGAGGAAATATATGATGATGCAATACCATGCTCTGCCTGGAGGACGGTCGAGAGAGGAAAGCGACCGACCATTACAATGAGGGTAAAAATGGGGAACCAATACCTCTTTATACCAAGGATGACTTTGCCCTTGCCATTTGTTTGAGAGAGGAAATTTACGACGGTACCACACCGTGGCGCCTTGTGAGAAGGTAACCAGTGGGAAGCTAACTATAAAAATGTGAAAACGGGGTGGATGTAATCTCACCGTTTGCATGGAAACGTTAGAGAGACATCCCACGGTAACAAAAAATTAGGAGGAAAATTATGTTGGCCTTCACTGCGCAAGGCAGGGAATACAAAATTTTTGGAGAGGAAAGTGTCTTAAACGCTGAAGAGGAGGAGGAGAGTGGTAAGAAGGGCTGCTCTCCTATCCTAAAAAGAGAGAAAAATTATCATGTGTGCCTATCCTAATTTAGTTATTTTAGTGCTGTGTGCCTATGGTGTGTACGTGAAGATACAGTGGGTGATTCATTTCAGCACCGCTGTCTTAAGTTAAAGATACTGCTAAGTTGGTACCATCCATTTTTGTGTACCTAAAATGGCCTAGACTAACATTTAGTTGTAAGTTCAAAAACACATATTTTTAAGCCACAAATGGCGTAGCACCAACTGTCTTTAACGAATACGTTTTCCTGGCGAGGATGCTCGGTAGCGTTGCTGATACCCCACGGACCATCAGACAGACAGTGTGTGATATGTTGTCCGGTGGTAGTATCAGAGCCGCAAAGCGATCCCTCCACATACCGCATCACAGCCACAAATAAATAACGACACATGGACAAATCACATTGACAGAAGCGTGTTTAGAAAGCGAATTTTAGCTTACTTATGGTGGGGAGAGAGAAACATATTTCCATATATGGTGGCTATCCCGTAGGCGTGGTGAGCTCTAAGGCTTCACTCAGTCACCGTTATGAGTTAGATGGTGATCCATGTTTCTATCTGTCACCTAAGGTTTCGAGTACGGACCGTATGAGATCCGTACCCTTGCGTTACCATTTAGCTGCTTTAGGTTTGGAGAAGAGTTGCCTTAAGAACACTGCTGGGATGGCAAGTGTTGCCGTTTTTATATTTTCGCAGTGTTTCCTACTTTGGCATAAATAGTCTTGCTTAATAGGTATCTTAAGATACACGGGGTATATATGTGAATGGCAGATTGATTCTGGCCGGCCAGAAACCTGCTGTAGTTTCTTGAGATGGTCCTAACCATTCTGACGGTAGGAATTCAAACACTTATTTCGGCCAGACGGCCAAAGAATCATAGCCAAAGGCAGTTACTCGTCACTTTATTTTAGGAGGCCTTAACATGAATGGCCAACTATGAAAATCAGTAGTAGCTTTTGCATAACGGTCTTATTGACCGTGAAGAAGTTTTTTAATAACAATTGTCTGTTTGAAGAGTAACTGTTCTTGGCTAGCTTAAAAACCTGTCTATTGAGCTATTATAGTTCTAGGTTTAACGGTGCCATGTCATGTTCTCCGGTAAAAGCATGAACAGCGACCTTAATGTAAAATTGGTGCCATTGGGAGAGAATACTGTGATGCATTTGTTGTTGATGCATAGTGTAACCTAGGTGTACTGCGGTCCAAATATTTGTGTAGTTTTTGCTGCTAACTAACAATATTGGCAGAATGCCTGATTACATTTACATTTACATTTACATTTACATATACATATATATATATATATATATATATATATATATACACCTGTGCAAAAGTTAAGCACCACCCTATTTTTACGCACATGCGAGGGTATATTCATGTGCTATGAAGAAAGCAATAGCATAAACATTTATGTACCCATCCATCTTAGTGCAAGAGGTAATAATGCAACTAGAGGAATGCTGATTATGATGGTGGGGAAACACTATGTTTTTGTTTGAACTTGAAAACGAGGCCTGAATATGGTTACGTTGACACAACTGACAACTATTGCCCTACAGTTGACACACGTGGCTAGATTGTCATTAATGGTGTCTGAAAACGAAGTTTAACATCTGTGCACGAGTTTGAGACTGTCATTATTAATACCGGGTATATCCACCTTGTGCCTGGATGACGGCCTGGACACGACGTCTCATGCTGGTCACCAACCGACTGATACGCCATTGTGGTATTCGTTGCCATTCAAGATGGAGTGCGTCTGCTAATTCCTGTAGGTTCTGCACAGGAGGATCCCTCCTTCTCACCATGTTTCCCAGAATGTCCCAGATATGCTCAATAGGGTTCATGTCAGGGCTCCTTGCTGGCCATGGTAGGGTTTCGATGGCATTCTGGCGGAGGTATTCATGCACAGCTCTAGCACGATGTGGTCGGGCGTTGTCATCCATGAATATAGGGTGGGTTCCAGGTGCATGATTTACAAAATGAGGGACCACAACTCTATCCGGTATGTAATCTTGATATCTTTGTTCATTTAGTGTTCCAGGTACAGTCAACAGATCCAGCTTACAATCAAATGAGATGCACCCCCATATCATAACGGAACCTCCACCAAATGGAACTTCTTGTTACGTTGGTCGTACGCCGTGCGTCTGGACCTCCATACGCGAGTTCGACCATCTGTGGCATGAAGCAGGAACCGACTTTCATCGGACCAGTGTACCCGTCTCCAGGATCTCATGTTCCAGTGTCTTCTTTCGTTGCACCACCTCAGACGCTCCTCTTTGTGGTGTGCAGTGAGGAGAGGACGTCTGACAGGTCTCCTAGCTTTCATGCCAGCAGCATACAGTCTCCTTTTGACGGTAGACATTGACACTCTATTGCGCGTTTCCCATTGCTGGCTGAGCACTCTGCTGTTGGTGAATGGAGATCTCCTAACAAGGCGTACTAGGGCTCGATCATCACGGGTAGTAGTCTTCTTCGGTCTTCCAGATCTAGGCCTGTCCTTCACCTCGTTAGTTTGCCCATGTTTTGCAATCAAATGACTGATTACAGTATGGTTAATGTTCAGCTGTCTGCCAATCTCTCTGCATGACATACCAGTGGTATGCATGCCTATGGTTTGCCATTTCACACGATCACTTAACCTTCGTCTTGCCATAGCGGTTCACAATCAAGAGCTAATTCTCTCTGTACAAATAAACCACGGTCATGAACACAAAATTCCTAATCTTGTCGCCTAAATCTGTATGTAATGTTCTACACCTCAAACTGGACTTTTACATAACTGAACATGTGCTGTTTCCCGCCACGCACGGACATCAAGCGGCGTGAAGTCATGCATGCATGTGCATTTCGTACTTGGAATTATGTCAGCTAACGCGGGGACAAAATGTATGGCAGCCTAGTTGTACCATCATGTTTCTACGTTCTATTGTTTTTGCTGGTGCTTAACTTTTGCACAGGTGTATATATATATATATATATAGAGTCTTTGTATCGCTTTCTAGCAGTATGAGTTGAGGCACGGTGTAGCTGCCGCCTGGAGAATTACTGCAGGATGCTAGCCGTAGCGTTTCATACTCGAAAACAGTGAAGAATAAAGCTGATCTCGGTGGCTAAGAGGTCCTAATGCATAGCACATACTGAATAGTTCACCGTAATACCATTATGCTGTTGGTGCTTTAAGAGTGACAGATGTCTCCATTGTGTAGAGACAGTAAGTACATATTATGTTGAATTATTTTCTCGGCACAAGACGCTCCACACTGTTTAGCTCTTACGGCGCATAAAGCAGTGTCCTTGTCTAGACTACGGTGAACACATAATTTCAATAATGCTGGATACGTCCATTGTTTTCTACCACAGTTTCTGTAGTGGCACGGCAAGTCTGGCGAGACATGAAAAACACCACCGTTCTTACATACTAATTTAGATGGTAACGGCCAAAAGTCTTACACCGCACCACTGGTGACGGTGGTCAAAATAAAGAGGCTTCTTTTAATTTAGGTTATTACTCCTGTTGATCTACCAGGAGTGCACAAAAACTTGGTGCGGTGTGGAGCATGGCTGCCCGGAGAGGGAACCTGACTGTAATAAGCTGCGTTGGTGTAAATTGCAGAACGCGAGCTTTACGCAGTAGGCAGATAGTGAGAAAGCTCCCACTCTCGAACCGAGTCCTTCTATTCGAGTTTGGCTTCGAGAATGCCTTTTATACTCAGTGAGAGGCTGCGCCAGCCGGCTCAGCCAATCAGAGCACGTTTTACGTGCGAGACAAGGTAGCTAGAGCAATCGTGCCTAGCTCTCTCCCGTTCAGGCACACGTTCCGGCGATGTCTACGCTCAATTGGAGCTCCAAAAGACTCCGTTTTAGTTTTGCCATATCTTCGCCAGATCTGAACCGATTTAATTTCTGTTCAGTGTGTTAAATTCCTCATTCAATTCTGATATTGATACATACCAAAAACTTTGAGGACTGTCCCATATTACGGAATTACCATAATATGAGCAAGTATATACATAAGTCACCAGTCTCCAATGGCTAACGTGTCAATGTTTGTTTACCTCTTATGGCCGTGCGTGCGCGTAGGGCGATCTCACGGAGTCTAATATTTTGTTCTCCTGCTGGAATGGCCGTTTATGCATGGGCCATATTTGGCCGTTGGAGGGGTGAGCATGGACCATCCTGGACCCGGCCGTCTTGTACGCACCCGATGGTGATCCGTGATACAGCATGTATTCGTTCCTTTGCTAGGTGTTTCTTCGACAAATGGGGGTCAACGAAATGTAACACTTGTGCAAATTGCTTTCTGGTTAAACGTTCTCCATCCAGCTGCATAATCAAACGGTAAAATGATTCAAACAATTTTCAACGATTTTCTATTTTCAATGAGCATGTTCACCCATTATCGATGTATTCTGGTCTTTCTTACTTCAGGTGCAAACACGATAAGGATAGAAGCATCAAGTCATCTTTATCATGATCACATTCCGGTTGCGGAATTTTCGATAATGAACTGGCATAATCAATAATAGCAACAAACATCAAACAAGAATGTATCTGTCGCTTTCACAGCTCCTTGGCAACGTTCATCGCAGTAGCATAGACACGAGGGGTGGGGGAGCAGGGAGAGCGGTCGCTCCCCTGAGCCCATCCTCCCCAAATTGGTGCCTAAATCATGTGTAAATCTGATACAGTCCTTATCAGCCCAGCCTATATAAAAAATAGTAGCTGAAATCAAACTGGCAAAGTATTTTGCAGTCTTGTTGACTCAACTATTGATATTAGTAAAATCGATCAATTTTCATTATCTTTGCGATATGTAACAGTAAACGGTGACGCAGTGAAACGATTTATACAATTCAGTGAATTACCTGGAGAAAGTGCCAAAGTGCAAAAACTTGGGGTTGTCAATATCCATGTTCTACGGTCAGTCTTGCGATGGAGCAAATACCATGTCAGATTAAATATCATGTCTCCAAACACGGATTAGGGAAGTGGTTCCAAACCCACTCTTTACGCATTGCTGTATACACAATTTGAATTATTTCTAATCGATGCGATACCCTCCAACGTCCAGACTCAGTTGTTCTTTGGAACTTTGGAAGCGCTCTATACCTTTTTTCTGGCAGTTTACCTCGTCTATCAATACTAAAGGAGGAACAACGATGGGCGTCCAGAAATTCAGCAGTAAAGGCAGTTTTGCAGAACTTACCCGCGTTAGTAGTTGGCCTGCAAAGAATAGTGGATGGTGAGAAAGCAATGTACCCCCAAACATCTCGCTGAGGCAAAGGCTATTCTGGTGACAGTCGATGCTTAAGAGTCCTTAGTCATTTAAGTTTTCTACATATTTACAGAAAAGTAGTCTAGGTCTGGTCCAGCTTTTCGAAAATGAAATGAAAAAGATGCTAAATGATTGAGAATGAAGAGTTGGCTGGACTATGTGATACTACTACAAAATACAAGCAGCAGCGAGTACGTAAAAGAAAAGGTTCCATGAGGAAAATACAGACAGTGTACTAAAATTCATCATCTCCAATGGCATGTGCTCGATCTATCCCAACCTGTGCACATTGTACCAGATTTTTCAGCCATTTCCAATAAGTAGCACCGTTGCGGAACGATCCTTTAATCGACTCAAACTCAATTGGCCGATTGCAACCTATGGCTCAGGTAAGCCTAAGTTACCGGCTGAGTGGGGGGGGGGGGGGGTGTCGGGTAATCGCGGCTTAAACATGACTTGAGCCAAGATCGACGGAGAAGGATTTCGCATGCGGATTGGCAAACTGAGTTTGGATTACGCGAACTAAGCTCAAGCCCGACTTCGCTTCTGATTCAGTCATTTTCACAATGGCTTCTAAATCAAAAACGCCCAATTTTACAGAGCAAGCATATGCGGAGATGGGAAGACATTATAGATGACGCAAACTAGTTAAATGACATTGAAACATTTGAATCACGCTTATTGGACATGATTTCACTCGGCATTTCTGAAATGCTACTTCACCAGATACACTTGCCGAATCCATATGATCAGATGCTGCTGCTGCTGCTGCTGGTGGTGGTGGTGGTGGTGGTGGTGGTGGTGGTGGTGGTGGTGGTGGTGGTGCATGTGTTTTGGGCAGGGTGGGTCGTTGTCGTGTGCTCATCCACAATTAGCGAATTGTTTTAAAAAAATTAAATTAAAGTCAAATATCCCTCTATTGAAAGCATTGATGGCATATCATGTAAGGTAGCTGCAGCAGAAGCAGCAGCAGCAGCAGTGGCAGTAGTAGTAGTAGTAGCAGTGGCAGTAGGAATAGTTTACTGGAAATGATTTTAAATGGAGCGACAATCTTTCGGCCGGGGTGAACGAGGATATAGCGAATAGGGTACATCATTGTATAAGGCAGATGGCAGAATTTGACATATGTCTGTCTGGCTGTCTTATGGAGCGTTATACATTTCGTATTTCCAAGGATATTTCTAAGGCGCCATCCATATCGGAGGAAGTGATGCGAATGCGAATGAACTAGTAATTTATTTTTCATTTATTTATTTTTTATTATCATTGTTTGTATCATGCTCTTGTTATTGTTGAGAATATCATCATCATATTTACTATTGCCAAGATGATTTTACTTTACTAAATTTGTGTTATTTAACAATAATGTTATTGTAATTAGTATACCATAAAACATCTCTCCAAATCACCCTTCCCCCCCCCCCCCACAACCCGCCCTCTACCACTCTAATCCCTCCCTCTATCCCTTCTCCCCTGTCAAGTAAGAACCATGATAACCCTGCCCAGCATCTCTGTTCTATGCTGACCAGCATCATACATTTAGCTTACATTGATTTGAATTTATTAAAGCATGTGATGGCAGTCACTAGCCAGGGGGTCGGGCTGGAGTGCATCCCGCAACCCCTACCACACTTCCAATTTCAGTTCCAATTCAACTTATTATTCAGGTATTCAACATATAATAAAAAAACCAACTCATGGTCTATATTTACCTCTGAAAATGGAGGCGAGGCCACGTGAGAGCATATAGATTTACAACATCTCCCCCTGATCCCACTACCACCCATGCTCTTGCGCCTTTTTAGTACTGCTTGCTCTCTTGCACATTAAAAACCTGGCTACGCCACTGGTTCATAGGTAAATGTTCGAGTTCTAAATTGCATGCTTACTAAAAGCCTGACGCTTACATGGATTTAAACAAAATCAGATGATGTTCACGGAAACGGACAGCGGAAAAAGATTAGCCACACATGGATTCCTGGCTTAAATTAAGCCAGGTTCCCATAAAATCTGTAACCATCCCTATGCGATCTGTGATTGTTCCAGACCGCATACGACATTTTACAGATTTTATGGGAGCATAATATCCAGATTGTCCTAAATTGTTACAGATAATCTACGACTGATTGGGGAGAAATCAGGAAAGTTGAACATGGTTTGAACTTTCCGGATTACCTGCGACAATCTTCCGTGTTTTTCCCCAATGGGAACACTGTCGCCGATTGCATCTGTGAATGTCTGCAATGAAATGTTACCCCAGAATGCAATACACATATTAGAAAATGCTATGGGAACATAAAATCTGCCTGATGCAGTTCGCTTACCGCTGGTTACAGACTTTATTGGAACCAAGCTTTCTAGGCTTTCTAAGCACATGCCAGACAGATCATGAGATGGTCCTTCAATTGGATAAGTGCACATCAACCAAAAAGCCTCTTCTTTACCGCAGATATCTATATGACATTTTCATAATCTCGCAACATTCAGAACCTTTGGGAATTTTTTCGCAATTTAAATAACCAGGATTCAAACATCAGGCTAAAAGCTACTACTAGCGGAATAGCAGTTGACTTCTTAGATGTCATGACCTATAAGGGTCCTCAATTTGAGTCCTCTGAAAAATTAGAATATAAAGTATTCTTTAAGCCAACAGACTCACATCAGCTGCTTCACAAAAATCGTTTCACCCTCCACACACATTTAAAGGGCTGATCAAATCGCAAATCATAAGATTCTTTCGAAACTAGCAACAGACAAAATCTGAATGCTGCATGCTCTACTCTGTTTGATGCTTTGAAAGCACGATACTATTCAGCGCGTTTTCTTCGAAAAATTAAAGCAGATACCATCAATGGGTTTGAAAATCTAACACCACCTAGCGGACCCGAGTTTGAACCTGTCCAAATTAAACACAACAAACCAATCATGTGTGATGGAATAGTTTATAAATGCGACAAAAACATATGTAAACTAAAAATGAATATCATATCCGTATACATATACGAATATGCATTGTGATTCTGAGAATGTAGTCTATTTGATAAATTGTTCCCTCTGTCAGAAACAATATGTTGGTGAAGCAAAAAATGCTGTTAGAGTGCGTGCTAGACGCCATGTTTCCGATATTAACACCTCAGCGGATACGCCAATTGCTTAACATTTCCAACTTCCTGATCATTCAGTTGAGCATCATTTTGAAATCATGCCAATAGAACAGATTCTGACTCTGAATAGTGAAGAAGAAACGAGTTCGTTTCGCAAAATACGAGAATGCCATTGGATTAGAACTCTTCAAACCAAAATACTATTTGGAATGATTATTCACAGTTCGGATCAAAATTAAAGGAACCGATCAAAGCACGACCAGTAATCCCTTACAATAAATATCCAAACCTTTGCTAGTAAGATCAAAGTTAGGCCGCATGGTTCCTGATAACAATGACACGGTTTCATCCATCCCTACATATTCTTAAATAAATTAAAACCCCACCAAATTCAATGGTGGGGCAACTTCAAATCCTATCAGTAGGACATCATTTAATTGTGTATGTACAAAAGTGTGCGCGCGCGCGCGTTTGCCCGTGTGTGCGCGCGCGTACATGCGTGGGTCTGCATGCATTCATCCATGAGTGCAATGGTGCGTGGGTGCCTGTGCGCGTGCGTCTGTTCGTGTATGTATTATTGTGTGCGTTATTGCATGCATTCTTATCTGCATTATGGCATGCATTTTTACATGCATTCATGCACGCGCGCCCATGTATTCGTGCGTCCAGTTTCTCAATCATGTAGGATCAATCCCAGCCTTCACTTGTTGAAGCGACCTACTGTTTAGTAGACTTTACCCCAATTAATCTCAAGGGGTGGGATGGGGCACTCTAAGTAAATCTAAACTTAATCTCGAGAGGACAAATTTAGGTAAAGAAATTTTTAATTCAATTACTGTACCAATGCGGTTTATTTAGTGTTAAGATGGACAGGCGGACGGAAGGACAGTGTGCAGTTTCTCAATAATGTAGGATCAATCCCAGCCTTCACCTGTTGAAGCGACCTACTGTTTAGTACACTTTACCCCAACTAAAATCGGGGGGGGGGGGGGGCACTCGAAGTAAATCTAAACTTGGTCTCGATAGGACAAATTTAGGTAAAGTTTTTAATTAAATTCATGTGCCAATGCGGTTTTTTCAGTGCAGACAGACTATTATAATAGTGTCATGATATTTCTTGGAGACAAAAAAAACCTCACGAAGATGCCAACTCACACCTAAAGTTATTTCCCTGCGTTGTCCCTGCAGCGTCTGCCGTCAGCTTGGCTGATCGGACGGAGAAATGTTCTGCGTTGGCACCAGGTGTAGTTGTTCAACGCGTTGTTTGTCTTCAGAATATTCCTTCTTGTAAATGATATGTCTACCAAGACTAACAAGCGCAATTTGGCCACCGCCGAGCTACAACTTACTCAACAGCCTCCAATCCGTCTCCCTGCCAGCAGAAGCAGTTGCATAAGGTGTGGCCACTGTTGTCCGCAAGAACTTCCGTGGAAACAGAGGTGAGACTTGAGTGTCAGGTTAAGACGAGTGTTCCTATCTATCTAGAATTATGATGCTGACGAGTTTATTAAATATTTACTTCTCTCGGAACACAACCCAAGTCCAATAGAATTGTAGCTGTATGAGCTCAGACTCTTTCATGTTAACATTTTTCAGAGTAATCACATTGACTATGTATCCGTCCGCATGCGTGTGCTTCTGTATGTTCATCTCAGATTGTTTGCCTTACAAGTGGATGATGATTCGGCTTTGTGATTCGTTGATGATGTGGTCGCCATTAACCGGCAGAAGAAGATAGATGGAAATAGCAACTCAAACTGCATTGACAAACTGGTCCTTCACTGAAATATATTGTTGCAGAATTATATTGAGGTGTAAATTTAACTAGTCGACCAGCAATACAAAGACTTAACTCATAACTTGTTGACAGCATTTTCAAGAATCTTGGCTGGAGTAGCTGAGAAAAAGAAATTTTTAGATTTTTTTTCATATTTGCGCCTTGTCCGCCAACCGATAATAGCAAATTGGCTGCCAGTTATTGTTGCTGCCACAATTCAACTATATATCATGGCTAGTATGATCAAGAGCCACCCTCCAAACAGCATAAAGTGGCAAACCAAGTGCATACTGGGTGTTGCGCGAAACTTATTTGTTCTGGTCAAGGACTAGGCTACTATGGAAATAATGATTTTTGGAAACCAGGAGAGAAGACACGGGGCGCGACTGCCCAATGAACACGCGCGCACGCACGCACGCAGACACGCAAGGCAGCTACGCGTGCGTGGTAACCGGAAACAAAGACAAACAGCAGCAGCAGCCGCAGCAACAACAACAACAACAACATTCCCACCACTATCATCGCCTCCACCGATGACGAATATGACAACAACGACGACGTCTGTATATTATAGTCTAATAATAATAATAATAATAATAATAATAATAATAATAATAATAATAATAATAATAATAATAATAATATTATCTTCTCTATTGCCACAAATATGTAGCAACGTAACAGACCCCACATGTCACCTTGTGACCTGGGCGTATTAAATAAATGAAATGAAATGTTGCTGTTGAACATTTAGAAATTAACCCCGCTTCTGTTAACATCATTCAAAATGATATCTATATTAACTACCCCTTTAATAGTCTAGATTTGACTTTTGGCAAATCCGCGTCGTTGATCGGCCTATATTTTTCAATCGTGCCGCCACGAGGTCACGTGTCTATTTGGAAAACAATGCTGCTGAAAGGTGAAAGCTTTTACTGTTGCTCTTACATTTTATCTTTTGACCCAAAATTGGCATACATCTTTGGGACCCCATGCGCAAGTTCAAGACCGCACCGGTAAAACTAGAGTTATTGAAAAACATTCGTGCACGACTTGAGTGCTCTCATATTTGAGCGTGTGTCATCATCGGGCAATTTCCTTTTGTTTAATTTATTTTGTCCTCAATAAATTTGAATAAATACCACTCGCCCTTGCGCACGTTTCGCGATTAGACTTGGAAAATCGCTACGCCTGATTAAATAAAAATTTAACGATTCACAGCGCTCCTAATTGTATGTTTGCTTGCCCTATTTCATTCTATTTTCCGTGTATGGTATTTATTTAGCTATAAGTTAAACAGTTAAAAGCATGCACTCTTCTTGGAAACAACAGGAAAATCATGTCTGCCCATGGTACCAACAACTTTCTATCGAATTTGGTGGGGGAGGGGGGTGTTCTAAAAAAAACCAATCGTCTTTCGGAATATCTTCGTGGAAAACGGATTTTACAACGAGAATGGATTAATTCACTAGAGAATGGATTAATTAACGCGCGTACATCGGGTTAATCTAAGGTTATAAACAATTAGACATAAATTAGATTATTCATGCTAATTGAACGTTAAACCACCTGATTATGGAACTGGCTCGATCGGCCACCGTGCCGGATTAAGCCAGATGTCGCTTTTATCAGAAAGGTATAGATGGAATTCTTGAGGAATCACCATGTTGATTTGAAATCGCCATTTTCTATCCCTATTCTGCTTCCATTAACCCGTCTTGTGTCAACTTAACCCTTTATGCCAAGTCTGTCAAAACGGCATCTGCAGTGATCATGAGGGATATCAATTTGCAGGCCAAGTCAAGACTACTTTGTGCCAATTCACCACATTTCAATTTTCGTGACAAATCTTGACCATTGAAGGGTTAATTGATAGAAGTAGAGCGCCTTGAAGCGTTGTTGACACAAGAGGGTTAATAGTGACCCTTTAAACGTGGAGTAACCGGAGGTACCGCATAGACTCGCAGGTCCGCAGAGGTACCCCTGTAAAGGAGGTTCCCGCATACGATATCACTAATTAACTTAATATAAGTTGGTATACCTCTATGCTGAAAAGGAAAGAAAAGAAAATCCTGAGTGGCGAGAGGCGTTGTGCCTCACGCGGGCATTACTTCTGATGTTGATGTCTTTGGGTGAGAAGTAGTAGCATCGCGTGGGCCGCCGTCACAGGAAAATGCTGCCACCGCAGAAGCGGAGGGACAGAGAGGGCCAAAAAGGACCACTCTGTATTCAACCAACAGTGCTGTAAAGAAAAGACCATCCTAGTGAAACTATAACTAAAATGTTGCTGCTGTTTTACGTGAAGACGAGACGAGCGATTACCGCAGGATTCCCAAGTCACCGTCTTATGCAGTTCCAAGATACTGAATTAGTAGGTGCCGCTTTTATTTATGCGGGCCTTCTTCTATGCCTAACCTATCTTTTAGTTTTTTTAGAGACACGAACTATTTTAGGCCGCAAATGGCGGGAACCTACCTATCTTTGGATACAGTGAGCGTACATGTTACATTGCAAACATCCGAGCTCGGTGAAAGTCAGGATGCCTTCCTCAGTAACCACATACCGATGGTTACCTTTTTACACAGGCAGATCATTCCAAATTGACCTGTCGTTGCGGTGAGGCTTAGAGAGACGAATATCCACCGTAAATGTCCTTCCCGCAAGGCGTGGCAGATTCCAATATCATGCCCAGACATGTGTACACAATTCGGTGGAGATGCGCATCTCGTCCGTCACCAAATCTTATGGAGCTAAGTATTTGACCTAACGTTAGGTTTATATCCCAGTTGCCCAAATATGCACTGCGGTGCGGGAGATATATCCTGAGAGACATAAAGAGAAATAATAATAATAATAATAATAATAATAATAATAATAATAATAATAATAATGTTTTCGCAGTGCTTCCTACATTGGCAATGACACTAACTAACAAGTATCCGAAGATACAGGGGAGGTGTATGTAACACCGCACCTTGGCCATCACCGCTCGGAAACCTCCAATAGTTTCCCAGGGTCGGATCAGTCCACGGCGCGGAAAGGGACATCCAAAACAATTAAGAAGCCATAAGGTTTAGTCGAACATGAAGAGAGACAATAACTTTATAAATATGGGGCCCTATAGGTATATTGGCCAATTTAACACAACCTTGCAGGTGTACGGGGCTAGAATACCGTAACGACCGGAAAAGAGGCGTACACTATGTGTCTCCTAACGAAGAAATTGTCTCTAATCATATTAAACATATCTTATCGAGCTGAATAGAAAGGTTTAGTCGGTAGCATGCCGGGCTAAACAGAGTTAATAGCACGGACAGCGACCTTCGTGAAACATGACGATAGCGGGAAAAGTGATGCATATATAAATGTTGCTGTCTAATATTTCCTAAATGCACTTGCCATATACTAACTAACCAAATACAGAACGGTGACAGTACGTGAATTGATTAGAACAGTAATAATACAGGTTGGTAGACCTAATACGGTGCGGTTAGTTAAAGCACCTTACAGTAAATAAGGATAACTATAGACAGTAATCATTTAAGAACTTATAAATTGCGGTCCTAAGACCGGGAAGGTGCCTGTTAGTCATCGGTACCTTTTATAGAGGAAAATACGGTAATTAAAGTATAATTAAACGAATAACTTACGGAATAATTAAACCTGTAATTAAAGATATATCATGTATAGCTACTTGAATACCCAGTAGCCATTCTTAGTTGCGGGCTACTATGTTACTGAAATTGAGACGTCACGATTCTTGTGATGCGAGTCTACACCTTGTCTGGAAGCTGGATGCTGGTGCTCCGCAAGACAGGGTTCCCCTATTTTGTTCCAGGACGGTAGCGGTACGATCTCAGGACAGTATAACATAGTTATAAGTAAAGTCTACTGAATAAGTAGTAAGTCTGCCCTGTAGGTGGGGCTTAGAATACACCTTACGTATCCTCTGCGTGTCGTAAGAGGCGACTAAAGGAGGTAAGGGTGAGGTAACCCTGACAGAAGCCTCGAGTGCTGAAGACGGAGGTTCCAGGCCGCACGGCGCACTCTAATAAACCATGGATCCACGCACTTAACGCTTATGATCATGTCGATAGTCACTTACAGGACTGGCGGTATGATCAGCGAACGAAAAGAAGAAGTAGTAGTAAGTTCCACACAATAATACTGTAGTTATGAAAGTTTCCGTTATAACAACGGGGAGTTGTAAAGTTAAGATAACCCATTAACAGTGGGTTATTGATACAGTTGTAATTAAGATATACTTATTTAAGCTTAACGGTGCGGGGTGCATCAAATAGCTCTTGTGGCACACCGAGCAAAGTTTACTTGGCTACGGTCAAAACGTTAAACGATCGCACACGACATGTAGTGTGGTGGTTGATTGTCCATTTTTCGGCCTGCCTGGCAGATCCGTTGAGTTATCCACCGAGGAATATCGCTGGCTCTACGTCATGTAGAATTACATAACTGGACCTTACGGGTCCACGTAAAATAGTTCCTATTCAGTTATTAAGCAAACAAGAATAGATTAAACTATGATGATCTTATTCATAGTGCGGTGGCCCGAAAACTGTTGTGGTCCAAGCTGACTCGAAGTTGATGTACCGAGATGATGCTGAATTCCGTCTTTGGTGCTCCAGTTGTTCTGCCAGGATCCTGTGCTTGGGCAGCTCCTAACTGAATTTACCAATAAAATTCTGTATAATGGGGGTCTACGTTCTGAAGCCTATCCACCTAGAGTCCTTCCAACTGATTTCACAAAACTTTGGAAAATAAAAGATGGAGGCCGAAAAAATGGAGAAATCAAAATTCTGTGTACAACTTCTGAAGCCTGCCACCATAGGGCCCTTCCATCCAAGTCTGGTTGAAATCGCCCAAGCAGGTAAACGATTTTCACCCAAAAATTGACCAATTAAAATTCTGTATACAAGTTCTGAAACCTCCACCCATAGGGTCCTTCTAACCAAACTAGATTGAAATCCGCCAAGTGGTCAATGAGGAGCAGAGTTTTGACAATTTACGGTACATTTTCCATAAAATTTAAGATGTTAACCCAAAAATCTTCCGTATACAAGGTCAGAAGCCCAGTGTCCTTTCAGGCAAATTAGCTTGAAATATGCTAAGCAGTTAATGAGATGTTTTGATACTTTCGGGTAACTTTTTTTTTTTTTTTTTTTTTTTACAAAATCTAAGATTTTCACCCAAAAAATTGACCAATCAAAAATTTGGATAGAAGATCTAAAACCTACATCCATAGAATGCCTCAAGCCAAATTTGGCTGAAATATGTCAAGAAGTTAAGGAGGAGATGCATTTTGACACTTTCCTGTAGATTTCTTTTACAAAATCTAAGATTTTCAACTAAAAAATTGATCAATCAAAAATTTGAATAGACGTTTTAGAGCTTACCTCCATAGGATCTTTCAAAACAAATTTGGTTGAAATCCGTCAAGAAGCTAAGAAGGAGATACACTTTAACACTCAGTTAAGTTTTTATAAAAAAAGATTTTTTACCTAAAAATTGAAAATCCAAAATCTGAATAGAAGATCTAGAGGCTACCTCGATAGAATCCTTCTAGCCAAATTTGATTAAAATCTGCCAAGCGGTTTAGGATACATTTTAAAGTAAACGTTGTGGGACGGACAGACGGACAGTCGCCACGGCATAAGCTCACTTGGCCAGAATGGTCAGTGAGCTAATAAATAGAAAGTTCAAATTTCGTCAATTTGCATCAAATTTACCCAGTTATTTGCCCTTGAAAGTATGAAATTCGATTTGTCCATTATTCGTTTCCTGACAATA
Source organism: Chaetoderma sp. LZ-2023a (assembly GCA_034401795.1). Classification (NCBI taxonomy): domain Eukaryota; kingdom Metazoa; phylum Mollusca; class Caudofoveata; order Chaetodermatida; family Chaetodermatidae; genus Chaetoderma; species Chaetoderma sp. LZ-2023a. The sequence goes on along the minus strand of CM067373.1, from coordinate 99,898,979 downwards.
ACTTGTTTGCCGTCACCGATTTGAACCAGCTTTGGCATACCGCTTAGTAATACGAATACAGTGGCCAAGATCGAATTCCATCAATTTGTCCGGAGTTTTCCCGAGCAAAGCCCACCCCCTCGAAAAAATATAAGTGCTAATTAAGGCAATAACTCACGTTATAATGAACTGATTCGAACCAAATTCGGACTATAGCTTAATACTACTGAGGTAGATGGCAAGGTCGTGTTCCATTACTTTTCAACAATATTTGCCAGAGTTATTACCATTGAAAAATACAAGTCATTAATTTGACCGTTTCCAGGCAATAATTCATAATGGATTTAGAATTTATATTAGTAGTATTAAGACGGAGATCAACTTCCCGTTTTGTCAGTTTCCATCAATAATTGCCAGAGCTATCACCCTTGAAAAACACTAATTTCATTAATTTGACAGCATCCTCTTACAACAAACATTGTAATACTGTAATGTAAGCACAGATATAAGGTGAGCCAATAATGCAATAAGATCATCAGAATTGTAGATATAGAACTTTACCTATTAAACATTGATACAAATGACACTGACCATTGTTGCTAAGTCTTGTTAAGTGTGTTCTTGTCCTTGCAGCCTGACTTTGGTTAGCTAATACATAAAAATATCATGCATGGACGCGCATTTGTTTCCCCTCCGATCATCATGGTATTGTATCTAGACCATTTGATAAATCCTAACATTGCTCAATTGACTAAATTGGTAACAAGAGGCTCAAGGGCATGTGGCGCTCACCTGAACCATTGGCATTTAAACCATTTGTATCTAAATGGATATGATGGATGATTTTCGGAAAATCCAAGATGGCCACCGACAAAATATTGACCAATCAAGATTCTCGTTTAATATGCTGAGCCTACCATCATAAGATCATTCCTCCCAAGTTTTGTTGAAATCGGGTTATTGGTTGAAGGAGTAGTGTTTTTAGATGGTTCTGAGATGACTGCCAAAACATTGACATATCAAAATTCTGAATAGAAATTCTAGGGACTATGACAATAGGATCCTTCCTGCCAAATTTGGTTGAAATTGCCCAACCGATTAATGAGGAGTAGCATTTTATATGAATTCCCATTTTTCGGGAAATCCAAGATGGCCACCATCAAAATCGAGCCGTCAAAATTTCGTATATATGTTCGGAATCGTGCCAGCCTAGGGTTATTCCAGCTGAGTTTAGTTTAAATCAGCCAAGCCGTTAATGAGAAGTAGCCTTTTAACTGATTTCCCAAAATGGTTAGAAAATCCAAGATGGCCGCCGAAAAAATTGACCAATCACAATTCTGTAGTTCTGAAGCCCGTTCTAGCCAGTCTGGTTGAAATCGCTCAAGCAGCTAATGAGCAGCGTTTTAATGATTTTCAGCAATTTTTCGGAAAATTCAAGATGGCGACAGAACAAATTGACCAATCAAAATTATATATGCAAGTTCTGAAGCATACTACGCTAGGGCTCTTCCATCCGAGTTTGATTGAAATCGGCCAAGTGGTTATCAAGCAGGTTTTTAAGTGATTTCCATAAATTTTCAGAAAATCCAAGATGGCCACCGTAAAAATCGACTAATCAAATTTCTGTATACCAGTTCTCAACCATACTAGCGTAGTATCCTCCCAGCTAAGTATGGTTGAAATCGCCCAAACAGTTAATGAGGAGTAGCGGTTTAAACTATTTACCGCAATTTTTCGGAAATTTCAAGATGGCCGAAGGAAAAATTGAACAATCAGAATTCTGTATGCATGTTGTAAAGCTAAGATCATTCATGTTAAATTACTTTGAAATCCGAAGGAGTAGCGTTTTAAGCAAAAGTTGGCCGACGGACGGACTGTCGCTATGGCATAAACTCACTTGGCCATGTGAGACAAAAATTGACATTGGCCTCTGTTATGGGATTTCACCGTGAACCCACAGATCCAAAGCCACTGTTTCATAAACATACCAGTAGAAACTAAGGTTGCAGAGATATCTTATCTACATCCAGAGATATGACTGAAATTGTACATTTTCCCCTCAAATTGGCCTTTAACTCTGCCGTAGGGACATGCCTCGAGTCACCTCGCAACACCAATGCCTTTGTTAACGTTTACTAGCCTCATCTTATGTCCATATCATAAATGTTATATATTGTCGTAAACTACCTTCATCACAAAGGGTATGTTTGTACTATAATGTGCAGGTTTTAAATCTTAGCAAGTCCACTATAAGCTGATGTGGCCTTTTAGGTCACGTGAGATGATAAGGTAAATGTTCAAACAAGAGGCCCAAGGGCCTGTGGCGCTCACCGAGACCATTAGCACTCGAGCCATTTGCATTAAATAGACATGATGGATAATTTTCAGAAAATCCAAGATAGCCAGCAAAAGAACTGACCAATTAAAATCCTGTATATACGTTCTGAAGCCTACCCACCTAGGGTCCTTCAAGGTGTTTGATTTTTAAGTGATTTACCAAAACCTTTGGAAAATCCAAGATGGCCACCCAAAAAGTAACCAATCAAAATTCTGCTAACATGATCTGAAGCCTACTACCATAAGGTCCTTCCATCCAAGTCTGGTTGAAATCGCCAAAGCAGTTAATGAGTATCGTTTTATCCGATATCGTGTAAATTTTCATAAAATTCAAAATTTCCACCAAAGAACTTACCAATCAAAATTCTGTATACATGTTCTGAAACCTACACCCATGGATTCCTTCTAGCTAAACTATGTTGAAATCTGCCAAGCAGTTAATGAGTAGTGTTTTGACAAATTCCTGTCATTTTCACTCAAAAATCAATCAAAATTCTGAATAGAAGTTCTAGAGCCTACCAAGATAGAATCCATCTGGTCCAATTTGGTTGAAATATGTCAAGAACCTGAGAAGTATCATTTTGACCATTTTCGGTAGATTTTAAAATAAAATCTAAGATTTTCACCAAAAAGTACATCAATTAAAATTCTGAAAGGACGTTCTAGAGCCTACCACCATAGAATCCATCTGGCCAAATTTGGCTGATATATGTCAAGCAGCTTTGGAGAATTTTGAACATTTCCAGTAAATTTTTCATAAAATCTAAGATTTTCACCCAAAATATTAATCAATCAAAATTCTGAATAGATTTTCTAGCGCCTACCACCATAGAATCCATCTAGTCAAATTTGTTTGAAATATGTCAAGCAGCTATGGCGGTGTAGCAATTTGACCATTTCCGGTAGATTTTCAATAAGATTTCCGCGCAAAAAATTGATCAACCAAAATTCTTAAAGAATTCTCTAGAGCCTACCACCATAGAATCCATCTTGCCAAATTTGGTTGAAATATGTCAAGCAGCTAAGAAAGAGTAGCATTTTGACAATTTCCGGTAGATTTGTCATAAAATCTAAGATTTTTACCCAAAAAATTGATCAGTCAAAATTCTGAATACAAGTTCTAGAGCCTACTACCATAGAATCCATCTAGTCAAATTTGGTTGAAATGTGTCAAGCAGCTATATGGAGGAGGAGCATTGTGACCATTTCCGGTAAATTGTTCATAAAATCAAAAAATTTCACCCAAAAAATGTATCAATCAAAATTCTGAATAGAAATTCTAGAACCTACCACCATAGAATCAGGCTAGCCAAATTTGGTTGAAATATGTCAAGTAGCTGAGGAGTAGCATTTTGACTATTTCCGGTTTTCACATTTTCACACCAAAAAAATTGCTCAAAATTCTGACAAAAGGTCAGAGATATCAAAATAGAATCCTTCCAGGCAAATTTGGTTGGAATCGATCAAACTGTTAAGGAGAAGTGATCTGACGGACGGACAGGCGGACGGAGGACAGATGGGATGGCTCCATGCCATAATCTCACTTGGCCTTTCATGTCAGGTGAGCTAATAATGTAGAAAATCACCACGCATGATTACAGTACAAAATAGCTACCTGTCAGGCATACTGAATTTTCGAGTAAATTTTGATAATGGTATTACTAATTTCACAATAATAAGTTCTGCACAAATTCACCAAATAAACACGAGCAATCTCGCCCTCCAGTTTTTCGGATTGTCCAGAGATTTCTCACATTAAACAGGGCTTCTGATTAACCATTAGCTATGACCTTACAAGTCACGCCCAAATAAAATCCGCCCATAATAGTGAGCCCAAATTAAAATCCTCCTGGCTGCTATGAACACTAATTTAGTCAGTTAACTACAGAGACAGATGATGTGGCATTTTATGGCCATTCAGAGGTCTCAAAGTGCTATTAAAACTAAAATGGCTCAAACTCAATGTCTCCGATTTTAAAATTCTCTAATTTCTAGGAACATTGACCAGACAGGTGGTGTGCCCAAATGAGCTAAATCTAAATCCCTGATGAGTATCCAGATTTTGCCATCATGACCATAGTTGTGTAATCCTAGTGCGTGGTTACACAGTTTTGTGCGTTAAAATTTGAGCCAAATCCGACTAGGAGTTTCCAACAAATCCACAGATTCAGATTCTTTTATTCGAATCCGAGCCAGTCTGGAAATAGTTGCACCGCGAGTTCCTTGTGTTAATATTGAGCCAAATCGATTCAGTAGTTTTTTAGATACAGCTCCGGACAGGCAGACAGATGGACACGATCGCAATAGCCTTTACAGGCCTATGGAAATTAACATCTTTATCTAATGGAAATTCATTTTAAAAAACTGTGTCCATACTGGATTTCACATTCTAATCAACTGTCATTGACATCTTTCTCATATCACAACCAATAGATTTCCACCTGTTATACAACTAAAAAAAGTTAAACGCCTAAAAAAAAGTAAGTTCCCCGCTAAATATGGGCTAATATTCTATAAGATATGTCTGATTGCAATGAAAATTCGCATAGATCACCATTATGACTATAAGAACAAGATGTGCAATTTGTTTCCTCACAAGCCGAGTCATGCCTGAATGAGCATGCCTTGAATGCAAAACTGACCCATTTCAAAAATTGCAAAATCCAATTTTATTGACTATCAATTCATTTCATAACTGGTAACGACAAAACAGAGATTTCATTAAGTGTTCAGTCAAATCATAACAAACACACAACAAGTCATTTGATCACAGATTTAATAACGTGTGTATCCACCATTTCGCTGTATCACATTATGACACCCATCTCTCAGTGTTGATGGGTCGAGTGACCGGATATTGTGGGATAGCTATCCACTCGTTTTGTAACAAGAGGGCCAAGGGCCTGTGACGTTCACCTGGACCAATAACATTTGAACCATTTGTATTTAAACAGACATGGATAATTTTCGGAAAATCCAAGATGGCCACCAAAAAAAATAGATCAATCCAGATTCTCATTTGACATTTTGAAGCCCACCGTCACAGAATTGTTCGACCGAAGTTTTGTTGAAATCAGATTATTCATTAAGGAGTACCATCTTTAAATGGTTCAGGAAAATTTTCAGAAAAATCAAAGATGGCCACCAAAACATTGACGTATTAAAATTCGGAATAGATTTTCTAGAGGGCAGAAAATCAAAGATGGGCACTGGAAAAATTGACTAATCAAAATTCTGTATACATGTTCTGAATCCTACCACCATAGGGTCCTTCCAGCCAAGTCTGGCTGAAAATGGCCATGAAGTTAATGAGGAGTAGCGTTTTAAACAATTTCTGGACAATTTTCAGAAAATTCAAGATGGCCACCGAAAAAAATTGTCCAATCAAATTCTCTATACAAGTTCTGAAGCATACTATTCTAGGGTCATTCCCACTGAGTATGATTGAAGTTGGCCCAGTGGTTAATGAACAGTAGGCTTTTAATTGATTTTCAGAAAATCCAAGATGGCCGACAAAAAGATTTACCAATCAAAATTCTGTACACAAGTTCTGAAACCTCCCACCCTAGTATCCTTCCAGCCAAGTCTGGCTGAAATTGCCAAAGAAGTCAATGAGTAGCGGTTTAAACAATTTCCCGCCAATTTTCGGAAAATTCAAGATGACCGCCAAAAAGATTGTCCAAGTGTACAAGTGTGTTCTGAAGCATACTAATCTAGGGTCCTTCCCACTAAGTTTGATTGACATCGGGCCAGTGGTTAATGAGGATTAGGCTTTCAAATAATTTCCATAAATTTTCAGAAAATCAAGATGGCCGCCCAAAAAAATTGACCAATCAAAATTCTGTATACAAATTCAGAAACCTATTAGCCTAGTATTCTTGACACCAAATCTGGTTGAAATTGGCAAAGCAATTAATGAAGAGTAGCGTTTTAACCGATTATGAGTACTTTTTATGGAATATTCAAGATGGCCACCGAGAAAATTGACCAATCAAAATTCTGTATACAAGTTCTGAAATATACCAGTCTAGGGTCCTTCCAGCCAAGTTTGCTTGAAATCGGCCAAGTAGTTAATGAGTAAGCTTTTATCTTATTTCCCAAAATTTTCTGAACTTAAGATGGCTACCAGAAAATTTGGCCAATCAAAATTCTGTATACAAGTTCAGAAGCCTACCTCCCTAGGGCCCTTCCTGCCAAATTAGGTTGAAAGTGGTTAATGTGAAGTAGCATTTTAAAGCAAAAGTTGATGGAAAGACCGTAAGACGGATGACGGATGGTCGGGTCGCCATGGCATAAGCTCACTTGGCCACTCTTGGCTCTCAGGTTTCTGTTGATCCTTTACCTCACCAGTCTGCTGGAATTTGTGACGCAGCTTTCTGATCGCATTTGGACTAATGCTCATTTTACCCACAACCTGTTTCACCGGGAAATTGGCTTCCAAAAAAAAAAGAAGCCCAATGGAAATTTGATAAACGTGGCATTGATAAAACAGACAATTGCGCACACACTAGCAGTCTAGTACTGCCCTTTGCACACAGCTAGGACCATAATGAATGATATTCCTTCAGCAAAGGCCATGTCTGATTTTGCATATTTCCAAATGCCTAAATTTTGCATTTAGTGTATGCTCAATCAGCCATGACTCGGCCTATGAGGTTATCGATTTCACATATTGGTGCTATAGTACGACTGGTGCTCTGTGGGAATTTTCATTGCAAACAACCATACCATAGAAAATACTAGCCTATATTTAGGGAGGAACTTACTTTTTTAGGTGTTTAGTTAATCAATTAAAGTGTTATTCCACAGAAATCGACTTTACGAATGGTAATTGGGTGTAACACTATGCATATAGGCTATGGTTTCCACATCTGATCAATTTTGATAGGGATTCTCCGCCCACTTGTCCCAGTGGACATCTATAGGTTTGACAAGACAAAATTTTCAACAATAAAAGAATAAATTTGATGCCTGTCAAGTCTATAATTGTAATTTTTTCTCTTGCATGTACAAGAAATTGAAATTGAAACTATTTTAGTTAACCCTTTTTCTCTTAGAAAATGTCGATTTGTAGACAAAAATAATTTTTTTAAATTTACCGCTGAAATAACTGAGGCACTCATTACAGTGACAAATTTTCAAAAAGTATTTCTTGGTCTGCAAATGGATATTTCTTAAGACAATTGCTGAAGACATTTTGGCCGGCTCGGGTGCAAAATGTTTAACCCCTTATATCAGCCAAAAATGGCTTCAGCAGTGGTCTTGAGAAATGTCCATTTACAGACCAAGACAAGACTATTTTTGAAAATTTACCACTGAAATGACAATTCCAATGGACAATTTTCAAAACTAGATGATATAAATCAAATCCCCCCCCGAAATGGCAGCCATGTTCGTGGGCTAGTACCATAGCTAACATTCCTATGAAGTTTCCTCACAATACTCTAAGCAAGGATAGTTATTGTACCAAAATCCAAATTTGCAAGGACAGACACAAATTCAGAGACAAAGGGATGGACGGATGGACTGACTGACCCACAAAATAATGTACATTTGCCTACTACCATAGCCAACCTTTCCATGAAGTGTTGTCACAATATTCCAAGCATGGTTATCGAAAGAAAACCTGTGTGTATGACGGACACACGCACAATGGACGGACAGAAGCAAAAACATAAGGGGGGGGGGGAACATAGCCAATGTTCCCATGAGTTTCATCACTATAGTCCAAGAAAAAATAGTTATTGAACGAAAGGCCAAAATTTGCATGGATAGACGGACACAAATTCAGAGACAAAGGATAATCGAGCCAGCCATTAGCGGTAAATTTTCAAAAATTGTCTTCTCTTGGCATGCGAATAGATATTCACAAATCATGAACATTACATGGTTAAATAGACCAGTGCATTCTAATGCTACCCAGAAGAAATTAGATGATTGACTACTTTGAATTTTTAGTTGTCGCTTGCAGTTACAAGTTGCATGCTGCTTAGGTCACCCATAAAAAAGATTTGTTTCTCAAAAACCGGGTGGCGAAAAGACTTCAGTAGGGAGGGAGGACATTTTTTTGTTTTTCAATTATTAATTTATTTTAAAACGGTCATCAATATTTGTTTTTCTGATATTTGACTAGATGTCCATTAAATATGGTTGTAATTATCAAATTTTCCATGTTCTTCATGACACAATTAGCAAAAGGGATTCACATTGCATACAAATGGCATTAAAAACCTTGTAATTTGTGTAGTGTTACAAATGTATGCATGTTTTAACATTTATGCTGGGTAGAAAAATTATTTTATTCCCGGCCAGTAGAAAAATAAGACAAATTTCACCCAGAAGGTTTACAGGAAACAAAACTATTTTTTATTATGGCCTTACATCGCAACAATAGACCTGGCTGTGTCAAACGTTTGACATTTCTGCTACGATCACTTTACTCTATGTTGCCACTAAAGCGTGTCGCACTTGTACAGTGGAAAATTTATTTTGACAAATATGGACTGAGTTCTCTGGAACACGATTCAATGTGAGATTTTACGTATAAAATTTGACTACAATCCGACATTCTAGACGTATGCCATGAAAAAGATTTAAAAAAATTATTTTAGGTGAAATAATGATAGCAAATACAGTGCCCATGTCAAAAGGTATTTGCAAAGAAAACTTGGCATAAATCCTCAAGCATTTGAAACTATGCTCCATCAAAAAAGATGGACACAGATGGACATAGGCTAATTCTTGTCACAGACCATTAACCATTTAACACTCATATCAGCCAAGAACGGCCTCAAGTGGTCTTAAGAAATGTCCATTTACAAAGAGAAGACTATTTTCGAAAATTTATCACTGGAATGACTGGCTCGATAACGGAGGCAGTCATTCCAGTGGTAAATTTTCAAAAATAGTCTTCTCTTGGTCTGCAAATGGGCATTTTCTTTGAGAAAAGTGAAATTTTCTTGACAAAATTCAAAAGTTAAACGGTTAAGTAGTAGTTTCTAGCTAAAAAGAGTATCTGCCAAAGGCCAGCTCATGTATGTCAGGTGTTTCACCATTATCGCATTGATACCCTACTGCCCTAATAACGCAGGTTACTGGGCCAATACAGGGCAATATTGGACCAGTACTGGCCCAGTAACATGCGTTATCAGGGTATTAACTGCTTTAGACTCGGGAGAATAACTGGTGACATGTTTATACAAGTAGTCGTGGCATTTCAGTATTTTGGCATTGACAGGGAATCGAACCCACAACCAGTTAGTGCCTAACATCATCACCCACAAACGCTTCCATCACGCAAACATCCGTGTTGGTATGGTCGAAGCGTTTGTGGGCTATGATGCTAGGCGCTCTCCCCGGTTATGGTGATGTTGTAATCGATGCTGCTGAAACTCCTTGATGTCTTTGATGGAATCAGCTACCAGTAAGTGGTCTCCAAAATGAAACCCAGTTATCATATCAATGGGAATGGCCTGAATGGCGATGAGGATTCTGACGTTTTCATGGCGTATGTGTAATGGATGTATTCATTTCTACCTTGGCCACAACCAATTCTAGATAAGTTCTGACCACTTTGTTACGAGTGTTGCATCGATTTATATACATTGAATGCCGAATTCACTGAATCTTAATCTCAAAGTAATTATACAAATAACATGTTGGATATTTTGAAACCAATTCGACGGGTGCCTATTGCTGCCTGTGGTTACAGCAACAGCTTCCAAAATATTCAAAAGAATGGCTATTAAATTGTAAATTCATCAACCATACAGTTTATACACATCATGACAGACTTTTTGGGTTTTATGGCAGAGCTATAGGTCATTATGATCGGGACATACACTAAGTGACATATCTGATTATATCGTACTTGAATCGCTGATTGGATCCGTCCGTTCATTTAGTCGCTGTCTTGACTGATTTGTCTATTTCATCTGATTATATAAAACGAATATTCACCACTAATATTATCTACGACTCACTAATCGAGGCAAACATAGATGTGGTCAAAATAACCCCATTATAATGTGTAATACACTCTGGATCAATTATCAATAGATTCCACAATGATACAAACAAATGCACATTTATCAAACTAGTTACATGCCATGTATGTAAATATATATATACATATATATTTCCAATCAAATTAATCATTATATAGTAACATGTATGAATGTATGAAAGGGTTGTACAATAGCTGATAGATCTAAAATAAATTTTGGAACAATCAATTTTTCTGCTAATGGTCTCGATGCATTGTTACTGCATACTAATTTTTACATCGAAATTCTGTCTCATATTCGTTACTTTTTCTACACAAGTATGAGCAACCCATTATCATTGTTTGAAAAATTGTTTCAAAAATGAAATATTCCTGGGAAAGAAATTAGAATAATCTAAAGTATGTCTAGACAGGTTAGCCATTCAGAGAAAATACTGGCACCAAATGATCGACAATCTTCGCCGCACAAAGGTTTTAAAGAAAACAGTTCAGAGAATGCCAACCACAAACAAATATTAGGGACCACATCAAAGAAACCAGCTACTGACATAACCACACCATAGCTCTGATAGCGTACACCACATCCGGTGAATGAATCTCAATAGAAATTGTAACACCGGGGTTTCACAACGAAATGGTACACGTTTTTAATGTTTTCTAATTTTCATCATTGACATTTGAATGCCTGAACATAAGACATAAGAATTGATGATCAATTGTTAATATTAACCAACTAGACGCATTTTATGTACCTAATTCTGTATATTTCTAGATCTATCAGCTGTTGTCTGTTTAACCTGCTAATGGCTAAATCTGGTCAAGAATATCACAACATTTGTTTAGTGAATTTCCATTTGCTAGCCAAGAGAGGACTATTTTTGAAAATTTACCACTGGAATGACTGGTTCGGTAACCGACCCAGTCATTCCAGTGATAAATTTTCAAAAATAGTCTTCACTTGGCCAGCAAATTGACATTCCTCAAGACCACTGCAGAGTGCGGAGGTCAGTATTGATTTGCTTTGACATGTATGGGTTAAATAAATCTTAATGGTCATTTCCATTTTTAGCTATGCCCCGCCCATCACTAATTAAGCTCCACCCACACCTCGCCGTGTTGGGATTGATCGATCCCCGAATGACCTAGCTATCAATTTCCTGAAAACTATACAGGGAAGCTGTTGAATATTTTGTATCCATAGGCAGCAGCAACAGCACCCAGTCAAATTAGTTTCAAAATATTCAACAGAATATTTATTAAATAGTAAAAGCAAACAATTTGTACAAAAACGCATAGACCGTCTTCAAATATGCGTTCGTGACGTACTTATCGACGTCATTCATTATGATGTCATTGTAAACATCACGCAGTTCATTATGATGTCATATGATGGGTGGGTACTCTGGAAAGGTGAATTCACAAATAAAATTTGTATCGAGTCTGATTAAATCATGCTTAAATTTGAGAAGATTAGTCGTATTTTCAAATAAACCTGCTACAAAATGGTCATTTGTTTTCACTTTACAATAGCATTGGTACTATTGAACGACGACTTCAAATTAACCTGGATTAACAAGGAATGTTACTATATGTATAGAAACTTGGGCAAAATAGGTACCAATTTCTAGCCATGCTCCGCCTATGTCTAGCTAAACTCTGCACACTTTAACTTAAATATAAATTTAAACATGACAAACAAAAATCTAAATATAAATAAGACAGAAAAATATAACATATGTTATGATTACATCAGTACAAATTCAATACACTCAGATCTAGAACATCTGTCAAGAATAATCATGAAAAATATGAATACATGTAGATGAGAATTTGAGAGTTGCAAGAAAATGAAAGATTTTATTAACATTATGCCAAATTGGAAGAGATTTTATTAACGTTACAACAAAATGTATGTACAATAGGTAATTTTTTATTTTCTATACAGAGTTCAAAAGCAGTGCATCTAAACAAAAATTTAATAACATTTTGCATTATAATGGCGGCAACATGAATACATTGCATAGAACAATGCTGTCTAGTCCACACACTCCGATACCAACACTGCCATTACCCTGTCTTACTTCAGTAAGGGCAACACAACACACGATAAATATATATTACAATTTTATATGAGCCTGCGCTTACGCACGCAAACACACACAAAAACAGGGTTAAACCACCGGGAATATGAATACACTTAACCCTTTAATGGCTAGAGTTGGTCCATAATTTCAAATATTTACTTATTAAATGTCCATTTGCAGGTCAATAGAAGACTATTTGAAAATTTTCCACTGGAATGACTGGCTCAGTTACCGAGCCAGTAATTCCAGTGGTAAATTTTCAAAACTAGTCTTCTATTGACCTGCAAATGGACATTCCAGGCGACCACTGGAATGACCGGTTTTGGCTGGCTTAAACATTAAAAGGTTAAAGCTGATCAGAAATTTATATATATATGTAATATATACCCGCTCTTGATTTGTATGATATAGGCAGAATCATGTTAGCTTTGTTAAATAACTTGATTGTAATATGGGACAACCATTTAACTAGCGATTAAGTTTTGAAATTCCGTCCTTGTTCTGTATCTGTTTTACACTTAAATTGTTAATCATCTAATACAATTCCTGATGTGTGAGAGTCTGACTCTGATTGCTGCTTTTATATATATAAAAGCAGCAATCAGAGTCAGACTCTCACACATCAGGAATTTTATTAGATGATTAACAATTTAAGTGTAAAACAGATACAGAACAAGGACGGAATTTCAAACCTTAATCGCTAGTTAAATGGTTGTCCCATATTTCAATCAGTTATTTAACAAAGCTAACATGATTCTGCCTATATCATACAAATCAAGAGCGGGTATATATTACTTATAATTAGAAAATCTGGAACAGAATTGGGAACACAGAACAGAACAGGGAACACAGCCAAAACTTCCACACAGCCGTTCTCAAGCTGCATGTTTATAACTTGTAAAGAAATTAGACAAATGTAAATGTAAGCTCCGAGTCATATAGACAAATTGCTGCAACTCATTAGCCATTTATTTGTTAAAGCAGCCAAAATGGCTTTGATAAATGAGCCAGTCATTTTAGTGATAGATTTTCAAAAATAATCTTCTCCACATCTACAAATGGACATTGAGCAATTTGACATTTTCTTGAACAAATTTGACGGTTAAATTGACTATGTCTAGAATATTAGAAAGAATCTACTTCTATTGTAGTGAAACAGTTAACATATACGATTTTAAATAACAAAAGAAACAAAAGCATTACAGAATAACAAAAACACACTAATGCTCTACAATAAAAAAAAAAAGTCGAAATTTTAACAAAGGCAATAAAATATAAAATAACAGTTCTTTATAATTTCATATATATATTGACAAAAACAATCGGTTTTAGAATGGATATTCCAAAATTGTACATATTGATTGAACTATTTCAAACTTCTCATTTCTTAACCGTCTGATTGCAGAGTTTTTGCAGATGACATATTCCCACAGTTATAATATATCTCTGGACCGGCTACATATTTTGAAAACAATTTGACTGAGTCATTGTTTTCAAAATATTCAGCATGTCTAAAGTTATTGCCCACTGAAATTATTGTGTAGTGGCTTGCATGGTTATGTATTACATATATTACACTGCTCAATGATCAACACATTTCCCGCTGCAAGTCGATAGTACATGTAAAATTATATAGGATCATATGCGACGAAATGAGTATTTATAGGCCGATGTTTGGAATATGGCAGCAACATTTCAACAAAACATGTTACCATACACTTAACATCTTAATGATCCGTCATCAGCTTTGTCAAGAGAATTGTGAAACCTTTGCTTATTGAATGTTCATTTGCAGGCCAGACTATTTTTTGGCAAATTTACAATTGAAATCGCTGGCTCGATAAACATGTTACAGTGGTAAATTGTCAAAAGCAGTCTTTTAACCTACGAATGAACATTCATTCAAGAATGCTTACTTATGACTCATCTAGTATAGAAGTCGGTTTCTCAGACAGTCTTGCTAAATTTGTGTCATTTCTTACAAACTTACGAAGTCGGGAAAATAACATCGTCGATGCTTTTTCTAATTTCTTGACCATTCTAGATACATGTAATTAATTGAAATATTACTATAAAAAGCCGCTGGGTGAACATTTGCAGAGTAAGTGATCTTCTATGGAAGTGCAATGCAGCTTCCGCTAATTATCAACTATCTGAGCTTGCATTCCGATACAGACAATAGTCTCTGCCTTCTTATCCTTGAGGAACCACATAACAAGCAATGACACCTGAAACATACAGAATAACATCTCACACACTACACATCTTCCTTTCATATCCACGCAAGACTCAAATAAACACACTAATTGTCCTTGGGAATTACCATTTGCAGTCCATGAGATTATTTTTGAAAATTTATCACTCGAATGCATGGCTCACAAACTGAGCGACTTATTTCAGTGATAAATTTTCAAAAATAAATAGTAAAGACATACAATTTGTACAACAACGCTTAGTCTGTCACCAATTAAGCCTTCACACCGAACTAAGCTACGACATTCATGACGTAATAGATCATGAGTATTCATGGCATTGATCATGAGTATTCATGACATCAGGATACACATCACGTAGTGGATTGTGATGTTGGATGATTGATGGAAAAGCTCGAATTCTCAAATGCAAAATTGACCAGAATCAGATGAGATTCTGCAACATGTACAGCCTATATTAAAGGAACTCTCTTAAGGTACAAAATGGTTGACACCATATTTTTAGTTCCCTTAGATTAAACTATCTTTGAGGAGTGATTTTGCAGTATATATGTACATCCTAAAATGTATGACTGAAAAATTAACTATAGCACTGATATTGGGTATGCAAAATTCATCCTAAAATCTGTAATGTTGTCGAAAAGATATATACGAATCATAGGCTTGCATGATTATGTGATTAAATCGAAAATCGCGATTTTGTTTTAAATCGTGAATTTATGATAAAAAATTAAATAATTGAATAATCAATCGTGAATATTTTCTATTGCATAAAATATTTCAAAACCTAACTTAATTACTTTTTAGTGTGATCGGTCATGAAAAATGACATTTTGCTTAGTGAATGTATGTCCATTTGTAGGGCAAGAGAAGACTATTTTTGAAAATGTATTACTGGAATGCCTGGCTCGAGAATTGAGCCAGGCATTCCAGTTATACATTTTCAAAAATAGTCATCTCTTGCCCTGCAAATGAACTTTTCTAAACACCATTGCAATTTTCGTCATCGATATTCTTTTGTTGTTGTCTTATTAATTTGTATCCATGCCGATTAATCGAGTGATCGCAATTATTTTTTAATAATTGATCGCGATCACTCAACACAATAATCGCACAAGCCTAACGAATCCTGTGATCAATGTCAGGACTCTCTTTGGAGTTCAACATTTACAGCAACTACGGGTACTCTGCAGTCGACTGACTCACCGGCCCGCTTGTCAATTAATCTCAGAACTCAAAAGTTAGTCTGCTAATCTGTCACAAAGCAGACAAGTATTAAAATATAACTTACCTTCGGATAAAACTTTTTGACAGGGATCTCAGAGATGTAGCTATAATCTTTGCCGTTACTGAGTGGGCACTTGAGTCCAGACTCCACACATGCATCTGGATGTGGTGGAGTGAATGGTACTTTAACACCTCCAATCACGCCAAAGGCTAGTGCTTTCACATCTTTAGCAGCTTCATCTTAAAATAGACATACATAAACATACATATATATTTACAATATTTTAAACTCACTTATATTGTACATGTATAAAATAAAGTTAATACATACAGACATTAGGACGATAACTTGACCATGACCATCCTAAATTAAACTACATGCCCAACACGCTCTTCGTGGTCAGATCTACAATGAAGCCAATTTGCACGTACTTTGTATAGCGATTTGTTTCAGTTTCTAAATTAAACACATTATTTTTTTAAATATCAGGACCAGACAATGATAAGCCTACTGAGACGTACATATTACAATATAGCCTCAATACTTCGGTTTATGGACCGCATAGTTAATGGACTTTTCGATTTTTAGCTATGCCCCGCCCATCTCCGGCTAAGCTCCACCCACACCTCGCTCATGTTGGGATCGATCGATCTCTGAACTCTCCGACTATCAATTTCCAGAAAACTATACAGGTAAACTATTGAATGTTTTGGAACTAATTTGACTGGGTGCTATTGCTGCCTATGGCCAACAGTGCCCAGTCAAATTAGTTTCAAAATATTCAACAGCACGTTTATTAAATAATAGACATAAAATTTGTATGTGTCAGACTATTAATATTAAGAGTTTTAAAGACGGGCCAAATAGAATCATTTATGATGTCTTGTGATTGATGGCTACAGCGGAAAGGTCTAGTCCTCTCTTCTATATAATGAGAACAATTCATATCTGCCATGCCTTGTTCAAAGGCGGAGAATAGACATTTAATTATAATATGAATCAGTATACCTGAAATTACAATAAGTAAGAAGTACATGTACTATGTCCATGTACATGTACCTACACAGACAAGTCCATTTCATGGATAACGTTACAGCACTTGGTGGATATAAGGCCTCTGTCCGTGCACAATGCATGGTTAAAATGACTGGTGCATGTGAGTAATTAGTGCATCGGGGTCATGCAGTTTTCTGGCTGATATGCTATGATGTCAATTTCTTCCTTTATAACCCTGGTACTGGGACAATGGAACTTTCCAGTTTTAGCTATGCCCCGCACATCTCTAGCTAAGCTCCACCCAAACCTTGCCCGTGTTAGCATTGATCGGTTCCTGAACTCACGGAATATCGATTTTCAGAAAACTATACAGGTAAGCTGTTGAATATTTTGAAACTAATTTGACCGGCCCAGTCAAATTAGTTACAAAACATTCGATAGAATGTTTATTACAAATGTAAACAGTAAAGACATACAATTTGTACGTGTCAGACTATTTAAACCATAATTAATTGACATTCCATAATTAATTACGACATCATCCTAAGACATCACTTAGTTAATTATGACGTCATATGACATCATATGACGGATGGGTATATTGGAAAGGTCCATAGTTAGGGATGTACTCACAAGCATGACAAGAGATACGCCTGCCCTGTAGGTGGGGCTTAGAATACACCTTCCGTATCCTCTGTGTGTCATAAGAGGCAACTAAAGGAGGTAAGGGTGAGGTAACCCTGACAGAAACCTCGAGTGCTGAAGACGGAGGTTCCAGGCCGCACGGTGCACTCTAATAAACCAGGATCCACGCACTTAACGCTTATGATCATGTAGATAGTCACTTTAGGACTGGCGGTATGATCAGCGAACGAAAAGAAGAAGACAAGAGATAAGCTGCTCATGATATCATTTGCAATGGATCGTGATATCATGATATAAGTTCACTTACAATGGACCTTTCCAGTTTATCCATCAATCATATGATGTCATATTCAATTACGCGACGTGTAGGATGACGTCATAATCCATTACAGCATGAATGACTCGATTTAGTCTGTAATAGTTCGACACGTTGTACAAATTGTATGTCTTCACAATTTACTAAACATGCTGTTGAGTATTTTGAGCAACAGCACCCAGTCAAATTAGTTTCAAAATATTCAGCAGCTTACATGCATAGCTTTCTGGAAATTGATAGTCTCCCCGACTACCAATTTCCAGAAAGCTAAGCATGTACATACATAAGGGGGAGGGGGGGGGGGTGAGCTTAGCTAGAATACTTTTGAGTAGATGAGGTCTGATATACATTGTCACACCAAATTCCCATTATTATCTTCCAAGTCTGATACTGTGACACCAGGGTTGGCAATTTTCCAGAAAATACTAGGGCAGTGGGAAATACTGAGAAATACTCAGATATCAGATGTAAAGTTTATATATTTCACCTCATGGATGTTTATGATGCTTAGGAAGACACTAGTAGGAAAGGAAAGCACTAGTAAATATCATCTAGTGACATTATGCATAAGTTGCAAACCTACATGTATGCATATGGAACATTGTCTTCTAACTGCTAAAAATTATAATTTTATGAGGTATGACTGCATATTTGACAATTAAATACTGTCTATAGATTTGCATGGAGTTCAGTAGATCTATACCTACCCAATAATAAAATGCTTTGACTACTGTCAGAACATGCAATGTAAACTTACTCCTGAGGTCTTTACCTATTGCTGTGTACTGGCTTAACCCTTTAGCACTCAAGTCGGTGAAAAATAGATTCTGCAGTAGTCTTTGATAAATGCCCATTTGCAGACCAAGAGAAGACTATTTTAGAAAATTTATGACTGGAGTGACTGGCTTGATAACTGAGCTAGTCATTCCAGTAGTAAACTTTCAAAAGTAGCCTCTTGATCTGAAAATAGGGATTTTCTATGAGATAATTGAAATTTGCTTGAACAAATTTGAGTGTTAAAAGGTTAAATAACTAATTCACTCTCTGGGATGTCATTATAGCTAAGACTCAGTTAGTGCTACGATGACTGAATACACATGTACATTTCATTCTGAAGTTGCAGAAATGTTACAATTGTAATTGCTATGTAAACCTGAAATCTATAGACAATGTTGCAAATAACGTGAAAATCTGTTTTTAGTCAGTCATATTGTAGCCTATAATAGTATAAATACTAAATAGTATATAATTGTATTTAACAGAATGAAATGTGTTGTCATCTCAATCAGTTAATTCCCAATCAGACACCTCTCTGGCTTTTCATTGCGGGACAATATCACACTTGTGTATGAGCCGAGTGTGGCGGACAGCCTAGCTTAGAGCATTGATTTACATAGAAATTTGTAGATATATGTATGATATAGTGTACCAGCAGTTTGGTAATTTAACCGTACATCCCTATTTTAAATCAAGATTCTGATAGGCTGAGAATTCAGGGCAGTATAATGGATTTGTATTGTATGGCACAATATGTACAGCATGCTAATACATTATATATCCGTTTAATTACACCATTCATGACATAAAAGTTAATATTATGAAACTATTTTACTGTAAGTTGTTGTTGTTGCAGCCTCTGCTGAAAATCCTTTCTAAAAATTCCACCAACATTGTACAGTAAATAGTAGGTGTTATATCTGCTACATGTATGTAGAGTTGAAACGGTTATAGATACATGTATGATATGATATGTGCCTATATTGCCTATGTGATCTCATGGCAACCTGTGTTAGATATAGGCCTCTATATCACACCCTCTGATTAAAATATTTAAGATATTTAGTTTAAAATTTAAAATTTCTGATTAGTATTGGAGTATTTCCCAGTATTTCCCACTTTTTGGAGTATTTCCCGGAGCAGTATTTACCGGTATTTCCCGCCCGGTATTTCCCACACATGAACATAGGAACTATTGAATTCTCCCAATTCACATGTGATTTGTAGTTCTAACAGGAGGCTCAAGGGGCCTGTATCGCTCACCTGGACCATAGGGATTTCAACTAGAATGCTCTTTATCATCAAGAGGGCCACCGAACCATTTATCCGACGGTTTCGAAAATTGCAAATTTGAGATCAGAATACCCCAAAACACATAAAACCAATTTTGGCCTCAAAATCCATCAAATAAAAAAACCAAATATGGACACCAAACATGCTATGTTTTGATCGGCCCATGGTGTCCCGGTTTTTTGACGGATCAACTTCCCTTGAACAAAGTTCAATGGCCCTTAGTCCCTAATCATATCTGCCAAATTTCGGCCCGATCCCTTCAGTGGTTCTGTAGTAGTCGTTTTCACTACAATTAGGTCAACCAAGATGGCCGCCAAACCATTTGACCAATCAAGTTCCCTTGAACAAACTTGGTTCAGCTCTTGCCCTAAATCATATTTCATCAGGTATGCATCAATCCCATAAGCGGCTTCGGAGAACATTTTTATAGATGTTTCTAAAAATCTGCCAAAATCCAAGATGGCCACCGGCCCAATTGGCCGATCGGCTTCGTTTGAACAAACTTGAATCTCTACACCTTAAGGATGCTTCCTGCCAAATATAATTGAAATCGGCCACGTAGTTCTCCAGAAGAAAACTTTTTAAATTTCCCATTGCTTTAGTATGGGAGCTTTTGGCAGGAAATTGATCCAAGATGGCTGCCAAACCATTTATCAGACAGTTTCGAAAATTGTAAATTTGTGATCAGAATACCGCAAAACACATACAAAACCAATTTCGGCCTCAAAATCCATCAAATAAAAAAATTACACACTATATTTTGATTGACCCATGGCGGCCAAGATGGCCATTTGACCAATCAAGTTCCCTTGAACAAACTTGGGTCAGCTCTTGCCCTAGATCATATTTCATGAGATTTGCATCAATCCCCCTAAGCGGTTTCGGAGAAGATTTTTAGATGTTTCCTAAAATCGGCATAAATCCAAGATCGGGTTCATTTGAACAAACTTGGATCCCGATGTCCTAAGGATGCTTCCTGCCAACTATAATTTAAATTGGCCCAGTGGTTCTTGAGTCGTTTAAAGGAAAAGTTGACGGACAACGGATGGACGACGGGTGGTCACCATGGCATAAGCTCACTTGGCCTTTCAGGCCAGGTGAGCTAATAAATACATGTATATCAGTTTACAACTGCACAGTTTTAGCCACTGAATTAGAATTTACAATTGTACTTGATATTATATATAATATATAATCATATGTATATATACACTTACACAGAGTTGCCCTTATGCGTCCTTTTGCGCGTATATACGCATAAAAATGGCAGACGGACACATAAAAATTAACCCTCTGCGTCCCCGAGGACACACAAGGGACGCAGTGAAAAAGTGTAACGGAAACTGGTAACTTTGCGTGTGCTTAATTATCGATTATATTATCGTGTGTATATATTTATTTGTGCATGTTTTTACTTTAAAAAATAATGTATTGTGTGTTCAATAAAAACGAACTTATTGCGTTGTTTAAGACTATGATTTGTTGTATGTTTTCTTGCACAACTCAAAGTTGTTAATGCCCATAAATCAGATTCAACAACCACATTTAATTGTAAACACAATCCCCAAATCATCCTTAGTATTCCATTTGATCTAATTTTGATAAATAATGAGTTTACAAGCCCGATGTTAGTCGCCTTGTTTGGCCTACAACTTGCAAAAATACCCGCCATGTTTCTGTCTGTTGTGCTAAACGTCAGTGTGACGTGTCAGTATTTGATTGGCTAACAGCGTGCGTGCGTGTGCATACGTGTGCGTGGGTGAACAGTAAGGGAGTCTGAACATTTTGCATTAATAATCATAATAATAATGATAATAATAATGATGACGATGATAATAATAATAATAATAATAATAATAATGATAAAATAATTATAATGATTATAATTTAATATGTAAACGTACTGTTCATTGTTGTATTCGTATACTTCAAAAGAAGTTTATCTAAATAAAGAAAATTGAAAAAAAAAAAAATTGGAATCGCCCTCTAGAGGAACTCACGGTTGAGAAAACCAATACAACTGATCAAGCGTATACAAACGTGTCCGGGCATCTTAACCCTTTCACACCTCAGAACATTGGACAGATCACAAAGTTGTTATCACTAATATGCTGAATATTTTGAAATTAATTTGCACATGCCTACTTGCCTAAAGCAAGCGCAACTAGGACTTAGGGGCAAAATATTTTTTCTATTTACTTATCAAAATATCTAAATGGATGAAGGAATATATGGAAGATATTGTGATATCTTTTACATTTGAATGGTCATTTGTCGGATTAGCGGCAGTGTCTTTGTAGTGCTGTTTGAATAACGGTATCAATACACGCTATAAGCCGTCTTTTATTTAGCAATAGCGGCTGATTGACTGACTGATAGATTAGTGTTTATAATGTTTAACAATACTCGATCGTTAGGTGTTCCCAATTTCTCAACTAAAAAGCTCATCCCAGCATCGATGTTCAACGATATCATCGATCTACAGGTAGGCATACGTTAAGATATTGATTTTTTTCCAAACAGCGTATAGCTCAAAGCTCCCAGATATAAGCGTCCTTATTGGATACACGCTAATGCGTTATATATGCTTCAACCAATCAGCAATCGCGTTACATAGTTACTCCCTATGAATTAGACATATCCAGTTATTGGCTGATATATTTTCACTAATTACACATTTTAATCTGATTTATACAGATTATTTTTGACGACCTTGTATGATTAATATTTCCAAAGACCACTACATTAATGGCAATTAGCAAAAACCACTGCATTCGTTTTTCTATTAAACCCTAACTTGACTTTGGACGAATTGAAAAATTACGAGCATCTGGGGCGAATTTGCTCAAGGACGACTTGACCTACTTCGATATAATGCGCGCGTATTTTTTTTAATGTAACTGGAATGACTAAATATAGTGGAATACATAGGTTAAGATCAGACAAAACAATAATTTATCAAAAATAATCTGTATAAATCAGATTAAACTGCATAACTAGTGAAAATATATCAGCCAATAACCGGATATGTCTAATTCATAGGGAGTAACTATGTAACGCGATTGCCGATTGGTTGAAGCATAGATATTCCATTAGCGTGTATCCAATAAGGACGCTTGTATCGGTGAGCTTTGAGCTATACGCTGTTTGGAAAAAATCAATATTTTAACGTAGATCGATTATATCGTTGAACATCGCTGAGCTTTTTTGTTGAGAAATTGGGAACACCTAACGATCGAGTATTGTTAAACATTATAAACACTAATCCATCAGTCAATCAATCAGCAGCTATTGCTACATAAAAAACGGATCATAGCGCGTATTGATACTGTTATTCAAACAGCAATACAAATTAGACACCGCCGCTAATCCGTCAAATGACCATTCAAATGTAAAAGATATCACAATATCTTCCATATATTCCTTCATCCATTTAGATATTTTGATAAGTAAATAGAAAAAATATTTTGCCTGTAAGTTAGGGCTGCACGATTATTCACTTTTCATAATCGCGATCATTTAAGAAAAATAATCGCGATCATACGATTAATCATGAACTATATTAACTACATCAATGCTGCTTAGAGAACGTTATGATGCTACTGCAGATTGTAAGATTATGGGTTAGGCACATGGGTATACAAACATGGACAGAATACGCCAGTTGCTGATTGCAAACAAATGAATGTATCAAGATTTTTCTAGACGGAAAACGGAAGGGACCGTATTTCATTTAATTGTAGCCTATGCTCTAATAGAAGTCCCCCCCCACCCCCCTAACTTTGACATATGAGCTCCAATGATTTCTTAGCAGTTTCAAAACGGCAAAACTCTGTATTAGAAGCCCACCCTCTAACTCAGCAGATAATTTGCAAGAATAGCGTGTACAATAATAACAATCGTGTCACAGGGTGTGTCTACCAGACCGATCTCTGCCCTGATGCATTTCCGGCTCCTCTAGAAGTCAATACAGGCCTCGGATTTGTAAATCTCGACCCCCTATTAGGCTAATACTAATAGTAGGCCACGTATGTTCAAGATATAATAAAGTTTATTCCACACTTGTGTAGTTAAAATGCGCTTAAAACAGTCTTGGCGTGATTAAGTAGCTTCCTTATAAATATATTTTAAGACCAAATTTATGTACCAAACAAGTACGGGAGAAAATGTGCATCAATTTTGTAACGCCGATCAACGTTAAATGATCCAAATTGAATTATTACGAACGACAATATAGCCGGCTTCTTAAGTTGGCGAGCCAGCGGCTCTTTTGAGATGGGAGGCGGCGTGTTCTCGCGAGATATTATACACTAACGGGAGTTTATCAAACGGGTACCCGTTATTCAGATCAGTATAGTACTCAGTTCCTATCGCGCAATGATAATATATAGAAATTCCCGAGTTCCGAGTCCCCGATTCCAGAATATTTATATCCGAGTACTCGCTCTAAAACAAACTCTTCAATTGGAGGCGAATCACGTGATTTGTATTTTTTTTGGGCGACGCCATTTTATATCAAATTGTGGATTAATTTTGCTGTAATAAACGACCTTTATTAAAGGATACGCAATATTTAGGCGCTCAAATCAAATAATTTCACTTCCCCGGTGATGTTTTGAGGTATACATTAAACATAGACGTAGGCGGTGAGAATTTTTACGTGAGAAAATGCGCTGAATTTCTGTGGTATCAGTTCTAGAACTTTTTTGGGAAACCCGTCAACGCATAACTATTCAGAGAATGGGGAACGCGGGATAAGCGTGTGCGATTACAACAACAATGACAAATAGCGACCAAGTTAACAATCTAGTCATCTAAAACTAATCATGAGTCAATACAAACAAATCAGTTATTTATTTAGTTTATTTAATCATTCACACATTCGGCTGATAGCCAGATGTTTGTTTCCATGCTTGGTAATGCGAGCAGAGTTTCACAAGCGTAAAAATGTCTTGACAAAAATTTCAACGTGGCGATTATACGATTATTTCATTTTATAATCGTCCACGATCATTTTGAATATAATCGCGATTAATCGAATAATCGAAAAATCGTGCAACCCTACTGTAAGTCATTGCTGCTTTAGGCAAGTATGCATGCACAAAATAATTTCAAAATATTCAGCAGATTAGCGATAACAACGTTGTGATCTGTCCAATGTTCTGAGCTGTGAAAGGGTTAAGACGCCGAGACACGTTTGTATACGCTTGATCAGTTGTATTGGATTTCTCAAGCGTGAGTTCCCCATGAGGGAGATTCCGCTGTTATCCAATCAAATACTGACACGTCACACTGACGTTTAGCACAACAGACAGAAACACGGCGGGTATTTTTGCAATTTGTAGGCCAAACAAGGCGACTAACATCGGGCTTGTAAACTCATTATTTATTTTTTTAAATTAAATCAAATGGAATACTAAGGATGATTTGTGGATTGTGTTTACAATTAAATGTGGTGGTTGAATCTGATTTATGGGCATTAACAACTTTGAGTTGTGCAAGAAAACCTACAACAAATCATAGTCTTAAACAGCACAGTAAGTTCGTTTTTATTGAACACACAATACATTAGGTATATTTTTTAAAGTAAAAACATGCACAAATAAATATACACACGATAATATAATCGATAATTAAGCACACGCAAAGTTACCAGTTTCTGTTACACTTTTTAACTGCGTCCCTCGTGCGTCCTCGGGGACGCAGAGGGTTAATTTTTATGTGTCCCTCTGCCATTTTAATGCGTATATACGCACAAAAGAACGCATAAGGGCAACTCTGAGATCAATGTGTTGTGTTTATTTTAAGAAAAAAACATGGGACCCCCATATTTCAGACGAGGACCCCATGGGACCGTCACATTTTACAGTGGAACCCCCAAATCTGAGTGTGGGGTCCTTGGGACCCCCAAAAATCAGATGTTGTGGAAAACACTGGACTTACAACAGCACACCACCCCACCACCCACACAAAGTACATAGATGTAAGAAATAAGAAAGATGACACCTCTATTTTTCATGATTACCATTTTCCATGAACTACATGACAAAAGAAATTTCTAATTTTAAATGTACAAATTCCATGACTTTCCAGCAAGACATTTACATTTACATTTACTTTGGATACTTTATTTAGCAGTCTGCATGATGGCCACCAAGGCAATAGAGGAGGAGGGCCCCTAAGGCAGTTGTTGCCTTGAAAAAATGGCAAAATGGAGGGGCATCAAGGCAAAAGGCTTGGGAAACTAACACAATGGACCTTTCCAGTTTTAGCTATGCCCCGCCCATCTCTAGCTAAGATCCACCCCCACCTCGCTCGTGTTGGGATCGATCGATCTCTAAACACCATGACTATCAATTTTCAAAAACTACACAGGTAAACTGTTGAATCTTTTGAAACTAATTTGACTTGGTGATGTTGCTGCCTAAGGCAGCAACACCACCCAGTCAAATTAGTTTCAAAATATTCAACAGCATGTTTATTAAATAGCAAAGAATTACAAAGACATACAATTCATACAACATGTCGGACTGTTTGAGATTTAATAAAGGTCTCTATGGAAGCCCTTTGTGATGTAATGATTGTGACGTCATCATACACGCGCTGAGCTGATTATGACATCATATGAGGTCAGATGATGGATGGATTCTCTGGAAAGGTGAATTGCCTTTGTTTATTCCGAGCCCTGATGTGCTAATACAGATACATGTACTTACACATTTTGAATGAAATTGTCAGGTTTGTGCTTTTACCCCGGACCAGCTTGCATGGACCACTGGGACATCCCGTCACTGTAACACTTGTAACCTTTCCTTTCACTGATCCTGTCAAGTTGAACATAACATGTATTAAATAGATCATTAACCCTTTCACTGACAAATCCCTGAAAAAGTAGTTTCTTTTAATGCTAATTACATGATACAATTTGTTCTGTTGGAAAATTTTGAAATTAATTTGATTGGAACACTTGCATTCAAACTACTTTAAAAATACTCAAAAGTTCTGCTGTATAGTAGCAGTGGAAGAGATATGGGGAGTTCATCAGTGACAGGATTAACAAGAGGATAAAATCATAGCGAACAAAAAACAAACAATGTATTAACCCTTTAACCCTCGAATTTATTCAAGAAAATTTTGTTTCTCATAGAAAATGTCCATTTAACGACCAAGAGAAGACTATTTTGAAAATTTACCATTGCAATGACTGGCTCAGTTAACAAGCCAGTCATTCCAGCAGTAAATGTTAAAAGATAATCTTCTTTTGGTCTGCAAATGGACGTTTCTCAAGACCACTACAGAAGCCAGTTTTGGCTAATATGAGTGTTAAAGGGCTAATGTGCAGACCTATGCAATGTGCATGTACACTGTACAGACACGTGTAGTTCTGCGCCTTTGACACAATACACCCATACAAATTTTGTATGTAATTGATAAAGTAATTGAAATTAGTCAATTACAAATTTTCAAATGTAATTAATTACACTTCAATAACAATTAACCTCTATGTGACCTCATCTCTGATGAAACATGTGAAATGTCAACAGCTTCCAGCAAACACTGCTTACATTAGGGTAAGTCCATCGTGATGGACGTACACTACATCCGTATATTTTGGACGCTTTTAACCCTTTATCCATAAAATTTGTTCAAGAAAAATTTCTTATAGAAAATGTCCATTTGCAGACCAAGAGAACCCTGTTTTTGAAAATTTACCACTGAAATGACTGGCTCGAATATCGAGCCAGTCATTCCACTGTTAAATTTTCTAAAATAATCTCTTGGTCTGCAAATGGACATTTCGCAAGACTACCTCAGAAGCTGCTTTTGGCTGAGATGAGTTTTAAAGAGTTAAATTTGTTATATGGAAAATGTAGTGAGGCTAAGTTAGATGTCAGATACAAGATAATTTATTTTCGTATTTCAGGAAATAATTCTAGGCAAATACTAAATTTGCAGCGGCTTTTCCTGAGTAATAATTCACATATAAACATACATGTATCTGGATCATATATCATATTTGGAAGTCAGCTAGTTGTTAGGGAGTCAGATGAAGAGGAGTCAGGACGTGGTCACAGAAGGCTACTTTTGCGACCACTCAACACCTAGAAGTAACCTAGAAATAATACGTTTGGTGTAAAAATCTTACGGTTGCGGTGATTACCCAAGGACACACTCGCCCAAGAGCAGGGACATGCTGACTGAGCCTATCGGAACCAAGATTCTCACTTGAGAATCGCTGACAATATTTGCTATCAATAATTCTCCAGCGAGGAATCGTGAATAAGTGCACTCAAGATGCCCAAGAGCAGAATCTATGGTTATAATTATACATTTTACCACAATATGTAAGGGTACAATGTTTTCTAGACTACAGTAGAGCTTATAAATAACTTAAAACATACTGCTTAATATTAACTTATTTAAGAGCTGCACTCCATGCGGTAATGCAATTTGTAATTGTAATTTGCTGTAATTTAATTACATTTTTCAAGAAATTGATTGTAAATGTAATTGAGTAGCTAAAAAGTTATTTGTTATTGAAGTGTAATTAATTACATTTGGAAATTTGTAATTGACTAATTTCAATTACTTTATCAATTCCATACAAAATTTGTATGTATCTTTCATGCTGACACTAAAATTAATCTCCAAGTATAACAAATCAGCCTTACTGCTTCCAGTCAAATTAGTTTCAAAATATTAAACAGAATATTTGTTAAAATGCATGTGCTTTTCATATTTGCTCTTTCACGTTCAAACAGCTCCATGTACATGTAAGTAAACTTTTATTTTATTAAGAATCTCATTTTGCATACAAGTAAGTACATGCAAATACAGAAACAACTGTCAAGAAAGCTATTGAAATTTGAACATAATTTTGCTGGAGATCAAAGGTGTCTTAGACAGCGATAGCTTTCAGTCAAATTGCTATCAAAATAGTCTGCCAAATTTTTCAGCGATCTCATTAAAAGCATTAATTCCTAAATGACAATTATGACACATGTCTATAAAAGACTGAACATTGTTTGTCTATGGTCTCCATGGTGTCCTTTATAAACATGCTTAAATGTATTTTTTTTAAATGCCATGTTCTGTGATTTTCTATTTCAAGAGCCTAGTATGCTCTTCCTAACCTCCTAACCCTTTTAACTCTATATTTCAGGAAAGTACACTGACATCTCTGATGACAGTTGCACAACATTTTGAAAATAAGTTAGAAATTGTAGCTGTTTAACATGCCTGCAGTCAAATTATTTTTGATAACTTAGTTCATATTGTTAGCAATACTAACTTAGTATGCCTATATGTAATTCACCACAGGAAAGAGTGTTATTGATAGGGTTAACTCCACAAGTGGCCACCAATCTGCTGGGAGGTGTGATTTTATCCATTCACAAAAGTCTTTTGATGATTTTATTGAAGTTTTCCTAGCCACCCTTTCGACTATACAGATATTACAAATTCCACCAACAATGTAAGAATTATTAAGTTGAAAATTTGAAAATAACGTAACTAGATGCCGTTGGTTGCATATATGTGACTGGCAACAGCTTCCAGTCAAGTTATTCTAAAAACATTGAGCTCAATATTTCAGAAACATTGAACTCAATATTTCAGACATCCTAAAAAATTTTCTCGCTGATAAGAGTTAATAAATACCTCATGGCCTGTTCTATGGAGTGCAGTGCATTAATTCTTTAAAGCTCAACATTTGTCAAGAAAATTACAAATCTGCTTGATGATTGTTCATATATATGCAAGCCAAAACGAATATTTTTTTAAATTCAAAAGTAATTGTAATTGTAATTAATTACTTGGCAAAGTACTTGTAATTAATTACATTAAAACAAGAGGCCCAAGGGCCCGTGACGCTCACCTGGACCATTACCATTTGAAACATTTGCATTTAAATATACATGAATCTTTATATTAAACAGATGGCCACCAGAAAAATCGACCAATCAAAATTCTAAATAGAAAGTCCCGATTCTAGCACTGTAAGTATCAAAGTCAAATTTCTGTTTGACAATTTCCAGTATATATTTCATTAAAAAAATCATGATTTTCACCCAAAAGATTGACCCATAAAAATTCTGAATACAGCATCTGGAGACTACTCACATAGGATCATTCCAGCACTATTGTGTTGAAATCATTGGAGCATTTAAAAAAGTAAATTTTTCATTTTAAAAATCAAAGATTTTCACCCAAAAAATTGATCAATCAAAATTCTGAATTGAAGATCTAGAGCCTACGACCATAGAATGAAGGAAATTTCAATTTCCGTTTCTCCGAGATCTAACAATACTTACCATTACATTACTCATTGATAATACAGCTACATGTAGCTTGCTAGCTGGCTCTAGGAATCTAGACTTAGTAAGCTTTACCGGCTCCTGGAACCGGGTACCCGGCTCCCAACAACCGGGTAACCGCCTGTCAGAGACACTCATTGTTTGCACAGCTACCAAACAAGAGAATACCCATGGCTTGCCTCTGTGGGGCTGGGAGGCAGGGTTTGTAATGTATCTGGTAAAATCTGGTGTTATCAATGAGTAATGTAATGGTAAGTATTGTTAGATCTCGGAGAAAGGGAAATTGAAACTTCATTCTCTTTCGATCAATACTTACCATTACATTACTCATTGATAACACCAAATTTAGTCAGCAACCTGGTAGGAAGGGGCAAGCCATACAAAGCCTCTTTTGCCGCTGGAGAAAGAACTTAGAGACCTAAAAGGGCCGACAAGTTCTGGGACCGAATTACATTCACATCACTGCTCCCATGCCCCTTTTCTCCTAAAAAAGGGAGAGAACTCACAAACATGCATCTCGCCTGAAACACAAATGTGCGAAGAGGGTTAACAGCTCTACACATATCAGCCTGGGAATGAGCACGACTATATAAGATGAATGATCATGATATATAAACATAATACAAAAAACTGTCAAACTTGAATTACCTCATGAATTATGGATTTCAGAGATGGAGTCATCAACCAACACACTTTCGACCAGACGTGTCCCATACGATTGAATTCCTCTCTCTGGACCATGTCTGTTCTTACTACTTTTGTTTTTCAAAGTTATCAAAAGGGAGATGAACAGTGTGGCCACTAGACTATCGTTTCAAAACAGCTAAAGCAAATGGATTGGCGGAGTCTGACATGTCCCTCATATAGTAATCCATGAAAGAGGACTCACAGTGCCATTGTGCAACGCCTATGATGTCCTCTAACGGGACACCATTGAATATGGCGGTCGAGAAGGCTATTCTTCTAACATCGTGAGCATTAGCACATTGCACCTGGTGCCCAGTCGCAATCTCGTGGGTAGTTTGAATGCATTCGACCACCCAACGAGAAAGAATCCATGGATGCGGCGCCATATGGCTTCTTATGGCAGATCCACAGATGTCTATCAGTTGACTGTAGCGATTCCATTCATTTTTTGTCAAAGCACGGACTGGACACCAGGCACTGGTATCATAATCAAACCTTGTTAGCTTTGGTATAATGATCGGTTTGCCGGATTTTAAAGATTGATTCTTTGACATAAACTCTGCTCTTGGCAGCAATCGCAGACCATCTCCGGAGACAATAAATCAGCCCCTCTCTGCTGAAAGCGCATGGATCTCACTGCGCCTTCTTGCTGAGGAAGCTGCCAATAGAAAAACTGCCTTTAGAGTCAAATGCTTTAGACTAGCTGAACCCAAAGGTTTGAAAGGGTGCTTGGCCACCACATAAGATAGACTCCAGGCTGGAATGACTACCGTTTGTCTTGGTCAGAGATTGCTCATTCCATTCACCATCACATTCAACTGGGCCACCTCTGGACTATCCCTGTTGGCTAAACAAGGGATAACTGATGCCAAAGCTGGCATGTATCCAGCAATTGTGACAGGAGCCAGTCCTGTACAGCTGACAGTCTGCTATTTGCTGAATAGTGGATTGAAAGGGACCAAAACCCTTTGCTTCACACCACTCTGCAAATTTGTTAACCTTGTGGTTATATGACTTGAAGGTTGACCTCATCCCGCCTGCGATGAAACTCGCAGCCTGTTGAGAAAAGCCTTCCGACGTGGAACGTTGTTTGATAACATCCACGCAGTCAATTTGAACATTTCGAGCCGCTCGTGTAGGAAGCTGCCCTTGGCCATTCAGATTATGTTCGGAATCTCGGGTAGCCGCACTGGATTGTCCACCAGCAGATCCAGAGATCCGCGACCCACGCCTTGCTGGGCCAAAATGGCGCTATTAGCAGGACCAGGCACAGCTCCTCCCTGATCTTCAGCAAAATCTTCGGTAGAAGAATGGTGGGAGAATACACGTAAGCGTGCATCCCTCTCCAGCTTATCGCCAGAGCCTCTGTATCGACGGCATTTGGATCTGGAATCGGCGAGACATAAGTCATGATTTGAGCATTTTCCTTTGTGGCGAACAAGTCCATGTTCGGTTTGCCCGAATGCTAAAAGATCCTTCGTAGAACTGGCGGGTTGAGAGACCATTCTGTTGGCAGAATTCTCTGTCTGCTTTCAATACAACTGAGTAATTCCTGCACCATTGAATCAAGTGCCACGCCTTCATACAGTGTGGGTGACCAGGTTCCAACTTGGCGATTTATGTATGATACCACTGTCGAATTGTACGACCGTATCAATATCACCATGTCCCTGACTTCTGGAAGAAACTTTTCCAATGCCAGTTCCGCTGCCATCATTTCCAACAGATTAATATGCAGCTGACTCTCTTGGAGAGTCCATGTGCCCAAAATCTGATGTTCTCCCAGGCAGGGACCCCTCACCCCTCCAGCGATGCATCCGTGTACACGGACAGCTGGGGGTGGGGTAGGTGAAGCGAAACTCTTACTAGGAGATTCTGATGCTCCTTCCACCATACAAGATGCGACATTATTGGCTCCAAAACTGGTACAGCTTTGACAGGGGTTCTGTTCTCTGCTTCCACAGAGACATCAGATACAACTGGATAGGTCTTCGCATTAGAGCAGTGTACGGGATTACCTGCTCCATGGAGACCATGCCCAGCATTTGAAGAAACCTCCTTGCCTGAATGTGGCTTCCCAATCGAAAACACTTGAGGATGGCCAACAGACACCACTCTGGGTGCTGATGGGTAAACCCTGCCTTCCTCGAGATCGAATCGCATCCCAAAATAAACGAAGTGTTGAGTGGGCGTCAACTCAGATTTCTCCCTGTTGACTATCCAGCCTAGATCTGAAAGCAATTTCAGAGTCAGAGCAGTATCCACTCCTAACCTGGCTGGCGTGTCTGCCTTGATAAGCTAATCGTCTATGTAAGTGTGAAGCTCCACATTCTCTCTTCTGAGAAACGCTGTCACCACTAGGACCACTCTGGTGACAACTCTTGGGGCTGTCGACAGGACGAATGGGAGGACTACAAACTCCCATACCAGATTCTGAAACGCGAATCTCAGAAACCTGTGACAACCCCTGTTCATTGGAATGTGAAAATATGCATCTTTCAGATCGATTGACACACACCACATTCCTTTCCTCAATCCTGACATCACCGATCTCGGAGTTTCCATCTGAAACTGAGGCATATGGATAAACCAATTCAATGGCCTGAGATTGAGTACGGATCTCCATCCCCGTGCTATGGATTGCAGGAAATGTCAATTTCCCTTTCTCCGAGATCTAACAATACTCACCATTCTGTTACTTCTGATATACAGCTGGCCTTGACAGCAGCTCTAGGATTATAGACTTAGAAAGCTTTACCGACTCCTGGGAACCGGATACTCGGCTCCCAACTGCCGAGTACCCGTTTACCATAGAGCTCATATTGTTTGCATAGCCACCAAACAAGAGAAAACTACGGCTTGCCTCCGTGGGGCTGGGAGGCTGGGTCCGTAACAGAATGGTGAGTATTGTTAGATCTCGGAGAAAGGGAAATTGACATTTCCTGCATTCTCCTTCGATCAATACTCACCATTCTGTTACTTCTGATATACACCAGATTTGATCAGTAACCTGGTGGGAAGGGGCAAGCCATACATGCTAATTTTGCCCCTTGGAGAAAGATTTTAGACTTCAAACTTGACTAACGGAGACCTAAAAGGACCGTCAAGTTCACGGAACCGAATCACATTCGCGTCACAGCCCCCCCCCCCCCCTTTTTCCTCCTAAGAAAAGGGAGAGAACTAACGAACATGTATCTCGCCTGAAAACACCAATATGCCAAGAGGGTTAACTACTCCCTGCATATTGCTTGTATTAGCGTGGGAATGAGCATGAATATATAAGATGAATGAACATGATACATATACATAATACAAAAAACTCTCACTTATTGAATTACCTTATGATAACAGGACTTCAGACGTACCGCCTCCAACCATTCACCGGTTCGGCCATCGGTGACACAATCTGGTTGACATCCTCTCGCCTGACCATGCCTGCTTTAGGTTCTTTTCTTACCAAAGTGAGAAAAGGGTGAAAAGCAGTGTGGTCACTAACTATCGTTTGAAAACAGCTAAAGCGAGTGGATTGGCTGAGTCTGACACATCCCTCATATAGTAATCCGTGAATGAGGACTCACAGTGCCATTGTGCAACGGCCATGATGTCCTATAACGGAACACCATTGTAAAGGGCGGTCGAGGTGGCTATTCCTCTGACATTGTGTGCCCTTACGCCTTGCACCTGGTGCCCAGTCGCCATCTCGTGAGTAGTCTGAATGCATTCGACCACCAAACAAGAGATAGTATCCATGGATGCGGCGCCATAAGACTTTTTATGGCAGATCCACAGATGTCTATCGTTCGACCGTAACGAGTCAGTCCGTTTCTTGTACTTAGTCAAAGCACGGACCGGGCACCAGACACTGGCATCACGATCAAACCTAGTTAACTTCGGTATAATGATCGGTTTGCCGGGATATCTCAAAGATTGGTTCTTTGACATAACCTCTGCTCTTGGCAGAAGACGCAGACCTTCTCCAGAAACAATAAATCGGTTCCTATCTGCCGAAAGCGCATGGATCTCACTGCGCCTTCTAGCTGAGGAAGCTGCCAATAGAAAAACCGCCTTTAGAGTCAAATGCTTTAGACTAGCCGAACGCAACGGTTCGAAAGGGTGCTTGGCCAGTACATTAAGCACTAAAGATAGACTCCAGGCTGGAATGACTACCGGTTGTCTCGGGCGGAGATTGCTCATTCCCTTCAACATCACATTTAACTGGGCCACCTCTGGACCATCCCTGTTGGCTAGACAAGGGATAACTGATGCCAAAGCTGACTTGTATCCAGCAATTGTGACGGGAGCTAGTCCTGCAAAGAACAGCTCACAGAGAAAGTCTGCTATTTGCTGAATAGTGGATTGAAAGGTATCAATACCCTTTTCTTCACACCAGTCTGCAAATCTGTTAACCTTGTTGTTATATGACTTGAAGGTTGACCTCCTTCTCGCAGCCGCGATGAAATCAGCAGCCTGTCGAGAAAAGCCTTCCGACGTGGAACGTTGTTTGACAACATCCACGCAGTCAATTTGAACATTTCGGGACGCTCGTGTAGGAAGCGTCCCTTGGCCTGGGAGATTATGTTCGGAATCTCGGGCAACTGCACAGGATTTTCCACCAGCAGATCTAGAAGATCCGTGAACCACGCCCTGCTCGGCCAATACGGCGCTATTAGCAGGACCAGACACGGCTCCTCCCTGACCTTCACCAATACCTTCGGTAGAAGAATGGTGGGTGGGTACGCGTACGCGTGCATCCCTCTCCAGCTTATCGCCAGAGCGTCTGTATCGACGGCATTTGGATCTGGAATCGGCGAGACATATGTCATGATTTGAGCATTTTCCTTTGTGGCGAACAAGTCCACGTTGGGTTTGCCCCAATGCTCGAAGATCCGTCGTAGAACTGGAGGGTTGAGGGACCATTCTGTTGGCAAGATTCTCTGTCTGCGAGACAAAGCATCCGCCAGAATGTTCAATCGGCCAGGAATATGAGCTGCTTTCAAAACAACCGAGTAATTCCTGCACCATTGAATCAAGTGCCACACCCTGATGCACAGGGTGGGCGACCTGGTCCCGCCTTGGCGATTTATATCTGATACTACTGTCGAATTGTCCGACCGTATCAATATCACCTTGCCCCTGATCATCAGAAGGAACTCTTCCAACGCCAGTTCCACTGCCATCATTTCCAACAGATTGATATGCAGCTGACTCTCCGGGAGAGTCCATGTGCCCGAGACCTGGTGTTCTCCCAGGCAGGCACCCCACCCCTCCAGCGATGCATCCGTGTAAACGGACAGCTGGGGGTGGGGTAGGTGCAGCGAAACCCCTATTAGGCGATTCTGACGCTGTTTCCACCATAGAAGATGCGATATTATCGGCTCCAAAACTGGCACCAGTTTTGACAGGGGTTCTGTTCTCTGTTTCCACAGAGACATCAGATACAACTGGATAGGTCTTCGCATTAGAGCAGCGTACGGGATAACCTGCTCCATGGAGACCATCATGCCCAGCATCTGAAGGAACCGCCTCGCCTGAATGTGGTTTCCCACTCGAAAACTCTTGAGGATGGCTACCAGAGACACCACTCTGGGCTCTGATGGGTAAACCCTGCCCTCCTCGAGGTCGAATCGCATCCCCAAATAAACGAAATGTTGAGTGGGCGTCAACTCGGATTTCTCCTCGTTGACTATCCAGCCTAGATCTGAAAGTAACTTCAGAGTCAGAGCAGTATCCACGTTCAACCTGGCTGCCGAGTCTGCCTTGAGCAGCCAGTCGTCTATGTAGGTGTGTAGCGCCACGTTCTCTTTTCTGAGAAACGCTGTCACCGCAAGGACCACTCTTGTGAAAACCCTCGGAGCTGTCGACAGGCCAAACGGGAGAACTGTAAACTCCCATACTTGATTCTGAAACGCAAATCTCAGAAACCTGTGCCAACTCCGATTCATCGGAATGTGGAAATATGCATCTTTCAGATCGTCGATACACACCACATTCCTTTCCTCAATCCCGCCATTACCGACCTCGGCGTTTCCATCTGGAACCGAGGCGTATGGATAAACCAATTTAATGGCCTGAGATTGAGTATGGGTCTCCATCCCCCTGTGCTCTTGGGGACAAGGAACATGTTTGAATAGAAGCCTGGAGTGTTCCGGTTTGCTGGTTTTATTGCTCCCTTCAGAAGCAAACCCGACACTTCCTTTTGAACGGCTTCTAACTTGTCTGGCTCCCTTGGTACGGGTGTCCAGACAGGTGCCAAAGACAGATTTTGTGGCGGAAAGTCCCACCACTCCGGCATGTAACCCTGGGATAACCATCCCAGGACCAGACTGTCTGACGTCACACCTCGCCAGGCCTCGACGAAACGCATGAGCCTTCCACCCACCATAGATGCCTCGACGTCTAACGGGGTTGTCCGGCCCCCCCCCCCCCCCCACCCCTCTTTCTTAACGAGAGAGAGTGAGAACCATTTCGTTCTAGGCACGATGGGTATAACTGGCACCGCTGTTCCTGTCGCACAGGTGCGGTCCAGGCGGATATGAAGGGAGCTTGCGTACCCTCAGGTACGCTTCGGCCCCTTCTGTCCGCCCTTTGAGGCCTTACCCTTACCCTTCCCCTTGCCCTTCCCACCTCTAGGGCGGTCAGGAGCAACATTGGGGAGGGTAGGCGCCTCTACAACCTTCCTGGGTTTCTTCGCCGGCGGCGGCTCCGAGAACCCAGCCGAAACAGAAGTCGCAACAGGCCTGGCTTTCGCCTTGCTCTTATGCTTCTTCGGTTTCTTTGAAGGCTGTCCCGTTAGCGGTTTGCCCACAGCCCCTAGTGCGTGCGCTTGCCGCACTAGCTCTAGCTGTAGATTTACCGCAAACCGATTCTGCGCGATACTGGCGGTGTCCTCTAAGATGGCCCGCGCTTGGCCACCAAAGATGCAAGGCCCTGTCAGGGGCGTCCCAAGAAGACGTTCCCTGACTGCCGTAGCCGGACGCATATGGTCAATGACCATTTGCCTCCTGGACTTCGTCACTCGCGCTTGCACCCTTGCCAATGCGTCCATTGACAGCACCAAGCCGTCATTAACACACGATAGCGCCACAGGTGGCACAGGGTGGCCTGCCCCCGCTTCAGCCCACACCGACTGAAGTAGACGATAAGAGTGATTGACAGCGCTCATCGCTGCCCTCACACCCTCATCGCATAGGGCCAGGACTTCTTCCTGGTGTACCTGGGACTTATCCACTAGTGCCGGACCGGGACCACCCGACCCGGCACTCTGGACACCCAGTACCCATCGGTCATCCTCCGTGACCGACGGGACTACACCATACCTGTCGTATTCACCCCGCGGAATACGACATCTTGCCCGCACCTCCCTGGAGGCCGCAGGGAGCTGACCCTTGGTCATTAGTTGTTTGCTATAAATAGCATCCAACAAATCAATGAACCGTGGATCCAGTCCCACTGACTGGATCCGGGCCGCGGGCAAAATCCCCGTCCTAATCGACGCAACCGACGGACAGGGCGCATCTTCATCGGCCGTGGCCGAAACCACAGACGGGTCCACTCTGGCTAGCCACGCCAGAGCATCTGACCAATCTACCTCCGAAGAAGATACCCCCGCAAACACGTCACCCGTTGACGTGCTCACGGGTCTGCCAGCCACGGCCTCCCGGCAAGGAGCCACGGTTGACACGCCAGGCACTCCGCTACCACACGGTTCCGCCGCCACCCCATGAAACACTCCGGTCCATGGGGTAGGTCCGCACGGAAAACCGTACGGACCCGTAACAGTCGCGGAACCATAGCCGGACACGGGCGCCAACGGCACCCCACGTCCGGCTGCCGGACCAGGCGAGATAGGTGAGTACCACGCCTGGCCCGGCACACCCGTTCCCCTGACGGCTGGTGACAAACCAAGCCGCGCGGAACCAGTGCAAGGTAACGGATTGGCCTCAGCCGCAGGCGGAGCTGCTGACCTGGCTTGCGCCAAACCAGACAAATGGAGGCCGGTTCCGTCCAGGACGGAATCAACCTCCATATTCTCCACCTGCGGCTTCACGGGCCGCAGCAACCTCTCCTCCTCGTCTTCAGACTCCGAAGAGCCGTCACTAGACGAGTCAACCGTGGAGCCGTCCTGGCGGACGGCTCCCACACCTGACGGACCGGCCACCGCTACTGGACCACCCGGAGGTGGCCGCAGAGAGACAGAACCCGTCTGGCCGAAGCCAGACGGGACCGCCAGGGGGCCGTACGAGACGGCCCCCTCGGTAACCAGTCCAGAATCCTGTCCGAGGACAGGATCCGTACCAGGCATGGGGAGAAACTGCCCCCCAACCTTTGGTAGCAGGGACGACACCAGCGTGGGCAGAACGCTATGCAGAAAACCCTGCATAGCCGGACCAAACCACGCCGGCGGTGCCATCTCCGCCACCTCCAGCTGGGGACGTGGAGCACCCCCACCGGCCGAACCGGGCGCTCCACGATTTCCTCTCGGACCGCCTGAGCGCGCGTCAGACCCAGCCAAGTCCTTCTGGGCAAGGAACTTAACCATCGTTTCGACGGACCACACTGCACAAACATTACACCTATGATCTATATTACACAGGGCACACCTAAAACAGACATGGTCCTTGAACATTACACGGACAAACTTATGGCAGTCGTCACATGATGGCGGGGCTGGCTTGGCCTATAAAATAAGCACAAACCTACAATTAACAAGCGGAACGAGACCTGGATGGAAGGCAGGCAATTAATTTTCAAATATTTTGACTCATAAATTAACCTTAACCTCCCCGCACCCCACCCCGCCACGTTACAACAACGATCGCATTGATTATGACGACAAGTACGCGGCGGGCACAACACACCCATAATAGATCCTCCAGGATGTGTAACGGCTCCAGGAATCATATCGCATACCATTCAGGGTATATTTACTAATCAATATAAATTATACTCCTAACGAAAGCAGCACGATATATGAAGAAAACAACAAAATGTATAACAAACTGCTGTCTCACACGGTAAAACCGCAGACCACACATCTACTCAAGAATTTTGAAACCACCGATCATTGCAAACCGATCGTGATCGCACGTAAACTTGATCATTCTAAAGTTTCCGGTACCATTTTTAGTACGCAGCACCCAGAATAAGATGCGCGAATTAATGAAAAAAATTTTCTTCACATAAACATCCGAGCGACCGGGTGTGACGTCACCCGCTCAGATTCTACGGAGAACGACGTCAGCCGATATTCGTGTTAGAAATACCGTAGCAAACACCTATTTTCATATCTGCCGATCGCCTGTTGGGGTTAAAGAAGGCGATCGGCTGGCATATATCGTTGTTAGCACACGTCCCAGATTCTATGGGGTCAGAAATTGGAACATGCGACACAACGAAATTTAGAGACCTAAGTCTTTTAACTATGGATAATAAAGAACAATACAACCTGGTTGTCTTGGGCGGTATTCTCCATAGTCCTTAGTTAATCCTTTCAGAACACACAAACTATCACTGATTAAAGACTTAGATTATTTAAAACACTAAAATCCTTAATGCAAAAAGCATGTATTGCTCTTGTTGCTATGCAAACAAGAATGAGCTCTATGGTAAATGGGTACTCGGCAGTTGGGAGCCGAGTACCCGGTTCCCAGGAGTCGGTAAAGCTTTCTAAGTCTATAATCCTAGAGCCGCTGTCAAGGCCAGCTGTATATCAGAAGTAACAGAATGGTGAGTATTGATCGAAGGAGAACGGGCATGTCTTCTTCGGTCGTGGCCGAAACCACGGATGGGTCCACCCTGGCCTCGGACTAGTCCGTCTCCAAAGAAGACACCCCCCCCACCCCCCTGTGAACACATCACCCGTTGATGTATTTACGGGTCTACCAGCAGCAGCCTCCCGGCTAGGAGCCACTGCTGGAAAACCAGCAACAACGGTATGGTTCTGCCACCACCCCGTGTGACATACTGTTCCATGGAGTAGGCGGGACGCATGGAAAACCGTGCGGACCCGTAGCGGTTACGGAACCGTGGCCATACACGGGCGCGAATGGCACCCCATGTGTGGCCGCTGGACCAGACGAGATAGGCGTGTACCAAGCCTGGCCAGCAACACCTGTCACCGTGTCAGTTGGTGGCAAACCAACCATCCCTGGACAGGTGCCCGGTAACGGTGTGGCCTCAACCACGGGCGGAGCGGCTGCCCTGGCTTGCGCCAAGCCAGACAGATGGAGGGTGGTTCCGTCCAGGACGGAATCGACCTCCATGCACTCCACACGTGGTATCTCAGGCCGCAACAACCTCTCCTCTTCGGCCTCCTCATCCTCAGACCCCGAAGAGTCATCACCGGATGAGGAAGCACTGGAGCCATCCTGGCGAACGGCTCCCATGCCCGACAGACCGGCTACCGCTACTGGACCACCCGAGGTGGCCGCAGAGAAGCAGTACCCGCCCGGCCGGAGCCCGACGGGACTGCCAGGGAGCCATACGAGATGGCTTCCCCCCTCTCGGTAACCAGTCCAGAACCGTGTCCACGGACAGGGTCCGTACCAGACATGGAGAGATTGGCCATGTGTTCGGTATCAGAGACGACACCAGCGTGGGCAAGATGCTATGCAAGAAGCCTTGCATAGCGGGCCCAAACCACATGGGAGGCGCCATCTCCGAACCCTCCAACTGCAGACAAGGAGCGCCACCACCACCACCCCCCCCCCCTCCGGGCCGAAATAGATGCTCCCCGATTTCTTTTCGCACCGCCTGAGCACGCGTCAGACCCAACCAAGTCCTTCTGGGCACGGAACTGAACTAAAAACTCGACCGGCCACACTGAACAGACATTACATCTATTATCAACATTACATGATGAACATCGAAAACAGACATGATCTTTAAAAGCGACCTTAACGAATTTGTGACACTGAGCATGATGGCGGGGTAGACTTGGCCTAAAAACAAGCACAAAACCTAAAATAAGCAAGCGGTACATAACAGGAATGGAAGGCAGACAAATAATTCTCAAATATTTTGACAATAAATTAAAAGTTAACCCTTCTGCACCCCACACCCGCAACGTTACAACCAAGATCGCGTAAGCTGGCGATAAGAATGATAGCGGACAAATAATACACCCATAAATTGATCCTGAAGGATTATCAACACGGAACCAGGAACCATATCGATTGCATTCGCGGTATATTTAAGAATTAATTTCAAAATTATACTTCTCAAACGAAGGCCAAAACGATACGTGAAGGAAACAACAAAATGAATAAACAAACTGCTGTAGAACACGGTAAAACTGCAGAAGACACATCTTAATCAAGAATTTTGAAATCATCGATCAATGCAAACAGATCGTGATTTGCACGCAAAACTTGACATAATTCTAAAGTTTCTGGTACAAAAACACAAGCAGCACCGACAATAAGATGCACAAATTAATGAAACATTTCCGTCACCACAAAAATCCAAGAAATCAAACGGGTGTGACGTCACCCGCACGGATAATATGGATAACGACGTAAGCCGATTTTATTGTTAAAAGCCGCATAGCCAACATCCAGTTTCATATTACTGCCTGATCGCCGTTGGGTTAAAGGAGGCAATCTTATCTTGTATATTTCGTTGTAACTACACGTCCCAGATTCGGGCTTAGAAATTGGGACATGCAACACAGACGAAATTTCAGAGACGTAAGTCTCCATATAGCTAGAGAATAACATGAAAGAATACGACCTGAGCTTCAGTAGCTCCTTCCATGGTAAATCCAATAATTCCAGAAGCGAGACAGCGAAAAGAAGTTCTCTATATGTCAAAAGCATGTATTTCTCTTGTTGCTATGCAAACAAGAATGTGTGTCTCTGGCAGGCGGGTACCCGGTTGTTGGGAGCCGGTAAAGCTTACTAAATCTAGATTCCTAGAGCCAGCTAGCAAGCTAATATTATCAATGAGTAATGTAATGGTAAGTATTGATCGAAGGAGAATCAATCTAGTCAAATTTGGTTGAAATATGTCAAGCAGCTAAGGAGGAAAATAGCATTTTGACCATTTCCAGAAGATTTTTCATAAAATTTAAGATTTTCACCTAAAAAAATTGATCAATCAAAATTCTGAAGATTGTCTAGAGCCTACCACCATATAATGCAGCTAGTCAAATTTGGTTGAAATATGTCAAGCAGCTAAGGAGCAGTACTATTTTTACCATTTTTTCATAAAATCAGATTTTCACCCAAAAAGTTCTAGAGCCTACCACTATAGAATGAATCTAGTTCAATTTGGTTGAAATATGTCGAGCATCTAAGGAGGAGTAGCATTTTGACCATTACCGGTAGATTTTTCAAAAAATCTCAGATTTTCACCCTATATCAATCAAAATTCTGAAAAGAGTTCTAGAGCCTACCACCATAGAATGCATTCATACAAATTTGGTAGAAATATGTCAAGCAACTAAGGAGGAGTAGAATTTTGACCATTTCCGGCAGACGTTTAATAAAATCCCCCCCACAGACCACACCCCCCCTTGCGGGTTGGTCTGTTGTTTTATTAACCACTATAAAAACATACTTACCGTTCAATCACTACTTGCTAAATCAATTATCTGCATTTAGCTAACAGAATAAGATTTTTATGCTTGCATACACTCCTCCCCATGCCTATTCCTATAAATATGGACCCTCAACCAGGCTACTGGTTAGGTCCATCTCCAGTATATTAACTGATATAGACTGGCACCAGTCTGTACTTACTCCATAGTGGCGCCTATCACTAAGCGCGCTTGCGCATGCGCACAGTCCCAAATAGGAAACAGATTCACTTTTCTGAATTTAAGTGCAAAATATTATAGGCAAATTCTTAAATCAATTCCATGCGGGGTGGCTGAGGCCGGGTCGTAGTGATTGAATGGTAAGTATGTTTTATAGTGGTTAATAAAACAACAGACCAACCCGCAAGGGGGGGTTATTACACCACAAAAACATCCATTACCGTTCAATCACTACTTGCTAAACCCGTAGATTTGGTCAGTGCCCCACTTAAAACATTAGGTGGGAGGCGATTTGAGAATCAATCAAACCAGGATAAAAATCAAATCAATCTTATCCAAATGTTAATAACATAATATAATAGTGTCTTTAAATCAATCACACCGTGATTATCAAATAAGGAAAATAGAGATAAATAAAAACCAAACTCTCACCATTTTTTACAGATGCCCAGTCTTAACGAAAATGGCGAGATGTGCTTGGTAAATGGTCTTCAGCTTTATTGGTTAAAATCGTAATATTACGAAAGAAGGAGGCTGCTGCACTCTGATCTTTCAGATAAAATGTTGTAAAAGAAGATTCAGATTTTCATCCTGCAACCTGTATGACTTCATCTAAAAACGAACAGGCAAAAAGTGCAAAAGAGGAAGCCATTCCTCTAACATCGTGAGCTTTAATATGGGAGAGATTAATTTGTTCCGGAGAAGCAATCTCGTAACAAAGTTTAATCGTCTCCCAAATCCATCAGGATATCGTAAACTTTGAGACCGGCTCAGTTAACTCTTCC
Organism: Chaetoderma sp. LZ-2023a; assembly: GCA_034401795.1. NCBI lineage: Eukaryota > Metazoa > Mollusca > Caudofoveata > Chaetodermatida > Chaetodermatidae > Chaetoderma > Chaetoderma sp. LZ-2023a. The sequence continues at coordinate 99,854,561 of CM067373.1, read as the reverse complement.
GCATAAGAAAAACATAAAAGGGACGGATCAAATCTTTTGAAATCAGTTCGCTGTTTGTACATTCTTAATGCCCTAACAGGACATCAGAGTTTATCGGCAGGCGAAAAAGATGATAATGATTTTTAAATGATCGGACTAGCAGGAAACTGATTAGACTGAGTTTTAGATAAAAAAATCCCTTCTGGGATTAAAACTAAACTGTCTCCTGAAACTATAAATCTCTCCCTTTCAGCAGAAAAAGCATGAATTCTGACCGCCTTCTAGCAGAGGCCGTTAATATTAATAGAGGAGAGGTTCAAAATGACGGCCTGACAGCACTTGAAGAACCAAAGCCAAGTTCCATGAAGGTAAAGGCGTAGCTATCGGAGGACGAATATTGCCTGGACCTCTAATAAAAACTATTAAAGATCTTAGTGTCCTTGACATCGGCATACAGAAGGCAAGGAAGATGCCAGAGAAAATCTATATCCCCTAACCAAATTAGCTGATAAATGGAAGGAATCAGAGATATGTTAAAAAAGTCTAATACTTGGGGAATAGAAACAGAATCGGGTACGAGACCTTGGTCTGAACACCATTCTCCAAAAATTTTAAGTCGACACTTGTAAACTCTGCGGTTCGACTCTTCTGGAAGAATTGATAATTACTGGAGATCTTGAAGAAACTTTATTCTCGTAGACTTTAGTTTCGATATTCTCCAAACACACAGACTGAAGATTTCTGAGATTGGATGAAGACAAAGACCTCTTACTTGAGACAGAAGATCCTGGGAGAATGGAAGAAGATGTGGGAAGTCTACCAGGAGATCTAGAAGGTCTACAAATCAAATCCTCTTTGGCCAAAAAGGAGCTATAAAAGAATCTCGCATATTTGATCTTTGACATTCTTCAACACTAACCAGAGCTCTAGATAAGCTTTTCAATAATTGGGCGATTCACTTTTAGAAATTTTGAAAATAATGGTTTCTTAGGAATTTAATTGGCTATTATACATTATTAGCAAGAGAACTGAAATTAATTGGGTGATTTTCTATTTCAGTACTCATGATGTTAAAAATTAATTGGGTGAGTGGTAATTTTTATTGGGTGAAAACGCAAAAACCCTGCTTATCTAGAGCTCTGACACTAACGGAATCAAAATCGTTGGAGGGACCGCATACATGTAGACGAACATTCCTGTCCAGGACTGAGACAGGTCATCCACCGCCAAGGCTTGACTGTCCGGAAAAAGAGCCATGTTAGAGATCTGAGCATTCAGAGATGTCACAAACAGATCTACCAGAGGATGATCCATAAGACTGAAAATCGCCTTGACAACCGACCTCTTTAACTGCCACTCTGTATGGGCGAATTTGCTGGGACGTGACACAGTAGAACACCCATCAGAAGCAGAGAATGGTCTTTCCAAAAATCTAGAAGAGGAATCAAGTGTTCTCTGATGGGAATCTGATGGTAAATAGAGTGAACCAACTGCTTCCAAAGGGACATTAAATACATTTGGAAGCGTCTTCTCATCAGCGCCGTCCATGGAATAACATTCTCTACGCTGACCATCAAACCTATCACTCTTAGCAGAAATCCTGCTCAGATGATGGAAGAAGAAGACAGGATTTCTATTGCCACTGATAAAGCCTCTATTCTTGGATCTGACTGAGGGGAAGACCAGACCCTGGGCCAGATCGAAAGAAACGCCTAGATGCGTGAAGATTTGAGAGGGACCTAGGCTTGATTTCTTTAGATTTAAAAGCCACACTAGGTTGCATGCCAGACTGCAAACCTCTGGATGAATTCCTGAGAAAATTGAAGCCTTACTTTACTAACCAATCGTCTATATAAACGTGGAGATGGATAGAACGACGGTGAAAATTTCTGAAAACATGAAAGGCGTCATTTTGGTCGATGGAAACGACCACATACCCTGATCTAGAATGGAAATGATCTGGGAGATGGTCTCCATCTTGACATGGGAGTAAGAATCATGATATTTAATCATGCCATACCCCCTTGTTAAAATAAAATTACCGTTAAATTCCGTGTATATTGCGAACTTTTTTGCTCAAATTACATGTTATAAAAAGCTTTGCACTATATACAAAGATAAATATTTGTATTTTTCCCTCAGAATCGCAAAATTCAGGGCTCTATCACCTTTGTTTATTGTACTTCTGATCGCATTAATCCACCCACCCCGCCCCACCACCTGACTACACTGCCTGAGAACCGAGTCTTGAAACCACTCATCTAATGCGTATATGATTGAACAAAATCTCATGGGCTCGCCTTTGATATAGTTATCAAAGTAATTACCGGCACTGTTAGAGTGAGCCAAAATGGATTTGAGTTCTTTTAAATTAAAATCGATTTTATTCTCAAGTATCAGCGCACAAAACTCATATTTTATGAATTGAAACAAAATAAATATCCGATTTTTTATGTTCTAACGACCATTTATGTTAATGAGCTCTGCTCAAATCAAATTCGGATTCTAACCTGTTCTGATGGAAATTATATTTGTATTTTTATATCATTCAATAAAGTTTAATACAAAGTATTTGCTAAAAGTGTAGGCGAATGATATTCCCATGATTAAACAACAGAGTAACGCACGCCACAAACAAGATTTTATAAGGAAAGCCTATTCGACATGCAGTAAGTCATTGATTTTTTTGTTACCAGTTTTCGTTCACACGTCTCAATCTTACTGCGCACTATACACGAAAATAAACGTTTTTTCAGGCTGATTTTGATTAAATTTAGGGGTGCGCACTATGCACGATAGCGCAATATACACAGGTTTTAACGGTAATGCAGATTTGAATGTTTCAGAGTGAATAGAGATCATTTTACTAAGATTTAATGACAGGGTAGGAAAACCTACCCTAGGCTGAACGCTCTCTTGTATGTATAAATTCCTTAGAATTAACATAATTCACAAAGAAAACTAACATGATAATGACCAAATTGTCAATTGAAAGGACCAGAGGAGACAAGAAAGAAGAATTAGAAGAGGAAAGAGCCGACACAAAAGAAGGAACGTCTATAAAAAAAACTCTCGTCCTTAAAGGGAAGATAGAGTCTAAACAATCCACCAGTGAGTCAGGGACCAGTAATCCGAAGAGACCCTGACTGGACAAAATCTCCTCAGCCCTGACCGACTAGGGATAGAAGAATAGAAGAAGGATTAGATGGAAAAGAAATAAGATGAGAAGAGTCACCAGAGGCCATAGAATCAAGAGTTCAATTGGAATGAAGGAAATTTCAATTTCCCTTTCTCCGAGATCTAACAATACTCACCATTCTATTACTTCCGATACAGCTAGCCCTGATAGCCGGGCCCTAGGACTATAGACTTAGTAAGGTTTACCGACTCCTGGAACCATGAAGCTCATTCTTGTTTGCATAGCAACAAGAGACACATGCTTTTTTGCAGTTGGAAGTCTTTTTTCTGTGTAAATTGTGATAGCGTTGTGCGCTCTCTAAAAGGATATTTGGATTACCAAGGATGCTGCCGATGATAACCAGGTCGTATATTTCCATGTTATTCCACAGTTAAAAGACTTACGTCTTCAAAATTTCGTCTGCGTCGCATGTTCCAATTTCTAACCCCAAAGAATCTGGGACGTGTGTTAACAACGAAATATGCCAGATGATCGCCTTCCTTTAACCCCAACGGCCGATATGAAATAGGTGTTGGCTTGTCAGTGTTTTTAAACACGAAAATCGGCTGACGTCGTTCTCCGTAAGATCCGAGCAGGTGACGTCACACCGTGTTACTCGGATGTTTATGTGAAGAAAATGTTTCATTAATTCATGCATCTGATTCTAGGTGCTGCGTACTGCTTGTTACCAGAAAAACTTTTTTCAAGTTTTGCATGTTATCACGATCTGTTTGCAATGATCAGTGGTTTCAAAATTCTTGATTTAAGGTGTGGTCTGCGGTTTTACCGTGTTCTACAGCAGTTTGTTTACATTTTGTTGTTTTCTTCACATATTGTTTTGGCCTTCGTTAGGAGTATAATTTATATTTATTAGTAAATATACCCCGAAAGCTATGCGATATGATTCCTGGTTCCGTTATACATCCTTATGTATAGGTGTATTATTGCCCGCTTCGTTCTTGTCGTCATAATCAATGCGATCTTTGCTGTAACGTTGCGGGGTGCGGGAGGGTTAACAGTTAATTTATGGTCAAAATAATTTGAAAATTAATTGTCTGCCTTCCATCTCTGTTTCGTTCCGCTTGCTTATTGTAGGTTTGTGCTTATTTATAGGCCAAGCCAGCCTCGCCATCATCTGATAATATTTGTGCAGTTGTTCTGCTTGCAGAATAATTGAAAAGTGAATCTGTTTCCTATTTGGGCTCCAGTGCGCATGCGCAAGCACGCTTAGTGACAGGCATCACTATGGAGTGAGTACACTGGTGCCAGTCTATATCAGTTAATATACTGGAGATGGACCTAACCAGTAGCCTGGTTGAGGGTCCATATTTATAGGAATAGGCATGGGGAGGAGTGTATGCAAGCATAAAAATCTTATTCTGGTAGCTAAATGCAGATAATTGATTTAGCAAGTATTGATTGAACGGTAATGGATGTTTTTCTGGTGTAATAACAACTAAGATTTTCACCCAAAAAATCGATCAATCAAAATTCTGGAAAAAAACCATCCGGAGGGTAGCAGCTTAGGATCATTCCAGCCAAATTTGGTTGAATTCGGTCAAACCGTGAAGACGCCATTTGACGGACGGATGGACAGCAGCCATGGCATAAGCTCACTTGGCCTTATAGGCCAGGTGAGCTAAAAACTGGAGTAATTGTAATTTAATTGAACGTTTTTGTAATTAGTTACTTTGGCAATGTAATTGCCCCATGTCTGGTTGCACTGTACGTAAAGATGATACACTCATGATCTCTGAACATCTGGTCCCATTTCACCTTCCAGTTTAAAATTTGTTAATCCGCTACAGTTTTGCTGTTATCACAAGATTGAAATATTTATGTAGGCTATGTTGGCTACTTCCATCACACGGAAGAAGTTGTTTTAGAATGATCGATGTCGCTGTAGTGGTGGTGGTTGTCACAGGCGTGATGCTCCACCACCAACCGACTTCCATCCACGGACCACTTTGTTGGATCTAACATGTTGGCATATGTCTCTGTCTGATGCAAACACTGTGTTAAAATATATAGCTGATAGGTAAACAAATACGTGTACATTCAAATCACGGGAACTCATTTTAAAGACACACAATTTTATATTCATCATTTTCAGAAATGCTTATACGGTCATATTTTGCAATAGCACGGCAGCAAAATGGCAAGATACAGTTCAAGCATATTATTTTATTATTTATGTATCACATACAGCTTTCCTCAACCTCTCCCACCCACCTCATCACCACAGCCATTAATCCATCCCAGATATTCACCAATCCAGGTCTTTCAAGAATGGCATTATTGGATCTGCAATTAGGCCTGCTATAGCCTATGTTATAAGCCTACCTCCCTCCTCCACCATTCAGTGAGGCTTATGAGCGCTGTGTGTTCAAAATATGGGAGACATTTCAAACAGATCGCTCACCCATTTAACACCAGAAATGTCACGATTAATGGTTATGAATCGGTGTACCGCACTTCCTTCTATATATCTACGACAATTAGAATCAAAATTAGTTAAAAATAAAAAAGCATACATCATTGTACCTTTCTAAGCGAAGTACGACAAAGTCAAATATAAACAGTTGCCATTTCTCTTGCTCTTGTGTTGAGCGTGAGCACCTGTGGTGTGGAACTCATGATAGATCTCACACGGTTCGATCTTAAGTCATGTCCGCTAGTCCGCGACTACCTGATTCCCACACGGACTACTCATAGCCTATTAGTCACATGTCCAGTGCACTAGTGCAAAATTCTTGTCAAAATTATCTATTAGACTTACCAAAATGAAATATTCCATGATGTTGATAGACCTAATGCTTAAAATTGTGGAAAACATGCACTACTGTTTGCAACATAAGCCAATTATCCAGTTTCCGTGTATAATATGACAGTTTTAAAATGGCAAATCTAGAGTTATCTAAAGCCATCGTTTCGTATTATTCTAAACACCTAAACCGAACGGTTGAGATAATAAGAGGTTCGTTTTTTAGATACTTCACAATTAAAATTGTATGCATCTTATATTGTGCGGTCATTGTTCAGAATATTATTCGAAAAGAACGTTCGAGATAAGTTCATTTTTATGACACTTCACAGTATAAATTTGGCACATCTTATGTGCCGTGGTGGTCGGGCATCATGTTACTCTAAAAGAATGTTCGAGATCAGAAGCAGGCCTGTGCTGTTATGGCGAACGGCTGAACGCGTTCACCCCGAGTGAGCTCGCCTTATTTATTTTAGGCGACCTAAAATGGGTTACCATAATTGCTGATTTTCTCAAATATTTTCCCACAATTTCATTTTGGAAAGAAATAATTGACCAATAAATTCTTACGAGATCAACGAACATGACAAATGAATATGCAAACTAAAAATAGAGGCGTGGCTTGGTGATCGCAATCAACACGCTAGTCAGGCTGCAACAATATCGACACTGAATCTCCACGAAGGCATATCTTATATTGCATTTTGTAATTACGGATAACATCAGTGGAGATGGAAGATTTTTCAATAATGAATATTTCATTAAATATACATAACTATTTCTAAAAACTTTTTTCACACTTATTTTAGTTGGAAAGGTAATTATAGCAATAACTTTTAATATGAAATCTACAACAATTTCGGTAGGCCAAAGCATTACTTTGCTCAATAACAACTGCAAGTTATTTTCACATGATTTAGTTTACCGACACATTAAAAGTTCTGCACTCTTATTACAGTAAACAATATATTAGTGCTTCTAGCCTGGGATTATATAGGTAAAACACCGGCCAAGATTAAAGGAACAATATTCTAATTGCAATAACCTATCTTGTCAGCTTTTCTATACCGTAGTCCCATCTTAACCAAATAGGAAGCAAAAAACTGGAGTGTTAACACTTTTCCTTCTGTGTTATATAATATGTAAATGATACATCATTATGTTGAAAACAATCTGACTAACTTTAAGTGATTAATTGCTGTCTGCAATTTCTTTCACTCAAACTAGCTTCCAAATATGCCTCCTTTAAAACAAATCTCAGAATTCAGAATGACAAGTATTATTATACCAATAATATGTATTCATTTTCCCATATGCCCCATTCTTTAGAATGCTAGTGTATCTCTATAGGCTAACTGAGTATGCGCCATAACACAGCTAGATATAAAATTTAACAAATTTTGATATAAAGATATATTTTCATTCAGTTTTAAAATTTGGTTGGCATGACTGACTAGTGGTCAATTCCACAGAAAATTAACATTTTCATGATTTAAAAAAGATTATTTTACAGTTAAATAATGCACCGAAATCAAATAGGGAATGGGTCTGGTTTCTAAAACAGGTCTAACCTTGTTGATACCTGCTTCTATTCCTGAAATATAGTTTTTCAAAATATAGGTTAAATTTGAGCTTAATATTGGTCAGTTTAGTGATTAGTTATGGTCCTCCCACATTCAGTTCACACTGCATTCTATGCTTCTGGGTGATGAATTCAGTACAAAGGTACAATGCACTTTTTTATATTCAGGGTCATGAATCAACCTGATTACCAGCCTCTGCACTAATATGACCCAGAACTGTCTTGGTCTTGCTGTTTAATCTATAGCTCAGTGGAATGCTTATTTTTGTAATTTTATATTTTCCTATCTACTAGACTGCTAAACCTATCAGAGCCATGTGCTTATATATGAGTTGATGTGTAGATATTCCCAGCAGACCAGTTAAGTTTTGTCCCATGTCACAAAATATTTAGTAATAGCACATGAGGAACACAAGTTTAGAAACCCTTAACAGTCTGCCAACAAAGTGGCAATTTTCAGCCACTGTTAAGAGACGAGTATCTGAAAAGATGAGAAGTGGGAAATTAGATATTGCATCTTCAGCTGAATTTGCCAAACTAGCTACCAATGTCTGCCCACACATCAATGTGGTATATATTGATAAGGACAAGATTGAATCAAAAAAACCCTGAGCTTGATGGTTTCTGGAACCCAAATGGACAAGAAATTAAAACACTATCTGGCAGCCTTTCAGCTCACTATTTTGAAGCCATTGAACCATATGTTATTAAGTATGCTACTTATTCTTCCATTGAGACATCAAACATGGCAATGTTTTCATTTGTGAGTGGGCCTACAGGTAATAAGAATGATGTAGTACATGTAAATGATGACCATGCTCCTGAAGAGATCGATACACACACACACCCACACCCCCCCCCCCCCACCCTTCACCAAATGAGTAGGCTTGTGGACAATGGGCAATTGTCGATTATGACTCCATAAGTTATTATGTAGATGTAAAGGAAAACATGCATCAAATTATGTGCCTTAAGCCATCTATCTCTGGAAAAACCTATGTGTTTCAACCAGAGAAAAACACAGTTTGGTATAATGAAGAGCAAATAAAGGCCAGAATAGAAAGAGAGCCCATGCTAGTTAATGCCAGAGGCATGTATAAAGTGTCACCATAATCACGATACTTGTCCCATCAGTCACAATTTCAAAGGTCCTGAAACTGACACATGGCTGAATTGTATTAAGCATTCTATAATTTTTACGCATTATTTGAGAATACATATTAGAAATATGCAGTCTTTTGGCATTATGAATCTTGATAATAAGTTTTCACTCTTCAGTGTAGGCATTAGTAATTATAGAATAAGAACTTTTTAAGCTGTTGTTGTGTTTGCTTAAAATAAAGTGATCATTACTAATGAATATAATGCCTCTTAATACTTTGATGGTTCCACTATTCTATTAAGATTAATGTCTCAGAGTGACACCTACAGATATTTTTTAGATACAGTCCCATTAGTCACAATTTCTTGTCCCATAAGTCACAGTGAATAATTCACTGCTCCCATAATGAAAAAAATAGGATGTACAAAATGTATGTCTCTATCATCTTTTTAGAAAGCTACAAGTATCACCTAATAGAATTATAGTCACATGTAAGCTGCCACTCAAACCGAGATAGTATTTGCAGTGTGACTAAGCAGGGTATAAACCGGTGGTCCGCACAAGTCTCATAAGTCACAGACCCTTTATGTATGCTGTCCACAAGACAAGGTGATAGATAATTCCAGTTTACATTCATATTTGGTTATAGTCAGGTCTTTGCTATCATGATTAAATTAAGAAAATAACTCTATTGCGCCTTAATTCTTTGTATTATTGGCTACAATTTTGAAAAAATCATTCAAATGACCCATAAGTTACAATGGAATTGACCTAGTTAGCTGTTTAATAGCAATGAGTCCCAAACACCATACACTAACCATGACGTAATGGTTAAATTCGACAGGTTGCTGGCCTTTGGAAATAACATGGAGCCCGAAAACCGAGCCAGCCATTCTAGTGGTAAATTAAAACAATACAGTCTCTTGGCCTATAAATGGACATTCAATAAGCACCAACTTGTTTATTGGGTTTTTGTCTGAGGGAGGGTGCCCGGACCCCACCCTTTTGCAGGACTAGTACGCTTATCTGCGGGCTAGTGTATTTTATAAATCATTAGTCCAACGGGCTAGTGGAATAAAAAGTTAAGATCTACCCCTGTCTCAGGGAGTAGTCATTATTCCAACAGAGATGTTTAATATTTAAAATTATATTATTATTATTATTTTTATTATCAAAATCTTTAATTTATTTATTTTTAATGTATTATTAATATTATTATTTAGTGCAAGGGCAAGCGCAATATCACGATAGTCGCGATAGGAATCATCTGACTTCGAATTAATAAATACCGATACGCTAAATACGTGACTGAGGTCCAGCGAGGCCGGCATTCCTGGAAGAATAATTGCTGCTCCCCAGAGATAACCACGACCGTTGACCTTAAAATAGCTAGCGATCTTTCGCAATTGTTTTCAACTAGAGGATGTTTAGAGTATTTAGATCATGCTTGTACGTCAAATTCAATGTATTTTCAGGTAATTATTTAATCGGAAATACTCAAATATATGTAAATAATGTTAGCAGTGGCGATTATTATTGAGAGAATTGATTTTATTAAGAAAAACATGAATCCAATATTTTTGGCACATAGTGGTGTTCATCTCTATATTGTAGATAATAGAGATGAATACTTTGTCTAGGCCTACTACTGTTAGTCCCTAAAGATTATTTGTCTCATTGAAATATTCAGGGATTCTCATAAGGGTCCTTTTGAGGGTATATACAACTTGGGGCCCACAAAAGTAGTCGCAGTGGGTCCCATGGGACCCTTGAAAATCTTGTATGATTATAAAATACTAATTAGTTTTATAGGTTGTTGCACAAAAATACCCAAAAATTATAGCGTGTCCCCCATAATTCATAGTTGGGACCTCAGATTTCAGGATGTGGGGTCCCTGGGACTTCCACAATTTAGATGCCATGAGAAACACTGGAAATATTTCCGATTTTCTTATTATTTATTGCCCAAGGTTTACCACAGTTGGAGGCTATCCATTAAAAATCCTAAGATTTTTTAAAATAACAATTTTTAAATTTCTTGAAGAATTAAATTCAACCTGAAAGTGAAATAAACTATGTTCTCGCGTGCGAGGTCGATCCCATTAAACACACATTTTAAAATATGTTACCTTTGTTTTACTAAAGACAGATTGAGAAATATTGATCTGGCTCACAGCGTCGTTTCCAGTGTGACATAGCGAGCTCTGACACGTTTTAAATTGAGGCGTCATTTAATTGCAGAAGACCTTAAATCACATGCAACCTGGAGCTAGGCTTGCACGATTTTTCGATTTAATCGTGAAGTTCGATTTATTTTTAAAATCGCGATTTTTACGATGTAATTGAGGAAAGATCGGAAAATCATCAAAAATTTCATGTTTTTACAAAATCTGAAGTGTGTACTTTTCCGTCGCATTATATCAATACACTGAGTACACTTAAAATCGATTCACGCCTGTGTTCATTGTGTGTATATCCCGCCGTGCCATGCATGTGCCGAATAATTACGAATCACAAGACAAAGCGCTACAATAAACAAGCTAACAATAGCGAGGTAACACCTTTGTCATTTTGAAAACCAGCTAGTTACTCCGGCGAATCGCCATATAATTTTCTTTCTTTCACTGCAGACGCCGAGTCTGTTGTGAAATGTCAAGTATATATAGTTTCAGAGTGTTAGGCAATCAGTGAACATAATTCTGTTTAATTCTAGAGTTAGCAATTTCAGACGGTCTAATAATTTTTCCGATTTGATTCGGTTGTCATGTCAAATTAAAGAAAATAAAGCAACAGCATTCCAGATTGTTTGATTTTGAACTGTGCGTTGTTGATTACTCTTAAATGTAAATCGTACATTCTGAAAGCAACTATAAACCGCACTATAGGACGAGTTTACGCCGTTACACTAGTACCTACTCAAAGCTACCGTCCTATGTATGTGAATTGCGCAGTATCTCCCGCGCTACTAATATTAGCGTCTTCGCGTTACTCCGGTAATTACCTAAAGTCGTCCTACAAAGGGAGGTTATAAGCGGAAGCATCACGTAATTTATATTTTTTTCTCGGCGACATTTTATCTCAAATTTTGATGAATTAAATATTTATTCAACTATACGCAATATTTAGGCGGTCCCAATTAATAATTTCACGCCCGCGATGATGGATATAAGATATACATTAAGCATAGATGTAGGATGGTAAGAATTCGTCGCATGAATATCATATGTTCTAATTTCGTGCTATTTTTGTATGATTTATTTAAACTTTCTAGAAACGAGTCACGTTAACCCGGTTTATGCTTTTGGGAATTTGGACCTACAATTTAATCGAAAATCGCGATTTCTTTCATAAAATCGATCGCGATGTTTCAAATCAAAAATCGCGCAAGCCTACCTGGAGCATTATGAATATTCATGATGTCGTCAGCTCTTTAGCGATTGGTCAGTCAGACTCAACATTACAACGATTCCAGTTTGTCTGGCAAACGGACTCAATGTGTGAACATCGCAAAACATTTACTTTCTAAGTTCTAACATTGTTAGACTGAGTAAAACTGTTGGTAAAATAATTAAGTTTTCTAACAAAATAATGTAATATAGGGTTGGGCGATTTTTCGATATTATCGTCAATATCGCGATATACCGATACCGAAATCGTCATAAATTCGAAAAATCGTAAATACCGACAGTGTGGAATTTCATGTATTAAATATGCGGAAATGGCAATCATGGCGTCTCAATTTACAGTTTCAATGCAACAAATTTAATGAAAATAACATGCAGACGTCACCAATTTGAAATACATGTTATTCTATGTTTACACCCTAACTCCACACCCCACCCAAATGACGATATATCGTGATACCGTGGTATTTTAATGATACCGATATCGTCATGCCTTGAGCAATATCGCACAACCATAATGTAATGATTACTCCTTTGCATAATCTCATTCTATATATGGCACAACGCAGACCCTTTAGCCGTCGTACAAGTGCTATCACGGGCACATTGGATGAGCAGTCGGGTATTAGCATAGAATGTCTTCTTTTCGTTCGCTGATCATACCGCCAGTCCTGTAAGTGACTATTGACATGATCATAAGCGTTAAGTGCGTGGATCCATGGTTTATCAGTGCGCCGTGCGGCCTGGAACCGCCGTCTTCAGCACTCAAGGTTTCTGTCAGGGTTAGCTCACCCGTACCTCCTTTAGTCGCCTCGTACGACACGCAAAGGATACAGAAGGTGTATCCTTTAATCTCGTTATTGGGCTGTCTAACATATTTTCTTTCAATCCGAAGTGACGTTATTGTATTTTAATAATGCAATAGACCATAAAAGTAATTGGATTTCGCGATCGAGCTCAAGTTCCCACAAGGCACAAGAAGTTTAAATTAACACAGGAGAGTCCCGTTTTAGATACGAAATACGAAAACACGGTAGCACTATATATACTATGGGTACCGAAGTTCGTGAATCTAAGCAAGTAACGCACTCGTGAAAGAAAACTCTTAAACAGATCTGCGCAAGAATTTAATACAATGTGAAATAACACTTCCGAATACAAACGATAAAATTTCAGTACAAAATTTTAATTTTTAAACAAATCCCAAGCATTTGAACTGACCCACCTCGCCAGGTTATGTGTGAAATAGCGGTACCGAATTTCGTGAATTCGTGATTATGCATCTTCAGCTGTCTGGTACATGCTTGTAAATCCTTAAATATCACTGTAGTAGTTTGTTGAATGTTTCAACTGCTAATTTTGCCCGTTTTAACCGATAAATTAGTCCTACAAATGAATGTATAAACTGAAAAAGCAGTTGATACATTTGAAGAGAAGAAAAAACACCAAATGGATGCCGCTTTCGTTAGGTAGTGACGTAAGATGAAATTCACAAATATTAATGAGCTGAAGAAATGAGCTAATGCTAGGGTCTTTAAAACATGTTCAGCAGGCATAAAGGAAAGAATAAAAAAAATTCTATCGTTAAAAAAACCATGTGTGCACTTTATGTTAATTTTGACACTTTGGTAAATGATTAATAAGCACCCACCCCTTCCTCTAGAGCCTCTCCAATAAAATTTAGAAGCGCTCCCGTCAATCAGGCTAATCCGACGCGGCGAAAAAATGTAACCAAAGCAGGTGGTAACTTTGGATTGTAAAAATTACTCATTTTAGGTGCTAAATAAGCGCAAGTAAGTAATCTAGAAAGTGCATTAAGGAAACTTGCAATTTTTATCACTACTATCAGTTATTATCTTTCAACACAGACAAAACGCATGTCATGCACTTCGGCAGAAATAACCCTCAAACCAAATACTATATGACAGATACACCTGATCCACATCCTGTATCAACATCAGATGTAGAAAAAGATTTGGGGGTTCATGTCGACAGAAACCTCTCTTTTGACATACATATAGGGAACATTGTATCCAAGGCAAAACAGTACAATAGGACTAATCAAGAGAACATTTACCAACATTGATCAATCTACTTTCACGCTACTATACAAATCACTTGTGCGACCCATTCTTGAATACTGCAACTCAGCATGGTCTCCAAGACTGAAAAGGCAATCGCAGCTATTAGAAAGAGTACAACGCAGAGCAACAAAACTAGTCCCACAAATCAGAGAGTATAGCTACACAGAAAGACTTGAAGCCCTAAATCTAATGTCACTGAAATATAGACGGTTTCGTGGAGATTTGATTGAAACATTCAAACTCATCAAAGATCTATATAATATTGACAAGAACTACTTTTTCGAACTGTCCAATGTTACACGGACCAGAGGTCATAGGCTCAAGCTCAACATAAAACGTAGCAGCAAAGATATTCGGAAGCACTCCTTCGCAAATAGAGTGGCACCACATTGGAATTCACTGCCAACAACAATAGTCGAAGCAACCACAGTCGAAATATTCAAGGGCAAACTAGACATCTTTTTCAAAGAAAGAATATTTGAATTCGACTGAACACAATTAATTGTGGTGTGGCTTTGGACGTTGCTGTTACACATATGCTTATACAACATATGTGAGCCGTCAATTCCCAAAGTCATAATACAATTATTACATCACAGTGGACTAATCTTGAAACAGCCTGTGCATCTACATGACAGGGTTTGTACACCTTTCAGTATTTGAAATTCCATGACTTTTCCATGACTTTCCATGACTAAAATTAAGAAATTCCATGACCTCCAAGAATCAATAGCTAGGTAGGTCAAAGACAGTCAAATTTGTTTCAAAATGTTCAACAGCATATAGTGAATCATATGGAATTCACTTTATCTAGGGCAAAGGGTCAACATGTGAGAATATCCGGTACATTTTTAATAAAATCTGAGGTTTTCACATAAAAAATTGATGAATAAAAATTCTGAATGGAAGTTCTAGAGCCTATGATCATACATGTAGTATCCTTTCAGCCTAACATGGTTGAAATCGGTCAAAATGGTAAGAAGCAATATGGCCATTTCTAGTAAAGATTTTGACCCAAAAAATTCTCTATTAACCCTTTAATACTCATATCAGCCAAAGCCGGCTTCTGTCACGCGTGGTCTTGAGAGATGTCCATTTGCAGACCAAGAGAAGATTATTGTTGAACATTTTTTATAAAATAGTCTTCACTTGGTCTGCAAATTGACATTTTTTTTTAAATTTAAAAAAATTTTGAACAAATTTAAGGCTTAGAGCCGAGGCTTCTATTTGGACAAGGTGTTCAAAAACAAATTTAAATCCAATCCCTAAAATTGTTACTTTCGCAAATATGTTGCGCACTAATAGATAACACGCATGGGAAAATTTGACAAAATATGAGCCAAAAAAGCCTTATACATGTATATACCACGCAATCAGTTTAGAAATATTGCAAAACATATTTTTCAGACGAACGAAAATTGGTAACTTTACCGCTAGATTCAAAATAATAATAATCCTTTATCGGCTAAATATCTTGTTATTCTTTTAATATTACCAAGTTTATTTCATACTTTAACCGTAATAGAACGCATAAAACCATCTTTGAGCAAGAAATACGTTCAATATACAGGGGAATCTCCATACACTAGCGAGACCGAGATATCATCGCCATCTAATTATCATAATGTAACCAATTCGGCCGGGACGAAATCGCCCAAGTGAACAAAAATCTTGCCACTGCCGAATGCATACGCTGAGTAGGAAATAGTGAATTTATTGCTCAAATTGTTTTTAAAACATTCTCTTCTGTACATATTTATTATTAATTTGGGATATTCGCATTCGCGGCGTTACAAAACCCGTTTTTATTTGGGAGGCCTCCTTCCAGTCCAGATATAGTTTCAGTGGAATGTCTCCAATCGCAAAAGAGTTTAATATGGCCTACCAACATAAGAAGGGATTTAACCTCATTTAATTTCTTACGTTGTTTTGGGTCATTTTATTGTGGTTGGACATATGACTTTGATAATGAATGAAATCATGTGATCGCCGCGATAAAGATATGGAAATGTGTATTTCCGAGCTTTATTTCCCCATTTCACATTTGTGAAATCAGATTTTATTTTTATTTAGGGAGATTATCATTTTCCATGACTTTTATCAAATTGACAAATTTCCATGACTTTTCCAGGCCTGGAATTTAGATTTTCAAATTCCATGACTTTCCAGGATTTCCATGACCCGTGCGAACCCTGACATGAACATACACACATGAAGATAGCTACACGTGTTGTATCCAGACCAGGGTTGCCTGCCCTACCAGTTTAGCACTGAGGCAATAACAAGCCAATGGCTTATGCCTTGTAAATTGATGATGATGATGATTATTGTATGAACAGTTTCTTGTTTTGACCGTATTTTGCTCAAAACTTTATCAAAAGCTTCAGAACTGTCAATACGTGGATACTGTGTAGATGCGTTCCATGCAACGTTACATCATAGAGCAATAAAAACAAATTCACGAATTTCAGTACTCACGAATTTAAGCAACTCGACCATAATTATAAATACAACTACTATTAAGTTGTTGACGAAAACTGGTTACAATTTAATTCGACTTACCACAGTCTCTGTAGTCAGTAGCTGATGAACATATGACAAAAGTAAT
The DNA here is from genome assembly GCA_034401795.1 of Chaetoderma sp. LZ-2023a. NCBI lineage: Eukaryota > Metazoa > Mollusca > Caudofoveata > Chaetodermatida > Chaetodermatidae > Chaetoderma > Chaetoderma sp. LZ-2023a. The sequence goes on along the minus strand of CM067373.1, from coordinate 99,837,860 downwards.
TAAAATTAAAGCTGAGATAAATATCGGTAATTTCGGTATGCAAGTCATTTTTGACAAGGAACTCAATGAAATCAAATAATAATAGACGATTGAAGTTATAATTTGTTAAAGTTTTGCGAGTCCGTATAATGGAACCGATTAGTTGACCAGAGGAATCGCCTATCTACCCGACGCCAGCGTCGGCTTCTTTCTTTCTTATTGTCTCTCGGAGAGACCCTTCAGGGGACCCTCCAATGTTGGAGTGATCTGAACAGGTTGCCAGCTATGCCCTCATTGATGTCCAATCTGGCTATGGCACACCACCTGTACTTCTACTACTGTAAGCGTCATCTATGACATCACTATGCAACTGATGCGGGAAACACCCATCTGCACCACAGCATTTCTACAAGTCAGTGCCAACCCTTGCCACTCCGAAGTCATCATCTACTTCTACTAGTGTAAGCGTCAGTTATGGTGTCATGGAGACACTGATGGCAGGACTGACATCTGACATCTATTTACACTATCAGAGCATATTCACAACTCCCGATACAGGGCCTGACACTCAGTGCAAGTTCTTTTACGTCCCCTCCGAAGGACGTGTCATGTGAATGACCTATGGAATGGTGCAGGTTTTTTACACCTTGATCACATGCCTGAACGCATGATTGAACCCGGCTCTTTGGATTGGAATTCTAAGCATGTGCGGCGCAATGGTTTTGCCAAACAAGCCAACGCGTCATGCTTCTTCTTAGATGGGAAGTTTCTGCCTTGAGCAGGAGAACCATGTTGTACAAGGTTAGGATTATATCTCCAGACAGTTGATTGAAGCATTTCCATAGGGTAAAACAATGTAATTCTCCTAGGTGATTTAACTTTTACAGATATAGAAATCTTCTCGCACGATAATCGCATAAGTTCATTTGTTGCGTTAAAATTTGAAACATATCAGATAAATATAGTTTTTGAGAGACAGCTTCCACGTCTTTATTTTGTGGTAGCATGAAGAGACACTAGCATAGAGAAGGAGATTGGGGTAGCAATAAACACAGAAAATGAAAGCAACAACAATAAGACCAACTACGGCCTCCACAAGTCTTTGTAACCAAATGCTAGGCACAGTAGGGTGTAACCGTGAGTGTAGGCGACACACCGCAACTGATGCGGGAAACACCCATCTGCACCACAGCATTTCTACAAGTCAGTGCCAACCCTTGCCACTCCGAAGTCAGAATTTTTAATTTTCATATTAAATTAAAAGATGATCTCGTGTTCACTTTTCGGCAAATTTGGTGGATGATGTTACTGTCATAGACAGCAACATCATCAAGCAAACTTTAAAAAAATGTACACCAGTTTTTTGGTTTCAACACAGCAAAAGATAGAATATTGACATAGGAGTGGTAATTAGGGTTAAACTCTTAAATCTAATGGTTTCTAGGAGACTTAGTTAATCAACAACAGTCAAATCATTGAATAACAAACTAAACATTGACTTCAAAGAAAGAACTTTTGAATTGGACTGAGGAAGCCATACTACAATAAAAAAAACCACCTAGGCAATAACAAGCCAAAGACTTATGCATCGGAAAATGATGATGATGATAATGATGATGATGATGATGAGCTTCTGACACACGCAGGCAGACCCAAATACAATGCTTAATCTCATCCATTTATGGCAAGGGCAATTTCTCAATCTTGCATCGAAGGAGATCTAGTGGGACAAGAATGGGGGCGAGGGTAAAAATTTAGATCTGGTGAGACACGAATAGTTACAATATAAAAAAAGAGCTGTGGCATCTCGCAAGAAACGAATGACATGGTACCTGACAATCTAGAAATAGAGGCGTGACTTCTTCAAGAATACACCTCTAATGTACTTTATACTTTATTTAATATCATCAGTACATGTACAGTACAAATGTGTAATAGACATAGAGTAATGTATGGAATTTAATAATACTTTAACTATGAATAATTAAATATAACTATGTAACTATAAACATTTATATATTGCTATTTACATCATAAAGACTAGGATGGAGACTGATATGGAAGTCGTGCCACCTAAATAGTGTGAGTTAATCTTGAAATTTGTCCTTTGTAGGCTGCTTATCGTTATTCATGTTGGGCGTGGTTGAGGGGTATTTAGGATCATGTCGCTGTTTTGGGTCATTTCGTACATAAACTGCCTGACGAGTAGTGAGAGTTATGGAGGACAGTCTAAGATGAAAAAACCCTGTTCTATGTTGGTCAGATTAGAGAAGGTGGTTAGAGTTAGCGTAAGTTTGTTATATAGCAGATTGCTGTATTTTTTGTTTACTGAACATATGGCCATAAAATGTAGTTCATCTTCTACTTCCAAGTGGCATAATCTTCATGTTCTGTCCTTTCTCTCAACAGTCCTGTATCTACCGCTTTCTATTTCTAAGCGATGAGCACAGATGCATATTTTGGTCAATGATCTCCAAAGGTTTGAGTTGGTTATATAAGTGAGATATGGAGCAATGGTGTAAGGTCGTTTAATATATTTATAATACTGTAATTTTTCAGATGACATTGGTTTCTGATGGTTGTGTTCGAGATAACTCTGTTCTAGGATACTCTTTACCACATTCCCCATCTGTTTCCTATGGTGTGGTCTTGTATCTAGGGATGTGGAATTTATGTTGTTCTGCATGAATATTGTATTGATGTAAGTGTACCAGGTTTGAGATTTTGCGAGGCCTAGTGTCTTGCTGCACAGGACAGCATCTGCTAGAATTATGCGATTGGATGGTATGTTTTCCAAATGTGCCCAGTATTTAGATAAGGGTGTTTATGTCATTAATAGATGGGTATCTACCAAGCTCAGATTTACATGCTAAGTTGGTTGTGTTTCTAACTACTTGTAACTTAAATTTACAGAATTTGCTATGAACTTTCTCATATAATTCAGACTCCAATATGTCCATGTATTTGTGATAATTGTTGTTTGTCCCATGGAGCGCAGCTGTAATGTAATGACCGGCCATATTATTGCGTCATCATAACAACTACACCATTACACAGACTCCACTTCGGCGACCAGACAGATCTGGACCCAGTCTAGCTCCGTAACGGACTGTAAAAGGAACACTGTGGATTGTGTTGATTTTGGTATCATCTTAACCTCTTTATCACTAGCTTGAAACAGACATAAAATTCGACTTCATCCATCCGGTGGTTCATGCGATATCAGCATCTACACAACGTCAGGAAATTTCTGACCTCAATTTGTGTGTGACAGATTTGGACAGATTAGAATTTTATGACGAATTCAGAGGGACTATTTTTCTGTTAACTACTTGTCATACAGACTACTATAGGCTTTATGTCATCTCGTTTTACGTGAATTAATAGTGTCTGGTATGAACAGAGTAGCGCTCGTGTCCTTTTAAGTTTCAATTCTTTCTGCCACCATATCCTGGTGGAAATCACTGCGCCAATGGTTACTCAATACATACGAGAAACTTTTCTCGATCTCGTATCGAAGGAGATCTCGCGAGATACGAATGAGTACCCGAGTATAAAATTTCCGTTTCGGTACCGTGAACGAGTCCAGACCGTCTTGAAAGTTTGGAACCGAAATGAAAACACGCCACAAAATCACGTAAAATCTAAAAAAAGAATCACGTGCTGGTTTAATAGTATGGACTTCTAATAATATATTAATGTTTGTTTTCGTTTTCGGTGTAGTTGAATCCTATACTCAATCATATTATCATAGTCATAGTATTAACACGCGACAACATTCTCGGCACCATTGTACATTATACGGCAAGATTGTGAAATGTATCTGTGACCGATTTCTTCTCAAGAAAACGTTATAAATAACGTTTCCTAGTAATAATAATCATTCATAAAACACTGCTAATAGTTACATCTTTATAAATGATGGGAAATATTAATAATGCGTGGTCGGGTAACAGGAAGAATTGGCCAACCTGGAACCAGTAAAACGCTGCCCTGTGCTACGCCATGGCTGCCCTCGTGGATGGCTATACCATGCACGAACAGAGGCAAGAATGTCTAAGACACGATTTGCCCCCTCTGTGCATGCGGCGGGCCACTGGGATTACCCCCATAATGGACAGGTTTTTCTTCATAGGGTGGAACATGGCCACGTTCACGTGATGTCATTAACTGAGTAAACACTTTTAGGTTGTATATATCTTTGCACGATTTCTTCCACGAAATAATGGCCATGATCACAACGTTTCCGGGAGTATTTGGTACCACTAGAGAGCTGAAGGTTCCGTTTCCTCAAGACGACAACCACGAGTCTATCCAAGAAGAGCAACCCCCGAATTAATATATTCCTATGTACACCCGGAAAAAGACAACAGGCAGCATTACCTCGCCATTGAACGGCTGACTCCTGCTGGACGATGCCGATGCTGGTGCTTCTGTGTAGACGATCACTGATTGGTCAAAGATATCTCGAAGAAGCCGACCCGTCCTCAAACGATAATGAGTTGCAGAGCTAAGAGTATAAAGGCAGCTCACTCTGCGACATAAAGTATATTGACATCTATCCAGGTCTTTGAACTGATACCTCACCAATGACCCCGGTCGATGGTATTTGTTCCGCTTCTCTGCTTGATTACTTAACAGAGAAATGCACACCTGAACTTCTGAGATAAACCGCTCGGAGAGGGAGGTCACTTACAAAGTCGACATCGTAAAAACCTCCCTTTTGAAAGGCCCCTAGTAATAGCAGCCTAAATAATTGCCAAAATATTCCCGCCTTCAGAAAACTTCCACCTCTCTTGTTTTGCTCAAGAAGCTTCATGTGTGGAATATTCGCACTGTCTCCTGACACAAAAGAGAAGCCGACCCCAATTCTACTGCAGCTGAACCCACCCGATGCATGTCGTACTGTTGTGATCATCGAGAAGCACAGTTGCCTGACATCTGTGGAAGAACTGAGAAACTCTTAGCTCAGTACTAGTCTCTGACCGAGTTCCATTTGTACTACTTCGTATCATTACATTCTGAAGGACATTTCTTCCTGCAGTGAGAACATTTTGCGAAAGCTAACTTCTACCTCATCACTCCTGTGACGGAAATATCTTGTGAAAACCACCTCGCTCTTGTGACCACTTTCTCAGTGAGTACCTGCCTGAACTTTCCATCCACTCTAAGAAGTTCCACCTACATGGCTTTGTGATCTTTGGCTGCCGAGGTCTAGGTTATCGCCTGACATTGTGCTTTGGGAATGTATCTACCAAGGTTGGTTCAAATCCAGCAACGTCCACAATAATAAAACCTAGACCCCGAAACTGCGGGACGTTGTATGGCTGTGAACTTTTAACTGCGCTATTAGGCCTTGAACTGTGTATGTTAAATCTTATATGTACTTACTAATCTAGTTTTCTATTCTTGACAGACTCCTAGATATACCGCCTTAAGTGCATTTTACATTTCTTCCGCTCTTTTAGCGGCTGTTTCTTTTTCACTGAGGAAACTTTCTAAGAGATCAAACGTCTTAGCCGTCATCTGCGGATGACTATCTCATGACTCATGCCTCGCTCAACGTGAAGACAAATATTAGCATTGTAGTGGTGTCCATTTTTAGACACTTATAAACACAAATAAGGATGACCACCTTTGCCGCCTATCTAGCGGGTGATACTCTTAGCGCTTCGCGCAGCCAGAAGAAACTGAGTAGTGCTGTGACTGAAGATACTTTCCATGCCAAAAGGTCATTTGTTCGCTTGTTCAGTATATCTCTAGCACTTCATTTGGCCTTCTTTTAAATACTGAAAAATCTCCAGTGGACGTTTCTGCTGCTTTCCCCTGTTTATCTCTCACTCAAATCTCCCGCAATCGGTGCATGTCTTCCGACACCTCAATCTTCGCTGTTTCAGTGGGCCATGAGTCACTTGGGGTAGGAAATATTGTTAGGGCTAGGAAAACTGACTTCCCCAGCTCGCCTTTCCTATGCCCGAAAACTCCCCGTGCTGTTGTGAGCGGATTTGATGCTGCAATATTGTATCGCGCTATGTGAGACCACTCCCCACAAACGCACTCTTTCCAAGGCTTCGATAACCTCCACCATCCTCTCAACTTGCATATTCTTCTTATAGAGAAGGTTTCTCCACATAAATTCTGCACCATTCACTAGGACGCATTAGGCATATCCCCTAGAAAAGGACTAACACCATGGCATGATCTTCTCCATCGATTAGCGACCATTTTCTTTTTTAGACCGCTTGGCCGACAGTCAGGATAAATGCAGCGACTAATTAAGTGATTCTTGCGGTTATCAGCTGTTCAAGGTTTACACATCTGCAACTTGGAAGGCCCGCCCTTTGGACCATGTAAAGATTTTTTTACGTGGATCAAGTCGGTCTAGGCTCTGAGTCAAAGATTCATTGACCTTGTGATGGTAGATGTTCTTGCTTAATCTAACCGATCATGTCCTTCTGTGGCCATCTGAGGCCTTAACCCGCAAAACATCTGAGATAAATAATCTAATCTGCCCCCTAGGACACCAACGTAGGATTCTCCTCTTTTCTCCTTCTGCCTTAAGCAGACTGCTAAGAAGTGTTAGCTTTCAGCACCAAACAACTCTTGTGATGAATTAGCCTTATATATAGACCGACGAAACGAATAGTGACCGATTGCGACATACTGACTGCCAGAGATAGATAAAAAAGCCTGCTGTTGCTCAATCCCTCTCCCAAAGAAACTCTTCTTTCCCACTTAGGACCCTCCCGGGAGACAGTTGTTCCCCACCGTCTCACAGGCCTACCCACCTCCCAAGCGATGTACTCTGATAGGATGATGCTCGTCAGATGATCGGGGAGAAAATTGATCCTATTGCCGCCCGTGCTCAACTTTCAGCTTCTGGAAAATACCGCACATGGAGGTTTAGGATATTAAAACCACCCTCTCGTCTTCTCTCTTACTCCCGTCCCCCTGCCCCTCCTCAACACACTAGTGGCCCGAGAGAGAGAGAGAGAGAGATAGAGAGAGAGAGAGAGAGAGAGAGAGAGAGAGAGAGAGAGAGAGAGCTTGGCTCGAATGCAGGCAGGAAAGATCGAAAGCCACCTGCGGTAAAGATAGCCACCTGTGGCATTTTCCTACCAACTCCCGTGCACCACATTCACACACACCTCCCTCGATATTGCGGGATAACCCGACCAGATTTCTCCTTCTGTTTGGAGAAAAAGAACTGCCCGCCAGCCTGGAGACTCCCCTCCGAATGTGCACACCTTGAATCAACGCCCTTCCCACTACGGAAACCACCACCACGGGAACCACAGCCACTGAAACCACAGCCTCAGAAACCACCACCACGGAGACCAGATCGGCACCCGACCACCAGGGAGAGTCCAGCCTTCTGGTTGCGCCAAACTCAGGCATTCAGCTGTGTCAGAAATGAGTGATCGAACCTGTGTGTACCTTATTGCTACTTATAACCTGTTACGGTGTAAGCACATGTATCTTACAGCGATACATTTTCAGTACATAGTTTATGATTAACTATAGCCTATTGTACTGTAAGTACATGTTGCATCTTACAGTCTGCCTACAGCTATCCTGACAGAGGTCATTTGGTAGTGTTTTACTGCCAATAAATGCTGAAATACTACCTTGGAAAAAATATGGCAGTATGACAACTTCCACATTTTGGTGGCAATGCCCCATGTTTGTGTATTGTTCATAATTATCATTTGTGCTCATTACCTTTAACATTAAAAAGTGTGATATCTGCTCTACACAGCCAGAATTTGTAAAACATTTATTTTACAAGCTAACCAAGCATCTATATTAGTCCCAGTCATACCAATCATTCAGGTGATGGTGAGTATACTGGCAGGTATTAGACAGAATTTCCAGAACTATATCAATGATAATATATAATAATTACTTACATGATATGAAAAATACTCCCATTGCACAAGGACTCTTGTCTGGTCTGGCAATTGTCATCTTATATATTATCATCCACTACACTATTATTGTATAGAGTGTGGCGGATGGTGGTATGTATGATGTCGGTTGTTGAACTGGATAGGAGTCCCTAAGACCCATTGCTATTACTTAACTTCATTATTTTGAATACTTAAATGACTTTAAATAAACCCTACTACACGGTATCGAGACACCTCAGTGCTATTGTGCCACTTAAGCCTAATCCATATTATCATTATTAGTATTATAATAGATCTATATATTTATAATTAAACTGTATGTATTATGTCCACGTTCTATGTCAAACTATATCTATTTGCTTATAGATCTTGTGCTAATAAAATATTCTGATTCTGATTCTGATTCTGTGAAGCAACTTCCAAGCATTATAATGGCACGGGTGCTGGAAACATGTCATAGCGTGATATTGCTCCAATAATTGCCAGGCCATTTTAGCATAGGGCATAGAGCTATTTCTGGGTGGCTGTCTCCAACCCCACTCAACCCACTCCACACAAACTCCTTTAAGGTTGTTTTGTTATCTAAGTGCTGTAAGAATCGGTTTCCTATACTCTAAATGATAAAAAAGCAAATCTACATTTCTTCAAGGACTTATAGTTTGTTAGTTTTATAATTTGGTTAGATATAATCTTGCAGGTGTCAAAATACCAACTTTTGATAGGCCATATGCAGGGAAAACAGCTTGTGAATTCGGGTGTATATATCCAGCAAACAATGTCACATTTGGGTGTAGCATGGATCGACCGGACAGGTACCAGCTGTCGCAGCTAAGCTGGGTATGGGATGGCTGTAAGCTTTAAGCGCACCTCCCTGGGTAGGATAGTATGCGTATATAAGCCCTATAGGAGAGGTTTTCATTAAAAAAGTCCGTTAGAACATGTAGTGCGCATGCGCGCGCGTCAGAGCTTCCCTGACAAGATGTGTCGAGATTGGGATTGAATATGTACTTATATCGACGGTACCCGTAATTTCTTTAAACCGCACCGTTCTCGTCGTTCTGTGTACCTATCAGGACCGGAATGAGATGAGGATTACAGTACTTTTTAGTACTAGAAATGGCCGAGTTATCATCGAAGCCCCCTGCTAAATTATACTTGAAATGTTGCCTTGACGTCTTAATCGGGATATAAAACTAAATAGAGAGTGCTCTGTACACGTGATAACTACGTCACCACCTACGCAGCACGCTGATTGACTAGTGCTCGGCCGCTGATTGGCTGAGGCACCCAGCGCTGATGTCCCTGTAGCTCGCCGCCCGGTGTCATACCGTTCCGATGTCTCATGTCGACTCGCCGCGCCATAAGTGCACGACGAGCGACAATGCTGGTTAGCATCTGGTCTCGGGGGTGATGGACCCTGAATGAGACTGCCCTGCGGGAAACAAAAACCGGCTCCTGCGACCGTGGGGCCATGCGACCATTGTCGCGAACATTAAACACAATGGTCTCATCCCAAGAGTTTGTGTCACCAGTATGCCTGTCCATATCAATTTCGTGATCTATGGCGGTGGCGCAAGTGGTTGACGGTTATGATATGTGGCATGACTAATATACCGGCGAAAAGGTGGTCTGATTCCTCCTGATAACTCCGCAGTGTTCCCCTAGAATATAGCATTTTGCTAGAAGGGGGCGATGCGGGAGGTTGTCTATGTGGTGGGTTATCACCTGGCCATACTGTCTCCTTAGATGACATGGGCGAACAATAGTAGTTTGAAGGGCTGTATATATGCCCGTAGTCGGGTCTTTGTCGGAGTCGTCCACGATTCGGCCCTGGTGGTGTTGGCCTGTCGCGGACGTCCGAGATGGTTCTGAATTCCGTTCCCACCTATGAGGCATCCCGAAAGGTGCCATCGCTAACAGGCGAAAACAGATCATAGTTTGGAGTTGTTGAACCCCGCCGAATTTCTGGCATAGTCGGTGAGCATATGTGCTGAACTCCATCATATGAGGCTACCTCTTGATCGAGGGAGTCCTCTTTGAATGGAGATGGGATTGAACTGAGCTCACTATATGGTGTGGGCGTGAGTTCGCTACACGTTATTACTGTTGTTCTTCGGGCCACACATTGGGCACCACTGGTAACTCGCCGAGCGGTGTCGGGCCGTTCCGATATCTCATGTCGACTCGATGAGCGATGATACTGGTTAGCATCTGGTCTCGCGGTGATGGACCCTGAACGAGACTGCCCTGCGGGAAACAAATTCCGGCTCCTAAGGCCGGTGGAACTCAATCGTTCCGGTGGGGCCATGCGACCATTGTCGCGAACATTAAACACAACGGTCTCATCCCAAGAGTTTGTGTCACCAGTATGCCTGTCCATAGCAATTTCGTGATCTATGGACTTACAAGATTTGATTTGGTGACCTAAAAATATAAGTCTATACAGAGTCTATATAGAGGGAGGTAGATGAACTTTTAAACATGGGGCTCCCAGAGGTACCACACAGACTCGTAGGTCCGCAGAGGTATCCCCACAAGGGAGGCTCCCATACACAAGACATAGCCATTTAACTTAATATAAGTTATTATACCTCTAAGCTGAAAGGAAGACGAATATCTCAGATGGAAAGTGATGTGTCTCACGCAGGCACTACTCCTAGCGCAAGTTAAGGTGAGGAGTGTTATCCTGGCATGGACCGTCATCGCTGAATCTTTGCAAGAGGCAAGTTCTTCGCATGGGCCTCCGTCTCGGGAAGGTGCTGCCACGGCTTAAAGCGGGAGAGGAGTAGCAGGAAAAATGGGCCCTCTCTAATATTCCAAACAAAAATGCGGTAGTAAGAAAAGACCATACCTAGTGAGATTATGACTATAGGGGTGTGTACTGTTTTACGTGAAGACGGGATGGAAGATTCCCGATGGATTCCTTCGTCACCGTCTTATGTGATTCCTAATATGGTGAGTTAGTAGTTGCCACTTTATTTCTGTGGGCCTTCTGCTTTGCTTAATCCACTGTTTAGTTGTTTTCAGAACAAGAATTAATTTGGGCCACAACTGGCCGATAACTACCTAGCTATTAGACATGGCTGTCATGGAGAACAGATGCCCAAGGACATCAATACTGCAGACAGCACTCATACATGTTACTTAGTGGGATCTCCGAACTGGGTGAGAATCTGAACATTTCGCCTTGCAAGCACATGAAACATTACAGGACATGGTTTACATTTCACAGAAGCATTGTTAGGCCATATCTCCTATCGTTATGGTGGGGGGGGGGTAAGAGAGACAGATGCACACCGTGAATGTCCTTCCCGTAAGGGCGTGGCAGATCTAAATATCATGGTCAGACATTTAAGCAGTATTCGGTGAGCATACATATCTCGCCCATCACCGGGTCCTATGGAACTAACCGTTTAACCTGACGTTAGGTCTATGCACAAGTTGCCAGATTGTCAGTACATATAATAATAATTAATACATATGTTTTCGCAGTGCTTTCCTACATTGGCTTAAGGTATTATCTACTAAGTATCCGAAGATACGTGGGAGTGTGTGTGATACCACACCGTAGCCATCACCGCTCGGAAACCCCAATAGTTTCCCAGAGTTGGATCAGCCCATGGTGCGGATAGGGACATCCAAACAATTAAGAAGCCACAAGGCTAAGAGGAATATGAAGAGAGACAAAATCTTGGAGATATGAGTCTTACCGGAGTGCGGGGCTAGATTATCGCACTGCCAGAAGAGAAGAATATATTACAGTATGTAATGAAGAAAGTGTCTCTAATCATTTTGAACCTATTCTATCGAGCTGAATAGAAAAGGTTTAGTCGGTAGCATGCCGGGCTAAACAGAGTTATAGCACGGACAGCGACCTCAGTGAAAAATTGTTGGTAGCGGGAGAAAGTGCTGCGTATATAAATGTTGCTGTACAGTGTTTCCTATGTGCGCTGCATTCCTATATTTTCTATACTAAAACAAGTTAACGGATGGCCACTGGCCATATACATACATAATCTAACCAGAACAAGCAATACGATGTCAAGCGATTACAGTAGATATATTAGTACAGGTCAACGAACCTATTATAATGCGGTTAGCAACACATCGAGGAAAATGAAAATAACTATTTAACAAATACAGAAATTATAACTATTGGTCCTAAGACCATTATGGTTCCTTTTTGTCATCGGAACCGTTAATACGGATACGAGATAATTAACCAAACCTATATAGAGAAATAATTAAACGGTGAAGTATAGTTACTTGAATACTTGGTAGTCATTCCCAAGTTAGGCTACCGTGTCACTGAAATTGACACGTAGATCTGTAATCGACGTGAGATGATGCGCTCTCCGGAAGGTGGAAAGTTCCCGCAGGCTGGTTCCCCCAAGCTGTTTTCCGCAAACAAGAGCTCGGCAAGAACACTCATGGCGGGAGTACATAGCTTAGTGCTGTAGGCCTTAATAGAATGTCTAACGAGCAGTCAGTAAAAGATACGATAGTACTACGTGGTGAAGAAAGTTCCCTTACACCGATGGTACGGATGGAAAGTGTAAACAACCCGATCACTAGCGGGGGGTTGTCAGATGCGGATGAAGATACAACACAAAGCGTCACGGTGCTGGGTACATCAACCAAGTGTTTGAAATACCACTTTTAGGCGTGGCCGGCAGATCCGGCGAGTCATCCACCAAAGAACATCCTGCCTCTACATCTGTAGATTCACATTTCTCAGGCCGCAAAGGCCTCACCTCAAGTTTGTTTTCCGAATGTAGATGTTGTATTTGTGAACGTTCTTATCAAAAGTTTCCAAACTACTCCCGTAAAAGGGGAGTTACAAAATTGTTTGGTGGGTTGGAAACTGTACACTACGGGATAAAAACCCGACACATAGCGAAGAAAGACGCGTGTCGCGCTTGATAATAGTTGGTACAGCTCCAACCTGTTCGGCCCCTGGCCGAGGATGCTCTCGATCTCTGGATCGCCTCTCCTTTTATACTCTCCGTGACGTCACAGGCGCAGGCTTCGTCCAATCACCGCTCGATCAACAGCCAATCAGAGCGTCACTAATAATAGCGTCGTCGAACGTTCTAGAACATTCTAGAAGCTTTGTGTCCACGTGGTTATGACGTCAGGGCAATATTTTGAAGATAATCAAGAAGAGTTTTTCCTGGATAACTCAGCCAGTTCTCAGCCGATTTTGAAATGGTTTACAGATTTAGAAAGCCCGTTGAATTCTGGTCTTGATTAATGCCAGATTTAACGGAAAGTGACGATCAATAAGAATTACACAGTACTAGCTCAGTACACTATAAGCGCCATCCTATCTAGGTCACAGCCATGTGCTACCTATAAACAGCGTCGCGCGCATGCACATAATGCGTTTTAATGAACTTAGTTGTTTTTCGACACGCTCTCTCTCCCATAGGCCTGTATATGCTTATAGCTCTACCCAGAGGGGCGTGTTCAGGAAACGAATCCTAGATGGGTGCCGCGTACCCAGCTTAGCTGGTACGGCCGGTACCTGACCGGTCGATCCGAACTACACCCCCAGAGAGTATAAAAGGGGTGAAAAATCGAGAATCAGGAGCATCACCGGCGTGGAAGCCGGCCCGCGCAGGACGACTGGACCATCAGGATAGACGTCTGTAACTGCAAACCTACGGTGATTCCAACTTCATCCGGTGCCTCTCAGATTTCAGCTCATCCACGGTGGTAAGGAGTCCTTGGCTTCCACAGTTTTTGTACAACGTCACCGGACGGAAAACTTTACAGCCTCTGCTGTGATTATGTATCAGCTATAAGATTATCTAGTGGACATTCTTGAACTGTTCCGTTACCTGTCCTGAGAATGTACCATATCCTGCCTGTCCTGAGAAGTCAGCCTGCGGAGACCTGCATGCAGAGACCTGCTTGCGGAGACCTGCCTGTGGAAATCTTTCCAGCCCTGAGAACGTGTCATCTCACGCTATAAATGTAATAGCACCTCAATTTCAGTAACTAGTGAACTTGTTCCATACCGATGACCAATAGTACTCAAGTAGCTATACTATAGCACGTTTAGTTATAAACCATTTAATTATTTCCGTATAAAGGTACTGATGACAAATGGGTACCGTACCGGTCCTAGGACCACATTCTATAATTTCTGTTTCATACTGTGCATATTATCCTTGTTTACTGTGGTGCTTTCAACTAGCCGCACCGTAAGGTCTAGTGACCTGTGATACTTCATAATTATCATTTCATTGGCTTCGTATCCGTTAGTTTGTGTATTGGTTAGTTGTGCATATGGCAAGTAGCCATCTAGTTCATATGTTTTGCTTATTTATAAAAACCCTGGAATACAGTACGCTAGGAAATACCATGCCGCAACATTAAATCCGCATCACTATCCACGCCAGCATCAATTTTACACTGAGGTCGCTGATCATGCTCTAATTGTTTGAGCCTGACATGTTACCGACTAAACCTGGCTATTCAGCTTGATAGGATAGGTTTAATGCAGTTAGGGACAATTTCTTCATTGGAGACGCATAGTGTACGCCTCTTTTCCAGTTGTTGTGGTAATGTAGCCCCACGCACCAGCAAGGTTGTGTAAAATTGGCCAAGTGACCTATAGGGCCTCTTATATATAGCAGGTTATTGTCTTTTTCCGCGCATCCACCAGCCTTATGGCTTATTAATTGTTTGGATTCCCAATTGACACGTTAACCGGATCCGACCCTGGGAAACTATCGGAGGTTTCCGAGCAGTGATAGTTAAAGTGCCAATTTACATACATGCCCCTTGTGTCTTCGGATGCTTATTAGGCAGATCACCCCGCCAAAGTATGAAGCACTGCGAAATAATAATAATATTAATATATATATGTGTCAGTACTGGCCTGCTGTGAATCTCTGGGCATCTTAGAAAATAACCCTAACGAGAGGTTAAAATGTTAGCTCCGTAGCACATGGTGACAGGCGAGATGCGGATCGCCATCCAATTCATTGCAGTGTCTGGATGAAGCGTTGGAGCTCATCATGCCTTCACGGGAATGATGCTCGCGATGGATATCCATTTCTCCACCCGCACCATAAAGACATGTTAGTATTTTAAATTCCTTATGTGAACTGTGAATCTCGTCAGTGATGCTATATGTGGTTGTGGAACCTGGTGACTGAATCGTTATTTGATTCAGGGCTATGTTCTGTGACATGTATGCACGCTGTCCTTGGAGATAGATGCTATGTGGGGCAACCTATGGGAAGCTGAGCATCTGCGCCCAACGGATAACCGTATCTAAAGTTAGGTAGTAATCCCTGCCACTTGCGGCCAAAGCTTGTTTTCGTTACCAACACCTAAATGGAAGGTTAGGATGTAGCAGAAGGCCCACATAAATAAAGCGGCACCTACCAATGCAGCAACTTTGGAACTACATAAGACGGTGACCTGGGAATTCTTCGGAAATCGTCCTCCCATCTTCACATAAACCAGCATGCAACACCTTAGCAGTAGCTTCACTAGGATTTTCAAAACTTAGTATTCTTTGTTGAACAAAAGAGTGGCCCTTTTTGCCAGCTCTTTTCCTCTGCTTCGTCGTTGAAGGAATTTTCCTGTGATGGAGGCCCGCGTGAAGCACTTTCCTCTCGCAACAACAATATTTTCTTTGTGTGTGTATTAGGGGTATACTAGTTTGTGACTTCGTTGCAGAAACTCCCTTGCGGGGATACCTCTGCGGATTCAAGGATCTGTGTGGTACCTCCAGCGAAACCATGTGGAAAGAACACCGACCCGGCTGTACGTTGTGTATTATTGTGCTCATTCACTGTCAAACGTATAGAATTGTTTGTATAGTGGTATAAATTTTGTGACTGTTTAATTATTATTATTACCATTTAGTCCGAAGGTTTAAATTAAGTTAAATTAATCTCGAGTGCTCGACTTATATCTCGAGCGCTCAACATATTAAGTCGAGCGCTCGAGATAATTAAGTCAAGCATTCGAAATAATTATATCGAGCGCTCAACTTATTATCTCGAATGCTCGACATAATTATATCGAGCGCTCGACATATTATCTTGAGCGCTCGACTTAATATGTCAAGCACTGGAGATATAAGTCGAGCACTCGAGATAATATTTTTTTTACAGATATAGCCCTTCAGGGCTTCCGTATGTTTCTTAAATAGCATAAACTTACAAATCGTACAACGTGTCGGACTATAAAGCATGAAAGACGGTCATAATCGAATCATTCGTGATTATGACGTCAGTATACACGTCGTGTAGTTGATTTGCTAGGTTTGCTAAGCATTACCTAGGCCTTACGCAAGCTTGATAGACATTAACTGCACCTTAGCCAAGCTTTGCAAGACATTACTTAGACCGTAGCCAGGCTTTGGTAAGCTTTAACTATGCCTTACGCAGGAATTGACCAGACTTTCTCAGACCGTACCTAGGCATAAGCCAGGCGTTGATAGACTTTACCTTACCTAGGCCTTAGGCAGGCCTTATCTAGACATTACGTCGCCTTACCGAGGCCTTAAACAGACTTTGCTAGGCCTTAGCGAGGCTTTGATAGACTTTAGCTAGGCCTTAGCCATACTTTACTAGACATTGCCTAGATATTAGCCAGACTTTGCTAGGTTTTATCTAGGCTCTAGCTTGACCTTAGTCAGGCTTTGTTAGGCCTTACCTAGGCGTTAGTCAAGCATTACTAGGCCTTACCTGCGCCTTAGCCAATCTTTGCGAGACATTACCTATGTCGTAGCCAGGCTTTGTTAGGCCTTAGCCATGCTTTGCTAAGACTTACCTAGGGCTTAATCAAGCTTCGCTAGGCCTTACCTGCGCCTTATCCAAGATTTGCAAGACGTTACATAGGTCGTAGCTAGGCTTTGCTAAACTTTACCTAGAACTTACATAGGTCATAACATGGCTTTGCTAGGCCGTTGCCATGCCTTAACTAGGCTTTGCTAGGCCTTAGTCAGGCCGTATTCAGGCCTTAGTCAGGCTTTGATAGACTTTAACTAGGCCTTATTCATGGTTTGCTAAGACGTACCTAGGCCTTACACAAGCCTTGCCAGGCATTAATTGTGCCTTAGCCAAGCTTTTCAAGACAATACATAGGCTTTAAAAGGCTTTGGTAAGCCTTACCTATGCCTTCCGCAGGCATTTGCCAGACTTTCTCAGACCTTACCTAAGCATAAGTCATGATTTTATAGACTTTACCTAGGCCTTAGCTAGGCTTTGCTAGACGTAAGACATGCCTTAGCTAGGCTTTGTTAAGCCTTACAAAGGTCTTGCTTAGGCCATAGCCAGCCTTTGCTAAGCCTTCGCTAGAACTTACCGCGTTCGTAACATGGATTTGCTAGGCCGTTGCCATGCCTTAGCTAGGTTTTGTTAGGCCCTATATAGGCATTAGCCAGGCCATAGCCAGGCTTTGTTAGGCCTTACCTAGGTCTTTGCCAGGCTTTACCAAGCTTTAACTAGGCTTTAGCCACGCTTGGCTAGGCCTTACCTGGACATTAGCCAAGTTTTGTAAGGCCTAGGCTTTAGCCAGGCTTTGCTAAGCCTTACCTAGGCATTGGCTAGACTTTGTAATACATTACCTAGGCCTATGACAAGCTTTGATGGACTTAGTCAGGCCTTATCTATGCCTTAGCCAGGCTGTGTTAGACCTTAGCCAGGCTTTACTAAGCCTTACATACGCCTTAGCCACGCTTTGCTAGGCATCACCTAGGTCTTAGCCAGACTTTGTTAGGCATTGGCCAGTCCTTAGACATGTTTTACTAAGCCTTACCTAAACCTTAGTGGAGCTTTGCAAGACATTACCTAGGCCTTAGCTAAGCCTCACGTAGGCCTTACCTATGCCTTAGCAGGCTTTACAGCCCTTAACAAAGCTTTGCTAGGCCTTACTTGCGCCGTATCCAAGTTTTGCAAGACACTACCTAGGCCGTAAGTAGGCTTTGCTAAGCTTTGCAAAGGCGTTGCCTAGGCCTTAGATAACCTTTGCTAAGCCTTACCCAGAACTTACATAGGTTGTAACATGGCGTTGTTAGGCCGTTGCCATGTCTTAACTAGGCTTTGCTAGGCCTTAGCCAGGCCGTATCCAGACCGTAGTCAGGCTTTGATAGACTTTAACTAGGCCTTAGTCATGGTTTGCTAAAACTTACCTAGGCCTTACCCAAGCTTTGTTAGACCTTAACTAGGCCTTAGCCATGCTTTGTTAAGACTTACCTAGGTCTTAAACAAGCATTGCTAGGCCTTACCCGCGCCTTAACCAAGCTTTGCAAGACAATATCTAGGCCTTATTCAGGCGTTGGTAAGCATTAACTATGCCGTACGCAGGCATTGGCCATACTTTTTCGGACCTTACCTTGGCATAAGTCAGACTTTGATAGACTTTACCTTGGCCTTAACTAGGCTCTGCTAGACTTAAGCCACGCCTTAGATAGGTTTTGCTAGGCCTTAGGCAGGCCGTACCTAGGTTTTATCCAGGCTTTGTTAGGCATTGCATAGGTCTTAGCCAGGCTTTGCCAAGCCTTAACTAGGCCTTAGCCACGCTTTGCTAGACCTTACCTGGGCTTTAGCCAAGCTGTGCTAAGCATTACCTAGACATTGGCCAGGCTGTCGGATCAATGCACTGTCGGACAAGTGTGCTGTCGGACCAATGCGCTGTCAGACCAATGGACTGTCGGACTAATGCGCTATCAGACCAATGTCATGGCACAATTATTATGTGTTTATAACTCTGATGAAATCATGACCAGATCCAGGGTAACTTAGGTAAACACATCCATTATCCCGTAATGGATGTTTTACAGAAAATGTGATCAGTAGCGGATTATAATAGGGGCAGCGAGGCATTTGACCCCGGCCCCAGATCTTGCCCAGCCCTCAATCTTTTCTATCAAAAATCTTTTTTGAGTGAATAATGTGTTTTATGCAGTTTCTCTTTTTACAAACGATAATAGCTGTCTGGACATGATGCCCAGGGAGCTATTTCCCTTTGTGAAAAGAAAAACTGCATAAGGTGAATAGAATGCATGTTAACAATCTGATTATCTGTCTTACCATAGATACTCCTTTTTTCATTTGACTGCTTGATTATCTCCAAGAATGTTCTAAACTACAGGTAAAATAAAAATCAATATTTCCACTCAGACGGCTGGAAATCACATCTCAGCAGTTTTAAATTCACACAATTTCTCGAGGGCGGGGCGCCCCCCCCTCCCGAAACCCACCACACCTCTTTTTGGGAGGGGAGGGGGACACTCCCTCCTAGTCACTCCCAGACCTACCACAAGGGCCACCCCTTCAATAATTTCTGGATCCGCCTCAGAAGATGAACACTGTAATGGAATGGAAATTCCATTACAGACTTACATTATTAGTCTTATTGTCTATTACATATTGTTTCAGTATTATTCTTTAGCAATGGGTTCCTTTTTTGTTTGAGTTTTCTGATGATGAGTGATGACAAACTATAGTGGCGAGTGGTCATTCAGCGTCCCTCAAGCCCACGTGAAAAGCTAGTCATTTTAAGTTATTCTTTGTATGGAATATGTACGATATAACCTTATGACAGTATGACCATATGGTCATATGCGCCTCCCTGAAGTGAGGCGAGGGGGTGGCGGTGGGGATGTCTTATTGCCTTATCTGGCGATTACGTATTGTTTCAGTATTAAAGAGTGTTTCTTTTGCTTTGAGACTGTTCTGATGTTTTAGGGGTCAGATGGTTCATGATTGTATTACTGTGACATACTGTTTTTATCATCTAGATGCTCTCAGATAGCACCACCTGCATTTCCAAAGGTAGGCCTAAATATGGCCCTTCAGTTGGCTGTTGAATTATTCTATTTTTAGCTAATTAATTTCATTTTTTGTTCATTCAGGTTTTGTATCCAGTCCTGTTTTCACAACTGAACGGCTAAGAAAATTGAGTGAACAAAAAAAACGAAATTAAATTGCTGAAAAAGAATAATTTAACAGCCATCTGATGGTCCATATTTGCCTCTTGAAATGCGGGAGATGCCATCTGCGAGCGTCTAGAATTCCAAATTTTACGGAGGGGTGGGGTGTGTGGGTGGGGTAGGGGTGGGTGGGTGGGGGGGTGCGGGGGGGGGGACCCCGGACACCCCTTTTCCTTTGCCTTGCGCTTCCACCCAACTCCACAAATATGCTTTGCTCCCGGCCCTGGCAAGGCTTAATCCGCCACTGAATGGAATGAAAGGTCACAATAGTAACGCAATGGTGGAGGTCGTGGAACTGAGCCATATGATGCAGTTTTATAAAATTTCAGAAAGAAATTATTACCCATCCGTGTCAAATAAATGTGACATTTGAGGGAGGTGGCAATAATGAACGGCATAGGGCGCTAGTGTGTTTGCGTCCGGAATTACACAGATGGATCATCGATGTCTAAACACGTGGGTATTTAATAGGAGGGAGACGTATGGAGTGCGTACATGTATTCGTGAAGTGTTTTATAAGAGCAAATATTCCTTTAATTGGATTACCACATGCATCTGTTCAACAATATGCGGTCACATCCAACAAATTCCTGGAAAGATTTATCTCGAGCGCTTGACATAATTATCTCGAGCGCTTGACATAATTAT
Organism: Chaetoderma sp. LZ-2023a; assembly: GCA_034401795.1. NCBI lineage: Eukaryota > Metazoa > Mollusca > Caudofoveata > Chaetodermatida > Chaetodermatidae > Chaetoderma > Chaetoderma sp. LZ-2023a. The sequence goes on along the minus strand of CM067373.1, from coordinate 99,817,361 downwards.
CTCGAGCGCTTGACATAATTATCTCGAGAGCTCGAGTTATTAACTCGAGCGCTTGAGATATTAAGTCGAGCGCTCGAGATAATTTTTTTCGCAGACTTCCGTAGAAACAAGCTGTTGAATATTTTGAAAATAATTTGACTGGGCGCCTAATCAAATTAGTTCCAAAACATTCAATAACTTACCTGTATAGTTTTGTGGAAATTGATAGTCAGAGAGTCCATCTATCGATCGATACCAACACGAGCAAGGTGTGGGTTGATCTTAGCTAGAGATAGGCGGGGCACAGCTAAAATGGAAAGGTCAATAGAGCAAAAACACCATTACGATACAAATGTCTCTGATATTGTGCACGGGAAGGTTTGTTGATAGCACGCAATACTTAAGTAGGATACAGAAAATCAAACGGCATCTTTAATGTAATGAAATGTGCAAATTTCCATGACTTAAAAGTAATGAGCGTGATGGTCTTGACTGCGATGTTATGTTCAGAACTATGTGTTAATCATGCTGTCATATTTGTTTTTCTCAGTGGATGTAATGATGCTATGCTTATCAAAATAAGTTGCCATTTTAAATATTAAAGTTTATTATAGGAATGGATAAATGCATCAGTGAAAACCTGGGCAAGCGTTCGCTCTTGACATCTAATTAATGTACTATTCGATGTACCATACTTCAGATGTCAAAATTTTGTTTATATAGTTACATTGTTGTGCTTTGTTCACTGTTTCAAAATGTTGTTACAGGAGATCTTTGACAGGTGAGATAACTGCGTTGGATTGATTGCCACATATTAACGGCCATATTCATAGGTCGTGACGGTCTTGACCAAAAGGTTCTGAAATGAGTTTTTGAAAATATGTGTGTCTACTGCAAATGTTACGCTAGAAGGAAATCTTACAGCTAGGTCATTTCCACATACATAGCACTGATTATTGTTCCATTATTATTTACTAGAGAAGCTGATTTTATAATTTATATCTGCAAATTTTTAGGCGTAGGTTTCTGACATAGCATTTTCGGGAGAGTGACATAATTTAAAAGCTATTCTCACATTCTAATTAGGTACCCACATTGCCTTTATATATGTATCTAGCTTACTAATAGATATATTCGTACTTACAACAAAAGTAGTTACAGGCAGATGTCTGACACCATTTCCTGATATTGACCATATATAGTTATATACCAGTATATAGTGTATTGTTTGCTATAATAATTTTAACTGTCCAGTTATTTGCGCCTCTTCTTTAAACAGAAAACACTTTTAGTGATATTGACTGTTAAGCATGTATTGTTTGAGCATAAGTTGCTTTCGTATGATGTAATATTCAGCTATTCAATAATTTATCAACTTCGGAATGAATCATAAACACTATTTATATTATTAGTCTGTTAAATTACCAGTATAATACCGATAGATCTTTATGTTACCAGTGAAAAGACAATTCATCTTTCCAGAGTAGCCGAAGGTTTCGACAATATGAGCAGTTGTACACAGTGAGCTGCCTCACAACATGAAATCTTCCCTTATAGTTGTTGACTTAGACAGATGGTTGCGATGTTACGCTATTTTGATGTGGGCGGGAGTCGGAGCTGCGACCTACATGCGGACGGAACCACTCGGGCAACTCGGCACATGGATCTGCCGAGCTGGACGGGTGGTCTCGTCTGGTGCGGTGGTGCTGGGTGCTGGTCGTCGGGTCGTAGTTTCGACTGCCGCACGCGTATAGTTGTTTATCATCGAACAATTTCGCATTTCCTCCATGCGTTTTCGAATTTCGGCTTGGAGGAAATCGAAATTAAAATTCCTATAAGAAATTTTAATCTCATATATCGAACATATTTTATACAATGTGCTGCCTCAGGCCTACAATATGTAAACATTCCGTATAATTGTTATTTATCGAACAATTTCGTAATTCCTCCATGCACTTTCGGATTTCGGCAGCGAGGAAATAGAAATTATAATTTCGGTTTAAACATAGTCCAGCCCGTTTTAATTGAGGGTGCATGTTTCGCACCGGAATGTTGCGGAGTAGATTTGTTAGGGTTGTATACCTTTAGAGGCTTACCAACATTTTGGGTCTCTGGAAATGTACAGTCTGGATAATTTTGTTTTCGGGCGTTTGGTGTGAATATGCATCTTTAATACTGCTAAGTACTTTAATCATCAGCAAACACGCGTATGTAAATAGAAGCAGATGTCCCTGGGGAACCTTGACATTAGGGCCGTATACAGTATGCCAGTTATAATGTGTTTACTGTACAGTTACTCCATGGTTTACCGCACCCCTATCACACATCACACTCAGCCACAAATCTATTATATGTCATCTGGCCAGGAGTTTCGACATTCATGACCTCAACCTGATAACACTAACAACAAAGGACATAAAATGGCCCACAAACTAAAATAGTCCTTTTTATTGTTTGCTCGTATCTATTTCTATCTAAGTTTTCTTTTCTAATTCTTTACCTTTTTGCTTTCCTTACTATCTTCTTCACCAGAGAGATATTCATAAATGTATGTATACAGTACAATATAATGAGTTGGCAAACATATAGACATATATTGTTTGACTAAGATTTTGATAAGGCTATCATTTCCCAAATCGACTGAAGCACGGATGCGTTTTAGCTTGTACATAGATAATGGGTAATACAATTATATAACATCGGGTTTCAGTCGGTTTGTTTAATGCTTCTATATCATGCTCGAATATTAATGGCACCTGCAAACGTCACAACTATTTAATAATTTGGAAATATCTAAAATCTTTCATTCTAACTATCTTTGCTTCTACTCTTATTATTTGTCTTATACTAGGTGCAGTTCTAAAGATCACACTACTACAATGTGGTGATGTTGAAAGCAATCCCGGTCCTTTAAATGACTCAAACGAGTCGTCTACTCTAGGTGTATCCCATTTGAATATCAACGGTCTTAGAAACAAATTATCTAAAATTGACGATTTGATTTCCGACTACGATATTATTTGCTTTAGTGAAACTAAGTTAGATAATGCAGTGTCGGATGAAACTCTACAATTGGACAACTACAATGGCCCTATTAGAAAGGATCGAGTACATGAAAACCTTGGTGGAGGAGTAGCCATATATGTCTCCAATATTCTGACGTATAAGAGGCGGTTAGATCTGGAGACTGAAGACATAGAGCACATTTTCCTTGAAATCTCGTATGGACATATTACCCTAATTTTAGGTGTCTTTTATCTACTGCTAAATGCACCTCGGTTAGCATGAGATAATCTATCAAATGCTCTTGAAAGGGCTATAGATACGTCACTTCCATTAGTCGTAGTTGGAGACCTAAACGATGATTTACTCGATCCTAACCTCCGCAGCCTAAAAGATATAATAATTTTGTACAACATGAATTCTGTAATAAATGAGCCAACCCGAGTCACACGCCGAACAGCGAAACTCCTCGATCCAATTCTTTTATCTGGAAATATCGAGGCAGTAGAGTCTGGTGTGTTACATGAATACATGGAATACAGTGACCATTCAGCGACATATGCTGCAACAAAAATACCTTTAAACATTAATCGTACATTCAAGAGAAAGGTTTGGCTATAAACGAGCAGATTTCAACAAGCTAAATCGAGAGCTATCAAATCCTCATTGGGCAGCATTATTCTCAGTCTGCGGAGACGCTGACGAAATGTGTAACCTCTTTAACACAACATTTATAGATCTGATAAATGAATGTATTCCAAACAGAGAAGTAACAATTTGGCCAAATGATAAACCCTGGTTTAGTTCTGCACTCAGACGAGAAATTAAACTCAGAGATAAAATTAGGAAAAAAGCTGTCAAAGCTCAAACAGAATATGACTGGAGTAAGTTTAAAAAGCAGAGAAACAACGTCAACAATATGAAAAAGAAAGCGAAACGTGACTTTCTAGAATCTGCAGATATTTTGCTAGAAGACCTGTCTGTTGACAATCCTCGCCCCTATTGGAAACGTGTCAAACAATTGATAAATGGAAATTCTATAGACAGCCTTCCACCTCTAGTTTATGATGACAACGGTGACGTGAAATTTGCAAATTCAGATTTTGAAAAGGCAACTGTTTTAAATGATTATTTTATTTCTATCTCAAATGTATATGAAAAAGGCAGTTCCCTCCCAAGATTTCATTTAAAGACACAAGCTATATTATCTGATATGTTAATTCACGAAAACGAAATAACAGATATAATAAAAATACTTAAAATAAATAAGGCATCTGGAGATGACTCGATTAGTCATCAAATGCTTAAAGACATGATGCATTCTATAGCCTTTCCACTTCATTTGATTTTCACCAAATCACTTGAAAGCGGCATATTTCTCAATGGTTGGAAAACAGCCACAGTTTTCTCGATTTTCAAAAAGGGGGATAGAAATTTGCCTGAAAACTATCGCCCTATCTCACTTCTGAGTACTCTAGGAAAAGTGATGGAAAGGATAATTTTTAAGCACGTTCATAATTTCCTTATTGGGCACAATCTTTTGTATAAGTATCAGTCTGGCTTTCGTCCTGGCTATTCTACTGTCTTTCAACTGATTGAACTGTTCCATACTCTGTCAAAAGGCCTCGATGAACATAAATCTGCATGTGTCGCTTTTTGTGATATCTCGAAGGCTTTTGATAGAGTAGGGCACAAAGGTTTAATTTTCAAACTTCAGGAGTATGGGATAGGCGGAAAACTACTTTCTTGGTTTACAAACTATCTTACGATGCGAAGACAATGTGTCGTCGTAAATCAGGACAGATCGTCATTTAAACAAATTGAAGCTGGAGTTCCTCAAGGGCCTGTACTTGGTCCTCTCTTGTTCCTGCTAAATATAAATGATATTTCGGAACACATAGAAAACATTCTTAGATCATACACCGACGACACTGCGTTATGCTGCATAGGTTGCTCAAGCAATGAAATTGAAATAAACTTAAATAATGATTTAAAGACAATCTCTGATTGGGCAAACCAGTGGTTAGTTCTTTTTAATGCATCTAAGACAGTGAGCTTACCTATATCAAACCCCAATACATTTCAACCGCCAGATCTCTATTTAAACGATAATTTGTTAGAAACTATACAACACTGTAAGTATCTAGGTATAATAAGTTCCGCAGATCTAAAATGGTCCAGTCATATTGATTTAATAGTAAAAAGGGCTTCTAAAATTTTAGCTACTACGCGACGAATGAAGTACACCTGGAGTAGAGATACCTTATTCAAGATCTATGCTGCGTATTTGCGGCCCGTACTTGAATATACCAGCGAGATTTGGGATCGGTGTTCGGACCGGGATGCTGAAAAACTAGAAACCATTCAAAATGAGGCTATGCGAATTATAACTGGATTACCGCGGTACTCATAAATCTGTATAGCGAGACCGGCCTGTTATCTTTGCGCATTCGTCGCAAGCACAAAAGGCTTATTATGTTTTATAGAATTGCAAATGGCGAGTGTCCTGACTTCATAACTGATATTCTCCCCAACAAAGTCGGAGACAATGCCCGTTATGAGCTCAGGCAACACGAAACCTTTTTAATTCCAAGGTGTCATCGCGAAACCTTTAAGAAATCGTTTCTACCTAGTGCTCTTAAACTATGGAATGAATTAGATTTAAGCATTAGAAGATCTCCGTCGATTTAAATTTTCAAGAAAAAGTTAATTTCGAACGAACAGGACGCTTCTGAAAAGGTTCCCTTTTATTACTCAAAAGGCAAGAGAAAGGAAAATATTATCCATTGCAAATTGCGAAATAAATGTGGTCAACTAAACAGTGATTTGCATCATTTCCACTTATTAGAAGATCAAATTGTACGCTGTGTCTGGTTCCAGAAACTGCTTATCACTACTTTTTTTACTGTCCAAAATGGACAGCCGAACGTCGTAATTTGTTGAGCTTAGTGAATGAAGTAATCCCGGTTGCTTCGCTCGACCTCATTTTGAACGGTAGCAAAGAACTATCTGATGTGATAAATACAACGCTGTTCATAAGAATATGCAACATTATAAAACAAACAAATAGATTCTAATGAACATTATTATTATTTTATTATTATTATTATTATTATTATTATTATTATTATTATTATTATTATTATTATTATTATTATTATTATTAGCTCTCCTGGTCCGAAGGACCATGTGAGCCTAAGTAAGGGCGATCGTCCGTTGTCCCTCTTTCGTTCGTTCGTCCGTCGCCTGCCGTGCATCAAATTTTGCTTTAGCCCTTTAGTGACGAAATTTGTTCCTGGAAAATTAGCATATTTGCTTTTTGAGTGCCTATTTGCGGGACGAGGGACGACTGGTTTTGGGAGTTTGCGACTGGAAGGACTGGCCCGGTTATCAGGTCAGTCATTTCAGTTGTAGATTTTCAGGATTAGTCTTCTCATGGTCTACAACTGGGCACTCCTCTAGACCACTAAGAAGGCCGGACTTTGCCGGTGTCGACAATAAATGGTCACAATTCTACTCCTCCTAAACGCCTTGGCGGATTTCAACCAATTTTTGGTAGAAATGCCCTATGGGTGCATAGCCCATAAATTAATACCAATCGGTGTTTTGATCTGACAATTGTCTGAGTGAAAATCTTAGAAAATCTGAGAAAATCTTAGTTTTTTCTTTAAAAATCGTCCGGAGATTGCCAAAATGATACTCCTCTTAAACGACCTGCCAGCTTTCAAACCAAATTTCCATATTTTCCGGTGCAAATGATCCAGGTGAGCAACACTGGCCCTTGGGCGTTTTGTTATGGTGGTCATCATGAAAATATTACTGTTGGGCAAAATTATTGGCCTCTCTCTCTCTCTCTCTCTCTCTCTCTCTCTCTCTATTATATAAGTACTCAATATGATGTACATGTATTATAATATTTAATCTGTTTATACGTTTACTTTGTTATTTTGTGTGTAAGTTTGATTGCCGCCTATAATTTTTTTTGTAGGGAGAGGGCTTTTCTAAGTTTCGAACAACTTGTGCCCAATCTCATTGTAATATATGCAATAAAATATGTTTAAAAAATAAAGAGTATCGCGTGTATGATGACGTCATGATCATTACGTCACAAAGGGTTCCATATAGACTGTCATCAAATATCAAATACTCCGACACGTTGTATGAATTGTATGTCTTTGTAATTCTTTGCTATTTAATAAACCTTAGGCAGCAACAGCACCCAGTCAAATTAGTTTCAAAATATTCAACAGCTTACCTGTGTATTTTTTTGGGAAATTGATAGTCAGGGTGTTCAGAGATCAATCGATCCCAACACAAGCGAGGTGTGGGTGGAGCTTAGCTAGAGCTGGGTGGGGCATAGCTAAAACCGGAAAGGTGAATTGCCCCACATGCTGTCAGTTACACCATGGTGCTACCTGCTTCTAAAACGTTGGATGCTCCTGTGCCTGTAAAACAAGGAGACGTTAACCGTGATCGAATCAACCTCCGTGAAGATATCATAAAAGAAAAACACTGGCTGATCCCAACGGAGACTTTACTTAGCAAACCTCAACCAGCCCCTGATGACTATCTGTCGTGGTCTGTGTATCATGCCAGTCAGCAGCCTCATATGGATAAAATGCTTGCAAATTCAACATTCCATTGCAAAAGGTGTCTTTTCAGCAATGTACGCGGACCATTGACTGCCATAAACCGATATATGAACTCATAAAGGATGATGGTGGATGTTCCAAACCTTGGTTTATCAAACATCAACAGAGCATCCTGAAGAAGTCATATCAGTACAAAATGGTCTTGCAAAGGATGCATCATCATTATTGTCACCACTTCGGGAAATGGGTGATCTATTGATTGAAAAATCAATGTCAGCGGTGAAATGTCAAACATAGTCTTTCTTTTCTTGGCCTGCAAATGGAGATCATTCAGATTTACTTGTATTTAGGGATGAATTTTAGCCAAACTTAAGAAGCATATTCCGATGGAATTTGGTGCTAAATATGCAGGAAATGGCTTTTGAGTAGAGCACCTAGTTTTCGAATATTCGGACAGCCCCACCCCCCCCCCACCCCCAACCCTCACCCCATTTGGCCTTGGGCAGGCAGAGGAGGTAAATCCGGCCCTGCGTGGCTCGTGTTTCCCAAATTAATTTATTTCAACATTTAACCAAATAAAACGACTATATTACTGCTATTCTTATGATTATAAGTCCAGCAAATAAGCTTAGTTGATGGGTTTGTGAATGCCTTTAGCAGACGACAACTAGTAGGCCTATAAAACGAAATAGATTAGTAATTGGCATTTTGCTTAATTGCGAGATGAGTTACTGTCGGCGAGGTGTTGTATTGCTATCAGCGTTAATCTGGTTGGATCAATGTGGCATTATGCTGCTCAACGTTAAAAGTGCAACGTATGAAATAAATATGTTATGACATGCTTTGCAGTACCGGCTTAAGTTGGTGCGCGGTCCGATTTTTAAATCGAGACTCTCTGAGATTCAATCTTAGATCTATTTGGCATGATTTTATTCATTATTTATTGGTCAAGATTTTTCAAGAGAATTCTAATTTTTGACGGCCAAGAGTATACATTTTTGCCAATTTACCAGTTAAATCGCAAATTTACGAAAATAGCATTTTCCCGCCCTGCAAATGGGCATTCCTCAGCACCACTGTAGAATCTCGTTGACCATCAAAGTGCTATTAAATGGACAATAAGATTCACATTTTTGCATAGCCAATGTCCATTTGCAGGCCAAGAAATTTTTTTTAATTTACGGCCAGCCAATCCAGTAGTAAATTTTCAAAAATATTCTTCCCTTGGACTGCAAATGGACATTAACCGTATTTTTTCGTATTTTCTTTATTACACTCAGGCCGTGACAACGGCATATGAGGATTATTTGTACATTGACAATGGCGGTAGAAATACAATATTATTATTATTATTATTTTTATTATTATTATTATTATTATTATTATTATCATACCATCTCCGCCGCGCTGCCGACAAGGGCTACGACAGTGGGATCGCTTACATAATAATGATAACAACAATAATCAATTTATTAACTTCTTTGGGCCACTTGCCCCTGCAGTGTTTCAGGCAGTATTAAAGGAGAACTAACTTCATATAATAGTTGTTCAGCTGATCTAACACGTCATTCGTAAACTATAATATAATATTAAGCTTATTATCATGCCGCTAAAGAAAGCTATTCATGCTTGAGTAGTTTAAACGTTGGTACATTTCCAAAGCCTATGGTGGCTGTCATGCCTTACTTTTCAACAAATCAGAAGGAAAAACTAGCGTATCTGCCTTGGTCAATACGCTCAGGCATAGCGGTGTCACATATAATTTGGCAATATGATATGAAAACAATCATACAAGTAAGCTGATGACTATTCTGAGACCAATTTGACCGGAAGCCGTTACTGCCATAGGCAATGACAACTTCCAATCAAATTATCCCCAAAATATTCACCAAAATGAGTTGCATAATAAAGAATGTAATGCATTGGCACTTACATGTCACCATACACTATCGCTTGAGTAAACAAAATCACGGTGCTCACTGTTCAATGTTTACACCATGTTACAAAGCAAATGATTGTGATACATGTAAGGGAATGTAACAGGATGTGAATGATAAGGAATCCATAAACTATAATCTATCGTACAATCTATCGCATTTGAGATGAGATTAGCATCGCTTTAACAATGATGGCTATGGATACTTGGGTTGATAGATAACTCGGGTGTATGATTGGGTGAGAAGATGGATGAATTCGTCTAGCTGTTTAATTTTTTTGATGCTAACAAGTATTTGGAGAGTTTGATAAGGAGCGGTTTATTGCATATTGCAAACAATCCTTTAGTTTTCTCGGTATTAGGGTTTTCTGTATAGAATCGTGGTATGAATTTCTGCCTTTGTCTATTGAATTTAGAGCATGAGAAAAGAAAATGCATCTCATCTTCTATGCAGTTGCATTCAGAACACAATCTTTCTGATCTGTCAATACCTAGCCATCTTTTGGATTCAATCGCTAGTTTGTGGTTGAGTGTTCGGAAATGACATAAGATAAGGGCTTCTCGGTACGGTAGGATTTTTAAATATTTCTCAAAAACTATATTCTCTTTGATCTGTTTATAGAATGTCAGACGTGACGATTGGTTTATGGTTGCTTTCCACTCAGCGGTATATTGTTGTTCGAGGACTCTTTTTGTTTTGGTGATTACTTGTGCGGTGTTTATTTCCTCCTGGTAGAACAAGTCTGCCTGACCAGTTATTTCTAGAATGAATTTGATGGTTTTAATCCATTTGATTTCAATATTTCGTTCTCTTGAGAATTCTAATGCTAAGTAGTACAGTGTTGATGACAGTTTCCCATACCCAGCGTTTACCAACCCCGCCCAGAACCTGACCATATTACATTTTATAGTTATATTGAGTGGCAGTCGGCCCAATTCGCCATATATCATGACATTTGGTGTGGATTTCTTAAGGTGTAATGCGTTTTTAAAGAATTTTGTTTGGCAAGGTTCTATCTGGCGATCATTTTCGAATCCCCACACTTCCGAGGCATACAGTAAGATAGGTGTTATCATTGTGTCGAATAAATAATTTTGTAAGTCTATTGGGATGTCAAGCTCTTTTATTTTACTTAGTAAAGAGAAAGTGGCTTTGGTTGCCTGTTTAACGTTCCGAGCCCTACAGCTAACAAAGCTTCCGTTTTGTCTGAGACAGACACCTAAATAAATAAATTCATCCACAATCTCGATAGGGTGCTCTCCAATTTTAAAATGTAATTCTGTCCGCTGCTTACGTTTGGAAATTATCATGACTTTAGTTTTTGCTGTGTTAACATGCAGTTTCCAGGCAGTACAATAGTCGTAAAAGACATTTAAGGCGCGTTGCAGTGCCGTAGGAGAATCCGCCAAGAGTATTGTGTCGTCTGCATATAGCAGTATTGCAAAGTAAACCAAGACGACTGTATTGCTGTAGTGCAGATGGTACCGAGTTTGTCACTTCGTTGCGTTACGTAGCATATAGAAGAAAAAAACACCTTAAATTTAATTTAATTTTGGTTTAAAGCGCGAGGCCCTAGGCAATAGCAGAAGAAGGGAAGCCATCGACAGTTAGTGTAAGAAGATAAGATTGACATTTTTGAAGTGGTGAATAAGTGGGCTTCCCAATTGTAGTGCCCCTGATAGCAAGCAAACGTTGGGCCAACGTTTACCACTACGTTGGGCCAGCGTAATTTTGCTCAACGGCCGAACGTTGGCCCAACGTTGGCAATGCGTTATTAGGCCAAAGTTGAGCCAAAGGGCATAACTCTATGAAGATATTTAAAACAGTACTCCAGAAAGCATAACTTAACAATTTAAAAATTAAACGGTGAATATTATGTTGATTTTGTTTGATTTAGTGTGAAATTTCCTATGCTGGCCCAACGCTGGCTCAAACGTTGGCAAACAGCAATGCAGCCAACGTTGTAATGCCAACAGATCTGCCAACCTGTTGCCAACGTTGGCCCAACGTCTATATGTTATCTGGGGCGGCATATATATATATATATATATATATATATATATATATATATATATATATATATATATATATGTTCCGTGACACATGAGGGAAGCTCTTATATAAGTCATGGCTCAAATACACCTCCGCGAAATCGGTCACCTAATCAGACAAGGCCGAAAGATGCGCTTTCCAATCACATGGGTGTCACCTCACCTAGGAATAAGGGAAACTAGTGCCAGAAAAGGGTAGATACGCGTGACGTGATACTTGGTTACATGCAAGAATTCGGTTGTGAGATTCTGAGTAACTGGGACTTGGATGGGATCAGTCAGATAAACTCGGTATACATGACTGTTCTCGTCCAATTCCGGTACTGCTGGAAGTAATCAGCGATTGCTTTAAAATGTTTTCCAAGAATACGCAATGGACTTTGTAGAATGACGTCATAATCATTACGTCATGAATGACTCGATTTTTTGTGTACGTCTTGAACGCTTAATAGTCCGACATGTTGTACGAATTATGTGTCTGCTATTTAATACGCATGTTGTTGAATATTTTGAAACTAATTTGACTGGGTTCTGTTGCTGCCATAGGCAGCATATGGCAGAAACAGCACCAAATCAAATTAGTTTCAAAATGTGCAACAGCTTACCTGTATAGTTCAGGGGTCAATCGATTCCAACGCGAGCGAGGTGTGGGTGGAGCTTAGCTAGAGTTGGGCGGGGCATAGCTAAAACCGGAAAGGTCCATTACCATAGATGGCCAAGGTGTCTGAACAAAAGAAGAATCGTCCTGTTCCTTGGGATCTTGTCAACGCTTGTTCTGTAAGACTTACCATCCAGCATCGGCAGTTGCTCGGAGACGCGACAGACTTATAAATAAACGCACCGGTGATATATACTATTAGTAAATGTAATAAAACAGAATGATTTAAGCAATTACACGTGTAATAACTATAAGTAGACCTATTTGCATACAATTCATGATCAGATCTTAAACACTTTTTGCAAGATTGCTAAGAATGACAGGGTATAGCTAAAACTGGAAAGGTCCATTCTGCTACACCTATAGGCCCCTACTTTCGAAAATTCCTGGCGACGCTCATACATCTATGCAGCTAGCAAATGTTTGTTAATGACTTGAATTATTACACTATTGTAATCAACATAACCAATTCTCGTTCAACAGCTTGTAAATCACACCATTTCTCTTCTTCTTTATGGCATCTGTCTAGTAACGGTTTTTTATATGACGACCCACTCAACATATTATCACAGTCACTGAAACCGCAGTTCGTCATATATCTGTTAGATGTGTTTAATAAATTTTGCTTCGATCTTCGTTGAAGTAGGACTTTGACAATGCCATATATAAAATATCCAGTTGCGATCCCGAGAACGGCACTGCACATCAGCCAGACGTTGTTGGACATGACAATAAGCATCACGATGTAGCCACCAAACAACTGAAACATGTGGACAAAGGCCTGTAACAGGTATATCTTGATCAGCGCGCTGAAATAATAAAATGCGTTCAAGATTTATCTATCCGTGTCTCAGTTCATTCAATCAGTCAGTCGTTCAGTAGTTGGTCGTTTATCTGCCTGCCTGCCCGCCTGTCTGCCCGCCTATCTGCCCGCCTGTATGTCTACCTGTCTCTGTCCGTTCGTCCGTCCGTCCATCAGTCGGTCGGTCGGTTGGTCGGTCTACCTATGTACCCTCTACCTACTTATCTACCCACCTACCTACCTAATCTACTTAAATAGTTAGTACGAGTAGCATAGCAATAATAACGGCCCACCTTTGATTGGTCTAGATTGTCTCAATGTATGCTGGGCTACTTTAACATAAGTAAGGATATAGACGACCATCTTGACATATTATAAATGTATGTGATTACTGTTCGGAATGTAAAAGATAACTGACAGCGTATGTAAGAGAAATCATTAGCTGTATAATCATATATTACTCATGGATTGTTGCGGCTCTGCTCCAATCAGAAGTGATCCTATATTCGGACAAACCACGCCCACAAAGCTTATATGACTCGTGAATTGTTGGGACTTTGGTCCAAACAGAAATGGGCCCATATCATGACAAATCACGCCTACAAAGCATCTATGACTCAGAAATGGACCCGTACAATTTTACCTATGACGCGCCTATCTCTAGCTAAGCTCCACCCACACCTCATTCGTATTGGGATAGATCAATCCATGAACTCCCTGCATGACTATCAATATCCAGAAAACTATACAGGTAAGCTGTTAAATATTTTGTAAACTAATTTAATTGGGTGCTGTTGCTGCCTAAAATATTCAACAGCATCTTTATTAAATAGTAAAGACATACAATTCGTACAATAACGCTTAGTCAGTCACCAATTATGCGTTCGTGACGTACTTATCTACGTCATTCATGACGTCATTGATTATGACGTCATCATAAACGTCAAGTAGTTGATTATAACGTCAGGTGGTGGAAGGATGAACTGGAAAGGTCCATTGTTGGGACACTGCTCCAATCAGAAGTGAGCCCATACCCCATCTACAACTCGAAATGGATGCATATCCTTGGAAATTCCACCTACAAAGCATCTATGAGTCATGAATTGACAATTTCTTGCCAAAACTTGCTGAACGGTTGCTTGTCATAATAACGAGCATGCATATCGTTTGTGTTTATGCATGATTTAATGGAGCTATTGCGACGCTGTGATCTAACAAAGCTCTTAGTAGTATTGCCATATCCAAGCCCTTTAGATCAACCGCTAGGTATATAATACACTGCGATTTTGCTGAATAATTAATCTGCGAGCAGAGCTCTGCGAGCAGATTATTATAATCACTCAGGAACTTTATATTTCCGCTTTTTATTATTCTTCGTCACGATTTTTTCAGTCGCTACTTCTCCAACAGATTTCATCACATCATGTCCAATCTGGGCAATGGAATAGAACATGATCAGCTCGGTGCAGCTATTACCTTTAGTTTCGATCTGACCATGTGTTTGCGAGAAATAACCCTTTTCATGCAAAAAACACTAAAATTTTAAAACGCTGCTTCTCCTAGAGTTTTGATCCGATTTTCGCATATCTTGGTTAATTTCTTTTCTTTGTATGGTTCCCAACTTTTTCCCAAAAAATTTAATTTGACGCGCCAGCGATTTTCTTAGATTTTTTTACTTTCCGAATTCTTGCCCGATCGGTTCGGGGTTAAGACTATCTGATTTGGAGCGTCGTCTACATTCTGAATCCGTTCACAGAATTCAAATATCTTATGCAGCTGTGGAGATATTAATTTTATAATTTCTCCTCTTTATCATGTAGTAAATCTCTCAAATTTGTTTTAGTAACCAAACACTCAACAGATTCAATAGAATAAATAATAAATAATTGTATTTTGTAAAAATCTGCTTTCAAGGATAAAAATTCACCCGAGCTATAACTTATAACTGTAATAACAACGCATACGTAGTCTTTTAAACGAATGGTCTTATTGGTTTATCCTTGCCAGCTCCCAGTCAAACTAGTTTCAAAATATTCAACAGAATGTATATTTAATCATAAAATTAAACATTCATGTCAGCATGGAAATGCTTGATTGTGTCCGGTCTGGTAAAAT